>CM040749.1:31948986-32548986 GCA_022829145.1 Albula goreensis
GCCCGCGGTGAATCCTGGGACCTGCTCTCCTTTTATAATGCCACCGATGAGTCAGTGAAATGCTTGATGTGCGCTGTGTCAGCTACCGTTGAGGGATGTGTCTCACCTTAGCTGGGAAAAAGAGTCATTTGCACTTTTCTCCAAGGGGAATTTCTATTAGACTTAAGAATTTATTTCGACTTTTATTTTGAAATTCCCACTATGATTAAAACATGCCCATTTTAAGATTTTTTTAAATCTGTGAAAGTGAGCGATTATATTTTGGACACACTGGGCCCACTTTCAGAAAGCAGATGCATTCTAGATGGATGTCTAATGAAAATCTTAATACCTCCAATGAGTTTTCTCCCATTGGCATTTCCTAAAGCACAACACAAACCTAGCACTGGGTTTCTCATATTTTATTTCTGTCTGGCCTTGATGGTGCATAAAGAACCAATCGGGTGAATATAGTAAAGGTATACCTCCAGTTGATGTCACTAAACAGTGAAACATATTGCAGTGAGAAGCTGTCTGATGAACACTGGGGTGAGGAGTGTGATGTCAGGTTTGTTTTGGCAGACCTCCTGTTTAATTTGTTCCAAAGAATGTAACTCTGTTGACAGATGGTAAAAGATGGAGTGGAATGTGGCTGAGAGACTAGAAACTAGGTCTGTCTATTTTTTTCATCTATAGCTCCCTTCACCCAGATGTTTCAGTGTATTATCCAGCTGCAAATTCACTGGTGAGTCAGCTTATGTACTCACACTTGGGACTGCAGTTTCACACTGGAGATTTAACAAATGTTTTGAAGAAATCTGTGCCTTCCTATTTCCAACTACCACAACAGAAGAGTAGGACATATGCAAGGCTCAGTTATGCATTACACCTGGGGGTTGTGGGTTCAAATCCCAGACTAAGCGCAATACAACTAATTTGTTTTAACTCAGCAAATGTCTTTGCTATGTGAGTGGATGACAAATGCATTGCATAGTGTTTGGGTGAATCACAGGAACAAAAAGAAGGGAAAACTGGAAATGGTGTAAAACGTTTATTTGTCACTTAATGACCCAAAAACGTTCTATGTTTGAATGGAAAAAGTAGGGGAAATTATGGCTACCGATTTGAAAACCGTAGCACAAAAAAAAAAAAAAAAAAACAAATGTATATATTTAAGTTAAATGTACATCATTTATAATTCATAACCATTGGTCGCTAGACCAGATTTTAAAAAAAAAGGTAAAAATAGAATAAGGACTGACATGCGGTATGCCCCAAATAAGAAAAAAAAAGACACGGAGAGACACGGAAACCCAATGTCCACCCAGAAAACCTCTCACTACGTCTGGTGAGAGGTTCATAGCCCACACATTTCCACATATTTCTATATCTCAACTAAAAACACTTGAAAAGTGATACACATTGGGGATAGCAGTATGTTATTTTGAGTATAAGGGAAAACAAGACCATTAAATATGATACATATATGTTTCCTTAAATAACCAGCATGTCATTGCAGTTACCCTAAATACAGTGGAAAAATTTAATTTTCCATCATTCCAGTTTAAAATGTTGGCAAACCTACTTTTTTGCATGAACCTTCTTTCATAGCAAGATTTACTATTATGTGTCATTCATACACTTCTGACAGTTAATACAAAATTTAAAATACATTTGTAAAATAACGCTGATATACAGTATTATTAGCCTGAAGTCTATTGACCATAATGGGGAATGGCTATATTACACAGGTAAACCAAAAAATTGTCTTCAAGCCAGTGCAAAACTATTAGGAGGACTTTCAAAGGCGGTCAAAGCACTGCCACGATTGCACCTGCAAGTCAATATGAAAAAAAAAAATATGGCAAATTTAAAAAGGTAATTCCTATGATGTACTACACATCATCATGTAACATGTGCATATATGTACAGAAACATGTACACATACATTCATACATAAAACATCAAAAGAAAAATATCACTTATACCTGCACCAAATCAGATATCTTCAGGAAACAGTAAACAATGACCAACACACAGAGAAACCTGCATTCCGTCAACATTAACCTTGACTCAGTTAAATGCAAGCATCGTCTTTTTTTCCCCTTCACAAAAAAGTTTCACAAAATCAGCAAGCACCGTAATGGAAAATAAATGTGTTGACATTACAAAAACAGACACACAAGCACGCTTACATTTATTTATAAATTTAAGGGGAGAAAATGGATTGAATCCAGACCTAAATTGCTCTTTCATCACATGTACTGCTGCTTCACTTTGTCGAACAGTATAAGATCCCTTTGAGACTTAATTATGCTTGATGCTCAACATTGACAGGGCATGTTTTATTTAATGCTTTTCATGACTTTCGGGTTTAGTTGAAACACAGGCCTTCCCGGCATGTTCCGAGTTCTTGGATCCTGTCCCGTTCCCGTTCCTTGTTTAGGGACTGGGCAAGCATGTGCCTGCTCACCAGTGTCTGAGTACCTCATACCACACATCACAACGGCAAATGCCGCCAATGCCCCACAGCGAGAAAACATTTTAAATCAGGATCCACACCTAGGGGCCCCTGTGTATTCTGGTTTTTGGTTCCACTTGACCCGTCCCAGCATCTAATGAACTTTTATTTCAGCCCTTGTCCTTAAAGGGGACGTATAATATACACAGGAGATGCACCAATCCGATACTCTGGATTCTTATTTGTATCGATACTGACGTTATCGATATCGGCCAATTGTGACAGATCCGGTTAGATACAGTCTGTTACAGAAATTAAGTTGTTGTAACAAAGAAATTGTAACAAAGCAGTCTTAAAACCCTCTTGAGTATTTTTTTCTAATGAATTTGTTCTCTCTTTTACAGTCAAGCAGTCACTGTGGTTACAACTCCATGTTACCAAGGGTAACGATCCCAATCAATTAGTAAAAGAAATAAAAGAAATAAAAGAGGTGGTTTGGTATTGGTCGATACCCTAAATCTTTCAGTGTCCGGAGAGAAAAATCAGGATTGGTGTATCCCTATAGGCCAGATTTATTTGGCTATTTCATAGGTTGACTGACAGAACCACTCCTCAGTGAAGTCCTACACAGTGAAAAGTTCATCTGGCTACAAAAACATAACAGCTGCCTGTCTAAAATGGCAGCTTAAAATAAGCTAATGGCAATGATACAAACCTGTGGCCTGACCGATTTAAAGTCCTTAACTACAGGACTGAGTGGAGCAAGTCCTGGCATATACAGCAGACCCCAGGACAGAGTCTGGGTGAGCCGTGGAAAACCTCATAATGCTGTGGTACTGTGACATCCCAAATCACGACCAACCATTGAGCGCCTGCTTTTGCCTGCTGTGGCTAAGTAGGTTAGCGGACCCGAGGCAGGAGCGAGAGTGAACTGGTCCAGAACACTGACATACTGGTGGCACTAAAGGTTTTTATTTCCCGTAATAAACACGGTTCTTTCTGGCTCTTTTCTGTTTTTATTTGTTGGTTTTCCACTGAAATTGACTTAAATTAGGTTTAGCCACTCCACCACTGGTGTGGCACTTTCCAATAAGGCCATGTGGCTGTACACCGCTGTCAAAGCAACTTTCAGCATTTCAGTTATGTTGTGTTATAAATAATACATTTCAGGATTAAATATTGTATCAGTTTTGGTAAACCACAGCTTGTCTCTCCACAGTTTGATTTTACAACAACGTACAAACACAGAGTGACGATTTTCTTTTAATGTTCCAGTGAATGAGCAGACGAGAAAACACGCACGCACACGCACACATACGCATGCACACCCACAGATGCATGTATGGAAAAGGAAAAATGCCGCTGTAAGTTCTCTGGAAAAGAAGGTTATGACTTCCCTGGAAAGAACGAAAGAGTGAAATTATAAACTGTGTGGGGTTTTTTGGGTGCATTTATTCCAGTGGTCATTATTATCATAGTTATTATCACTGTTACTGTCCTCATTAAAAAGAAAGAAAATAAAAAAAATCCTCAAATAATATAAAACATAAACCATCAAAACGTAACAAATGAAACAGGGGAGAAGTAAACGAGCAATTCATATTTACACTAAATACAGGCATAATTCGGACTCGCATCACCACTGATTTTATTTCCCCCTCCCCCCAAACACAGCCACCCCCCACCCCTCCCCCCCAAATCCCCAAACCACCCCACCTATAACCCCTCCCTTCCCCTGAATTCATGATAATCATAAATCCTGAAACGGGTGCTGAAATAAGTACGCCGGGTCTTGAGCAAGTCCAAATTGCTCTGGACATGTCCAACTGGCAGTCTACTCGCTGCTATGGCGACGGCCCTGCGTATGGACAGTTTGTGTTGGGAGGGCAGTCTGTTTGCTGCTATGGTGACCGTCTTGGGTAAAGCAGTTTGCAAGGGGGTGGGGTGAGAGGTGGAGGGGGGGGAGGGGCTGTACGTTCATCGCTATGATAATAGCCCTGCATAGGGAAGTTTGTCGTGGAGGGCAGTCTGTACACTGCTGTGGGTGACTGCCGCATGGAGGACGGTCTGCGTTGGCACCTGAGGCTCATTGGCCCCCCCTCGTTGGTGGGGTTTTTACAGGTTGTCCCCGGGCTGGTACTGGGGCTCAGTGGCAGTGAAGTAGTCCTCCAGGAAAGCCTGCAGGTACTCGAAGGTGGGCCGCTCCTCTGGGTCCTTCTTCCAGCACTGCACCATGAGCTCATGCAGGAGCTGGGGCAGTCCTGGGGGCACGGCATTCTGTAGCCCCTCTCCACCTGCTCCAGCACCTCCCGATTATTCATCCCTGAGACAAACACAAGGGACGGACACACACACACACACACACACACACACACACACACACACACACACATTGCACAGAGACACATATGAACACAAACACACACAAAAAATTGAACACAGACAAAGCCAAATGAGCAAACACACACACACGCAGATACACCCAGACAACATAAGAGAGGGGAAAAAGAATGACAGTAGTTAAGTGTCTATATCACATAACAATGTAGAATATAAAAGCACATATAAGCAGCTGCACCACACTGAAAACTCAAAACTGCTTCCTAGAAAATGACAAATTGCCTCCAATCTAGATAATCACTGTGGCAAACGGCAAAACCCAGATCAAGTATCACTATTTGAATCTACATTCAGAATCATAAATCTCAAAAGTCCCTCCCAGCTGTATGAATTCCTGTGACTCTCAGTGAATGTGCTGAGCTGGTCTCTCACCTGGGTAGGGTACCCTCCCCTTGGTCACCAGTTCTGTGAGCAGGATCCCAAAGGACCAGACGTCTGACTTGATGGTGAACTTCCCGTACAGGGCAGCTTCAGGTGCCGTCCACTTGATAGGAAACTTCGCACCTAAACCAAATCAGGAACAAAATGGACACCGTGTTTAGGATAAGGATAGTTAGCAACGGTCAAGGGTTCAATAGACAATTCAAGACTTATAGTCACTTTGCATTGAATCGAAGGTGACAAGGATTCAATCAAAATGTAGTCCTTACGTTTAGCCTGGATTCTATAACCTTCTGCTCTTAGCTTTCTGTTCTGAGATTCTACCAGCTTCTGTTATTGAACAAGTTGGTTTTCTGTCCTTCATAAACCTGAGGCTCCTCAAGTTCAGCGGTCATAAAATTTCCCCTGGCTAGCTTTGTGTTTCTAAACAAAGTGCACTTACATTACAGTACATTGCAGGTATTAGCAGATGCACTTCAGTTTTTTCTTCAGATTTAATGCGCTTAATTCGCAGTCTATAAAATTATGATTTATTTTACATCAGGTCGTTACACTTGTTTAAACAAGTGAAAGAAGTTCTTACATTTGAATTTTAAAAAGGGTCATAAATGATGAGTGACAGGAAGTCCCTCAACACATGATATGATCTCATGAAAAAAAAAAAAAGTTTTTGCATTTGGTGGCAAGACAGGCGACGCAATAAGTAATGCTCATACTTATCAGTCAAAGTTAACGGATTCAGACACCTATGTGGGTACAACCAAGGGAAACATCTATGACATCAGCAGCTGATCTGAGGTCAGCGCTTGGCAAACTCTGGAGGGTCTGCACCAGCGATCTCCAAACTTTCTAAGCCTATGACCCACTTAACAAGCAACCACTTTTTCCTAACCATCATTAAACCTTAGTCTGACATACTTTCAGATACGGAATTACAAATGTCATTTTAAACAGCACAGCTGCTCTTTAAACGGTGCATTGCCTCTAACCAGAGTAATGTATGATTTATCAATTTGACTTCTAAATCTACTTGATGTCTGTGTAAAGTCTATTTATAGAAGTCATACACGTCTTCATTGAATGTATGCATTTACCAAACAGCTTAATCCAGAATGATATATACAACATATTATTCCCATTTTTCCCTCAGAAACTCAGCAGAGCTGTTCACCTGATTCTGCTTGCTCAGAAGGAGCCAGCTAACACCATTACACTGCCACCCCTAGCCTGCATTGTAATTATGGATCCATGAACTCATTGATAGCATAGTCTGATCATGGTATGCTGTGACTTTCTGACCAACCTATTTCATGGATAAAGCAGGTAAATCAAACTATGGGGCCAAAACGTATATAGCTGCACATTCACTAACGTCTCGGCATTTACTAATTTAGTTAAGATGAAGAACCTCGTTCAAGGATACAATGGAAATAACTCATCAGGGATTCAAACCTGCAACCACTAATTTTCAAATCCAGCTCCTTAACCATTATACTATTCCATAATAAGACACATGATTGTGTCAGCTCAACAATTCCCATGACCACCCAGTGGATCCTGACATAGAGATGACCTTTACCTCTAATGATTTAAGCCAGCTGATCACAGAAAGAGCAACAAGCGGAGGAGGCTGGACCCAATGTGAGAAATAGGGATAAATATGAGGTAAAAATCCCCCTGACCCCTTTCGTCAGTTTGAGACCCCAACCTTGTCGGGCCGTGTACTCGTTGTCCTCAATCAGCCTGGCCAGACCGAAGTCCGCAATCTTGCACACCAGGCTGTCGCCGACGAGGATGTTGGCGGACCGCAGGTCCCTGTGGATGTAGTTCATCCTCTCGATGTAGGCCATGCCCGCGGCCACCTGGAAGTGTAGGAAAGCTCAAACATGAGAAGATGAGCTAAAGCAGACTTAAAAAGCATGATGACTGATTTCAAATTCAGACAGAGGAACTCAGGGGAACTCGAAGAAGAGATCAAAATATGGCGGAAATCAAGGGGGGTGAGATAACGCAACGCACCTGAGCGGCCATGTCAACCAGGTTAGGCAACTTCAACGCCCGTCCCTCTCCGTCCTTTAGAAAATCCAGTAAACTTCCTGCAAACAGCAGCAGGTGCTCAGTATTGTGACTGACTGTGGCCATTCAACCTTTGTGTATGAAATTATCTTTAGGGTTTAAGTTAACATGTGACCTAAGCCCAATTAACACAAGGCTAAATTCTTCTGGATCATGGTCAGTTCCATTTTAATTCAACTTGATTCAAAAAGAGGCAAAACCCTATGTGAATAAAATAAATGATATAAAATTTCAGTACATACTTGTATTGATTACTTTAGAAGGTTCAGAACAAAAGGCTAAAATGTTATTTTGAATGACTGCAGGACTAAAAGGCTGGTGAAAGCCCTGATCTTATCCAGACTAAAGTAATTTACTTCCTGGTACACTTCACTGGTGGTCGGTTGCTAAGCAGCATGAGGGCATGAACCCTGACCTTTGCTCATGTACTCGGTGACGATGTAGATGGGCTCCTCGGACACCACGGCGTACAGCTGCACAAGCTTGTCGTGCCTCAGTTTCTTCATGATCTGGGCTTCCTCCAGGAACGATTCAGGCGACATGGTGCCTGGCTTCAGTGTCTTTACCGCCACCTTGGTGGTCCCGTTCCAGGTCCCTGTCATTGGCACAAAACAACGCAGACGAAACAAGACCCACAGCTTGATCAGAGTAAGTCCCTGTTTTTTGTAAACTCATGTAGCCTTTTCCAGTCTGCCCCTAGTGGTTGGGATGCCAGAGTCACAAATTTTTATAGGGCTTGAATTTCCCTAAAGATAAAGACTGCAACCAAATTTTAGGCATTTTGAAACTTGTTTTATAGTTTTATATATATTTTCTATATACTGTATGCACATGCTCTGATGTAAATTTGTTCAGTTTCAAATTTCTACATGGTACAAAACTCTTTTTTATTTTAAGCCCTCAACCATGTGTGTGCAGTGAATAGTTTTTGAGATATTGACAATTATGTGGGACTAGTAAAAACTAGGCAGAAATTGCTCCCTCTGAGGCCAAAGTAGAAAGGGTTAAAATCATGCAAACTTTGTATGCTTTAAATGAATCGATAGTGTCCTCAAATATATACACAATATCATTTATGATATTTTCAAATATCATTATTTTCATTTGAGGTTTCAAATGACTTGCTTTGAACAAATGCACTAAAAAGGATTATTTAAACATGGAGGGATTTTTTGAAAAACAAATGCAAATACAAACTCATTTGCTTACATTTCATGTGCAGCAAAGTAGCCCTGAAGGTGAAACGAGGACAGGAACTAAACCTAACGATATGACATGGCATCGTTCACCTGGGTGAGGCTTTCCAACACTTAATAAAAACAGTCATAAAAATCATCTTCATTCCATTGAGGGATTAGCAATTTTCTCAGACACGGTATTGCTTCACTCTGGATCAGGGCCAGACGAATGCTTATGGTTCACCATTCTGTTTTGTGAGATGGTTAACCTGCATGCAACACTGCAACAAATAATGCGAATCTTAGCCCAACAATTGATTTATTTCCTTGGTCCTACAACATTCACTGAATCTCACTACTTATTAATGGGTACCAATTAGGTACTGCTTTTATGCAGTTGAAAGTAATATTCCGAAAGACAGGATTGGTTGGTAACCCTATCCAACAAACATACTGCAATTATTAAATAATCCATGTCAAATGGGGGCCAGTCCCTCTCACCTGTTACTTGTCAGTGTGACATGAGAATTTCCCATCCGGATTTAATTTCAGTTCATTGGAAAACTTAACCATAGTATTACTAACAATGTGTCTGAAACGGCCATATGAACGCCTCATTGAATGCTGTCACACTGCTGCCATAGGTGCGGCAGGCCTGCGCCCTGGTGAAGCGCAAACAGTGACTCCCAATCAAATGCAGATAGGCTGCAGGGGCCTGCAACAGGGGCAGGACTGGGGCCTGGGTCTGGAATCCTAAAATCAGAGTGACTGTTATCATTCTTGTTGAGTTGTTGCCGTGATAAACTGGTCTCACTCTGCAGCTACCAACTATTAAAACAGCAGTAAGAGTTTCTGTCAGTTAACCCAGGCATGCACCTGATCGTAACTGAAAAAAAACACTATTCACCTTTCATTATCAGGAAGGAAAACATTACAAATGTAACTTGAACTGGAAAAAGGAAACAACGTCTATGTTTTGGAGAAACTGGAAGCTATTCCCCACCTATACACTACATAGAGGGATAAGAGTGTGAGGCAATTGGGAATCCTTTACATAAGAAGCAGTGGTCAATGAGCAAGCAGCTTCTGATGCATTCAGCAATGCATGTTTTACTGCAGCCTGCAGGATTAAGTATGTAGTATTAATTGCTTTTCCTCTTCTCACATGATAGGAAAAGTTTCAAACTTTTATTGTAAGCATAAAGCTATCATTACTTTTGGCTTAATGTTTGTGGATGCTAGTGCTGTTTATATTGCTACAGAAATAACACTAGTTAGCTTATGTAGCTAGCTAAGTTAGCTGCATACCAGAAAACCACATACATTGTGAAATGCTAGTAACTTAAATAAGAAAATATAGTTGAAGAGAAGCCAAATGTAGCTGAATATTAAGATATGAATCCTGATGTAAATTAAGTTTTTAAGGGTTTTTTTAGCATGTATCTCCATTTTCCACGGTGTGGAACACAGTTTTTACCCACAATGCCCTTGCGGCGTGGAGAGCTAGGACTTACCCATCCAGACCTCCCCGAACTGGCCGTTGCCCAGCCGCTTGATGAGCTGCAGGGACTCGCGCGGGATCTCCCACACGTCTTTGGTTTTGACGGACAGGTCGGCCAGGCGGGGCATCCCCTTATGACAGGGCACCACCAGGCGACAGCACAGCCCCGCCGCCCGCTCTGCGGTGGGAGGGAAGGACAGAGCAGGAGAGAAGAAATGAGAAAAGTTCAGTGAGACACACATTTAATTTGAATGAAAATTTAAATTTGAGAGTGAGAGAACAAGGGGAGGAGAGGGATGCACAGACAGATAAAAAGAGAGAGGCGCGAGAACACAGAAAAAGAACGAGAGGAAGGGAAGACAGGGAGAAAAAAAGGGAAAAGGGGGAAATAACAAAGCAAGGAAAGAGTGAGACAGTAAAGAGTCAGTAACAGAGCAGTGAGGGGGAGAGAAGTGAAAGTAGAAGACTTGAAAGAGGAGAAGGGGAAAGATTGGCAAGGGAGAAAGAAAGAGAGACAGAAATGTGGAGTGGAGGAGAGAGGAAATAGCATTGGACAGAAAGGCCGGAGAGAGAGGCGGATGGAAAGAGAAGTCTATTGATATCCCTGGTTATGTCATGTGACATCACAGCTTCCGCAGTCTGTACTGCAGAGACTGAAAGTCAATTACACTCTGGCTCCAGTCGATGATGTGGTCATTTTCTGTCTAAATGTACAGCTCAATTTCTTCATTCTGCACAGGCTCACCATTCATCAGATCAGAACCTTAGATCACTCCCACCCCTCGGCCTGAATTCTGCCTTTTCTAAAGCACAGCCATGCCTCTTACACCTCCACAGTCTTGTAAACATTGGGGCTAAACATAGGACCTAATTAGCATGTATAAACTGTAGCACACAGGAATTAAGTGCACACAAACGGCAGAGCTAATCAACCAAAGCTTGCATTTTGAATGAGCCTGTAAGGGCTCTGAACATGGCACAAATGGCTATATAATAATAATGATAATGATAATGATAATAATAGTCTGTTGCAGTCATGGTTTGGAAATCGTGACACCAAAAGCTGTAGAGAGATGTTTAAAATGGTGTAGTTTGGTGAGAGTTACTGCATGGTGTGGTGAGAGTTACTAGCCTGATCCTGGTGCGTTACTTTAGCCTTACCTGAGTAGTGCTGTACGAGCTGCTGAAGCATCTCAAACTGAGCTCTGGTGGTGATGTAATACCCCCCGCTGTCCAGCTTGCGGATCTTGTAATGCTTTACATGGTCTCCTTTAATGTCGTCCCAGTCTCGTATGGACAAGGAGAAGGCCCCTGACAGAGGTGATAGGTACATTCATTATTTTGGTTGGGAGGAAAATGGGGTACCCCACACTTTTTTTTTTAATCTCAAGGTACAGTAAAATGACCACCCCAAAAGCCTCCCCCCAACTTCAACAGAAAACATTATATTAATTCAACACTGCCTTGAAGACAACTGTGGTCATGCATTTTGGAGTCACTGTGTGACTTAATAGCCATTGGAGTTTTACAAATCCAAAAACACAAAAAGCTCAACTGTTATTGGATCACCAATGTCATTTTGTCATTGGTCGGTGGCTGGGGGGGCGTGGCAGGACTGTTACCTTTGGTGGTTTCACTCTCCCGGATGAGGAAGGTCCCCGTGGATTCCCTGTGGACAGCAGCTGTCTCTCTGCATCCTTCCGGCCGAGTTTACCGAAGTACCAGCTGTGGAGGTGGGGAGAGCAGAGAGTTAGGACCTCGCCATGGCTACCACCTTCTTCCCAGCATGCACCAGGACAAAGAGGGGCACGATGTTTATGTGGGCAGTTTCAGGTTAGGTAGCCTTCGTAAAGGGTTCGACAAAAGTGACACTCAGCCAGCCAACCTCAAATTTTGAGTACAGTGCCATTGTTTGCTTCTAAAAGAATGAAAGACACAAACTCCATTTTTGAATAATAAGTGTTGTCTTATTCATGATTTCATAAGATTTGTTGTTCACTTCTTGGTGACTTTATACAAGATGTTGACCTGGTACTATATTCAGCCATACTCTACATATAGACTATGTGTAAACACAATATGAAGGTTAAGAATATTAGCCAGGATAAGAGCATCTCATAAGAAACCCTGTGAAAACAGTCGGTGAGTGAGTGTGTGGTGAATAACACAGGACACATGTGAGGCGAGAGAGAGGACTCACTCCTCTGCCTGTATCGAGTCCACAGGAGCCACGTAGTTGCTGGGGATGTAGCCGGTCCCGCCTGTGGTGAGCGATCGGGCTTCCCACCAATCCCCTTCACTGTGAGACGGGGGGGGGTAGGGAGTGAAAGAGAAAAAGGAAATAAGTGACAGAAAAAAATGAGGGAGTAACACAGATGGGAGTGAAGGAAGAGAGGAGAGAGAAAGATGCGGAAGAGATACAATAAGAGCCAGAAGAGAGAAGGAGAGAAAAGCGGGTGAAGATATACAATGATAAGAACAGTATGAAAGACAGTATGGAAAAGAGGGGTACAGAATGAAAGAGAAGAGACAAGAGGGAGAGAGAGACAGTGGTGACAGGAAGAAAGAGAGATGTCAAACCATGCTTTCTGCAAATATAATGAGATACATCTCTTAAGAGCTCTGAATTATGGAACAGAAAACACAATCTAAAATCCCCCCTTTCCTTTTACCATGAGGATTTCGGCACTCTTCATACCCATTACATTCCACAAATGACACGCACGCTGGAGTGCTGCAGACCCACAGACTCATGGGTAATCATGAGAGCACTTGACGCTCACATACGCGTTTTCTAAGACCCTTACATGAGTGTGCATGCAGTCTGCCTTCAATCATTTAGTCCATTCTGATGCAGTGTGCAGGACTGTGCATAGATGATATAGAATCTGCTTCAGACTCTTTTTATCTGCATTGATTTGCTCTTTTCTCCAGAGGGGGCCAAGAGTAGTTTCCTTCTAACCTAAACATTACCGCAAGGTGCAAGTCCCATCAAATGAAATCAAAATATGTCATGGTTAAAATAGTAAAATGATTCAGCAATAATATAATTATATCCATTGACATAATTAAAAGACATATTTAATGTAAATAGGAAAAGTCAAATGATAAATAAAAATTCACCCCCAAAAAAATTAAATAAACATAACTTAGAAATGAACAACAAACATAGAGAACAGGTGGTACATTTAAGCAGAGAACACACTGTTGTTAAAATTGTACATGGACAGACTGGATAGGATAGAACAGGGAATGAAGGAAATCAGACAGATTGGATTTGTTGCAGTTTCTGTATATGTCCACCAGAGGGACCCATGCATCTTGCGCTGAGATCTTCACAAGTCACTATAGAGACAGATGTGGGAGAATCCTGGATACCAAGGATAACAACTTGGACATGTTCCTATCAACAAAAAAAGGCTAATTTCTTGCTCTGATTTTAAGTCTTAATTTAGAGTGTCAAATTATATCGGCTGGCCTGTCTCCTAGCAGCGACATCCTACGCCGAATTTTGGCGACTGCGGATGCTCACGCCCTCTCCTTCAGACACCCCTAACCAGCCACTGCTCCTTTCCGCCCTGCAGTTTGTGAGCTGAGCTGTGCAGTCAGGACCCGATCCAGACCAGAGTCATGTGTCTCAGGGCTTTTTCTGCATAATGATAGGCTCTCGGAAGCCAGATGTTTATGCGTGTAACTCAGATCTGGACTCAGCCCTTACTGCACAAGGAGGCTCACATAATGGATAAACAAATAATGAATTAAATAAAAATAATAACAACAATAATATAATGTCAACTGTTTGTTTGAACCACATCATTCAACTGTTTGGTGTCCCACGTCATGATGTGTCCCACGTTGAATTATGTTGAAATGTTGAATTATTAGAATTATTATTCCAAGACAGTTTCTCTGGACTTAAGAAAATATAAAACATACACCCCCGCCCCCAAACAGATTATTTCGGATGTGACATGTTGAACACAAGTGAGTAAAGATGCACTATAGGTGCTTTACTGAATCAAGAGGGGGAAGGAGCAGAAAATAATGGTGACAAAAGCTTGGGAGGACAAAATGGCTTAATTTTCATAATTTTCATAAAAGGACAAGCCAATCATCAGCTCCCAAAAGCACTTTTAAGAAACAACGCCACGTTAGTCCAGGCAGGTCCTGTACCAAAACCATAACTTCCTCCTCCAGAAATTCCTGAGAGAATAAACAGTAGATAAACTAGTGTTGCTTTTTAATCTTTGAAAAATGTTTTTGAATGTATCTTTAACAGCCTGTAATCACTGAGACGATGTTGGGTGAGGACTTTGAGCTGCTTTGGGATTCGGTCATCTGCATAGTTTCACACTTACATGTTGTTGAGAATCTGAAACTTCTCCCCTTTCCTGAAGCTGAGGTCATCCTCCGTCCGGGCCTCGTAATCGTACAGCGCCACGAAGAGCGTCACGCCTGCAAGGAAACAGGCCCGGGGCGTGTGTCAGCAACCAAAATACTTAGGAATGCAGGCCAAAAACGTATCCACAAAAATATAGTGTGTACACAAACAAATAAGGACCAAATGAGAGACAGCAATTCACATTTAGGCCTCTGTGCCTTCTTGGCCAACTGGTTACAATGAGTACAGTGTGTAAACACAGAGGGTGTGACCAAACAACAGTGAAGTCGATACACAACACAAATAAAAGTTAAATTTTTACATATGGCTATTTGATTTTACATTTACATTTAGCCATTAAGCAGATGCTTGTATCCAATGTGAATTACAAAAGTGGCTAGGACAACAAGTGAAGAGGATACCAAGTGGGCAGTGTCACAACCCACCATGCTAGTTATTATACCAACCTACAGAACATGCCCTGATATATTCTGCTATGTGCCTCTTTTGTTTGGTAATGGTAGGTTCTGTTCATAAATCCGACCAAATCTCAATGCCTTGCAGCCAAGCTACATAAACATCCAATCAAAAACACCTTTAGCTTCACCTTTGTGATTTTTTTCCACTTTTAAGCCCATGAAGCAAAACATCTTTTAGATTAAAAAAAAATATCTTTGCATAAACTTACTGTGTTATGCGCACTTTCCTTGGGGTTGAATTTGAACTACCTCTCGAAATTTCTTTTCCAGAGAACTCAAAAACAAAACAGTCTGTGATCATATTTAATTGAGGTTTTTCTTAAATAAAAGAAATCGCGATGGGTCCAGACAAATGGCAAAACTATAAATTTTCTTTTGTTTTGAAACCTTAATTTCACCAGGTTTGTCCCACTGACATTAAGATCTCTTTTACAGATCTCTTTTAATTGTTGCTAGGGAAGCAATGACTTCCCTTGAAAGAGTAAATGACTATATATTCCAAGGACGGCCTCTTTCTTCAGGAAAGAGGAACAATAGTTACAAGTCAAAGCTAAATGTCAGGGAAAGATGAATACCTAAGATACTTGATAAAAACAATGGTCACAGAAACTACCATGGAACTAATTCTTCACCTCTATGACCTGGTTTTAACAAACTGTACATCATACACTCATCATGAGTTTCACAAAGATAATGACTCTGGCAGGTTTACCATTTGGAAATGGCAGCAAGGCCTAATCTGGTGTAATGCGCACAAAAACTAGAAGTCTGATCAATGAAGGATTATAATATTACAATTAATTCATTAATAACCTTTTAATGAATCTTAAATTATTAATCTTTCTTCCTACATCAGGATGGGTTTAAGGCGAGCTAAAGGAAGCCTTCAACCCACACTTCCTGTTCCCATCTGTTAGCCATGATGTTCTGGTATGGGTAGCCATGCCATGGGCCGTCTTTGGTCTGATTACTTCTCTGCATGGTACAATCATAACGATCTTTTTCCCCCTCAAGATATTCAAGGCATTCTTTTGCTCCCACAACAGCCAGTTAGCCCTAAAGTTTCAAAGTATTCTGCTTAGCTATTTCTTAGAGTGGGAGGTGTTCATGCACGCAGATGCACAATTTCTTACATTTTTAATGATTAAGCCATTTTAAGACTGTCGACTGCCTTAATGAAGTACCATCATTTTTCACATGTGACAAAGATGTTAAGAATCGAATTTTATATTGCAACCCTCATTATTGTGGTAGGCTACCGACCAGCAGGGGGTGCTGCAGCTCCTGCAGTACCCCTCCTCCCATGCTTATGGCTTAGGTGGTTTCCAGGGTCTAAACAGGTTGTGGAATTCCTGAAAAGAACCAGCATATACTGTGGCCCTTCCGCAGCTGGAATGAAGGGCATTTCCCTATATGCACCTCTGGGCATTGACAGTTACTGGTATTTCAGTAAAAACAGTTTCAAGCTGGTTTTCTTGTAAGCGTGGTGTGATCAGCTATTTCCTTTCAGCCACTCAATAAAGCCGAGAGGATTTCCTGAACCTGTTGCCCTCTCTACCCAAACAAAGAGACAACCACTCCCCCATCCTCGCTTTCCGCTCCAGTGACAGGGAGAAGGTGGAGTCGGGGGAGGGGTTGGCAAGTCGGGGCCGCGAGGGTCAGAAGGCCGTAGGGCGGCGACCCTTACCTGTGCCGCCACGGGACCGCAGCGTCCCCGTACGGGATGAGGAGTTCACCCCACCGAAGACCGTTACCCCTTGGCTGACCGGGGCGTGGAAGTTGTTGAAGTTGGGGATGGCGGTGACCCCGAAGCTGGGGTAGTGCTGAGGGGTGGGGTCGGCGCCATAGCGATACCCAGAGTTCTGGGTGATGCTGGTGTCTCTGTCGTCCGTGAGTTTCGCTGCCTCTTTGTCCTTACATTGTACACAGCCCATTATCTATCTCTGCAGGGAGAGAAGCAAGAAGAGGGAGAAAATGGAGAGTTACAGAAAGAAACTGTGAAACAGAAGGAGCGTACAAAGATAATAACCAGAGTCCAATGAGAAAATATGCACTTAAAGTACTCATACATATCAGATCTTTTAAAAGCTATCATTTTCACCAGATCATCTAAAATGTAGAGTGCAGTCACATGTATTCAGTTGCTAATTTTGTTATGTTGTCCAAATTGTTTATGAATATTTAAGAGCAATTTCAACAGGTGTAGAATTTGAAAGATGAAAATTCTTACACAAATCTGCACAGTGAAGACAGGTAAAGGTAATCATGTTTCATTCAGCATCATTTATTAGCAGCACATCATAGGCAATGTAAGTTAGTGACCATAGCAGAAATAACAATGAACATGGTACACTTCTCCAGGACATACAGCAAAATGTGAACCCAAATTTCAGTTTTGCACAACATCTGTGGACAAAAAGCAGAGGAAACCAAGTATGTAATGAAACAAACTGCTCATAAAAAGCATTTGTGGACAGGACGTTTTGAACCGGGAGTCGTGGGTGGATCTGGGATATGGCAGTCTCTCAAATTTCTCTGAAACTGCCTCTTTTCTTTCGCACTTTTCTCGGCACCGGAAGGAGCTTGTTGAACATTCCTCGAGTGGAGCAGGAAACACAGTCATCGAAGACGCATTCAGACAGGATGAATTTCATGCTGGATAATCTCTCCTCCCCACCCACTCAATCAATTATTCATTCATCATCTACTGTAGAAAAAAGGCAAAGCATTAAAATACGGAAGACCCTTTTGTGATTCGCTATGGTCTGGCTTTCAAGTGACCTTCTATGTCTCAGACAATGGACACACCTATGGCCAAGATAAGCCCTGAATCGTTTTTATGACCTCAAGACTGATGACCCCCACCATCTTCCTGTTTGACACATGGAGTCGGGAGCAGCATATCAGTTGAAAGTATTTGTAGAAACTTGAGCTTGCTTCAACAGCCGACATCTTTTGACTTCATTAAACAGATTAAAATGAAATTAGTTATTGGGTCAAAAGGCAAAAATGTACAATATTTCCCATTTTATCAAAAAATAATAGAAGAAATGATCTGAGGGCAATTGGTGGAGTATTTTAGGAATATAATACATGGCAAATGTTGGCCACACCAAGTGGATATTAAGCAGTCTTGTAGGGCTGTTAGCTTGTATGTGTTGGGTGTGTATATTAAACACTGTCCTTAGGTAGTGATGGAGGGAATTCCTACATCATCACATGTCAGTCAAGCACCACCTGTGTTAAATACAGCCATATGGGAAAATGACTCTGCAATTCAAGAGGACAAAAAGTAACAATGCGGCAACTGGCAGCGGACGCTTCCGAGGATGAATGTGCTTTTCTGTGGGCACCTCTTCAGCTGACAGAGGACAGGACTAAAGACGCGCTGAAGGTAATACGAGTCCAAAAACTGGCTGTTTTGACTCCCAGCTGCCCAACTCCTGGCTATAGCCAGAGGTCCGCTTTGGCAAGGCCACGATTAGCTTAGCCTTGCCAGGGAAAAATAGGTGGTGTTAAGCCAGTTGAAGGTAATTGTTCTCATCACTCTCTAGTGACCACTCCTGGCCAGCCAAATGCCTGCAAGTTTGTGGACTTGGGTACTGACATTGTGTTCCTCCAGCACCATAGGCGGTAAGCAACTGACCAAAGTGCACTGTGGAAAGAAGCAAGGGCTGGTTGTAACATGGATACAAAGAATTATGGCATGTTCAAGGCTTACTCCTCCTGACAGGGTTACTGCAGAATACTGTTGAACTAAGGTGCATGCAAGAACAGGTGAGTGTCTTTTCTCCATTGTGTCTGTGATCCATTGCATTGACAACCTCACCCAGGCGAGAGCTCACAACAAAAATGTTACTTTAACAATACACAAAGGACATTTTTATTTCCATTTTCTCTTACGGTGGCTAAAATTCTCATACACCAAAAACAATACCAAAAAATAAACATGGTGTTAGTATGGGACTAGTGACAAATTTTAAATTCATGGAACAAAAGAGCAAGTGGATGACCCCTGCGCTCGGAGCACACAGGCGGGCTTTGTTGAGGCTGCCGCACAAAGGCAGTCCCAGTTCCAATCATTACTTGGCCGTATGCTTGGCGTGGTTGATTTGTGGCTGCTGCTGCCCGGGTTTAATGCTAAGAGGGGACGCAGCGGCGGGAGGGGGGGCTGCGGTAGCGCCAAGACTCTATCGCTTCCATTGTTCACACAGCCGGAGAGGAGCGCGCAGCTGGGGACAGGGGCGTCGGAAAGACGCGCATCACAGGGACATCTTGTCTAGGGGTGCTGTGGCCCGTGTGGATTTGCCAACTTCCTCCTCAGTGCCCACCACAGCGGTTGCTCCATGCATAATGAAGAGAAGTGTGAAGTATAACAAGGGCTCTGTGTGGACTGATAACCTTGACCGTGCCCCCCAGACGGCCTGCACCCCCAAGTATGGCCCGCAGACAGCGCTCTCCTCCCGAAAGAGAAAGGCTTTCTGTGTAACTCTAAAAACACACCAGTCGATGCTGACCGTGATAGTTGGGTTAACAGCTTTGTATCTGTCTCTTTCGTTCTCGCTCTTGGTCTGAAAAGCTACAGGTCAGAGCATGATCAGAGCAGTGTAGCGGAATAACCTCTGATAACCTCCTGATCCAAATCCCAATTCACAGAAGCAAAAATACATCGTTTTCCTCTCCCAAACCTCCCAACTACAGGATTCTCAATCATGCACAGTTTGCTTTACTGCTCTTAGGTTTTCTGCTGAAGAGAAAAAGAGGGTGTCAACAATGTGCCGACCCTTTGAAATAGCACCAATCCATTCACAAACATGTTTCTGAATTCAAAGCTGCAACAGCAGAGTCAAGTATAGTTACCTAAGCAATACACTACAGCACACTTCGTAACAACTGCATTAGTGAGAGCCAATGAGAGCATTCGATGGAGTGTTGAACAGACACCACAAAATTAGGTCTCATGTCTGGTCTTCGTGAGTGGATAGCGCTGAGCATGTGAAAACGATGATTAATGTTTGTGTTCCTCAGCAAACAAAAACCGGAGGGTGAAATTCCACCCTCAAAAGACAACAGACATACACGGATCACCAAATTATGGAAAAATCCAAGTGGAAAACCTGCCTACATGCCAAAACACCAGAAAAGCTTTCTCACCCCCCCCCCCCAAAAAAAAAAAAAAAAAAACAGCCAAAATGTTCAATGCACACTTTACAAAAAAAATAGCTGTCACTGCACTTTGTTCCTCATTTTTTCCCATAGAAACTAAACAAAACACAGAGCAGAGTAAAGACCAGGGAAATGTTCCCCTGGGTGGCCTACATATGCACAGACAGCTGTTAATTATGCAAGAAGCAGACACATGCTCATGAAGGTATGTCACCAAGTTGGACAGACCTTTTGAAAACAAACAAATAAAACAAGAGACAAAGACTTCCCTTTTCACGCTCTCTCATTAATCAGTGATCCTTCACTAACAGGTATATTGGCTTAGGGATTCTCACTGTTTGAGATGTATCTGAGACAGATTGTTCAACTCAGGAACTTCATTACATCCTGAAATTTTCATGGGGATGAGACAGGCAGCGGGTTTTTCTGAGGACATATATCGAACTGCTGAACTAATTCACTTGTCAGGCCATCTTAAACATGATTTCACATACTCATGAGTTATATGGATGACTAATCACTGAAACAATTGAGGCTACATGACATTAGCACGCTGGGGACAAACAAAGTGCTACATAAATTGATAATGTGTACCTGGAATTTTAACCAGGGATCTTATATTTGAGAGAATGACCAATTCCATGGTGTACAGGTCAGAGTGTACAGGGACTGTGTAGTTTCCCTGTGAAACAGAGCACCATATTCCAGAACCTGGAAATCTAGATGGGGTCACTTGCTAAAATGTGCTTTCATCAACATTTTTTATTCATTGCATGGTTTAAAAAGCAGAGAACTGCTGTTAAATTCCATAAGATGCACCCCTTTCAAACAATGAGACCCAAACCTTTCCACTGCATATACTCATTAGCTTGTGGGTTGAGATGAGGCTGCGATTCGTTGCTGGGTTAGCCCTGTAGCGTGTGATTCCCTTAACGTGAAGGCAATCAGCTCATTCTCCTCTGAGCAGCTCGAGAGTCTGATAAATGTTTTTGGGAGTGACTCATCGGCAGGGAGAGTGGGGAAGGCTGGGCGGGTGCGTGGGGCTGGAGCTGAATGCTAAGAGAGCCGTGTTTATGTCGTGCCGTGGCAGAGCAAGTCTCAAAATGAAACAGCCCCGACACACAACACCAGCTCATCCGGCTCCACCAGAAAGCCAGCAGTAATAACAAAGCTCAAATGTAACATTAGAATAAGTGGTCTTACAAAAACCTCACTCATCATAGTGACAGGCCACTGTTCTAGAAGGTTCTCTTGATATCTCTGCTGCCGGTGAAGAGGAAGAATTGACTTTTAAGGCCATGTTTTAGTCCCAACCTCTAGTTCTGTACCGAAATGCTTTTTCAAGTAGACAAGTTGGGAGGACTACATGTGTTTGAGAAACGCAAACAGATGTGGTCAGCAAAACACACTGCAGCCAGAATAGATTACCACAGCACTTGTTTGCATTTGATGTAATTTGAGGACAGAGATGACACACCCAGAATTCAAGATTTGTTCTTTGTCTCAAAATTACCCAGAAGCTTTTGCGTTAAGGCATTTGATATAGCTCGGATCAAAACGGCCAACAAGTCACAAACATTCAATCAGAAGAATACCTTTGGGGTCAATACCATATTGCTATAGTTAAATGAACTGTAAATGAACACCAGATGGCCTAAAATAAGAATTCTCCATCCATAATCATTATGGCAAGGAGCAAAATTTCAGTACAGTCCTTATCATGTATTTACGGATAAATATCAAAGTAAGCCAAATAAAACCAGAGTATCATTAGTTGTTCATTTGGACAACAAATGTAAACTAGTGCAGCACATTTCTACAAGTACTATCTAATATTTCTGGTCAACTCCAACAGCAATGCAAAGAAATTGCTGATTAAATCTTTTAAGTAAAAAATAATATTTTACAAATTCATATGAGCTCATGCCATAAAAATAAGTTATGAAATGTACAGCAAACACTTTTGAAGTTTCATTTTCAGTGAAGTTTTATTTCCTAAAGCCCTCACTTCAGCATATAAACTGATCTTTATTTCTTCTAAACTGCTCTGAGTGCACAAAAAGAGAAGCCTTGCAGTTGGAGAGAGAGAAATTAAATTATTCATCAATATTTTCAATTAAAAATGAATAGAGCGTCTCCTGGGTGGTGTGTCCAGCTAAAGCACTTTTTCTTGGGTGGAGTGACGTGCCCCACATTCCAGAAATGAATCCAGACCGCATCGGAGCGGACTGCATGGAGACATACAACAGGATCTGGCCTTGCCACATGGGCACACAGTCAGCAAGGTTTCCCTCTATGTCTAACTGGACAATAGCAAAAACCTTTGACCTGGTTAGTACCCATGGTCAGCCCATGCCAGCTACAAATGAGGTATAGTCCTCTAATGCAATGACGGCATGACTCAGTTGGAGGGATTCAGAGCAGAAAAAATGCCAGCAGGAAGGCAGTGTGCACCTTGGGAATGACACATGTGCTAGCCTGCTAGCTTCAGAATTGACAGAGGACATTATAGTGACGGGGCAGGCCTGCAAAGATGTTTGGGCATTCTGGACTGGATATAAAATCAAAAGGAGGTTAAAAAAACAGGCATAACCATCATGTTGGCCTCAAGTGAAACTCAAATTCTTCTCCAGCCTGAAAAGAACAATCCTGAGGTCACATTACAAGAATCAGTTATCCAAAGTAAGCCAGGATTTCTGTACCTCAACAGGTTGTACTGCTAATGAAACAACATACAAGACATGAACATAACCAAAATTGCCTACATACATCAAGCAAAACATGTACAGACTGTCCATTTCCCACTAGAGGAAAAAACCTTGCATTTGATAAATAGTTTCTTCCAAAGTGTGTTTCTGCACACCTGCAGATTAGGCTAGCCTAGATTCTGGCTAGTACAAAAGTAGTACACTTCCTCAGAATTTATTTCTAACTCTTAAAAAAAGAGAAGCATCACTATGTTTCCTGGGGTAATTATTAAATGTCATTCACAGTCAACTTGCAATCTAGTGCTGGGACCGAGCTCAACAGTCAACGAATCGCCAAAACTCCCCTGCATCAACATGTTGTTTTTCCTGCACCAGCTGCAATGGTGGACGACTCTTCACATTCATAAGAAACATGAAATTCAGATTCATGTATGTGAGTCTCTGTATCATTCCATCACTATTACTGAAATAACAGGTAAGCACAATAGTGACATCTTTCTAAAAACTGAAATTACATATGCCCTCAAATCTCTTTCTGTCTCCTTTGTTCTGGCAGCAGGTAAACTCCTTTATCTCCTGTATCTCAGTCCCACCTTGTTAGCTGACAGACAGCCTTATGTGTTCTCTTTATCCTTTTTGTTTCTGTCCATACACAGCCATGCAACTGCGGAAGTGTAAAATATGAATGGTACATTAAGGAGATAATGAATTATTCTTCTGTTTCATTTGAATATTTTGCTTTATTGGATGCTGGCTTTATTTGATTGACATCACCCTTTCATATATGGTTCCTTTCAGCGGTTAACCTAAAGATTTCTGCTCCTTTTTCTAGGAGGTCACAGATGTAATGAACAGGTAATCTCATACTAATTTAATACAACACCACCTGCAGTGCCACAATGCACAGACTTCCTGGACCGCTTTTTAGATGGTTGAATTATCTATCCAGAATCATGTAACATGGTACAATGATTGTGCTGTAACCTTCTCACAAGTACAGCTGGATTTTGCATTTAGATTGGATACAATGCTTATGTAGCTGATACATCGTTCTTCAACAATTTAAACCACAGTAACTTTGGATCTCATTCGTAGCCGCGTATAAAGTTCTAGGCTCATAGAAGTGCCTGGGACTAAAATGGGGGAGAACTTTTTGATTGGATAGTAAAGGATTATATACCAGGCCGAGAACCATCTTCTTAGTACGCCCTGCCTGTCTGAGCATGTAACATTTCAAGGTTTCATTCTTCCAGGATTCAGGCTACACATTGAACAATTCAAGGAAACTGAAATTGATTGCTAAGTTTCCACTTAGCAATCCACTTCCAAGTCTCCATTTTAAAAAAAAAAAAAAAAAAAAAAGAGCGATTTTGATGAGAAATTCCTTGACTGCACTAATCTAGCTTTATAACCAGAAAACACAAAAGGTGGGATTCATCTTCATTTTTGGTCAAAATATGTTCTGCATCAAGTCAGGGCTCATACGACAAGGACAGAAGCGCCAAGGTCTCTGTGAGTTACATTTCTGAGTCGCATTCATATGGGATGATGTCTTTCACTTCTGAAAAACACCACAAAATAAATCAGTGGGCCATAGACACAGAGGAAAGAGAAAACCATGCTTCGACAGTAGTGTCACTGTACTCGGGGAGGACAAAGTTTTATCGGTTTGGTTTCTGGCTGTCACGCTAAATTATGGGAGAAAAATATTCTAATTTAACTTGAACTCTGGTTCCAAAGCGAAGTCTTTCAGTTGACAGAAACCCGCGGGTGTTAGCTTAAATAAGCGGCCTATGTAATCCAATCAAATGTGCCATAACTGTGTAATTCCTGGAGGACTGATCATGAGATCAGGATAAATTTTCCCAAATGTTTTGCTCCAGATAATTTCACCATTAGATATGGATTTGGCAAAACACCGTGGTAACAAAACATTTTCTGAGAAAATATTTACCTCACATTTCATGTCTTCCAGCAGTAGGATACTGAAACCTTAAAACAGAACCATGAGTGTTTAACACACCCAAAATGACTTAAGTTTAGGAGGTGAGAGAGTAGGATTACAAACCCATGGCATGATCTGATAGCTGACTTTGCCACTTCCTTAAATCCATACTTAATCAGTCAGCTCAGTAAGGTATTATTAGCAGTATACCTTTCCATTTCGGCCTTTAGCGGATGGTTTTCTCCAGAGCAAACAATCTCATATTTGCACAGTCATTCAGCCTGGCCAAATGTAGCCAAGAATACATTAGCAGATAGGCCCAAAGATTTTATTGTGTTGGCTTTATTGCAATTGGAATTTATAGCCATTTTCCCCAGACTGATAACGATTGGGACAGTCCTTCATGAGAACATCGAAAGCTTCTGACAAAGCAAAAAGATGCCACAAGGTTACGAAACATTTTACGTGCTTCCTCGGAATCTTTTTAATGAACCGACCTGGACTCTTGTATGTAGGTCACTTAAATGGACAGGAAAGAAAGAAACAAACAGAGAGCAATCTAAAACAGGCGGACGTTGCCCACTGAATTTCTCTTTATCTTGGTGCATTGGGAAAAAAACATGCATAACAGCTACAGTGAACCTAGTCTAAAATGGTGTAGTCATTAAGCCTGAACAAGGACAGCCTGTCACAACACATCCACAGAAGTTACAGTAAGGATATGCTGTGCATGCATGGCTAAGTGTTTGGGGAGGTTCGTCAGCAGCAGTTCCATTTAGATGCTTCATAGAACATAACGTCTAAACATAAATTCTGTTGATGATATCCCTGATGCTCTGGTTGCGATGTGACAGTCTGTCTTTGTTTGGAATCACTATGAGGAGTACGACATAGAAATGTATTTGTTCCGAGGGGGTTTCCGCTTAAGCCACAAACTCATGCTGAGCTTTACAGCACAGACACTGAGAGTGTGAGTGTCACTAGCTGTCCAGGACTGGGGGTCCACAGCATGTACGACACCGCTGGGCTCTCCTGAGACTACATTGCCCTTGCTAATAGCCTCTAGACTTTAGTATGGAAAATAGTCACCAGGTCTCAGGCAAACGTATAGGACCACTGCAGTACTACTGTACCACTGCAGCTGGCACTGTGGTGATGAGAGAGTACTGAACAGTTCTCAATGCAAATGGCAGTAAAAGGATTAAGACCACAAAACTCAAATATATATTTTTTTTTTCAAAGGGGTTTTCACAATCATTTAAGACTTGTACATGCAGGGCTGATTAAGGCAAGGCAATCCTGAATGAATGTTGACCAGAAGAAGTCTCCTCCCAATTACGGAATTTAGTCAGCTGTTGGTAACAAGCTTTCAACCTGTGACCCAGTCAGAAACCAGAAAAGAAACTTGAGGAAATAAAGCTTACTTGTGAAGATTCAATTGTACTGAATGGATTCCAGGAAATTGAGGAAGGCAACCATAAGCCTCTATAAAAATCAGATGAGACGGGCCCAAATCCATCTTCGTCAGATTTTCAAAGCAACCCTAAACACCAACGTTTAGAGTATGGACTTTGAACAAAGGTTCTTTCAGTTTTTTTTTAGTTGATGTTTTGCTTCCATTTACTTCTGTTTGTATTCTATGGTTATACTTATTTCCATTTTGATTGCATTTTTATTTTGGCAACCAAGTCTTATACTTGTGGGTGAAAAGATAAAAAATGGAAAATATTTAATTTGGTTTGTCAAAACAACTTAACATTTGTTTAATTTTAGTTACCAAATGTCATGTTTCCTGATCTTTTTCATTTAAAGTTTTCATTATAATAATAACATTTTTTTAATTTAAACATGTTTGCCATATACTGCAAAAATGGAAGGAAACTCTTTCATTGAAGCACTCATTTTCCAAAAAAAAAAAAATGTGTCTTGTGGGGAAGACCATTTCTGCCAGCAAAGATTCAGAGTCAGCTCGAGAAAGTACATTTTCATTCTGCTCCATGTGTTTCATTGTGAGAAACACTGTGTGTTTCTTACAATAATAACAATGCACAACTGGAACTCAAAGAACTGCAAATCTTTGCCCTATAGGGGGTATTAAGACATAATTCAAATTTAAATCCTGACTGCGGCAGCCTATGAAGCCTATATGAGCGTGCGATGACAACAATGAAGACTCACGAGTTTAGACATTTGCATACAAGTCACTGAAATCCAACCGCTCATTCCAATGTTACTGCTCACCCAAAGTAAAAAAAAAAAAAAAAAAAAAAGAGAGAGAGAGTACATAATAAATGCTCTGCATGATATTTTGGGAGGAAGCACTACTTTAATTACAGGTCTGTGGAATGGCCAAGCGAGTCTTTCGGGAGATGCCGAAAGCAGGAAAAAAATATCTAGGCCGCCTTCTTCAAGGAAAAGAAACCATGTCTTTAACTGCATATACTCGGTAGTGAACGAATCCCTTGTACCAATTTGTGTATTGTGATTTTCATTCAATTGTAAGTGAGATTTCAAAGTTAATTACTGCTGTTGTTAGCTTGTACCTTTCTTGTAAATTCTGTAGCATGGGCTCTGGGTGGTTGGTGGGTGTTTCAGGTAGTACAACGACATGAATTAGTAAACAGCTAGCTATTTTCTTGCACTATTAACTTCATTTGAACAGCAGGCCTGGGTTTTTTTGATAATGGATCAGGTACTACATTCTGATTTGTGCACAACTCTCCATCCACAACGTTCTGATTGAAGCACAGGACTGGGGTTGTGGGAGTGTGAAGAGATTAAATGTGTGGAGAGAGAGAGAGAGAGAGAGAGTACTATAAAGGTAAGACGTTCAACCTGGAACTCAATGGACGCCTACACTTATCCTGAGTGCCCTAGAATACTCTGTGGCAATCTTAATTAATATTCACTCCAATAGCTTCTCACTGGTTTTACTGCAGCATTCAATGCCATATTTTCTCATCTGGCATTCATGTCAATAAGTGGGTGAGTATGAATGGGGGGTGCATAATTTTACTTAAAGGGCATACAGGCATCTGTACAGTCAGCCTCCATCAGCTACTCTGGCTTTCATGGAATCAAAACATGAGGAAGAAATAGCAGATAATCATACAGACACTACATACATAAGTTTAGGTGCATTAAGCCGTGACACAGTAAGGTCTACAGGTATAGATAGGTGTAGATAACAAATACTACATGAGCCATCAAAAAAATGATTCATCAAAGCACCATGAACATTAACGATACAAAAATACAGGAAGCTTCCCAAATAAAACCCTTCACATGGGAGATTGTGCTGGTCCCCTGTGTATGCAAAGAGAGCTGGGGGAACAAGTCTGAGCTTAACTTTGGTTTAACGCTTTTCACTGCCCACCAGGCTTATTCAAATCCAAATATTATTTAAAAGAGTGGGTCCCCTTGCGACAAGTGTACTGATGCATGCTCTTGACAAAATAATATTCACAAGAGCTTATTTGCATTGTATTCTTACATAAAGTGTCATATTAGTGCAAGAAGAGGCACTGGTGTTTGATGCATCCTGAGGTCATCTTGAGTAAAGGGTGTGTTTACTGGCATGCAAACAGAGTGTAACAGCGCCACCTCTTGGCAACTGGGCATTTATCCAATTCTGAAACCTGATTATTGGCATACTGACAAGTTAACCTTCACTGTCTGTGTAAGGGGTCCTTGAAGCCTGTCCTGGAGATACAAGATTACCCTAAACACCAGGGACCGATTCTGACTCAAGAAACCAGGTAAGGTGACTTTGACGACGTAATCAAGTGCTTCAAATGATCAAGACCCAGGTGAGCAGAATTTTAGTGACTTCCCGTTTATTCTTGTTTGACATGACCGTGACGCAATATGACTAAGGGCTTGTATAAAAGTATCTAAGTTTATTCGATTAAAAATAATTACGTTTCTGGGCCTCTGGGTGGCACACGTGGCAGAACTTGCCTTTGGGAAGACGGTATGAGTACTGTGACTGCATGTCATGCCATAATCGGCTAAGGCCAGAAGTCTGTACTGGCGAGGCAACAATTGGCCCAGCTTCACTAAGGACAAACACACACAAATGACATGGGGGCAGCCTGTAGTCTATTGGCTAACGTACATAACTGGGACCCCTGAGGCTGGGGGTTCAAGCCCCAGTCTAGCCACAGCAAGAACAGCATTGCTATTGGGCCCCTGACATTGCTCCCAGGGGGATTGGCCCTTGGATAGCCCAATCAGATTGGGCTAAACCAATAGTTAGACAGATTGGGTACCAATCAGTTCGTTCTGATGGCAGGTTGTGATTTTGGTAGCAGTTTTATCATAGCTGGTGTGGGTTATGAATAATTAAAACACGCATCGATGGAGTACTTCTTCCTGGCATCTCCACTGCTTGGGGCTTAGTTCAAACATGGGGAGAGTATGGAATTATGAAATATTTTTTTCATTTCTCATGGACTATCACAGTGCCAGAGGAACATGATGATGCATGATATTAAACACAGCAAACAAATTTTCCAGATTAAATATGAATGAGCTTCTCCAGGGGGTTGCCACACACAAACATACCCCATTTGTTATCTCTCAACACATCAACACTTGCCATCAACTGAACTTAGCAGTGGGTAAACATTTCATTAATAAATCACAGCCCGTTCCTTTTTGCTGTGTGCTTGATACACCAGAACAGTATAGAACATGCAACCCATTCCTCAGTATGCGGTAGTTCCTGATAAATGTTCTCAGACTGAAGTCCAAAAACATATTTTCAAGCAAGTGTGTGTGTATGACTACAGTTATTTATTCCGTTGGTTTATTATTTCCAGTTTTTTAAACTAAAAGTAAGAAAAACTGTAAGAAAAATGAAAATTCCCAAACAACCACACCTTACATAATGCCAGTACGACATAAATGGAGGAGAGTCGAGAATTTTTTTTGGTTCTTTTTTTGTAAAGCATGTCCATTGCTTAGGCTGCAAAACGTTTAAATAGCAACCAAGGTCTCTCTCTATAACCAAATGCCGTGGCTTGTGAGATGGTCAACTTTATGAGTATGTTCAGCTGGGGCTTAAATACGTTTTTCTTTGAAACGTGATTCATTTTTATAAGATGAACCCAGGGGAAAGTGATTATCTGAGCATGCTCTGTAAGCATCTGCACACCACGACACCACCACTGCCATGCTTGAACAAGGCATGAGGCTCTTCCTTTGGAATGCAGTATTTGGTTTTCTCCAGACATAACGGGGCCCGTGCCGCCCACAGTTTCACGTTTGACTCATCTGTCCACAGAACATTGTTCCAAAGCTCTAATGTCTTCTTAGCAGGCAACGCTAACCTTTTTACTTTAAAAAAAAACCTTTTCATAAATGATTTAGGAGTCAGATAAATAATTTCCTTCAGATTTTACTCCTCCAGAATCACCTTTTGGCGCATTTGTCCATTTGCTGCATCTGTATGTATCAGCAGGATACATGTCACTTATTTCCTCAGAACTGTTTTAACAGTATCAGTCAAGTCATGTTTTAACATCAGTTGTGATGTCATACCCTCTATTGTCTTCCCCAACCAACCAGTGATTTAAACATATGTACACAGGTAGCCTACCCCATTGTGCTGACATGAAACCAAGTGCCTTTGTATGTAGACAATTAACCTAAACTATCATTATAAAAATTCCAACAGACTAGAAGTTTGCTTAAAAGTAATGTTACTTAAAACTGTCTCTATGACCATATAGCAATAATGTTACCGGCTGTCTATCTTTACTTGCGGATAACATGTTTACACTGATGCATATACAATTCGCTCTGACATTTTTTTTTCCCCATGGTAATGTTATATTTATGACTATGGCCGGGACACTATATTTACCAGTTAGGATGCAGAACTGAAACTATGCATTTCTTGACCACTGGTATGTCGTATATGCCTAGCTGTTGGTCAAGACAACAATTGATATTTTAAATTTGATTTGGTGCGGAGTGATTCTCAGTTTACAGAATTCCTTGGACACACCCAGTCAAAACTTTAAGAACGGAAGCTTCTCATACTGTCAACGACTTCATGAGCATAGAAATGTGATTAATTCAAAGAGAGTTACACCTTTAAAAAAAGGTTTATTGCAAAGATAAGTGTACATCTCATACCTCCATTACAGAGGTGCTGACACTCCAAACATTGCTCCTCCATGTCTCGCACCCAGGCCCACTGTGACCTGTTTAGTGAGTTACCTCCAGCAGTAATCCTCTGTATTAATACTCAATTCTGGATCACGTCGGCCGAAAACAGTTCTGAAATTGAGTTTATTTTGTAAAAGGCTTAAAAACGTACTCTGTGAGAGGTGCTTTGAAAGGGAATCGGGATTCTCTGCTGGTTCCCCGAGCTGCCGCCGACGTCCTCACGGCCGCCCTCGCATCCCGTCAGACTCATGCTGGGCCAAGAATTACACTTTCACTCATCTGTGAGAAAAGCATTTCGTTTGCTGATAAGGTGCATCCCTGTCCCATTCTGTTCTCCCGACGGACTAATTACACTAAGAGGGGGGTTTGAAAGAGGGATTTCAATGGTTATGGGGTGTTCTGCCAAAAACGGTCAGGTTTGCTATTGGGTCACCACCTGTTATGAAAGGCACCAATAAAGATGCCTGTTTGGGGCATACAGTAATTTGAAATTTTTACACACATACACTTTGCACCATTATTACAAATTTCAAATCAATGTACGGGAGGTCTTGTATTTCAGTCATGAACAAGCAACTGGTTTAGGCTTGATGCAGTGCTGAATATTCAGTGGACGATATTAAAATGATGCACCCAGAAAAGTTGAATAGCCTGCTGTCACCAACCACCATCATTCTGTTCTATGGTAAAGCCAACGCCATGACTCACTGGCTCACCAACCATACATCTGTAAACAGGCATGCTGGACCAAACCATTTCCAATGTGCTTCCACCTTCAATTTCTTAGAAATGAACTTGCATTTCTATGTACATGTTACATGACCACTGTATGGTACCTATAAAGCTATGAATGCACATTTTCATCAAGCTATGAGGAGACATGGCACATAAAAATGGTTTTGTTCATAGATTTATTGTGTAATAATAAGCCATTGCCAATGTTTTTCTCTGTAATTATTTACCACACGGATTAGGAATCGTCTAAATGTACCGCTGATGGTTTTCGGTCCACCGGAGATGTCTAGACCAGTAAAAATCAAAGTAACTGTCAAGAATGTAACACTGTAGCTCAAGACTCTAGTCTAGTCTGTCTAGTTACAAACATCTCAGCTACTAATAATCCTGTTTTACAACAGCAATTGACAGGGTGGGCAAACGACACACCAGATACAATGAAGCCCTCTCGTCTTTGTTGAGCTAATTCTTCAAAAACCGCTAAATAGATGTCACGCTTTCAAGCGAATGTGTCAAATCACACTTGCAAACGAAAAGCTTCAGAAAACAAGCTTCTGGCAGATTCCCTTCAACTGTGTGTGACCACTGTAGGAGTTCTGCTGGAGTTTAGTACCACTTTTCCAGTTGCCCTGCCAAAGTTGGGCACTGGTTGAAACCAACGGAAACTGTGACAGCAGAAATAAAGACAGTTCTCCTTGGAGCACAGGGGGGAAAATGGCTCAATTTTCACAGTATTTATGCACTAAATGACACTGGGCCATCTCCCTAATGACCACTTTGAGGCAATATGTGATGGAACAGTGGCATATGCTGTAGAAGGAAGAGACACTATAAAGCTGAAGATGGCCATAATTGGTTATTATTTTATTTTCTTGGTCTTACAGCTTTTCTTATACACAATATAAGCAAGAAATTCAACACAATGAGCACTGTCATTCTACAAAGTAAACCCTGGAAAAACATGACGAAGGAGATGAAGACAGAGTCAAAACATACTACCCAAGCATATATTTGAGTTGATCGCACAGAATTGTTTTTGTGGTGTCTTCATTACAGTGCACTGGGTGCTCCGGTATGTAAAAAAAATAAATACATGAAAGAAAAAAATTGGATTAAAACAAAATCACCGCCCATACTCAAGCAGGAGTCTGTAATAATGTTAAGGTCCTTTTTCCACTCATCTCCTTTGACTAGCCCTGGTCTTGCTAATCCCATGATATTCAAATGAAATGCTGTATGTCTTAGCTCTTACAGCTGCATTGCACCTTTGCATTCTCCTCATAAACCAAACTGGAAGGAACAGAGGGACCATTCCATAGCATTTACCTCCAGAGAGGGGAAGGGTACACTCCTGTGGAGACTGCTCAGAAATGCACCATTTAGGGAGATGTGAAAGATTTTACAATGAAGAGGAAACAGCTACGTTAAGACTATACAGACTCAGCGAAATTGTCTTGGAGGTCCCCATTCATTGTCGACAACCGTTTCTCTCCCATCCCTCATAACAAAACACCCTCCCTCAACCTCACTATCTTGCAGTGTACCTGTGGACCCCATTCTCCCCTAATTGTATGAAGTAAATAACCGTGCAGCGTGATACAAACGGTTACCGAGATGACACCCTTTCTGATCCATCTCGTTAGGGTACACACCTCTCACGGGCATCCGCACAGATGGCAGACCTACGTCCGCGAAGTCTGAATTTTCCTCAGATACACTCTGTCACGATGTGGATGTAACCTAGTTCTGTGAAGCACACCCTGATGACTCATGATGTTAAAAAAGAGAGAGAGCCCGCTCACTATGATTTGCGCTTTTTTGGCATCATCCCTGGCAGTCTCCCCACTTACTGCCATTCAGGAAATGCAGTCTCTGGTCTCCCTTACACCCCATAATAATCACTCTGGCACTGCACACACGGCGACTGTGAGAGGCACTACCGTCGCTTAAGTTAGCTCAGATCCGCTCAATCATTTCACCATGCTAACACAAATATTTTTTCTTGTCTGCCATTTCTTATTATCTTCATCATCCCTGTTATTGTTTTCATTTACTTTTATTAAACCGCTATGTTTATGTAAGAGAAGTGAATTGTTGCCAGTCCTATTGTTGTTGTTCCTAATCTATGCATTGTAACCGCATAATCCAAAAAATGGTTTCTGGCAGAAACTTTGTTAATCAAAGCAGTGTTTGGTTGTTTGAGGGTAGGCGCTGCTAGCTTTTGTCTAATTCTCAACCAACAAATGAAATCTAACAGAATACAAAAATAACAGAAATTATCATTATGTGTAGCATGGAAAACAACCAGCTTTGTTCTATGAAGGAAGGCTTGCAAACTCATAAATGCGGACATGATTAAGCATAACAAATAGCATTACTGTTGTGAGGCTTGGTTTCTCAAAAACATCATGTAAACAACTATGTACAGTCTCTACACATCTGTTTAAAATAATTTATTAAACCTCCCTGCCTTCCAACTTTTTATATCAAATGATGGCATGTTACAGATTGTTTACTGATAGTTTCACATAACAATAACAGCACTACTGCAATGTTACTTGTTTTTCCATGAATTTGTTCGTGTAGATGGGCCTTAAACACAGAGTACAGGTTAATCATCTTTGATGTTACTGCTTGAAGAAGATGCCATTGACCATTGAACAGATCAGAATTGGGTTGATATTGACTTAAACAGGATAACTTTGCAGGATGTCAAGTTTTGATGATGTAATCATCTGTAAAATTTAGGATGAGGTGAAGACGGTGACGAAAACCCCCCACAAAATTAGACAATTACCCAGTCTTCATTTTGAAGCTGTGTGAAGCTATGTCTGTATATTATCTGTATATTTGCAGGTGGTCAAAGGGTAGAGAAATTAATATTTGTATAAATTGATATTTAGATGCCAGGGGCTGCTAACCAGCTGGTAACCTGGGATATGGCTGACCTGCCATCTGAATTACTGCTTGTAAAACAGATTAAATGCAGATATATTATAAACGCAGCATTACATTCTTCCTCTTCAATGAGATTATTGTTTGATAAAGCAATGCGGCATTGTGATTCAAACAGTCATACTACAAACAAACTGCCTTAACATGGATGACAAGAGCTGGACAATGTTAAAAATGGACTATCTTCCCTCAAAAACACATTGATACAATTTGCAAAATCATGAATGAAAATATACCTTTTAATCTTTATCTATGTCTTTATATTTACACAGAAATGCATATGAAAATGTAATATGAATAAAAAAGAATAAAATGATATATAAAAAAACAAGAGAGTATAGGATCTTGGCTTTTACATTATGCAATATGGCATTCATGCAGCACTGAAATCAGTCAGTCCCTTTGTTATAGTAAAGGTTACAATCGTTAAAATGTGCTACATGAGGAAAAAATTGGAATACATTTCAGAAATAATGGTGAACCCTCGATAAAGTCACTAGGCCTCCAAATAAACCTTTACGGAATTAGAAGACTCAGCTTACTAAACCCAATAGCTCACGTTCACCCCCACACCTTTAGTCTGGAAAATTAATTGTTCAATGCACCTTCAAAATATGTGGACACTCATTAAACAGACAAACAAGTGTAATTTTTTGTAACGCTACCCTCGTGGAATTGGTCCAAAACATTAAAGCCAACATTAAACGTGCCCCACGTTTTGGAGTTCAGGCTACAGCAGAACGTGAGCAGTCGGGCACTTTTGGGGTTGGGTTTGTCCTTTTTCATACAATGAAGGTATCGCTATTAAATAGACTACAATAACTGTAATGAATCAGTTACCGACGGAAGTTGTGCGTCCTATCAATGCCGAATGCCATTATCGACCCGAAGCGGACTTGCGGTCTGTAACAATACCAACAATAGTTTGTCTGAAGGCTGACCACGCTTATGACTATACACTCACATAACGGAAACGCATGGAAATCCTTGCATTCAGTCGCTACAGAAAAGTGACTGCAGAAAGAAGCTTTCCTTTAAGGAATTCATTGTATGCAAGGTTACTGGGGCTACGGTGGCAGGCATATCCATTAAATGGCTTTTGCTTAATGGGCTAGCTGTGGGGATCCGGGTAATCGTGTGGATTGCTGCATTTGCCGACGAAGCACGTTGATTCGTGTACTAATGAATAAACAGACTTCGATGAAGCCATTGGGAATCGCATGACTGGTCTCCTGTCCATAAATTGTATTGTATCCAGCAGTTAATGAAGCCCCAACCTAAATAAATCTGTGTTTTAAAATCAGAGCGATGGAAAACATGCATCACCACCCCCCTCCCCTCGTCTTCGGGGTAGCCTCTAGCTAACAAGCAAGCTACTCCCTTCATATGCAGGCACATGTTTGTCTACAAATCTATTAGACGAGATAAACAGAAACCAACATTTCATTCAAAGGCAGCGCATTACCTGCCTATGAATGAAATGCTAGTGTTAGTTACCCAAATTAAATTAGCAAGATAGCCAGCTAATTGACTTCGCTTTAAAAAAAAAAAAAAGGGGGAGACGCAGATATACTAGTGCAATAGCGAGACAAAAAACCCTCCTTACCTGAATCGGTGTCCTCTAATACATTATGTATTTTGCTGTGCAGACGTGTGCCTCGGTATTATTTCTATTTAGTGGAATATTTCACAGATACAGAATAGCGATACTGTACCCCCCACTCCTCTCTCGCCCCTGCCGCTAAGCGTAACAGATGATGGCGTAGCCGCTGCGGACCCACTACGAAAGCAACGGGACCAGAGGTGTAATAGACAATACCCGCAGCCAATCAGAGACAATACTGATTTAACGCGACCCAATGGATTGACTACATCTCTGACACAGAATGTCGGAGAATGATTTGTAAACATATTAGGCGGTGTCGTTGATGTAGTAACCCGATATTATAGCGGTATTGTTTTTGCACATCGTTGTCTGTACACCTGTATTGTAAATACGAGAACGGGATGCGTGATAAAAAGCGGCCATCTGAGCATCAGTCAACCATGGACTTGGTCAGACTATCGCTAATAATGACGTATTTGCGTCAGGACTCTGGGGCAATAAACGCGCATTTCATGCGTCTTATGTAGGCTACTGTCCATATTCAGCGTAGGCTAATTTTGCCACCTCTAGGCCTAATAATTCGTCTTCCTGAACCTGCAGGTGCCCACTTGCCTAAATGTTTCTAAACCAGGTCACTTGAGGATATTATTACTGTATCCGACACTCCCTTCCGTCTTTGGTGTTGGTTGGACCAGCTTTTTATTTTCAAATACTCATACCTAAGCAATCATATTCACTTGAATGATACCGTTTGCAAGATACACAAAATCTGAATGTAATGGGATATTCTCATGGTTTTACAAGGCAGTATATTTATCTCATAATTGCATTAATAAACAGGTTTCATCAAGGAGTGCATGTAGTTGCGTACTGTCCCCAAAGAGACAATTTCTTCGATGGGCGTGTGCTTAGTGAATTTGTTTTAGGTAGGCTGTGTAGCGTATAGGTAGGTATTTCATGACAGCTTTGTAAGCATCCAGGCACATTGACAAATTCATGGGTCAAGTAATGCCACTTTCATTTCACTTTCAAGAATAAAATATGACAAACGTTATGTAGAAACGATTCCACACACAATAGTACTGATTTTTTACCATTTTTAAGTTAAGTTTGGAATTAGAAAAACAGATGAATAATAAAGTAAATGAAAATCTAAATGAAACAAATTCTTTTTTGGGTCCTCCACATGTACTGTCAATCCTACACTAGACAACCTTCTAAAGTAAGTGTCTGCTTTTCTCTCTGAAAAACTATTTTGCACGTTATTAACCTTAATTTTGTAAACTGTAATTGTGCCCAAGTAACACTCTTATTAAATATTTGCACCCAACAACTGTAGAGTAGCAGGGTAGCAGGTAAACAACTACTTTGTTGTTATTGGATTCAAATATTTTCTGAGAAAAATTAATTCCAGTCTGGTGGGCAAACAGACCACAGGACAGAGGTAAAAATTCATGCACACCAGATGCAATGCTAAGAATTACATACACTGAATCCTCTGAGATATGCAAGCACTATAATGGAGGAGTTTTGAAATTCTCAAATGGAAGTTCAAAGTCCGAAAAATAATTTTTAAAAATCACTCTAAAAGTGAAGTCTTTCTTGAACATTTATTGATTAGACTCAAAATTTATATAATTTAAGGGTGCTCTCATTTTGAAGTGATAAAATTTGTTTAAATTCATTGAAAAATCAGAACAGCATTGGGATCTCATGTCCGCTAACACAGGCACACACAGTGAGTGCAAGGGAGTGGACAAAACAACGGAAGCACCAAACAAAAGATGTATATTTATGGACAAATAAGGAGATGGAGAACCCCTTATCTTCAGAACAGCTTCAGTCGTCTATAGAATGATTTTATACAAGGTTTGATCTGTTCCTATAGGGATATTGGCTCATTCCTCAAGAGGCTAGGATTCCAGTTCTTTGAGAGATGAAGAAGAAAGATGTTTGATTTTCAGTTTTTTGGTTAAGATCTGGTGATACAGGAGGCCAGGGAAGGTTTTTGCCTTTGTCCTGGCACTCTTTTTGCCAACCATGACTGGTCATGAGCGAAGAAAAAAGACAGAAATCATGAGTTAAATATCTTATCATTATATTGAATCTGTAATGACAACAACATATGATTTTATAACATAAAGCAACCTATAAGAGGTTAATCAGAATAAATTAAATATATAATTTATATGAGGCCATCATACTGTATACTTGGGTGAGGGGGGTTCTAGTAATAGCTGAAGAATGCAATCTCTTAATTGCAAGTATGCCTTTCTTGATTTCTTGAGTGTCTTTAGTCTAAAGCTGTATCATGCATTTTCATTATGCATTTTATTTGCATAAATACAGTATACATTTCATACCTCATTTGCACTGTTGATGGCCGCTGGGTAAAAAAACACTTAGCAGAACCTGTTCTTCTCAAACTGCCTGTTTTTCTCCAGGTGCAGTTTTCAGGTACGGTCCCCTCAATTCAAATGAAGGTGTTCTCCCTGTACCTAATGCCACAGTCCTGGAAAATGGTTGCTCCTTTTTAGGGCCAGCTACCCAGGATATCTGGGATAACCCTAAAATTTCTGAGAGCTTCAGATTTGCAACTCTGGAGGTTAGACTTCCACATTATTTCAAGAACAAACGATCTATATGATATACAAAAGGAAGCTTTCATTGACCTGAATGGTTTTAAGTGTGACGTGAAGCAACGGCTGATCTTTTTACAAGATGGTGGACCTGTGCGCCGTTAATGTAATGGCTCATGGAGGATCAGATGCGCAAAGGGGCAACTGATACGGCTTTTCACCACGGTGCATCCTAGCAGTCTTTCTACATAGGTGAACTGTGCCTGTACATCTGTTATCATCATCAAGAAAAGCATCCAGCTGCAACCAAATGAAAAAGCATGAAATCTCAAGTAAGCGCAAATCACATAGACACAGCAGAACCTCAGTAATCTGGAGGTCCGTAATCCAGGAATCACAGTAATCCGTATGCTCTACCCGGGTGACACTTCCTGATTATGGATTTAATGCATTTTAAACACTGATGCAAAATAACAAGCTCTAAACTTTAAAAAAGATAAATAAAAAGACCAAATGCAAAAATATTACATTTATTAGGATTTATACAATAATAATATTCATCATTATGAAGGTCTTTGTAAGAGTGAATGTCCAGGCAATATATTGAGTGCCACACAGTTGCAATTCTATAAAATACCACCAGAGAGCAGTACAAAACACAAACAGTGATAGAGAAGAGACAAATGATAATATATAATGATAATGATTTGATACAGATTAATAAAGTGGTTTGGGAATATGTAATTCTGCATTTTGTTGGCTTTACCATTAATGCATGGGGGCTTTGGAGTTAAAGTATGCCCATAACCCATTATATACACTCTCCTCCTGAGTTACCACTACACCACAATTCATAATTACAGTTTTTTTAATGTAATTTAATGTGTTTTTTTATTGTAAATGATTAAAAGGCCAAGAGTATGCAAATTGCAGGGTGAATTTTAATAGGGCTAGAGAATTAAATAATTGTGTACATACTCACACTCACACATAGTGATAGGTCAGGCTATGCTTTTACTACAGAGTTAATGGTTTTTCTGATCTCTAAAGGTCACCATAATCATCTAGAAAATGGCATATAAAATATAAATGTTGCTTTTAAGGAAAGTAAGTAATAGCTAATGCAGGCATTTCTTGATCCTCAATACAAAGGCTACTCACTAGCTACTAGTTAGTAACTGACTGCCGCTAAGTCACTCACTGCTGCAGCAGGCTGGTCTATGAAAATGGGTGTCTGTGCACTAGAGAGGAGAGCTTACTGCTCTCTTAAACTTTCTCAGCACAGTTATATGAATGAAATACATGTAACTTTGTGGAACGATTCTCATTAGGTAGCCTTATACTATAGTTATATTGTTAGCAAGCTAGCAGTAACCACAGTTTCTGAAAATGGCCTCTGAAACTTGAAATCTCCTTCCATCAAATTGCATTTCTTTTGCAAAACCACAACCACTTCACTATATCTGTTGTTAATAAACTGTGTCTTTTGATTATATAAGAAAGAAGCACAAAATCTAGCTGGATAGATGTACAGCATTCAGAACATAACAGACAATCAGTTATTTTAACTTTTGAATAGATTAACCCTTTATCCTCTTGAACACAGCACCTCATGGAACTTGAGGGGTCTAGGGGTAACTTTGGAACACTTCCTAAGTTATTCTCAAAATAAACTGGAGTAATTATGTAAGATGAATTGAACATTCAGTTTTAAGAGCAGCCATCATTTTCAATTTACATTGAATTCAAATGTTGCCCATTACCATTAGTTTTTATGCCCTTTCTTTGCAGATATCTATTCAGATCCAGGTTTTCAAAAGGTTTATGATCAGATCCAGCCACTTGGATTGGATTAAATAATCATATTCAATTTTTCAAAACTAAAAAAGAGATAAGCATGTTTAGGATCATCCAAAAGCCATCCTAAAAAACAGAACTGCCGCATTTAATCATTAATCGTGAGCAGGATCGGATCAGCAAAACAGAATTAGATTGATCTAATCTCTCTATCTCTCTTTTGTCCAGTTTTGAAAGACTCATTTTGAATATATAATTTGATCCAAACAGAGAAATCTGACCAGAAAAAAGCCTTGGTTCTGGAGTGGCATCCAATATGTTGTACTGGTTTTTGTTGTTTCTAAACACATTTAATAAATTGGAAAATCTGGTAGACAATCAATTACACAGGCAACCTGACCCCATCTGGTTTGTGGGGGGTGAACTGGTTGCTGATTTTCAGGTAAAAAGAAAAAGACTAAAGACTATGTTTCAAAGATGTTATTTCCTCATGTTAGCAAGCATGCATGCATGGAGATTGCAGCATGGCATTCCTTTGAAGAGCCCGAACAAAATCATTGTCAACCCTTGTACTATAGAGCTACAGGGGGCAGCTTCTCTTTGGTTTTATCTTAAAATCGGCACCACATTTGGACCTATGAAATCAGGTGAGGTGAGTTCATTGAGTAGTCAGTTACTTTAATTGGTTAGTTAAGTAATGAGTTAAAGCAGACAGACTCTGTGGTTCATATACCCTAATACATACATACACTTTTTTTTACTGTTGCACTGTTGCAGGTTTTATTCAAACCAGTAGAAAATTCATAAGAAAACAAAAAAGGATAAACATTATATGTTTTTTGACCTTGAAAAAGTCTGAATGACATTCTGTTACAGATTTAATTTAAAAAATCCCCAGCCAGCAGGTATTGGTTTCCATCTGAAATGGTGATAAATGACTTTCTGGCCCCACAGGTCCACTGTCCCGCTGCACTGCAGTTCCCACTGACCTCAAGATGGCAGTGCTGGTCACAGCTTCATAAAACAGCTTTAAAAACAGCTTTTTACTGTAATATGGAAAAAGAAAATTGTTTTGCAGCCACTGTCTTGTTGATCATTTCCCTGATAATGAGGCCTCCAACAAAGACAAAGTCTCAATCACTATCAATGTTTAAAAAACGGAATGTACTTTTGCATTCAAGACTTTAGTGTAGATATACACATATCTATGTTATCTGCTGTGACAATGATTCATTACACAGACTGCTGGTTAAGGCAGGGTTCCAAAACTGGAGTCCCTGCAACACCTAGGAGTCTGCCAATGTTTTCCCTTTTAAAAATTCAGTAGAACCTCAAAGACCCAAACCATACAGTTGCAGACTGACTCGTAAACCGTACATGGCACGAATATGGAAGTAGCATACATAAATAACATTTTACGTTACCACTGTAGTGAGAATTAGAAAATTTGAAGTCACTATATCCATTGATAAAACAGGGGCATGATTAAGCACTCAGGTGCATAGAGCTGATGTCTTCAATTTTACTAAAATTTTGACAGATTACGAAGAACATGCCCAGTAAGACACCTTCCGAATATCAACTCAATCCGACCGCTCATTGCAGTGGTGTGGTCCTTCAAAAAAGGGGGCGTGGCACCCAAAAAACTATCCACAAAGCAGTTTTTGGAAGGCCATTACTTTTTTTTTTTCTAGAAGACCTATAGAGCTGAAAATAGGAACTTGGTATCAGGAAGTTGTATTTTTCACACAACATTGTTAATAATTGGAATATGTTGCTTGGTCAAGTAGTTGAGGCGGAGACCCTTGATGTGTTCATGTCCAGGTTGCTGCAGTACTGGATACTCTGTAGATTGTTGGCAAATGGCGAATGTATGTGAAAGACCCGCACTTCTTATGTTCTCACTTTCTTTTAAGTTCAGGTTATACATGATATTAATTACAGATCCCCGTTGATTTACCTTTACATGTATCGGCACAAGGTTTTCTTTCTTTTGTATTATCTCAATTCTTATTTAAAAATCCTATTATCATGCCCTCTGAAATGAAGGTTGTATTACTACCAAAGAAACACCTGGTGGGTGACCTGGTTGCCATGGCAGCCTGTTGCTCTGCAACAAGAGCAAGCAAGCAGTGGCATACATCATCTATACCCCAGAGCCACCCGTGTTTGCTCCCTCTGCACACTATGGGAGGTGACTGGCTGAAATCTGTTTGGGTGGTACGTGATTACATTTCCCCATGAAAATCGGCTTGTAGTCTTCAGTCGTTCGAATGTTCTCTTCCATTCATATCATAGTAAATAAGTGTGGATGCTGTCAGATAGCGACAGAGTTACACTGATATCAGTCCAGTCATGTGGCAGGTATTGAGCTACAGTCAAGAAACAAACAGGACTGATGTTCTCAATGCAGAAATCTGTTGGGGTGAAGCAGCTAAGCAATCCCTGCAAAGTGCATTGAGTTCCGACAGTCCTGAAAGTGGTCCTGCCTAATTAGATACACTCTCTTTGCTTCATGTCTGTCAGGATTTTTCTCACTGCTCCATGGCTGAAATTCCCTGTGTCTGTGTGTCATCTACATTACAGAGGAACATGAAAGGAACACCACAACCTGAAAAAAAAAGGGACAGAGAGAGCGAGGATTATCAGATAGTTCAGACTGATTATGTCTGAAAGAATGGAGCAGGGAAAAAGGTCTTTCCCAATGGTACAACTGTGCAGTCTCCCACCGCTCAATATGCATGCTTCACCTTCGATTGCAAAGCAGCTTTCTGTAGTGGAAATCTTCCATAGAATATTTTTGTAGCTGGCATGGACTCTGTGATGCAAATAAGCCTTCCTGGCATCAGCCCCCTCCCTCCCTGCCATGCCCCCCATCCCCCTCTCCACGCACCCATAACGTGACTTTCATCGAGAGAGAGAGAGAGAGAGAGAGAGAAAGAGAGTGGGAAAAAAAACCACAACATTCCCTTTTATGTCACTGCTTCACCCTCGCGTTGCCATGGAAACCACGCCAAAAGGCTGCCTTTTCAAGTGGCGGTGTTTTCATATACAAGAGTAATTCACTGAAACAGCGATATAAACACTTAAGCCGTCACAACGTTTCCCCCCATCTCTTTGATAGGCCCACCTGCTTCACATATATGAAGGATACTTGGTAACTGACAGAGATTATAGTCCGAAGCCACACACGGTTGTGCAAAACACGCTTGTGAAAAACAGTAGGGTCAACATCTTATCCAATCAGAGATATTGTTTTAATTCAGAGAATAAATGTTGATTAAAACCCAATAGACATTTTTGAATGTTGGGGCGGGGTTAGGATGGGGGAGAGGGTTTTAGAAATGTCAGATCAGAACCTCTTTGTATGCAATCCAGAAAAAATCCCATCTAAACATACATCCCATTCTATCACAGGATATGGTTTTCATTCAATCCTACATCCTTACTTAGCAGTGACTGTCACAGTCTTTCAATAGGTACTGGCTTGCCATGTTCCAAAGTCACAACTTGGTGGAATAGGCAGGTATAAGTGTAGATATCCTGAAACCATGTAGATGCAAACATTAGATATAGTACATACATTGAAACTATACATATGAGGATAAAATGAATAGAAACCAATATAAACCAGAGAACAACTCTGGGACACTAAGGGTTAATAAATCTGAAATATCTGAAACAATCTGAAACACATGGAGGTATGATTATTCTGTGTGGATTTATATCATATGTTCAAATGTTCAATTGATGTCCTTTTCAGAATACCTCAATCTGCAAATTTTAACCTGTGTCAAATATATCCAAAGATCTACATCCACCACCCTCTTTAAAAGTACATTTTATTCCCATTTTCTCAAACCAAATCGTAATGGCTGATTTTATTCACATGTCCATCCCATTGGTGCAACATCCTCTGTCATTTTGGAGATGAGCAGAACTTCAGACTGTATTTCATAAAACACGTGTTCAGACAAGCATGCGTGTCTAGAACCTACCTTCCTCTGATCTCCTGTTAAAAAAAAAAACCTAATTATGAAACATTAGGGAATCCATTAGTTTCGATTAGTAAGGTAATTACCCTGTTTGAACCATTAATTACCTAATACCGATCACCTGACCCAGGCAGCCTGTAGTGTCATGTAACACTGGGGGAAGAGCAGACATCTTGAGTTTGTTTGTGAATGATCAGACACAGGTCAGGCCAATTAAATAGCAGTATCAGGAAATTGAATCAGCATCTACACCAGAAGGCTTTCACTCATGGTATTAGGCCTTTAACGATTAAAGAGTGAGTACACCAAAAAAATCCAAACTACATGATTTTCTAATTAATTTGACAGCTGTTGATCCAATCAATGAGCCACATTTAATCGAAGACAACAGTGCAAATCAGCCATGCTCAAACTAGTCATCTAAATATCCTTAAAGGAACTTCCATCCATCCAGTCTGGCAATGTAAATGGAATTTAGAAGCTGTACATATTCCAATGTGTGGCTATAATACAGTGAGATACAGAAATCAGAGACACAACCTGCTTTCTCTTATTAGATCCTCTTATTAGTAATATTGCCTTCATCAATACATGAAACTTTCTCAGTAATCTACCTTTTGTCAATTCATCTGTTCAGAATGTTTTCGTGCTTGAGAGGAAGGGGCAGTTTGTAGTTTTTTGTCGTAGTCAGCTATTGTTGTACATACACGTACTTGAAGAGAGCGTGTATAGTTAACATGTTAACAGAAACAGTGGATACAGACACTGAAAAGCATCACCATGTGTCCCAACGGGTCCATGTATGGTCGCTTAAGAATCAAATGGAGAAATGCTTTTTTGAAGTTGTGTTTCGTTTACATGGCTTAGGAATTCTAATAGCTGGCCTAGCTAGCTTCACAGCTGACGTTGCTATTCCAAAAGTCCAGCCATGATAAGTTATAGGCCTAGCAGCTGGGCTAAATATAAATTCACTATTTTATGTGTCTGCAGATTCCTCATTTAACTCTCGAACAGGCGTTTTGTGGCCAGACGAGGTGAATTGAAGCTTAAGGTGATTTAGGCATGTACTTTAAGTACGACTGATTCTATTCAATTGCCTTCCATTATATTTAGGTGAATGGATCTCAGAGTTCATGTTGAAATATAAATAAAAAGCATATTCACAAAAACCCAACTGGTTCGGTTTACTGTACCAAAAGTAAGTCAAAAGGCTCAATGTGATAGTCAATGGAGATTTTTATTTCAATATTTTTATTTCAATGCAAATGAAAGGTGAATTTTCAGCTGGTGATTCCTGACTAAGTGAGCAGTGAATCAAACAAAAGCTAACATTGTTATCATTGATGTCCATTAGCAATGAGAACCTTTGCACCTACAGATAACATATGTGAAATGTCATGTCAAAATCACCTCCCAGTAACCAGACAAGGAACCATGTGGTTTATTTGGACGTTGGATCCTTTTTTTATTTCCTGTGTGGAGAATGCCAGATATATACCTTTAGGCAATTTCTTTCCACTGCTCCTCAACTTGAACCATGCCAGCTTTCACAGTGCACCTTCTAAATCCATAAGACTCCAGTAAATACCCTTTAAATCCTATCCTTTTACTGATACTAAAGAGATTAATTTATTTAAGACCCCATCTGTTGGCTTTCTCTGTATGTTTTTATGTTGTCTCCATAGTATGCAGATCTGGACACAGTGGAAATGGTAAAGCTAGAGCAATGTTTTGATGCAACCGTCTTGGCCTATGCTTCCATGTGTCTCCCAATGACTCCTCCTAAGCCACCCCTGACAGGAAGTCTAACACATCTGCACCACGCCACGTGCATTCAGAATCACACAGGAGACAGAGAAATGTAACCGTTCACGTCAGAGCTGTCGGCTGCCGTGTAATTAAAAATATAATCATTGGCCTATTGTGGGGGCCCGTCGGGCTCAGCCTGGGTATCAAAGCACCAGGCGGAGAAGGTCCGCGCGGTTGCCATGACAGCTGTGTGGGTAGATGGAGCTGTGAACATATTGTACTCGCAGAAGCACGGTGCTTGGAACTCTCTGACTGGGTGATGTCTCTTTGGAGAGAGACAGAAAGAAAAAGAAACAAACAGACATGTGGATTGAATTTGAATGTAGGTAGATAGATAGACTGATGTACAGATGGATAGATAGATGGAGGGAGAGAGAATCCTGAAATCAAACAGAACAAAGAGGGGGTGTGAAACTTTGGCACACTGAGGATATGTTGTCTTTGCTTTTATTTTGACCTCCAAGAGGATTTTGGTTAGGAGAATGAGGTTTGTTGTGTGCGTGTGTGCGTTTTTGAACCCCTTTCTGGAGGAAAAAAAAAAGAAGTTTATGCAACGTCTCCACTGCCTCCAGGGCTCTGTCTCCATGGTAACCGTATCCAAGTGACAAGGCAAAAGATGGGAAAGAGATCTTTTCCAGATGCCACATGTTTTCACTCGCTCCTTGTTAGAGAGGAAAAGTGAAAAGATTTCCAACTTTCTGGAAAAGAAAGGACAGACAAAATACCTGCCATCAAAACAAAAATACTTTTTAAACTGTGTTTTCACTGCAAGGCCTATTGCAGTTAACACATAGATGTTTCATTTTGAATGTCATTGGAAAAATCATGTGAAATATGTCCACTTTGCAGCTGTTTTTATGCTTCCCCCCTTCTCTTCCAGTTTGGAATGACCAGCTGCATTCAGCAGCCATACACACTGCAACAGCTCCAGCTGTCAGCAGGGAAGAGCGCAGACGTGCACGCTCTCTCCTCGGCAACAAAAGTCAGCTGCTGCCTGTTTCCACGTTGTCCACAGCTTTCCACAGACACGGTGGAGGAGGAAGTTCCATATGCAGCTTTGGGACTGTGGGTGCTCCCATATGACCATTAGGGGTCACTAGTGAGAGATAAAGACATCCACTCCTTCCCTTCCTTCCCAGGATACTCTGCAGTTGCCCCTAGTCAGCTGATGGCCATAGCTGGCACAAGCACAGTGTATTTGATACCAGACAGTGGGGCCCGCTGGAGGACTGCTGAAACAGAGTGGGCTCACCAGCAGCCCCAGCACCTGGAGGCTCTGATGAGTCCTGAGTGAGTTATGTTGGAGGACAGTTACTGCATCTGAGACAGGGTACAAAATTTGTGTTGCAGTGTGTGTAGAGAGCCAGAATGAGTGGGTTAAACTGGAGATGCTCCAAGAAGGAAGGTCATTTGAAAGAAGCATGAAGTTAAATTCCTCACACTCATATTTTTTGGAAGCTTTTGGTGAGGTAGGTGTATCTCCAGATATTTTATATTGTTTTATATTATGTCCATATATTCACTCTGTTTTCCTCCAGCTGTGAAAATATTTGGTCTGTCAAACATCTGTTGGAGGAATGTTAGGGCTGAGGGAACCGACTTCCTGAGGGGTGTGTGGAGTTTTGGGGAGTGGGGGGTGTGGGGGGTACAGTGTGGGATCTCTACAGCTGAGGAGATGGGGGGGTGACTTTAAAAGCCCTTCTCCTCAACATGTTCCAGGAGAGCCATTAACCGCCAGACATATGGAAAGTTGTACAGTCCTAACAACATCAACATGTATATTGTTAAAGCTGAATCATGCAAGAATGCGCAGTGCACATCTGATAATTCCTGAGCTCTCATTTCCAAGAGCGTTGATGTCTTATTTCCATTACCCTTCCCTGTGTTTTAGAATGGGAAAGAATTGCCCTGTAACTTTTCGCTGACTTCTCATTTGTAGTACTGATAATGGCTTGCAAAAAGTACAAATATAAAACAGAGGATTTTTTTGGAAAGGAAGATTCTCAAAAATGTCCACCTTGAACACTCAACAATCCCAACAGTACACTCCTCCAGCGGGATGACCCCCTACAGGAAGGAAACGTCAAAGACTTGGCTCGAGGCGCTGCCAAAATCACCAGGCTGTCCACCAGAAGTACTCTTTTCTCTGTTTCATAGTAAGGCATCACTGCGGATTGTACTTGTAGGTACCCAGGGCAAAAATACATTTACCTTCAGTTAGTTTCCTGTTTTTCTTGGTACTCTGGTGCTACTTGAGCACATAAACTGCATATTTTTTTATGCTTCATAAAAAACCAATAAGAAATGCAATGAGTAAATGTGTTATAAATCGCTAAATCGGCAATTTGCAACACATACCCTGATAATTTCACTTTCTGTGCACACATTGACTGGTCAGTAATTCAATTAAAATTGCTTTTGTAATAGCCCCATAATTTGTATATGGGGAACAACCCTGGTAATAATAATATAATAAATTTAATTTAATAAACTCTGCTGGGTAAACACATATGTTGCACATTGTTCATGGTATAGCTGTTAACATTGACGGAGGTAAAGAGCTGAGTATTATTGAGCAGAATTTTAATGCAAAATGCCCCTTTTGGTATATTCATAAAATCTTGGTTATTTCATGATGTTGTATCTTTTCTCATTTTCCAAAAACCTTCAGAAGCCTTATCAGTCTGTTCTAGTGAAACCCCTGCTGCTATCATGTTTCAGTAAAATTTCCTTGGGGAGAAACCGCTCATAATTATGAAGTAAAACACCACAGGTGTCCGAACACAATAATCATGTCTGGTAACCCTGTGTTAATTAAAATCTATTAATCAGATCTGCAAAATGTAACGTATATGAGGGCTAGCAAGGATTTCTAGTAACCTGATTGTAAAAACCAAGTAACATTGAGGAAGCTTTATTCCTCCAAGGCCAGAAGGAATGGGAGCTCCACAGCAGATGCCCAGTATGTAAATGTAGAAATTTGGGGCTTCAAACCCGCTGAGTGACCACAGAGTTGAGACTGACGCTAATTAGGCAAATCAGACTTAATTAAAAACCCTCATCTGTGCAAAGACCCAGAGGGCAAAGTGTTTTCATGCAGCATGAAGTCTCCCATGTGGTTCAGTCTGTAAAGGCTATCGACATGAGAGAACACAGAGCCCTACGGTAACAGGTTCGACTGTTGGCTTTATTGTTAGCTGTCAATGACCTGGGAGTCAATGGTGGCGGTACACGTTTGCTCTTGTCTGACCAGCCCTGGATTCAGGATACTTCTTTACTAGTCTTTTGGATACTTATATGCTTGTCCATTCTCTCTCTGTAAAAAGTGCCTGCTGATCTCCCAACTTTATACACCCTTAGAAATGAAAAAGGTTTTTCAGGTACCCTTTAGCATTCTTCATTAGTTCTCCTGCAGTTATCTCTAAAGGGGTCAGCGTAGATCCCTCAGCATGAGGTACTACATAGGACATAGAACCCTTAGAGATATCAGTATCCAAGAAGAACTTTTACAGGTTCATCCAGGAGGACAAACCAAGAACCCTTAAAGAACCTTTTTTCTTTGAGCGTAGTCAGTGAGACAGTATATGCTTTTCCTCTTTTTGGGATTAACTCTCTCCAGTAGTGCTGTTTGGCCTGTACTGTGCAAGATAGTGGGTGGCACAGCGTTGACTACGAGTGCCAAAATCAATTATGAGAGAAAGTGGGAAAACCAATGCACAGTGTAAAATGTTTACTTGAAAATGACTACTAAAATAAATTTCAAATAAAAAATTATTCTGATTTATTAACACATTAGGCCCATCAAGTAAGTATGTTATAGGTTTTAGGGATTATGCTCTTCTCACTGTCTTTGAAACCCAGCATCTGTAGGAACCAAACCTTTCCTCTGGTATCCTGGTTCATTATAGTTGTGTGCTGTCTTACTGTATGTTCACCCCAATCCAAGCTAACACCCAAACCCTGGCCCCAGTTTCTTCTTCCCCAGCCCAACACTTGACTGTCCTGATCTGTGTATCTCATCACCCTGTAGGTCCTACAGTAAAAAATCTCTGACCTCACTCCAGCTGCAGTTTGTTCCACAGTCAACTACATCTGACTTTAATTTCCCCTAGGACTGTGCGCTTGGGAGGGGTGAGGCAGAGCTCTGGCTACTCACTTGTGGACACGATGACCCCTTGAGGCAGGGCTAAGCATTGCATCTTCCCCCAAAGGGAAGCTTCTGCTGACAACAACCAGATGACAGCTGTAGTTTCAAACCACACCCTCGCATTCCGCTGAACTGGGATCAGTGTCCCATGTGTCGCAAATACCATTCCACAGCAGTGGTAGAATGAGGATTTATTAGCTTCATAAAGGGTGGAGCTGCAATGAGCTCTGAGTTGCTGAATTCTTTGGGTCAATCCAAAAACGTTTTGCTCCATGCAACAAAACTCAATGATGGGTTTCACTCAGACAGTGGAGGTATGTGGTACCTCCATCCATTTGTGGTGTCATGAAACTCAGTGTCCCATCACTGCCTCTGTTTATTGGTCTGAGAATCATACAGTGAGCAGTTAGTGACAGGTATCAAATTCATGTCATGCGATTTTTAATCAGAAATCTAATTTAATTCAACATAGGCTTTTGCTCATTGTGATGGTGAGCTATTTTAGCTCTTCATCAGATGGAAGAGCATTGCCTTCAATTGAAATGCAACAGAAACCCTGATGCTAAAGTTCAGCTATAAGTTTTGATCGCATTTCTTCATTTAATTAGACGACTAAGGGTGCTGAGAGTTACTGAAATCTATTTCAACATGCAAACACTGTGTATTTAACCTATTTCTGTTTTTACACACTATGTCTGCCATGTAGGGAAGGAGTTTATTTGGGAAGGTTGTTAGACAGGAAAGATGTACAAGTGTTCTGGCTGTAAATCGGGATGAGGATTTTCAGAAATTAATATTAGACTTGTGGAATGCCCACTCTCCTATTGTCTTTATTAAAAATTCTCTTATTTAGTTTTTTTTATTTTTGTTTTAATTCATTCCATTTAGTTTATTTTTTGTTTCATTTTAACAGCTCTGATAAATTTGCTAGCTTTAAATTCTCTCTAAACTAACTTCCTCTACACTCTGTGGGTCCATACAGATATTGGATATGTTTCCTTATGTGTTTTAAACTTGTTCTTTTGTTGTTGGTCCTACTCTCAGTGAAACACTACGCACACCATGTTTATTGAAATAAACTTTATTTTTGTAACTGTTAAGACTCTGCTAGTTTTTTAGATGTTAGAAGGACCTAACTTCTAACCAGCTCATTCTAGCACATTTATATTCTCTTTACTTCCTGACCCAAAGGGACTCACCTGCAAATCCGTGTTTTATGGTTGAGACACTCAACAAAAAATTGACCTTTAAAATGGAAGAAATATACAGAAAAATGAATTGTGTAGGATTAATAATTACTTAATCAAAAACAGAACACTTGGATTGGTAAAAACATATAACCACAAATAAAGGTACATAGCTTCAAAGACATTCAATGGATAAGTTGCCAGCTAAACATTATTCCCTAAATATGATGAAGATAATTCTAAAGATATTTAAGACATACAATGATATTGGCCAATAGACCCAAATAAAGGTAAATTTTCAATATCCTTCTCTGTACAGCGTTGACACATGTTCAAAGTACCTAAAATAAGCTTGTGTACGGAATTTATACGTTTACAAAACGGGAGCTTGAAATCAATTCTGTCTGGAGGAAATCAATACAAATCAGAAAATAAACCCCAAGGAGGTGTTTATTCTGGCCTGCTCTGACAAGCACACCCCAGGGGGGAGTGGGGGTGGCTCTCACAAGACTGATTTACTGTTGCTTTTCACAGGCAACCCGACAGTTTCCATGGGTTTAATCTTCTCTAGCCATTCTATATGTCTTTTAATACCTCTAGGGAATGACATGAGAAAATGGGTGAGATATGAGTTGTTAGTATAATTATTATCATAGATGCTGTATGATGTGTTGGGCACTGTTCAAAGAATGCTACATGTAGATGAACTCATGCATATGCAAACGCATTCAGCATGTTGACCTCAGTTGAATCTGAATTTGACCTTGCTAGATTTGTATCAATGGGAAGAAATAAATATGTATCAATACGAAATGCAGGTAGTAGAAACTCAGTTGAAAAGAAAACTACATTGTATTTTCCTGATAGTTTGTCACAGGATTGTTTTTTTTTTTTTGCATGGGAATCATGAGAATCAACACTAATGGAAGCTATCCTAGATTACATTTTGTGTACTTGTCCATGTGTAATTTTGAGACATTTAGAAATAATTTATATCAGTTGTACCCAAAACCACCACAGCTGCTGGCAATCAAGAAAAAATGTGATTCTAATCAGGAATTCTGGAGTGGGACTGTAAATCTGAATCTTTATGTTTCCCTTCTTCCGGACTGTGGTTAACAAGGCCTTTTCCCTGCAGGACTATGAAATAGACACATACAAAGCATAAAACAAGGACCTGCTTCATTTGGTTTTGGTCCCCTAGAATCCCCTAGATTCCATGTAATGTGCTTTATACTTCATTAATATTTATTCATGGTATGGGAAGATGTATTTATGTATTTATTTGGTTGATTCTCATGTTTGGCAATTCACAAGCCATAATTACTGTGCTTGATAAAAACAGCCAATGCACGATTACAGTTTGGCTTACAGAATATAACTGCCCACAAAACAAAGGAGACAAGATGCAGTCTTTCTCAGTTAACCTCAGGCCGCTGTTAACTTGCAGAAATGTGATGATTCAAATACCATTATCGAGTATTGTATTGTATTGTATTGTAACTTTCTAATCACATGCAATTTAATGGAATATTTTACTTTAAACAAAATATGTGACATTATTTCTGTTCCTCTCAAACAAAAAAAAAAATTAGGATTCTGGGACTATGTCCAAATCTAGCAGAATGAATTAGACACGGCAGAGAGAGAGATGTCAAAGGTCGCGCAGCCCCTGCCAAGATATACTGTATTTCAGCATGCTTTTGAATTCTGTATGCATGAGGTCATTGCACATCTGTGTCTCCACACCCAGTCTCTCAAGCTGAGATGAACAAATATGTCGGCGCCGTCCTTCTCTGTGCGATCGGGAAAAAACAGCCTGCGCAGCAATATTTCGACCACCGTTGACTGTCGGGTTTTTGTGCAGCCGGTGCCTTCTGTCGAAAGAAGATAAATTCGGCATTTTAATGGAACCGCTCAACAATTCTGCATGGTCCATAAGAAATATTTGATTGCTAATTTGACCGTCACACTATCCACTTTTGTGTCCTATTTTCTCTCAAATGCACGGCTCTCCCTACCAACATTGTTGCAACATCATTTTTTTTGTACCTGAGGCTCATGTGCCATTTCCATTTGAGCTCCATATCTCATTTACAGCAAAATGTAACTTCTGTTAGACGCAGAGTGATGCTTCATAACTGATTAACTTTCTCAGACCTCTGAGATCCTCAGAGTAATGCTTCACAACTTTTCTCAGAGGCCAGTTCCTCCCAGAGTTTTCCTTGGCGGCTTGACTCGTCCAGTGAAAGTCATAATAATGACATACATATATTTACACTGCTTTTCATCTTGTGATCTCAAAGCACAGTGAAGGGTGGGAAGAAACTCACTTCAGCGGGATCAAAAACACCACACTCTTCCCCATGATAGATGGTCCAAAAGGAAGACTACTCCCAACTGGTCAGTCAACCCCACTTCTAACACCAATTTAGTTTCCCCACATGGTCTCCCATTGAAGTGCTAATGAAACCCACACGTTCCAAATGGAAAGAAAAAAAAGCACAGAAATAAAAGTTTGTCTTTCAGCGTATGCCCACACAATATCTCATGCACATAGATGATAAAAAGTAACGTCGTTATTATTTTTATTATTACGCTGACATTCTTATTTTAGCAAACAGCCTTATTCAGGACAGCAAGACACAGCTTACAGTTTCATAGGTTTTACCTTCGTACCACTTGATGTTTTACACAATTCTGTGATAGCCCCATTGTCAAAGACATAATGACAGGCCTTTTCTAAACTAGCAGTGCTTCCAGAGGGATGGAGTGGGGGGAGGAGAAGGGGGAAGTGGAAGAGTGGGATTACATCTGTTTCTTTTTCTCTGTGCTTTACCATGGGGTCTGAGAACCCTGACTTTCACTCCACTGAAACCAGCCCATCCACCCATATACAGGAAGTATATGTTTTCTATAGGGATTGCTGGAATGCAATGGAAAAATAAAACCAACTTAAAGTTGCATACCATGTCAGTGTGCTACGACTTGAGGTTTATACCTAGCATGAAAACCTTAGCCTTGCTATCCAATGCTGTCTATACTGCCCCCTGTGACTACAAATGAGCCCACTGCAAAATGGCATTACATTATGGCATTTATATGTTTTGCATACAAACCCTTACTTACTTACATTGCTTACAATTTACTCATTATCCATTTATACGGCTGGATATTTATTGAGGCAATTCAGCTTGAGTGCTTAGCTTAAGGGTAAAAACAGCAGTGCTTTTTAAACTTGAGAAACTGGTGGTGAATGTCCAAGTTCTGTTCCGCACTGCACTGCTGCCAACTTCTGTTAAAGGAGGTAGAATGTCCCTCTTCCATTTTCTTTCTTATTACTGTATCTTTCTTTTAATGAATGTACTCCATACTAAAATATAATAATATGAGATGTGAATTTACAATAGAATGGTTTAGGAATAGTAATACATTAGCCTTAACAGAAGTCACATCCCTGCTGGGTGGATCATTGGTGTTTGTAAGTATTCCCACAAATATGATCATATAACTTCTGCAATGTGTGATTGCAATTGGTTGTCAGTGAAATTATGGATTCAGGACAAACTGTTTTGAATTGCTTTAAAACACTAAGTGGCCTTGCCTTCACTAACACTTCTTGAGTGACTCTAGCTCTGAACTGCAGGCTGCAGGCACTTAGGCCTCACAACAATGGCCTCTCATTTGTTCTCATTTGTTCAAAAACCTCCACTACAGAGGAAAGGCCTTTTAACATTGTACCTTCGCTTTGGAATACCCTGCAAAAAGAACTGAAAGTATAGTTTCCTTTAAATCTTGGTTACAAAACTAATCTTTGTCCTGTCATATTTGAACCCCTGGGCTTTCTCTAATGCATTTTCTGACCGAGTTTTCAAAAACAATGTTGATGACACATAGAGAAAATATGGCTTCAGACGAGACCATGTTTCACAGGACTAATAGTAGATGTTATTGCTTTTTGTCTTTCTAGGTAGCAGTTGGTGTGCTACCTAAAAAGTGTTGTTGGAGGACCTGAATGTAGTTTTGCACTGCAGTTATAACGAAAGACTACAGCGCACCATAATTTCAGCAATTTCTTTGAAATTGGGTAAAAGAAAGTAAAAGAAATAATCAATACATCACAGTAAAATAACCCTTTAGTTACTGTTTTACACAGGCCTTCAGTGCAATATATGTAAAGAAATCAAGTGTGATAGAAATTAGTTTACAGTGTTGTACACTAGAAATCTATGAATGTTTAAAATGTTCACATGAAACTAAAAACTAACAAACTGTAAAAATCAATAATGCAACAACCCGTACAAGAGGTTGCAGGCTAAAATCCCATGTGGGATGGCTAAACAATATAATGTGTAAGGGGGTTGCCAACGCATCTGGGTAAATTGTTGCATTTTATCATATTGTGGTCTTCCTAAAAGCTTCAGAAAGAAGATGATGGATTTAAATGCAGGTTTCAGTGTTTCTTTTTAGTTCCTCTATGACGATCTCAAATCTCAAGTTATATTTTGAAAAATGTAAAAAAAAAAATGTAACTATTGAAAAATGGGCATGGTTGTGTAGACATAAGGCAATAATAATTTACATAAGGCACCAACCCAAGGCAAACACAGTGCTGAACACATCGACTAGGCTACTCTAGCAGCACTATCTGTATATACAAGACATCAGATTTGTGTTTTGCTTGTCTGTTTACAAGTGATGTAGTGTATATAACATGAGAGAGAAGATTAAACACATGTTGTCAGTGAGAGGGGGCGAAGGAGATCGGGGGAGGAGTTAAAAGGGGAAATTGAATGTCTGCACTGGGAGAGTAACCCAGTCTATCACTGTCTTGGGTAGAGGAGGCCGAGGAGTTTGGTTCAGAGGTCAGAATGACTACAGGGGCCAATACTTTCTACTGACACAGCCAATTAAAACAAGCCCCCAGCTCCTGTCTCGTAAAATGGGGGAAGATGAGCGAGTAAGAAAGAGAGGGAGGAAGAGGAGGCGGAGGAGGACCTGATGGCGCCAAAAAACAAAAGAAGGGATGGGCACAGCATTCGCCGCGCCGCTGTTTGCGCATCACATCCAGCTGCTTGTCGCCGGCATGCCGCTCGGGCATGGTGGACCAGTTGCCATGGAGATGTGGGTCAGAGCGCCAATGCAAAATCCGTACCCCTTTGGATGGGAGGCTGGTGATGTTGTGCTCGCCACTTGGGGTAAAGCCTCCAGACTGAGGGCCGAATGTAGGTCAGTGAGATGATCCAGCATTGGGAAAGGGGGGAGTCATGTCTGAGAGAGTGGGGGGTTTGGAAATGGGTGTGAAATGGAGGATGATGGTTCACAGACGTTGTGGCATCAGACTGTATACAAGGAACTATTCCCTTCGGATAGGGCTGCATGTGGTGATGGACAAATGAGGTTTCATTGACCCAAACGTGGGAGGGGCTACCATGTGGAATCAGTGACTCAGTGATTTAGGCCATTGACCAAACTGACAGTGGAGAGGAAAACTTTTTTGATTGGCTCAAACAGGTCAGTGATTGACAAATGAGTGAAGATCCATCCTAAATTGATTCCCAAAACCTCATTTCAACCATGACTAGTTGTGTGCTTTTCCTCAGTTCTATTTTATCCCCCTTTTCTTTTCTCCCCAATCATGAAACACTAAAACATAGGATCTGAATGGTTTGAGTTCAATCAGAGTGTCAGTGGTATAAGTACTGCTTCCCATTTTTCATAGTGACATACTAAACTCATAATTCATCCTGAATCTGAACGCCTGTAGTGGTAAACCATCAGTCAGTTACTTTGTTGGTTGCACTATTTATTACAGTTGCTTTGTAAGCTTACACCAACAGAGTAATGGTTCCTCAGAATCTGAGACCCAAACAGGTTTGGTTTAAACTTCAAACTTGTTTCACGGGTGGGTCTTAGTATGTGTACTACAGCTGTAACATCCAGGTTTACAAGTGAGCACATTAAAACCGCTCATGTAATTTATCAAAAGTTTTCATGATTACATTTAATGACTGAGCTGCACCATGTCAATGAGAGAGGTGCATGTGTTGCTCATTGTCAGTTGGCCAATCATAATTCATCTCAGTCTACATCTCCCAGTAAATTGAGACAGCACAATGAATAGTATCACAGAAGCTTTCTTTTGCAAGATAAAATGCAAATTGGATGAGAGGGTGTACAATGAAAAAGGCAGCAGGTTATTCATCTGTGTAGATGAGTTTTGTGATCATTGTTCAAAAGTGTCATATTTTTGGGCACGCATTTCCCTGATAGGTTTTTTGTTTTTACTTTGAGCATTCATTTTAGATTGCAATTATTTGTTTGGCGCAAGGTGTCACATATGATTCCCTGGTATCAAATAAATTGTGATTATCTTTTGCCTTTTGTATTGCTTTTTGAAGTATTTTATTCATCAATGTCTAAATTAGTCTAAATGTACACCCAGTTCTTTTGATTATGTATATATAAAGTTTAAGCTTAAGATACACTTGTCAGTGCATTATTTCTCAGCATATTCTATTCTGTGTCTCTAGCTCAGGACAGACTGGGTCAAGACCCTTCAGAGTTTGATAAGTTTTCTGGATGCACTGGCATTGGGTTAAATTAGGAAATCCACAGGTTAGATTTGAGTACAACTTATTGGACACTAGAAAACCTCTATTGCCAAGCGCAATTTTTTTGGCCTCCACACTGCCCACCCTCTCATCTCTCTGCAGTCTGTCGATTGAGCTGTGCAAATTCTTGTATTGGAGGATAACCTGGTCAATTAGAAAAACATATGTTTAAATAAGGTATAATTAAGGATCATCATTTTCAGTTCTTACAATTTCTTTCAAAAAAGGAAATTCAAATTTAATATAATTTTTTTTACCCAGATTTTATGCTTTGCATACTTTAAAACCCTCATACAGTTCGTATGAGATTGTATTATATTTCAGTGAATGTTGCCCTCTCATGGAGGAATTTTCGACCAAAGATGTCGTAAGGATTCTTTCCTAGTAAATGGAGAAGTTGGACAACTTCACCTTCACTCACACGCAACAATGGATAAAGCGTTTCAGCTCATTCCTTTACTTAATGCAAATGAATCAGTCCTGACCCTGGTTTAAATGGATATTGAATAGAGTCATAAGCTAAAGGACATTAGTTGTTACTGTGATGAATACGGATTATGCCATTCAATGTCGCTTTCTTTCCATCAAAGCAGAATCAAAACTCTTCCGTTCCACATGTGAAGGAAGCTACTTGTTGCACATTAATACATTAATGTTTTGATCAAATCCATGCCTTGAGGCTGAGTAACCATGAACAACTTTTTTTTAATGCCGATGCCATCTATTATTTATCTAATTTTACAACACGCATTGATGAATTAGCTATATGAACCTGCTTTTCCTCTCCATTCCCTAAGCAATAGAGAAGAAATATCTAGAATTTAAGATGCATAAATGATGCTGTACTGCATGCTCCAAAGTATTAAATGTTAAACAGTAGAAAGTGAAATGGAAATGATTTGGTATTAATATGTCAGAGAGAGTAGTAGTTAAATACCTCACACGGATTTAGTTTCTTTTGAAAAAATCAGTAGAAATGACATTTCAGAGGTAATTCCTGCTGGCCAAATGCTACAAATGCATGAACTAAGTATATATTGACTTGGTGTTCCTTTGATGACATAAGTAATATGTAATTGGTGACACATCTACAGTGTTGAAGAAACCTGCTCCTTCTGAAATGGTGAGAGAGGTACGCTTCAATGGCTGATTTGTGCTAAAGTGGAAAAAATTTGGAGGGGTGGTTTAAAAACAGTTACCAGTACAAAGGATCTCCAAAATTCTGTTCACTTACCTCGCTCTGCTTTGTGGCTGTGATCTTTCCCCAGAAGTGTAGGTCAAGTGCCAGGTCACGGAGAGGTGAACCTGGGGTCACCTGTGCATCCCATATGGAGGAAGTGACGGGGGAAGTCACCTGTTTTGAATTTTACTGTTGAATGTGAGTGTACGGAGTCGGTGTGGAGACATAACATAAACATCTGAGCCAATCCTGAGAATGGGAGGGTAACTTCAGCCAGGGAAGGATCATTAACAGCTGCGGACCGGCTGGCCCAGTCCCAGGTCCTAACCAATGAGAAATATTAACAAACGCTGATAAATGTTCCACGCCACATATTGACCTTCACACTCAGAGAAAAACTGGATGAATGCTGGTTTGAAAAAGGTCCTGTTATGCAACTGTACTTTTTCAAACTGGAAAAAAACAGAGGGCCATATCCAATTTAACCAGAACATACCAAATACACAGGGGAACTCTGTAATATAAAATGCTATGACGATGGACATATATACACAGGCAGGCTGATACTATAGTCATGTTTCATTTGGACCCCTGGACAGCAGTGACGGGACTCTGGGGTTTCACGTGACCTGACACAAATCTATAACAGCTGAATCTGTATGCATTTATAATCACTGCCTCCTATAAAACAGTCAAAATACTTCTGTCTCTGCTAGATTCAAATGAGCAAGTCCCTCCCAACATAATATCCATAATAATTGCATTTAAATCCCTCATTCATGAATACTTACCAAATCTTATATAGATTACCACAGTTGTTATATCTTGTAATATTTGTACATATATCTAAATACAGGCAGCTGATAATGTAATACAGTACAGTTTCACAACATATAAGGCCTCAGCTGGAAAACGGTACTACTTCTTTGAAGAGCGATTAGCAACTCGAGTGCACACTCAATATCCGTACTCCGTACTCTGGGGGACTACCATAGTGCTGATGATCACATGAGGCTTGTAGAACCCATAGAGGGTGCCTCTGCAATGGGCTATCAGTCACTGACTTGTTTGTGCCAATCAAAACATTGTGCTCCTCACAGAACAACAAGTGATTGGTTAAAATCAGTATGTCATCGATACCTAATTGTGGCCCTGCCCATTTCTGGATTCATGACACCTCATTCCACTGCAGGTGTTGTGCGGGACAGAGAGGTCAGCTGGACTGAGATCCTTTCACGGCTAAGGGTGCCAATCATAGAACCATCCTCCAGCTGAGATAAAAGACTGAAACAACGGCTTCTTTCTGAACCATGCTGAAACATTACTCTGTGCTTTAATGTAAATGTATGTCATAGATGGATATGATATTTACTTTTAATCACCCTGGGATGCCTAGGACTTCATGGTAAAAAAAAACTCTGAATAATACTTTGTACATATCATTATTAAATTTTTATTTAATTATATTCAATGTGCAGGCACTTCAAGATATATGTGGATATGCAAACACCATGGACAATTGGCTATTACATACCATTTTAATAATGTACTATCTTTTAAAACTTTTTTTTATGACATTTCTGTTTCAAATAATATTGATTAGTCTTAGAAGTGGTGTCCCGTTATAAGTTGTCAAAAGCAGAACAAATGTGACAACTTTATGACAACTTTATTTTGCAATAAGATAGAAAGTAATGATGCTCCATTTTAAGCAAAACTTAATCTGTTAATCAAGATTTAAATTGCCCTCAAGAGACATACGAAAGCTGATATTTCTTAACGTGACTGTACAGTGTTGCAACTATTTCTTACGCACTTATCAAAGAAGCGGGCCAAATTAAATAAAGTGGATTTTATTTCCTAAATAAATGGACCGGATTCAAGATTCCCTCAAACAGATCCGCCAGTCCAGTCACTTCGTTATGATTAATTTGTCGCCAGTAAAAATAAAAATAAAATAATACCAGTAAAACAATTACTTATAACACCCATGAAGTGATAAAAATACAAAATTTTGAAAACAAATCCTGGAGATCTTACCAGCACTGAACTAACTGTACCATTCTAGCCAACGAAACGTGTTTTTTTGCCTCAAATGATCAGTCAATTGAATAGTGTTGCCGGGCAAGTTAATTTCCCCAGGTTTGTACAATCTGCTCTCCTCTATTGTTCACGCCCTTTTTAAGCCTCGCCCTCTTTCTGTGTGAGTTTTTATTGGCTAGATCCGTCTACGGATGGCGTCATCGAGTACGAATGCCCATTCATCTGTGGACTTGGGCGTTGTACTCCGCATCTTATTAGTGGCGAGGGAAATTTCTCCATTTTCCACCGTGACTATACAGCCACAAATCTGGATTTTTATTACTCTTGACCGGGTAGACTTTCCTATTTGTCCGTCTTTGGTCACTGTAGTTGGACCTTGATTACTTCCATAGGAAACTTCGAAAGGATATCTTTGTAGTGAACTCCCTCAAAGGATAGAACCGTGTGGTCTTTGTTCATCTATTGGAACGGTAGAGTTCTTTGTTGGACCGAAAGCATGGGAGCACAATTCTCCAAGACCGCTGCAAAAGGCGAAGTCGCCGCAGAAAAGCCGGGAGAGGCTGCAGCTTCAACCTCTAAGACAAATGGGCAGGTAAAAACTCTACATTGTTGCGTGAAAAGCGGGGTTATTGCACATTTTTGAAGATGTGCGCAAACATCATGCACTGTGGATGGTTGTCGGCGTTCTAACCCAAACACGCACTTGGAAAGCGCCACAAAGGTGGTTTACCAGCATTGGCTAGCGTTATTTTCTTCTAACCAAAAAGCGCCAAAGATTATAGGGGCATTGGTTCTAATTGATAGTTCCAACTGCAACAAAATGTACTTTTTAAAAATCAAGATTAACAGTTTTTGCCATGGGTAGATTAATGGCCATTTGAATTGAGTAATTTGAAATGGTGCTAGGTGCCCCCCTCATGTTAACCAATGAATGGGGTTTCAGTTAGAAACGGCTTTAGACGTGTTCCAACCTTAAATCACATTTATTCTTTATTTCCCGGAATTTGCTAATCACACTTTTTTTCATAGATTGCTTTTAATTGACCCGCCGAGTCTTTAAATATTGTGCTTTAAAAAAAATGTGTATTTAAGGATGCTTCAATGTTCATTTCGCTAGACGGCGTGGATGACTGGGAATGGCAGAAGGTGTACGTAGCGCACAAAGACAACAATGGATTGCCAGTGTAGTTTACCACGCCTTTGTTCCAGATACTGTAACGGAGGGATGCTTTGTGGCACTAGGCTATAATGGAATTTAAAAGGAGCCACCTCTTGACCCTCCATGAATCGAAATCAATTGATCAAAACTAACTTGATGATCTTTTATTCAAGATCAATGGGCCATAGTCTGATAGACAGCAAAAAGTGAGATCTTTGGAAGTGCGTTTATTTTTTTTCGTTTTAAATGATCATCCCTCGTCGACGGTGCTTTTTAGTAAGTGGGAGCAAAGATGGCTACAGATCGCCCCTTGTGGCCGTTCAGAAACTAACACTGGATTTTCATGGTCGTTATCACAGGGCTGAAAGGAGCGCAAAATGCATGTTAACAGAATGAAGACGGTGTGCTTTGTCTTTAAATCTGAACTCAGTTTCTGTAGTTGACTGAAAAACTGTGGATAGTACAGACTTGAAGGTTCTGGAGGCAGTTTTTTGTATTAAATGTTTTCGGGAATTCAGCCGGTGTAAAAGCTTTTACTTCGGGGGCTTCAAGGTATTGTGATTTGAAAACGAGGGTCCATTGGACGGTACAAAAATCTCGTAATCCAAGACACGCTTTTTGTTATGAATCGTGTTTAGACTAAAAAAAATATGGGCCACAGCAATTGGAAGATGGGGTTTCAGGAACATAAAATCTTTCCGTTTCTTTGAAACACAGACATGTCCAAAGTCAAAATGAGTGAATGCTGGACTAATACGAAGGAGAATCACACCAAATTCTTCTTTGAGCAGTTGTTTGATACTTTTGATTTTGCAGATTTTTTTTTTTTTTTTTTTTAAACCTTGGACCATGTGTCATTTTCAAACTCTATGAATGGTCAAAGCCAATATTTTGATTCAAGGCTTTTTTTTTTTTTTTTCTTGGGGGTGGGGTGGGGGGTCTACCTCCTCACCTTTTCAAGTTTGGCTTGCCACCATTCAGTGCAAATCCATCATTGAAACTGTAAAATGGTTTCGGTGAACAGGTGTCCATGCTTTTGGCAACATGGAATCACCAGTTTCATGTCCTGGTCCACAGTTGAATCAATTCTTGTAGACTAAATCAGTTGGAATCAATTCTACTTTAATCAAAAGCTTGATTTTTAGAATATTACAGGGGGAAAAAAACATTTGCTGAACTAATTTCTGATTTTTAAAGTCCTGGAATGTGAATATGGAACATTGAATGACATTTGAGAATATGGGCTTCAACTGAAGTCTTAATGGATGGCACATGGACTTTCCAGCTATGTCTCTTTCAATTGTTGCTCATTATGTCCCCTCACTCTCTGCTCTTGGCATCCTTGATTTAGTGGTTTCTTTGCAGCATAGGTCAGCATAATCCGGGTTTCCTTGATTGCAACCTTTGGAACGCCTATCGCCTTTATTTGTGGTCCCAAAGGCAAGCTTGAGGTTTGGAATTGGTGTTAAAGCCACGGTCCTGGAGAGCCACAGCATTTGCTGGTTGTAATTGTTACTTGGTCCTTGGGTTGAGTGTTAAGCAGCTGGTTTTTGTCATTTCATGGATTGAGATTCCAAACTGAATTGGCTCTTTTTCCCCCCACAGTTTAAGATGCTGAGTTGGGAGTAATGTTTTACACTGCTGTATGTTTGTTCTATGCCTGTTTTATCAGCCTTCTAGTTCCAAACCCATATTGGGGTATGCCAAAATTTTCCAATTTGCACCTTTGGTGTTTAGATGCAGGGCAGTTTTGTCACTCCTCTTTCAGTGATGGAGGCAGGCCAGCAGCATTGTGATATGAATTGTGATGTCATATCTCATGTCTTGCAATGTGCCTGACCACTGAATTCAAACAAAATGGCTGCTGCATTAGCTGATGTTTGGATTGATCCGTTCCAGAGGCACTCATTTGGCTTTTATGGATAGCTTTGACAAAGCTGTCAATTATTTTGCCACCTCATACTGTGAAACGTTTCTTGTGCTTGCAATGTATCAGGAATCCTTGGAGTTTGTGCTTTGAAGTCCCATTTAAACGGACAAGGGTATTCAATCCTTTTGAATTTACTATCATGCATCTGGTGTTGCCCGTGTGAAGCACCACAAAGGTCAAATCAACATTTTGAATTTGGCAGGTTAGTTGAAGCTCTCCTCCAACACCAGCTGTATTACAGTTTAATTTCTCATCAGTTGGATAAACATGAATCTTGCAGTCTTTTGTGGCATAAACAGTTGCTGTAGTTGTGTGCTTAGATATGATTGTAGTTGTATAGCCCAAGCTGGCTGCCTACATACTACGAAGCTAGTATTTCACTGATTTCCAAAGTTACATAGCCTGGTCCTGTTCACCTGTTCCAAGCAAATTTTCTGAAGTAACTGGAGTTTTTGTTTTGGTTAGTCTTGGCTTAATGGATGTATCCACCTTGCCATGATTTGGTAGCACTTTCATCTTTCATGAAGCAAACCTTGAAACTTGCATATAATTCTCAGAAATGTCTAAATTGGCATTTGCTAATTGAGTTTGACAGCAGGAGAATTGTTTATTGGTCAAATAAAAAAGGAAGAAATCACAATATTTATACAAACGCATGGCAGTTGCTGCTAATGAGTTCAGTGAATGAGAATGAGTTCACCTTTTGAATGTATAGCTATAGATATGCTGCTTGTATTTTGAGGTATTCATTTATTGTAACTGGGCATTGTAACTCATTGATGCTACATGGCTAATTTCCTTTTCAGTTGTTTCACTGGTTGCAATAAATGCAGTCTCATCCATAGTTTCTATCCCTGAAGATGTGGGAGCTAGAGCCATTAAGTACACTTTAATTTGGTTTTGTTACATTTGCTTTCTGCATGAAAATACTTTTGATCAAAGGTTGCTGTGATCAGTTGGCTTCAGGCAATCGGTTCCTTGGGGATAGAGGGCAGGCAGTGGAAATTGAAGGTAGTGCTGACATGAAATCGCTATCTTATGGGTTGTCTTTCAACATGTGCAGTTGCAGTGTGATGGCAAACTTGAACTACCTTCAAGTTTCTGTTCTTGATTTGTTTATGTGCAGTAAGATCTATTTCAGTTATTGCAGTGAGATATAGTAAGATGGCTCCCAATACCCCGTTGATACACGATTGCATTAATTGAAATTGATTTTATGCTGCAGCTTTTTGTATAGGAATTTACTACTTCATGGTTGCAGAGTTTGACTCAATGCCTTAAATCATTTTGTTGTAGACAAATTTATTGCTGTGGAAAAACAATTTCTAAACCAGTTATGTATCTTTTTTTTTTTTCCCTCTCTAATCCGATAGGAAAATGGCCACGTGAAAGCCAATGGTGATGCCTCTCCTGCTACAGAGGAGGCAGGCCAGGAGGGGGCACAGGCCAATGGGAGTGCTCCAGCTGAGGAAGGGGCAGCGTCAGCCGAGGCAGCACCCGCAGAGAAGGAAGACGATGAGGGAGAAAAGGTGAGCGCCGAGGCCGCCGCTCCTGAGGGCGAAGGTTCAGCCAAGGCAGAGGATGAGGCGGGGGCTTCTGACAGCGACAAGAAGAAAAAGAAGCGCTTCTCCTTCAAGAAGCCCTTCAAGCTCAGTGGCTTCTCCTTCAAGAAGACCAAGAAGGATGAGCCAGAGAGCGAGGGCGGCGAGGAGGGCAAAGGGGAGGCCGCGGCAGCGGCGGCTGATGAGGGTACCCAGGAAGAGACGCCAGCGGCAGCAGTGGCCACTCCAGAGGCCGAACCCGCCGCAGAGGAGGCGGCGGCGCCGGTGGCAGAGCCCGAGAAGCCAGCAGCCGAGGAGGCCAAAGCTGATGAGCCCGCCGCAGAGCCCAAAGTCGCTGAACCAGAAGTGGCGGCTACACCAGTGGCAGAGGATCCTGCTCCATCGACACAAGAGGCCGCTGCAAGCCCAGAGGCCGCCCCCAGTGCAGAGTGAGCCCGGAACCCACCTCCCAGAACGAGACCAAGAAAAGGAAGCGAAAACGGATAAAGGAAAATCGATAATCAAAATCATTCCCTGCTTGTACATTGGCATTATGCCTGGTGCTGTTTTTTTTTTTCTCTCCAAAAAAATAACTTGTGTACAAGCCAGGGATATTTTAAAGCTTTTTTTGTTTTGCCCCCCAATCCCCTTTAAAAAATGTATACCCCAGTGAAATGAAATCCGTATCCATTGTTACTATCATTCCAGCAGATGGGGATGTGGACGGCTTGGAAGAGTACCACAGGAAAATTGCGTCCATGGTCTGCCGTGTACCTTTTTGCATCAGTATTAAATGTTTTTTGTGTGCATATTTTGAATTTTTATACATGTAAACTAAAAAAAAAAATGTACGGACGTGCCTACAGTTATAAAGGTTGGCAGATGAGAGAAAAAATGTAAATGAAGTTTGGGTTGGGGAGTGGGCCGGTTGCAGATGGGCGTGTCTGTTGTCAGGAAACGCGCCACAGACTCTGATGGGTAATGCAGTCAAAATGGGAAATGAAGTAAATCTATGTAAAGTGTACCATATGGTTGACGACACTGGGTCATCCTTGCTATGAGAAGACCTTGGCAGTTCCCTTAAACTAGCTTTAGAAAGGATTTAAATTGTAGGAGCTTTTCACTTTCATCTGTACCCTTCAGTGGTTCTGTAGAAATGCAAGTTTGTATAGGCTTTGTTTATTGCTGGTTTTATGACCTTAATAAAGTGTAAGTACAAGTATGTATGACCGGCAGGGTGTTTTTAACTGTGACTATTGTATAAATCTTTGATCTCCAAGCACACAAGGTTTGTCTGATTCCACCATGGTTGTTTTGGTAAGATTAAAAAGAAAAAAAAAAAAAAAAAAAAAAAAATCTGACATTTGAAGCAATTCTGAGCTCAAACCAAGCTGTGATTACTGGACCAGCTTTTGCATACTGTGCTATGTTTTAATTACAGCAAACGATACGATTTGAACATGCATTGTTTGTGTAGCATTTTGTCTTTTGTAAATACTAGAGAAGCTTTGACCAATTTGACTTAGAGTTGGAATGTAATTTTTGCTTACAAAATTGTTACTAAACTCCTGCTGAAGGTGTTTGAATTTTTTGTGAGCACTCAAAGCAAAAATAAATGTGAATAAACTGCTCATGCATAGGTTGTCTGGTTTGCTTCTGGCAGTGGAATTAATATAGCTGGGGATTGAGTGTGGTGTAAGGATAATCAGGTAATGTGTATTAAAGGTTTATAGGTTTCTAATTCCTAATGAAGGAATTAATAAGGGAATACATTTCCCTGGTTTGACTGAGTGGACAAGCTAATGTATGATGGATCCACCAATGAAATCATATCAGCCCATGGGGGGGTCATGATTGCTGATTTAGTTTGTAATGAATTTCAACTTTATTAAATGACTAAATTCCACATTCATATCCAGGAATGTTAAAACATGCATTGGCATTTTGAATTTCATACTTTCCAGAACCTAGATACTGTAGGATCTCATCCCACACTGTGCCATGCAGGTATGATTGCTTATTCTTGTAAGTGCACACCCAATTCCCCATAACTTGCAGACTCATAAGCTTAACCAGCTTGTTTTTTTTAAGAAAAACAATGTTAAGCCAAAAAGTGAAGACATCTGCTGGACTGCAACATGTTCACTGAATGTCCAGAGGTGCCTGGAGATGATTCGCTGATGTGCAAGAGACATTTGTACTCATTTCTTCCCTGCTTACCTGTCATTTTCAGAGTTTGATGGTGTATATAGCTCACATACCATGTAAATTCTGAGATTTGAATATATCTGGTACAGTTGGTTGTGTGAAAGTTACAGAATAGAATTTACAGAATTTAAATCCTCTGTCACATATACATTACATTTATAATTTATGGGTATAAATGGGTATAGTTTACCCATTTATAATTTGACAGAGTGGCTACCAGTAATCAAGTCCGCAAAAGGAATTCCTGTCAAAACCATAGGCACACACCATATGCATGTTTACCAGTAGCTGACTACTCTCTAAAACAGGTTGGAACAGTGAAAAATTATTTGTCAGAGTGACAAATTGATTAAGCAATTGATTGATTAACCATTTGATGGTCCTGAAGTCTGGAAGGATAAGACTACAGGCAAGAAAGGACCCCTCAAGGATTTGACCAGCAGACTGCCTCTTATGCATCCAAAAATGAAATTTGTATCCAGAAATATAATTTTTTCCCCCTGCTCAAGTAAGTCCATGTCTTTTTCGGTCATGGTACAGAAAGTTGACCTAAGTTCAGTTGACCTGTAAATGCACAAATCATAGTTGGAATACTACCAGTAGGTATAGAGCTATGTACCTTTGTCTAATTTTGATATTCTTTCATAACCTTAACCAGGTCTTCTGCATAGACTTGGTGACGTTTGTGTGGGTGAGAGTTTTCAAGCATGAACCTGCCACAACATCTCAACAGGGTTTATGTCTGGACTTTGACAACATCATTCCAGAAATTTACTTGTTCTTCATCTGGTCTGATGTAGACCTGCCTGTAATTTGGATAACTTTCTTGCAGCATGACCCAACTGCTCTCGAGCTTCCACTTACAGATATATAGCCTGACATCATCTTGCTAAAATTCTCTGAGGAGGAGAAGAATTCACGGGTCCTTCAATGATGATAACTTATCCTGGTCCTGTTGCAACATCTCATCTCCAAACCATGACTCTACCACCACCATGCTTGATGGTTGTATGAGATTACTGCTGGTGAAAGCAGTATTTGGTTTCTGCCAGGCATATCTGATCCTCTGTCGTTCAAAAAATTCCTTGTGACTCATCTGTCCATAGAACATTGATCCAGAAATACTGAAATCATTCAGGTACATTCTTAAAATTTTGAGAGGCGCCTTCACCTTCTACCTAGTGAGGATTAGTTTCTGCCTCATGACTCTGCCATGACCCCCATGCCATTCAGCCCAGTGTCTTTCTGAGAGGGTAGCACTGAACACTGACTTTAGCCAAGATGAGAAAGACCTGCAGATCCCTGGATGTTCTGGGGTTCTTTGTGGCTTCTTGTATTATTTTATGCCTTGCTGTTGGAGAGACTTTGGCAGAACAGTCAGTCCTGGGAAGATTAATTATTGTGGCAAGCTTTCAACATTTTGACAATATGGCTTTGATTGTGATTCAGCGGAATCTCAGAGCCTTAGAAATCACTTTGTATCCCTTTCCAGACAAAAAAAAAGAGTAAAACAGCTTTTTTCCAGAGATCACAATTCTTTGATCATGACATGATGTGCCTCTAGATCCTGTGTCGACACCTTCACCCCTGGTATGGGCCAAGGTTTACCAGATTAATACTGGACCGGGAACACCCAAATCAACACTGATTTTGTACCAAAGTAGTCAAACAACTCAATCATTCTTTTGATTCAATTGAAGCAGCTGGTGGGGGAAGAACATTTTCATCTGAATTCATGTTTGATTACCTTGCACACCAACTAAATGATAGAAGCTTGGAAATTTGGAGTCAGTTTTATTCACTCTCTATATTACAACAATCCACAACCCACATTCAGTGTGAAAAAGCAGAAAATCAGACAAGGGAAAACACTTGTATATGGTATTGTATGGTTTTGCATGTGTCAGATATTTTTTTATGTGTTACCTAATCAAATTATTTAAAATTCTCCAATATCCAACTACACAGTTCAGAATTTGTATGCCCAACAACAGACACAATAATGGAAACACATAACAGTAAACCTGCCTTTTGTTCTTCTCTATCTACAACAATGAAATATAAAGTTTCATTTAGAGACATACAGTACAAATGACACTGTAAATAACAGACAGCATGGAAATGAACAAATGCTAAAATTACTTTGAAAATTAAACGGAAAATAATGATAATAATTAATAATAACCTTAACAGCTGCTCCACTGCAACATTGGCAGCTTACCATATTAATGTCACCAGTAAAATGGCACATTAAAATGATACTTTCCATAACCGACTCACTGGTATACATTCACCCACGTTTCCCCTCAAATCTTCGATTTTTCGATTTTTACGAAATGCATCTGAGGGTGAGACGAACCTGACCCGGAAATTTCTCAAATCATTTAGCCCCCTCCTGTGGTAGACAAAAATATTACATTGAGAAAAGAAATGCTGACTGCATTTATTTTTTATGGTAGGTGCAATTATGGTTTTGTTGTTTGTTTGACATAATTGTCAGAAACAGATGATTGTGAGAATTCACAAATGTAAGGAATGTAACAACCACTTTGCTGGTTTTTCATGGTCTGACATTATATTTGCACATCTTCACAACAGTGAGATTGCCTATGCAGTTGCCTCTAATCCTCTCTTTTTCGGTTCACTTCAGGAGTGAAGTAATTCAACAACAGTTTACCCGATTGCTCAATTATAGTGGCACAGGATAAGAATTTCAATTATGCATTCAGGTCACAGTTATATTTGTTCTTTACTAATTAGCTGACGGGACATTACTCACTGAATTACAGTGCAAAGTCCGAACTTTGAGGGAAAAAATTAATGTTTTTCCTGAGCTGAATCATGCCTTTCAGTTTCCCAAACCTTTGCGGAGAGGCTTTTTGGTTCCCTAAAGTGCTTTATTGTGTACTTCATACAAACAGACAAACTTTCTAATCTGGCTCTCTCCATCTAGCCACCCAACCTCTCCCTAGCACGACTGGCTTGATGATTCCCGTGCTTTCCATCTCAGGCTAATGTGTGGTTAGCATTCTATGACAAAATGGCTGCCATGTTTCATGTCACTCAGGTGGGTGCTTTCATATTTTTGGGGTGAGTTCCTCCAAAAAGCGCTAAATAAATGTAATCCACAATTGTTATTGTCTTGAAAATGCCTTTCAGTTCATCTAGTTTTGTCAGTACACATTGCTCCTTAATTTTGTTCTTTCAGGGAGAAGAAGTAGAGAAAAGGTGTGTGGAAAAGGAGAGAAGGGAAAGAAACCAGACATAACCACCCTGGACACCCAGTTGCCTTTTCAATGCATTACATCATTTTCCTCCTTCCGTCAGTTCACACTACACATGAAGGAACAGGGTCTTTAGAAAGACATATAAAGGATTGATGCTGTAAACCCTGGATAATTTACTTGGGTAAGACAGCTGGGAACTCAGTTCTTATTTAAGTGATGACTTTGGGAACATGGGAAGGGAACCATGTACCCAACTCTCGAAAATTTCCATACGGTCTTTGAGGACCTAAGTTTAACGTCTCATCCAACAGACAGTGCTTAAGCCACCAGTGCCTCCATGTGCTCAGCCATCAGATATTTTTTGATTTCCAGAGGCAACAGCGCCCTCTACTGGATCACAGATGCCTCTTCCAGCAGGAGCTTAATTTTTCCCAGAACATATCCTATCCAAACCAATAGCAGGAGTTTAATATGGGAACTCTTTAGGGTGGTATAGCTGCTGGTCTTTAAGTCATGATATGGCCTCCCACTTACAAAAAAAAATCTTAAACTACATGCCTGCCTCAAAAGCAACCACTCTTCCTATGCTCCATTAATTGTGTATCACTTTGGCTGTTGCTATATAATCTTGACACCTGAGGACAGCAAATTAACTCAATGCAGTAGCATCCTCACAACAGCAGAGGTCAGCAAAGCAGCAAATTAACTGTAACACATTCTCTGTGCTTTTTACTCTTTGTATGCGCATCAACATATATTTTTAATGAAATATACCAAAGACTTTGTGAAGCCCTGGTCCCTGTTTATGGAGTCAAATAAATAATTCAAAGAACTCCCAATGAGAACTGCAGACAGACATGCTTTACACAGTGATTTAAAGGGAAAATAAGGCAAACTTGAGCAACGCTATATGAGATGTGCAAGATGACTTAGACATCTTGCTAACTAATACCCTACCACAGGTGATACTATGGCCAATCAGATTAGTTGAATGGCCTTGCTTTGTCATCAAATATGATTATGCTCTTGACGTTCACTTGCGAGAGCTGTTTATTGTATACAGGACCTACCCTCTAGCAGAACCGTTTTAGTTTGGCATGTGAAAGCCAGAGGGTTGCTATTCTGGTCTTATCATGGTATATTAAATACAACTTAATTTCATACAACTCCACCTCACACCCACACATCAATCAGTAAATGTGAGCGTTTCATAGGCTGCCAGAGAGTTAATTCTAGCCTGGGCTTTCTGAAAGCTGCCGGGGAGCTGAACCAGCGACCGCATGCAGGGTGTGTTTGTGCACACTGTTCCCATGCTGGGGTCTGTGTGCTGGGACCGTGTCTTTGGAGAACGTCCAGGGGCCCGCGATTCTCGCCTTCACTCTCCGGGCTACCCTGTCCGGCCACCGTGCACTTGCGACGACCCTCGTTGCCACCCCCATGTACCCAGATCCACAATGCTCGGTGGGTGAATGTATAACTGCTTTGCAACTTCTGTGGCTTGTGGACTGCAGACTGCCCCCCCCCCCCATACCACCATTCCTTCTTCAACCACAAACCCCCCACCATCCTGTGCTCCATAAACAGACACCACTCCGTCTGTGGTGGCTCTTCATTCCTAGTCCAACATCACTGTTTTCTAATGAAGACTAGAAGACTAGCACTGTTGCCACACCACCACACTTCTCTGAAATGTTAGGCCACCCCACATCTCTTTCATGCACGGAGGAGGCTGGTTTCCCACCCATCCGCCAAATGTGTCTCCACCCTTCAGAAAACATCTCAACATTTAAGATTTATCTACAGTGTGTATGTATATACCATATATACAGTTTGTGTGTTCTGGCTTGGACTACGAGCAAAGACAAGTTTGGTAGTCTGCACATGTACATGCATGCTTATGTACATAGCCGCACAACCTGTAAATCATGAGGAAGCCTCTTCGAGGTATATAATTTAGTTTTTTATTATTTATTTTTAAACAGCTTAATTCTGTTCAAAATCTTTTCTATTTTTTAGCTTGTTTTTAACCGCAGTTCTCCTTCGTCTTTGTCTGGTGGGCAAAACTCAACATATAGGCTCATCTCATCCTTGAATAGTAAATGGTCAATTCTTGAGAACGCAGATGAGTTCACTTTACAGGTTTTTTCACCCCACAATCCACTAACTGAGCTTATGGTTGAACAGTAAACCTCGTCTCCAGCCAGTGCTAGCAGCCAATCTCCCAAGGCATTTATTATCTTATAGGAGACAAGGAAAATGATTCCTGCACGCTTAGAAAAAAGTTCTATGAAGGGACCATTTATTCAGGCACCATTAAGGGATCTTCATTTGCCCCCTTGGCAAACCCTGAAAGGTTGCTCTTAGATGTTGGTGATATCTTTAAAGGGTTTGTTGTAGAATCCTCAAATTACGTTTCTACATATGACCCTTGAAAGATATCCATATCTGAGAAAAACCTTTAAGGGTTCCCCAAGGGACAAATGAAAGACGGGCGGTACTAAGACAAGTGTGCGCCTCCCTATTGGGTGGCCAGCCACAGACAGCCAGCACTGTCTGGGTTAAGAATGAACATGCAGACTTGGGACTCTGTGTCTAAGCCAGATGAGCCACCCAGCTGCTGCAGCTAAATTGTTGTAAGTGCACACCTCTGATATTCAAAACGTATACTCATGGGGGGGGGTCTCTCACATTCCTCGCTGTGTTGTTTGACTTTTGCCCCTTACTCAAGCACTGAGCTTTCCAGCTGATAGACTACGGGAAGTCATGTGATCAAACACAGGACACCGGCCGCCCTGGACAGTACACTCATCACTGTCACAAAACTGCCCACATGCCACCATATAATCTGAAACACTCATTTTACTAAAAGAAACAACAAAAATAACTTCAAAATTGTAAGTCAGTATGCGTCTATCGCAGAAACAGCCTCCCATACCTTACCCCACTGTCATCTCAGAAACTTACCTAAATCCTGTCATTACATCCACAGTTTAGTTCTATCCCAAATTGGATTATAACCACAACAGTGGGTACCTAAAATAACTTCAGTCCAAACTCTTCCCCTGGACTTCATAGCCCTGTAAATTCCAATTGACTCTTTTATTTTAGAATTCTGCATAATTCAAGACATGAAGACAACTGCAAAACAACCTTCCATAGGCCATCTGCTACCTCTTACCAAGGACTATAAACACACAGAGGACAGTCAAACACAGACCGCTGAATTGTGGGTGTCTTGTTTTATGGAGTTATACTTATGCCCTGTATTTTGTAAGACTAATTTTATCCCTTTTGGAAAAATAAAATAATTTGGTTCTATTTTTTTTTTTCAGTTTTATTTTACCAAGAAGAAATCACAGTGGCTGTCAAACTAAATATGAAATAATGCAATCTCATTCTAACAGAAAGACAAGAAAATTCAACCAAATCTTATAATAGCAACTGTTTATTGGATGATTACATTTCAAAGCCTTTGATTAAAATGAATGGCTTCATTTCTGTTTTTGTCCAGCCTTCACTACCCTTACTTTGGCAAAAGAATTGGCTTGTGGTGCAGGTTTATTTATTTTTTCTGCATGAAAATTACATGTGGGTTTAAGGTAGATCTAGTTAACACTGTTATTGAAAGGACCTGTCTCTTAGCTTAAGACGTGGCAACAGAATGCGCTTGTAAATTAAACACCTTTTGAATTAAATCAATTATGTCTGAAAATCTTGCTTAAACCAACAGTGATGCTAACAATAAATGAAGGATAGGGTGATAAGAGAAGAAAACAGCATTGGGCAATCATATTATTATTTTTTTTTTAAATTTCTCTCATATATACTATACACACACACACACACACACACACACACACACACACACACACACACACACACACTTATTTGGCCTACACAACCAGAGCTACACCCTTTGCATGAACCATTAATATTTACAAAATTTAATTACCAAGTATTTACAAAAGTTAAGAGGAATATGGGATGCAATTGTCTACACAGAATCCAGTGTAAATTAAAATCTTATCTAATAACATCTAATAGAATGGAGATTTGTCGTCTAGACCAAAAAAACCAAAGCAAGGTCTACGCCAAGATTTTTGTGATTCTTGCACCATGTTTGAAGAATGCCCAAAGGTTAAAACTGAGTCACATGACTGTGACACTTAGTTCAGGACAAAGCATCCAGTTGTTAGTTTGAATTGACTTTCAAACAATAAATCTGAGGAAAATGAGAGAAATTATTCCACTTCTACATTACATGCAAACTGGTGTTTTTTTATTATTATTTATTTTTTTATAAGGGGCATACTAAGTGTTTGTATGTTTTTAATGCAGTCATTGTTTTCTTGAAAATACAACATCCATGCCAAACATACCTCCATTCTTGTGGCAATTGCCTGTGGTTGTTGGAAAACCACAGTGCAAACAGATGTCACCTCAAGCTGTAGGAAAAGTGGGTTATGCGGTTCGCCTGGCTCTGTGTTTTGCCCTAACTTGGCAGCCAGGACACGAGAAGGTCCAATGTGGTTTCCACACTATGACCCTCTCTGGCGCACATTGGCACAGAGGGATTATGGGTAAACCAAACAGTGTCTCAAGTTGCTGTGCCGCTATTTGAGATCGTTGAAATTTCCAGCAGTGAAATTGAACTATTACAGTAGAATTAAAACATGCAACAACTGACAAGTCAGAAAATGGATTTTCCAGTAACAAATCAAACATTAATTAAAAACAAAGTAGATCAGCAAAAACAGAATGAACGTCTTTGCTCTCTCAACTTATAGAAAAATAAGTTGCACATTAGACGAAGCGAACTGAGGGAAGCCAGAGCTCAATACCTACGATATCCTCTGAACGAAAGATAATTGTAAAATGTTCTACATAAACATAAGAATCGAAAATATCCGCATCGAAGCATACAATACTTTCATCATCAGAAGAAAACGAACTCTTTTAAGAGAGTTGCATTGTGGGAATGTGTAACGTTTGCGTGGACCTTAAGTGCTAAGGGGTTTGTGAGCAGCGAAGGTGTTTGTGTTTTAAAAAAATTGAAGTTTCTGACAGCAAAACAAACACGTTGTCTTTTTTAATGTAAACGTTTCCATAGAATTCAGCCGGCTGCCTTTTCACCCGTACAAATGCAGCATTTCTGGAAAAGTTTTGAGGAGTTAATTACCTCAGCGGCGGCTAAGCTAAAGGAACAGCCTCACGTTGCCGTTATGGAATTAACTCTAAGTGGAAAAATCCCTCCCGAAACCTCGTACCGGAGTTAAAAGCAGCTTCAGGAAAGGTAAGTGGTAATATCTTACCTGCATGATGATATTTAAGTGGTCTAGCGAGAATTACCTTGGGGAACCTTAATATTTTTTGGTCGGCGATACTTGGACTCAGGTGTTTATTTGACGCTACGGTTAGCTGAACTTGGTGAGGTAGGTATGCTGTGGCTAAGCTTACACACGAGAACTGGGTGTTAACGCATATTTCAACTAATGGATTTAAATGACTTTTCATAGACTTTCAGGCACAATTATCTAGGTTTCGGTGATGTTTCTACATACACATTAAAATATAGAAATAAATGTATTTTTTTGTTGTTTAACTGGATTTCATTCGATGAAAGCTTTTTTGTTTCTTAGAAAGAAACGTAGGCCTAATCCCTGCTGCACCTGTGTAACCTATGTCACGTTTCAAAGTTGTGAACGTGTGGCTTGTTTATACATGTATTACATGAGAACCACTTGAGAACTTTCAGCTTCTGAACGGCAGCTTCTAGTTGGAGTAGTCTACCACTTGCACAAGAACATGATTAATTACAAGTAGTAAGTGACCATTGGTTTAGTAGCAAAAAACATTCTCAAACTGGCAGTGTCATAACACAGCAGAAACTGTAGTTGGCTTGGCTGTTGGCCGAATTATGTTGAGCAGTGAGGCTATTCACACTTAAGTGGCTTGTGAACATAGTTAAGAAGCTGTTTGTGTACACACTGAACCCTAACTTAAATACTGTTCATAATGAACAGTTTGATTCAGTGAAGTTCAAGCTCAGATAATGTGACTCTCTGTGAATGCTATCTTAAAGAACCACTTCAGATACATGGTAGCTATCAAATCATTACTATTGTTGAGTGATTTTTTTTGTTTATCTTGAAATGATTATATTGTAATTGTACCTTATTTTGTTTCCTCCCTTTGATTTTAAATTTAAGACTTAATGGTTACAGTGTTCTGAAGTTTGCTTAGGCTTTATATTACTACAGTGCTTCAGTGAAATTTCTTTAATAGCAGTTTGCATTGAGCATGGAGGACATGTCCAAGTCAGAGTATTATTTAAAGTTTCCACTGTTCTGTCTGAAATTAGGGTGTGATTCATTTTATTTCCAGAACTTTGTCATGATGTCATGAAGTAATTTGGATTTCTAGGACAGCAGATTGTTCTCTGTCAAGGAAACAGACTTTGGACCACCCAGCAGCTGGTTTTGGTGGCAAAAGAAGTAAAAAAAAAAAACATATATTTTTATTGGAGATGACAATGAGGCTACATTTTTAGTTTGAGGATTTTTTATTTTTATTTTGCTGGGTACCAATTAGCCTACCTCATGTAAAAATTTAAACAATGCTATTTTTACCTTACCCTCTACCTGAAAACAGTTCCTACCTTATATTAATTCTTCTGCCTTCTGTAAAAATCTGGTTCCTGACCAGACTGTATTTTAATTCCATCCATAAGAATCATTCATGAAAATGATATGCAGAACTGGCATGCCATTTAATGTCTGTGTTGTCTGTTTTGGGTATGTAAAGGTGCTGTTCATCTGGCGGTTCATATGTTTTTCTGTGTAAGTGGTGAGCAAATTATTTGTCAATTATCTCAGGAAAATTTCCACTGTGAGCAATCAGGCTGTAAATATCTTCATGTATTAATTTGCTGAATTTATGTCAGTTGGTGGTTGGGATTTCTGTTTATTCATAACACTTAGTCATGATCCTTCATCAGTGTTGGGTTCACCTCTCACTAAAATATAATATATGCCTAGCATCATTACTCCTCACTTTGAATTTCAGCATATGGTGTACAAGCTCTTGAAACATGACATTTTCTATGTTGGAAAAACAATAATAGGATTTATAGTTGGTGATCTACCAGAGCCACATCAGTATTTGATATGATAGAAACATAATATAACAAGAATAAGTGATAATGTGATAGTAGCTTGGTGTTTCTGATGTATTTACTTTAATTTTGGCTGGTAACTGTAGAAATGAGGAATGTATCTCCACCACATTGTGCTGCTCTTAGTGGGATTTTGAATGTAGCAAGAAGTTGTAGCAAGAAGAATGTAGAAGGATATTATGATGTCTTGTGATTGCTTTAATATCATACATTTTATGTTTTGTCAGTCTCTCTCCTTGTGTCCTTCTGGCCTGGTATTACCTCTAAAATGTGTGGAAAAAACTCCTGACAAAACAGAGAGCACACAGTATTGTCCAGTTACAGTAGTAAACTGTAAGTAGAGGATGGTGTTGTCCACTTTGGATATGGTGTGAGTTGCATGCATTTAGATGTGCCAAAAACGGTTCCATTTGAGGAAAAAATAAAATCCAGTTGTATTATAAGGGATTTATTGGTTGTATGTATTGGTGTATTGCTGAAATATTAATATTTAATGATGAATCTTCACGATAACAATGTTGTGTTTAACAGCATGGAAACAGACAAATATTTGGAACTAAGACAAAAGTCTTTTATTTTGGTCAATATGTTGTACATAAAATAATGCGTCTCAAGGGATATAACAATGTTGTTGACACACGGTTCTAAATTTGAATGTCATGTATTGTCTTGCATACACTTATTTCTGGTAACTAATTCCATGTTTTACTATTTTATTATTTTCAAGGACATCAGACACAACATTGTGTACAAAAAGTAATCATGGTCTTTTCACTGATAAATCAGTAAGAATATTGATTATGTTACCATTAGCACCATTTTCAAAAACAGACAAACACACACAAATAAGAATCACCCGCTCAATACGGTTTTAAAAACAAAACAAGCAATTATCAGAAAAAAAGTTTAACCACAAAAACTTCATGAATTTGATCTTTTGTTTCCAACCACATAAGGAACCTATAACCTTTTGATACCTCGTACACATCAGACCTTTTCCTGATCAGTTGTTCCATAAAATAATTTCCTTCTTACAGGCATCTGTTGCTTGTGTTTTCATTAACATACTTCCAAGTAACAAACAAATCTACTGAGACGGTACACATTTACTGTTATCAGTTTTTTTTTTTCCTTTTTTTTTCTTTTCTAATTTTCTCCCTGTGTTAACCGGTCTGGCTGTGGGGGCATTAAATTGGAAGTTTGCTCCTTGGAGAAATGGCTTGAACACTTGAGATGTTAAAGTGGTGGTTTAAGATGGCGTATCACGTTGAGGCAATGAGGAAGCCAGAGAAGGAGCAGTGGACGTTGTCGGCAGCAAAGATACCATTGGCCTCATCATCTGGGATCTGCATGTAGACTGTGTCCTCATCGTTCAGCTGAAGAACAGCACTGCCAGACATCTGATCCAGGAAGCCCTTGTTGTACTCATCATAAGTAAACATGACAGGCTCGCCATTTTTGTACAGTGCCACCAAGGCATTAGCCCCATTGACATGCATGCTGTAGGAGAAGTAATAGATTCCAGGGGCCTGACATGTGAAGATCCCTGTGGATGGGTCATAGTGCTGCTCTGCATTGTAGATGATCTGGTCAAACTGAATAGGCTCTCCGGATGGAGGGTAAGCCTTGGTCAGCACTGCACTGAATGCAGACATGGGAGCCTTGACAAGCTCGGGCATCATGATCTCACCTGGCTTCATGCTCTTCTCAAAAACAACCTCACCGGGTGGACCAGGTGGGCCGGGTGGTCCGGTGGCTCCTGGCTGACCATCATCTCCTCTTGATCCAGGAGCTCCAGGAGGACCCTGAGGACCAGGGACTCCCTTAGCGGTCAATCCTGCAGGACCAGGAGGCCCAGGGAGACCGGGGTGACCTTTTACACCAGGTGCGCCTGATGGACCTGAGGGACCGACTGGCCCCCTGGGGCCTGGTGCTCCATTTGCTCCTGATGGTCCTTGGTCTCCGGGTCTGCCTGGGACACCCTTGGCTCCTGCAGGTCCAGTTGCTCCTGGAGTACCTGGTGCACCTGTGTAACCTGTATCACCTTTGGCACCTGTTGCTCCAGTAGGTCCTCTGGGACCAACTGGGCCTGTTGCTCCTGGGTAACCTGGCTTGCCCTCAGCACCTTGTGCACCCTGATCACCTTTCTGTCCCCTGATTCCTGCAGGTCCCATTGCACCTGTGTCACCTTTGGCTCCAGGTGCACCTGATTCTCCCTGGAATCCTCTTGGACCCTGAGGACCAGCTGGACCCATGGGCCCAGTTGCTCCTGTTGGCCCAGTGTACCCAGTTGGGCCTGGCTCTCCTTTCTGACCTGTGGTACCTGGGCTACCGGCTACTCCCCTGTCTCCCTTCTGGCCAGGTGTACCGGATTTTCCATATCCAGGAGCACCTGGTGAGCCGGGTGCTCCTGTAGCTCCCTGTGGTCCCTTTGGTCCTACTGGGCCAGGCATACCTGGAGCACCATTCTCACCTGGCTTTCCTGCCATTCCAACTCCGGGGGCACCAGTGTGGCCTTTTAGCCCAGGCATTCCCATGGGACCAGGGGCGCCATCCCTACCAGGTGTACCTGACTTTCCGGGCTCACCGGGCATACCTGCCTTCCCTGGTTTTCCTACTCCTGGCTGACCAGCTGGTCCCATTGGTCCCATTGGTCCCATTGCACCAGGTTCACCAGGTGTGCCAGGAACTCCATATCCCCTATCTCCTTTAGCACCAGGCAGGCCAGGAATACCTGGATGTCCCTTCAGACCGGGCTCACCTCTTGGCCCCATTGCTCCAGGCAAACCATGTGGGCCAGGTTTGCCAGGTGCAGAAAAGCCAGCAGGTCCGGGGCTACCAGCAGCACCAGGCATTCCTCTGGGACCCTGAGGTCCAGTTGCACCGGTCTCTCCCCTGGGGCCAGGTGCACCTCTGTCACCAGGTTTTCCTGGGCCACCTGGGGTACCAGGCTTGCCCGTAGCAGAGTAGCCAGCTGGTCCTGGAGGTCCAGGTGGGCCAGCTGGGCCAGGGGCTCCAACACCTCCTTTGCCTGGGGGTCCCATGGGTCCCATGGGTCCGGGCTCACCTGGCTCACCTGGGGGACCTTGCTCTCCGGCTACCTGAACTACTAAAAGGAAAAAAGGTGTAAGCACAAAACATCTGCTTCAGTCATCCTTCATTTGTAGGTTGGTGAGTGGTATCATCTTGAAATTGAGTAAGTTCAAGGGTCATATCAAAAAAGAAACTTGTGATAATTGAAAAATATAACAATAATAAAAAAATAAGCCCAATCATGTTTTTTTTGGGAGTGTAACTATTTCTGCAGCAAATTCAACACCAGAAACAGTTCCAACCCTCAGAGTAGTTTCATTCAAAATCAAAAGCCAATAGACAGTCTAGAATTAAAAACATTTCACTGAAATTTGACTAGCTGAATTAATCTACAATATATTTTAGTCTTTGACAGAAAGACAAGTTAATTACAAATATTACAATTGATGTTATTATAATAATGGTATTATTGTGATTCTTCATGTCCATAATTTTCCCACACCATTGTAAATTTGAAATTTCTAGACATATAGACATATCCAAACAGAACACAGAGGTTTGGGCAGTGGCCAGTAACAGAGGATGCAACAACTTCAGGCACAGCATTGGTGCTGGATCTCAGTGAAACAAGCTGCTTTGCTTTATGGGCTAGAAATAAAAAACTGTTCAGTGATTGTCCTGTGTGGAAAACTGCTTTTACTCATGCATCAGGGTGCAATGAAATTGATCATTGTTTATTTTTTAAAAAAACCTATAGACTTTTAACAATGGATTTGCATCTAATATGCATGCATATTGCTTTGAAAATCTAAAAAAAAAAAAAAAAAACATGACAACTGAGTTTGCATAATTAGAGGCTGAGTAAGTCAGTCAATTGCATTGAATCACTCAGCTAGAAAATGGAGTAGGTACAAACACTGAATGCCCACCAGTAGGTTATAGATATCCAGCAAAGAACTATTCTGGTTTCACAAAGTGTACAATCCTGTGAAATGTTCACAATGTGATGGAAGCTTGTGCATGTATTGAACTAAAATAGCTGATTGTAAACACTAAACAATATGATATTAACCATAATTTGTGAAATCATCTGTTTGTGTTTAATTTTGGAAAGAGGGCTTGTTAAATATGCAAGATAGCTGATCTAATGAAATACTAGTAGCTTGTTGCTGTCGGACTGCTAAGTAACAAATAGAATGCTAACTCCTTAACTGCAGTAGTTTCATTAAGTTTTGATCTGGATGCATTAAGTTTCATTATGATTATTCGAAAGTATTTGTTGTGCAATAGGAGTTCATTCTAAAAAAAAAAAAACTACAGTAAGTTCATCTGTCCTCAGACATCTACCTTCTTAGTTACAGACAAACTGTCAATAAATAGGCAATACTTTTTTTTTTTTTTTTTTTTAGCTGATGAATGTTTGCTTACTTGTTTGCAAAGTGGCATCCGTGGTGTACATTGAAATCATAAAAACTGAGCTGTTTTCAGTTGTAATTTGTATTAAAACACAAACATGTAGCTAAAATCCTGAAACCTGAAGGAGAAAGGACACAGCCTGGAGTTAAACCCTCATGTGCCAGTTGTGCTACACTTGTGTTATGCTCTTAAGTGGAAAAAACCTGTGAATATTTTCACCTAAACAGCAGAAGGGATGTCAAGTTCTTAGATTCCCGTGGTTTCCTATTTCATATATAGCTGGATAAAAAATGCAGGGAAATGACAGGGTGACAATCTACATGTTGTGGTCTGGCAACAACCGATCAAATGCGCATAGATGTCCCTCCACTAAATAACTCCCAACATCAACGCCTAAAGCACTAACCACTTGTACCACTTAATGAGCAGCTTTTCAAATGGCACCTATTTGGAGTGACTGCGCTCCTGGCAGGGGAGGGCATTATCTGGGGCCACGGATTGTGCAATGCATCCCTGTAAACACACTTCTTGCTCAGGAGTATTTATGGGACAGGAGCTGAAATTGGAAGTCTTTTTGGTTTTGTTTTGATGTGTTGTGTGGCTTTTGTACCACACTACCCCAGCAAGTAAACAGGGTCTTTCCCAGGACTATGTATGGAGGCACAGTTTTGAAAAATCAAAAACAGATGTTACCACAATTTTTACTAGGCACACCCAAACAAACCACATCTCAGTGCATTTGGAGCCATATTAGAAGTGTTGAACAAACTGAAAGCAGTTCAGAGCTTTTAAAAATAGCCATGAGTAGCACAGGCTGCAGATGAACTATCATAATAAACTATTCTGTCTGTTTGTAAAAAGATATAGATATTGGAAAATCAGTTTGAATAAAGCTATTTAATTAGGTTTACATGTTTATATATTGTGTTTTGTATGTTATAAATGGAAGATGCTAATAATAATGATTGAAAAGAATTGCAGTGCATTCATTTGTAGGAATATCTAGAAATATCTAGTGAATGTTCTCAGATGGTAAAATAAAATAGTAAAAGAATAAGCAACCACATTTTTCATATAAGTTTCTTAAAATGAAGCTAATACCGAAATTAGAAACATTATCAGATTTTACAAAGAGGAGTAAGCAATACACACTGCAATATTTAGCTAATTGTTAGCTAATTTGTCTGACTCTTCCTGTCCATCTATTTTCAACTATTCAACTGTTACTGTTTCTGCTTGTGCAAAATTAAAAAAAGTCATGTTTGCCAACCCATATTTTTAACAAAATTGTTTTTTTGTAAGTCAGTATTTTGAAAACAGTATTTTGCTTTTTGGTAACAAATAATTACCTCTTCAGATTACTAATTTTAACTGTAATGATTTTATGGCAGAACAGTTTTTGCTTGCAGCTATAGATACATTACAAGTTTAAGATGAAGTAGCATGAGATACATAGAAGAAAGAAGATATATAAAATGCCTCTGATTTAAAATGGATGTATTGAGCATCTGAAAAAAGTGCTTTTAAGCAAGCATGACAGAAGCATGTAGAGATGCAGAAAGTAGCCATCTGGAAAATTATTTCTTTTGTGATTATACCATGATCCTGTATTTTAAGTCACAGGTTGTCATCTTTTGTTAGAGTTGTACAAGAGTGAAAGTCTGAATCACCATTGCTAAATATTCTGTGTAGCTGCCAAAAATACCACAAGGACATCTGCTGAAACTCTAGTGCCATGAAACACAGTCTGTTGCTAGTAGTTGTAAGAAGTCTGTCTTCTTGAAGACTCAAGCAGTCGAGCTTTGTTAGGGTTTAAGACCAATAAGAAACCAAGGCTGCTGAAATATGCAAATCGCTTCTCAGTAGGCTGCAACCCATTGGCCGAAGTCCCAGGCACTCAGGACCAGTCATTTCACAGAATGCACTTGCATCCCAGTGAGCCCTACTTTTAAATTTCTGTGCTCTGCCAGTGCATGCACTGCTGAAAGTTACTGCAAATTTTAGTTTTTTTTTATGTAGACGCTACATCATCTACAGTTTACAGTCTAGTCATTTTTTTTTTTTTTTTTTTTAAGAAGAAAATGCACCTTCACTCAAAGCTGATAAACCCTTCAATTTCACAGCAAGTACAATGTCTGGAAAGACAGTCACATTTAAGATGAGTGGTGCAAAACCAGCACAGTGGGGAAAAAAGGACTGAAACTTGTGTTCTCACCATGGCTCTTCACAGAGTAGGGTTGGTACTGGGGAGCCTTGGCAGCTTTCTTGATGTAATATCGCTCTCCATGTGCAGCCGACAGGGCCACAAAGAGAAGAAGGATGCTTGTTACTCGCAGTTCCATCTTCAGGGGCTAAATCTGAAAAGAGAGAAGGGAGATTAAGTTTACTTTCTTGGCATCCCTAACTTGAAGGCTCCATAGAACAAGCAACACAACGCTATATTCTATCTTGCTCCGAGTGTTAGGCAGTGTTGAACAAAGAACTGAAACATTTTGAGAATATTCTCAAATGTTATCAATCCAGAGGTTTGTAGTTGTATACGATATGCTGTGCTAAAGACACTTCAGATGAGGACCCAAGTACCATTTTAGATCCCAGCATGCATTTCTGCTTCACTACTCTCTCCTATAGTGTATGTCCCATTCCTAAGTCAGAATGAACTCTAGCACAACCCTCTGTTCAGACCCTTCAAGCAGGAGCCTGGCTCTGCAGGAGGGTAAATCAGAAAAGGCCCCAGGGTGGTTCTCAGAAGCATCCCCATAGCAAGACAAGGCAGACGGGATTGAGGAAATGGGTCAAACGTACCAGCAATGCTGTAGCTCCCAAAAAAAATCAAGGCTGGCTTTGCTGTCCCCCACTGGTCGCTGTATATCCTTAGGGCTTGTATGCTGTCGGAGGAGCTGCTGCTGTTCTGTGCCATGATGCGGGTTTTTATACCATATCTGCCCCTTGCATCAGTGAAAAAAAAAGACCTGTTCTCTAAGTCCCGCCTCCACCCGCTGAGGCTGTAATTAGCAGTGAGATCTGCCCCTGTGAAGGCATGTCAAATGAGGATGGTAGTTTGCTTGAAATATTTGAACTTGTGATTACCACTTTTTCCAGTCTCCCAGAGCGAGAAAGGACACAAAAATGATAGGTTTTCTTTGATTTATTTTTTTTTTTAAACAAATAAAAAGCTAAATAAATGCTGGAGTCCCTTGTGATGCTAAATTCCTTTTAAATGCTTCATTGCTGTTTCCTTTGTGCCATTGCAAAAATCACACAAAGTGTACTTTGTCAGTAAGATTTTAATCATTTAAACTCAAAAATAAATATTGCTCATTCTACAAATGACTTAAAACTGAATGCTATATAAATAAAGGTAATTATAATTAAACTAAAAACTAAACCTATCTTAAAACTGAATGCTATATTAATGTCAGATAAAGGTTATTATAACCAAATAACATATAACTAAAATAACTAAACCTGACTTAAAACTGAATGTTATAAAGGTTTTTGTAACTTAATAACATATAACTAAAATAACTAAACCTGTCTTGCTATCATCAAGTTCACTGAAGATTAAGATCTGGATATAATCAACCCTTTTCAAAACTAACAATTAAAAGTATGTGTTTTTTCTGTATAGTTTTTGAGGTGAGCAGTAACTAAAATGAGCTTGACAAAATGTGTAAAAAAGATAACAAGCTCTCGGATCTAAGTATGAGTAGAAGTTCAGTACACGCATCATTGAATTGAAACCTAAATAGAACTTTGTATTAAAATGAATCCCAACATCCACTCCTCACCAACACACATACATACAGTGCCTACATACATACAAAATATTAGAACAATTGATGTTATTAGTCTGGAATATTCTTTCACTGAATCCCTTTGAAGACCCTGTACACTTGGAAAAAGAAGATTTGAGTGACATGTTGGTGTTTCCATTTTCAGATTAAATATTCTTTTTCCCCCTCATCCGTAACATTAAATATTTAATGCATAAATAATTATAGACACTCCCTCCAGTGCCACATTAGTTGAACCATCACTCCACAAAGATGATATTGAGAGAGGAGATTTGTTTTTCGCCTCTTCAGGCTGTCTGTGTTTGGAAACCTGTTTCACCTTTATGTTTTTACTTTCTGGTCTCCATAAGTTCATGTCAGGAAAAGTAAATAAAGCCAAAAACAGATTTAGGCTATAGGTTGATCTCACCATTTCAGTCTCCGCCCTTGGGTTGATATTACTAGACAACAATTAAGATTAGGGCTAATATACCTGACCATAAGCAAACAGGTTATAGCCCATTTCCCAAAGCACATTGAAATGTCTGTCAGTAAGGTGCTTAGTCAGCATGTCTTTGGTTGAATATAATAAACCTTTTCAGTGAATGACTATTTCAAGAGCAACCACTTCAGATTCTTTTCCTTGTGTATTTTTGCCAGTGTTATGCCCTCTAAAAATCTAATAAATCTATATAAAGTAGCACTGGAAAACAGATGTATGTTTAATTTATATCAGTTTTATATATATATTTATATCTGTTATGTTTGTTTTATGAGTTTTTGTGCAGTTAATTCCAATTTGGACAACATGTACTTATGTTGCATGGTGACTGGCCTTCCTTAAGTCCACCAGGGGGCAGAACCTCCCAGTCTCCTTCGCTGAGACCTCATCTGGCCAATTCTCTGTGACTTGTGGTCTCCCATTGTGTTATTTTTGGATTCCTAAGCATATACAACATCAAGTGTTTCAGATTTATTTAGGTGATTATAGCTTCCGCAATAATGTTGGATTTCCTCACTTATTTCTCCCTTCTCTTCCCACAATCCATACCTTGCCGTGCACACGGATGCTCACCAGCTCGATCTAATTGTGGGCAGACGAAAACACACATCCGCAAATAATCACATGGTCTGAAAAACACAAGGGGTCGTAAAACATTTTTAGGGCAGTCAATGAATAGATTGTTTGCTGTATGTTGTCATAATTAATTGTTGAGATAATTATACGTAGTCAGAAATGCGTACATTTGGTGTGTGTATTCCTGTGTGTGGAAAAGTATAGGAATTTCCCTTGATGGGTTTTTTTTTCCAGTGCTGTATGTTGCACATCTTGCTTGAAGACATCTTCTACATTCCACAAAGGGTATAATTAACCATTCTAGAACATCAAGATTGTTTGAACTTTTCCAGTAGTAGAATTAGGATTCATTAAATGTAATTTTCAAAATTGCTACTTTTTTTCCCCAAAGTATATAATTATAATACTTAATCACTTTATATGTACTATTTGAACTCACTGTCCTTACACAAATACAAATATGTACTTTGTAATTGTGGTAGAACTTAAAGATTTTCAATGTGAATGTGTCAAATACCACAGCTTAAATGACAGCAGTTTCAAGGTGATACTCCATGGAAGATATAGCTGAATGTTGGAGCATTCTTCCATTCAGATACCTCATGAAACAGTACTGGGCTATATTTGTCTGTTTCTTGAATAATGATCCTGCTTGGTTGCGTGTAATAGCTTGGTGGTTTGAAAGTCCACACGTGTCCCTGTACTTCTGAGAAACGTATGTATATATATATATATTTATATATAATGTATAATACATATAAAATGCAATCGATATATATATTTTAAACCATATTATTTCAAAACCCTCTGTGTGTTTTATTGACCACAATAAGGGTGAAGCCAAGACCATCCTCGTTGCTCCCCATTTAACTAAATGACAGAGTTACAGGGAGGGGAATCAACCCTTTACAAGTTTGGAGGCTCAGATAATTTTGTCTTATTTTTGTCTCCGTAAAACCACACAGCAGCAACATTTTCTTTTCCTTTCCTTCCCTTTTTTTATTTCTTTCTTGCTGTTTTGGTTGTTGTTCAGGAGACGTGCTACAAAAAGGATGCTGCTTGCTTGCAAAGCCTGGTGACACCAGAGTTGAAACCCCCCCACCCCCAACCCCTGGGTGACGCTGTGCATTGAGTGTTTTGTTAGCATGCTAATATGCAATGTCGCCTCCTCTCTGGGTTAAACATGCTGCGTCTGAGGCCCTTGATCTAGGTACTCACGTTCCCGGCAGCTAGCCGAACAGAGCATCTGCTGAACTCATTGCCCTCCCATAGCGCTTTGATGCGGTTGGGTCCTCCACCATTGTAATAACCATTAGGGATTATGGCAGCTACCAAAAAAGGTCGATGACGTCGTTCTTATTTGTTAACCTCTGGTGATTCGAAAGTAAGTGTCTCAGTGTGCTCAGAGTCACTCCTGGTCCTGGCTCACAGACATGGATAGCATTTTATTGCACTTTCTCTGTTTTTTTTTTACTATTATGATAGTGGCTGTGACATAGTCCACAAAGAACAAAGAGTGGTACTTCAGCTGTTGTTACAGTAAAATTTATTTGGTTTCATAATTACAGAAATATCTTTTTCATGTGTTGCCACTTTTTAGTTAGCTTTTATTCATTCTCTCTGTCTCTCTCCCACACATACACACACATATATAGTGTATCCTACCAAACATGCAATTTATTTTATTGAATAAGTTTTTGAGGTATGTAACTTGTATCTCTCAAAAATAGGCATGTAGTGATTTGCAGAATCAATACAGGACAACTGGCCTCCTCTTTTAACTGAGTGAATAAGTCAACCTCTCCACCTCTGTGATATACAAAATGGCAGCTGTGCATCACTTAGGTGGGGGTTTATGTGAACCAATAGGGGATTAAATAGCATGAGGTATTAAATAGAATGAATTAAGTAGAATCACTTTTTGATCAAGATCATGGCAAATGAGGTGAAATATGCAAGTGCTGCTAATAAATATAGAAGCACAATGTAATTATTTTCTGAGAAGATGCTATACCTGATAGAGACTGGAATATTGATTGACTGGCTCTAAAATACTGTATTCCTTAGCTTGTTCCCCAGAGAAGCTATTAAGTTTGATGTACCAACCACACATTAAAGGGGTAGCTCTCACAAGACCAGTTCAAAAATACTTGCTTCACTGAATTGAACATATTCCCAGGGTTTTGAAATATCCTTATAAAAACCATTGTATGCTAAATGCTTACAAGTAGCAGTGGTGGAGTTTTCTGGTCGTACAGAAATTTCTAAGCAGTGATTTTGTGATCCACGCTTACCTCACTTCAGTAAGAGTGGTGTCAGCACAAATGCTGGCATTCCCCACCCCTCCTTCTGATTTATTCTATTTTCGTGTACATACACAAAGACTAATGTTTCCTGGTTTACCTCTCAGTGACTTCAGGATTTTGAATGCCACACAAGAGAGCGTAATTAGCGGTTGATGTAACGGACCCTTTAGTGGAGCATATAAGTAAAGAGCCCTTTTTTTTTAGGTGGGATATGATTTGAGACGCAAATGTAACATTTCAATAAACGCAATATGCCACTAAAAGCTACTTTTGGTTTTTATGAATGGAAGGATTGATGGTGGCCTTTAAGACAGAGTAAGGTTACAATTACAGGGACTCGAAGACAACTTTTCGAATGCTTTCGGAAGTGTGACAGCCCTGAGGCCTGGCGAGCTTTTAAAATAGGAACCAGAAAACTCTAAATGCCAAACCATCTTGGGTTACAGTGTAGTTATCTCGAAACATTCAGAGCATGCTCACTTCTTCTAAATAACTAGAGTGCTTCGTTGAGATTGATGAGTGAGACAAAGCCACTCCATCTTTTCTCCTCCCACCCCCCCCCCATGCATGTGAAAACTGAAGGAGAACTTTCAGTTTTACCTTGATAACATGTATCTCTTGAGATTGGGCCTATATTATATCCCTTCAGTTACCACAGGCTGATGATAGTGTGTATTTAAGAAAAGGAGAATGGTTCCTTGTTTTTTATTTCAGGTTTAAACACATTTTTTGACTGACTGAGAACAGAAGATTTGTGGATAGAGTTGAGGCAGCTTCACCACTGCCCAGCTATTGGTGGTCACAGTGTATCCCAAGACCACACTGGACCACAATGGGCCCACTGTCAGCTGAACCCTTACAAAGCTATGTTTATGCCTGAACTGACCAATGGAAGTAAACTCGAACCATTTGTTTTTGATTGGCGTTACATTTTATTTGCTAGAAAGTAATGGTTTAAGAGAAAACATAAAGACATAGATAAAATGTTTCTATTCACCACAGCATTACTGCAATTTTATTATCGGTTCTGCTACAGCAGCTGGGAAGCACTCCTGCATCAAATTTTGCTGAAAAAAAAAAATGCCAGGAGGCATCATATGTATCATTTTATTATAGTTTAAAAATAAGAATGTACACTGTAAGATCCTCAAAGGGGTTTTATCAATATTATCGTTTTCCTCGTTACTAGCCTTGGTGATGCTTCTGCTTCATACCCTTTAATGCTAAAAACTGAGCATCCAAAAAATCCCCTGAAGGTAGGGTAAATCCTCCTAATCTACCAATCCTGCCAGCGATATGTAGCTTTGGAGTTACTGTGGTCCTTCAGAACTAGTGTTGAGTTAACCATGCAGTTACTGTGGTCCTTCAGAACTAGTGTTAAGTTAACCATGCAGTTACTGAGGTCCTTCAGAACTAGTGTTGAGTTAACCATGCAGTTACTGTGGTCCTTCAGAACTAGTGTTGAGTAACTCTGTGGTTTTCCAGGAACAGACTTTGCGCTGCCTCATAGACTGTGTGGGCCTCCAGGACCAGTGAATGAACAATTTTTTTTACGATGTAGGCCTGTAGAGAACACAAGTAAAATACAGTTAAATAATGTATGTATTTTGTATTGATTGTCATTGTGTTAACTGGCAAGTCCTGTCCTTAGAGAACCTATGGATGCTTAATCTTAAATGAATTAATTGCATCTAATCATAGGTTAACCTTTTGCCCTTAACTTTTATTGAAAGGAAAACACTGGTGTTTCTGTGTTTGACATTACAAAACAAATGCCGAAGAACAGCAGGTCTGTGTGTTTACAGTAAACCCTATAGAAGGTGGCTGGCTGTACCAAGCGCACACTGAATAAATGGTCCATTTAAGGGTAGTTTATACTTTAAATACTCTAACACTTTCTTGTTGATAATGCCTTTCTCAGAAGAGTCACTCATTCTTATCACCCCCTAAATGTGATAGTTTAAGCCAAGACTCTCTTTGCGATACAGCTGTAAAGCAATCACCTCAGGGAACCTCTTCTTGCAATAACCTTAATAGGTTTCGGCTGCTGATGCTACAATTTGTGGTAACACTTTTCTTGGACTAAAACAACTGATGGATTTGCTGTGGTTTTAAATGACAGTCAAAGAAAAATCCCCAGAGGCGTCACAATGCCTGAAAGTCTGCCTCCACCTTTGTCATTTTGTTTATCCGCTCCTCTTACTAACATTGCAAAATTTCATATACAACCATTGTATTTTAGTTTTAATGTGAAGTATCATCTCCTGTCTTACCCATTTCTTGTATTTAGAAAATGTTTAAAAAAAAGTCTCATTAGCTAGCTCTTTTGCATGAAGTGCACCTGCGCTCTCCCTGTCTTGCTGTTATTTGATCTAATGTGAAGTTGTATCAGGAGAATGCTAACCAATTTCTTGGTTGGAAAATGCAGACTGGACTTATTAGCTAGTCAAAGAACTTGACCTGCTATTGTTCTCTTTGGCATTCTACTTTACCTGAATTACTTTTGGAACCATCCAGCTGCATAAATGGATAACATGCTCAATGTCAATCACCCTGTATAAGGTCGTAGGCTAAACAAATAAAATAATAATAATAACCAGAAAGAACATGCATTTTGGAGTCAGTTTTAGGAATCAAAGTTGAACAAAGCCATCTTTATGGGTTTTTAAGAGCATAAGTATGGGTGGTGGAAGCAACTCTGTGCTGTATTTAAAGATAATAACTAATTCAAGATTGCATGCCTATGGAAATTGCAGGCTTTGCTTGTCTGCGCTGGATTTATTTTTGCCATTTCACAATAAAACGTGACAGACCGTCAAAGCGTGCGAGAAAGCCCTGGAAGAAATCTTGAAAAGAGATGAAGTTAATACTTTGGGATCAGGAACACCAACTTGCAGAGCAGAGCGGAGGGGTTCAGTTCAACTCTGATACTTGATTGTGATCATACAGCACAAGGTCTGGTCCTTGAAAAAGTGTCAGTCATTTAAGATGCGGCTTGACATCTGATCTGATTACAGCTTGAAATTATTTCAAAGTTTTAGGAAACATGAGCATGAATTTTAAAGATTTTAGATGGACACACCAAGAGGAACGGCTGTGTTCTATGCGTATCGTTTCATATTGTGGACTGCTGGGAATGTATATCAGTGTGAGGAAAAGAGATGTGTGATCACACCAGGGTCCCACAATTGACCAGAGGTATATTTTCAAGAAAAGTATTTCATCTTATAATTAGGCCCTGCGGTGGACTGGCATTGAGGTTGCCTACCTGCCTTTTGCCCAGTGCATGCAGGGTTAAGCTCCAGCCCCCCATAGCTTCTGACCTCGCCTTCTGATGCATCACACATTTCAGTGAAGCACGTCATTTGTAGCCTGAAGAAGTAGGTAGGAATAGTTTTTTTTTTTTTTTTTTTTGCTCATGATTTTCAAAACTCAGCTTTTTCCTTCATGCCCTGATTATGGTACAGGAGGTTTATATCAAAACTGTCATCAATGAAAAATATAGTTTGTTTTGGTTTGATGTTTGTGGTCCATTGGTGGTCATAAAGATAACAAGAAGCTACAAATTTTCAGATTAGACCTATATCTTGGTAGTTAGCTAAATTTATGGTTTTAAATTGTGCATAACTATTATTCACACTGTCTGGCAAACCAGCTGTTTGCTTCATAAAGCAAATTTGTACATCCAATCTTCCAGTTAGAGGTATCAAACTCCAGTCCAAGAGGGCCGCAGTCTTTGTAGTGTAGGTTTTTGTTGTTTCCTTTCAATCAGCAGCTATTCTAGGCCTTGGGAACCAGGTATGTGGACTCCAACAGACACTGTGGCTCTCTGGGACCTAGGTTTGACACCATTACTACAGGTGAACAACCTTCTGCAATCAGTGTTGGAGACTAATCACAGAATTACAATGTAACTTTGTTTACTAGTGTGTCTGGATTACTGAGTTCTAGACTACAGATTCTGTCGTATTACAATATATTTAGTTGGACATACTAAGCTGACAGAAAGTCAAAGGTTGTATTGGAAAACACCACACCTGCATGCTAGGTTTTTAGCTGTTGAGTTTTTTGCTGTTGCAGTCCGACATTTGAAAATGGCACAGTCAGGATAGACTGTAGCCCATCATTGCCCTTATTTTTCACCCATACTCTCCATCTTGAGAATATTTTTGTATTGTACTGATATATTTTTATATGCTACTTTCATTATATTTATGATTATATTATACTGTCCTATCTTCTGTATTTTTGTGAATAGTCCCTATAAGATATGCAGATAAGGATAATGATTGGTCCAGTCCCAAGCTCCAGCCTTAAAGTTCACAAAAGAGGTGTGGTTTTCCTCGTGTGAAGCTCCTTTGAGTCTGAGGCTGCAGGGCGCAGAGTGCTCCAACTGGCCACCTGAGGAACTCCCTCTTTCAGATTTGGAAAAATGGCAGTCACGTGTCTGGCAGTCCATGGCACGGTGTAGGAAGAGAAGCTGAACAGCCTGTGCCGTTTCACAAATAGTGTGTTCGCCACTAGAGGTGGCGGTGGAGTGGGTGTTGAGGTCAGTGGCGGAAGCCAAGGCTTCCACCCTAAACAGGCACTTTTCTTTTTTTATTTCTCTTTTTTCTGGAGGAATCACATGCTTTCATTAAATTACAAACTGCTCAAAATAATCACGGTTTTTAAAAAAAGCTAGATAAATCATGTTTTTGACGCTGAAATCCAAGCCAGGCTCGAGCGAGTTTTGTTGTCAAACAATCCACTGTGGCACTAAGCAGTGCGGTGAAGTGTAGTAGAAGTCAGACCTCTAACCGAAAAGGTTGCAGCTTTGAACCCTTGCTCAAGCATTATTTAGGCCTTCAGCAAAGTAACTGACCAGTCCTCCTAATGTTACGTAACTTAACCAAAAGTAAGGCTGTAATCTAATCTCTCCAGGTTAACAAAGGTAAACAAAAGGTATGTAACTCAAACCATCCAAACCTTAACCCTAACCAAAACCTATATGTGAAATTTCCATACAGTTCCACATGCAAATCGTGATTTCAAGATGGAAGTTGCCTTTTTCCACATGAGCTGAAATTTTGGCACATGACTATGTCACTCCAAACTAACAACAATGCACAAATGACATCAGTTGTTCGCATACGCAATACTACCTTCTCAAAAGTTCAATGTCTGAAAACCACATGCCTATAGATAAACATGACATTTTTTGTTAGGGAAGGGGTACATAATGTTGCCTAATACCTGCTCTAACCTTGACCTAGATTAACCTCGAAGAGAGTAACCTTGCCCTGTAGTCATAAATATACAACAAATGTGAAGTCCCTCAGGGTAAGAATGACAGCTAAGGTATAAATAATGTGAGATATTTCAGCAGACAGGGAAAAAATAGCTGTTTAGTAATGTCAAATAATGTGAATAAAAAGAAATCAAGGATACCATTGACAATATGCTTATTTTAATGGCAAGCCAGCATCCTGGCTCATGTTTAACTTATAGTCTAGTCTGACTCTGTATTTAGAAAACTGGCTGGTACAATCTTGAGCAAGGTAGCAGGGTTCATGCTCTATAAAAAATGTATAATGGGTAAAAAATGTAGGTAGAGTTAGAGTCTCGAGATAAAAATATTGTTACAGCAAATTAATAATAAAAAAAGATTAAAATAGACATTTAAGTGAAAAATATGTATAAGCATTTTATGTACAGGCCTGATTTTTCTGTTTCTGGTGTGTATTTTTGTTTGTTTTCTTTTCTCAAATGCTTCACACAAACAGTTCTCTGTTTGTGTTCAGCTGGACTTGGTTCCCCATGTGTCTAGCAGTGGTGGAGAGAACATCTAAAAATATGATTTAAAAAGAAAAAAAGGTCTTGTAATGACGGACTCCTTCAAAAGGGAATGTCCGACTTGTTTTACCCTGTTTTGTTTCTGGTTGTTGTTTGAGGGGACATCACCCGGAGCATAATTGCAGGTTTGACATGATCTATTCCGATCTATTTAATGGATGTTGTCCTTCAAATGTTCATTTGTGTGTCCATTTTTTGGGAAAAGAGGGATTTTTGTAGTTCACATTGTACATGTTTATACAGCTGGAATTTCTATAGAACCTAATTCCAGTTGTATTACTCAAGGGTACAACAAGAGGCTCCCCACTTTGGCATGTGACCTGTTACCACTGTAATCAATCAATCATATGTTTCCAAAAACCAAACAAAACTCCAAGCTAAAAGGGGAAAGGCTGGGACATATTCCATGGCCCTAAGACAGGGCAACTGAGAACATTACTGGCATACACTGGATAGTACAGTAAACAATCACAAATAAAAAAAACGTTGTATTATACAGGCCTGGAACAAAGACATTTTTTTTTATTTGATGTGGCTCTCTATTCCACAGTTTTGTATTTTTAATCAAACAATTCTCATATAGCTAAAGTGCAGGTTTCACAGGATTATCAGGTTTCTTGAATTTTATTTTTATACATTTTGGTTTGACATTGCAGAAATCACTGCACTATTTAGCCTCCCTGTTTCAATGCACCATAATCTTTGTTATAAATGGCTTCATATTACCCTCTGATAAGTTAGGTGTGTTCAAATCTTTCCTTAGTGCAGGTATAAGAGAGCTTTCAGTATCTAGTCTTGATTCTTGCCTTTTTAATGCCTTTGGAGCCTCTTATTGGTGTTTGTCAACATGAGGACCAGATTTGTGCCAGGGAAAGTCAAGGAATCTGTTATGTGGCTGAGAAATAAAAGAACAGTCAGACACACAGCCAACCTTAGGCTTACCAAAATCATTTGTTGCTCAGTAATTGCAAAGGATCCGACCAGAGAAATTCCACCATAATGAACTAGAAAACTAGAAAAAAAAACTAGAAAATTCTTGACCAGCCAAGTCAGACACCTGATCTGAATCCAACTGAACATTCTGTATAAGAAGAAGGGACTTTTGGATCTTAAAGTAATTCATGGTCTGTGCATGCCATCCATCTGCTGGGGAAGGCCAGAATGGTGCAGTGTAAAGGAATAGTGTGCCACCCATTGGTGTTTCATGCTGACACTTTGGATGACCATTTGGATGACCATACAGCCTGCATGTTCATGGTGAGATACCATTTCCTGTTACAGTAAACAAAGCAAGTAGCCGTGTCTCCACATGTGTGTGACCTGTTGCGACACGCATGTTGGTACAACTACTTTTTACCCAACGTTTGCCAATGTGCACCTGAGGGGACTTGGGAAAAGGATCATTGCACCCCGTCATCCCATTTGTGAATTGGTTCATGCGGTAGACCGAGGCATCTCAGACACATAACTGTGATATTTCAATTACATCCCTAAAAACCCACTGAAAGGAGCCTGTGGCCTGGAACAACACTGAATTGGTTGCCTGAAGGAAGGCAGGGGTCCCATGGGAATGAATTATCTGGTACTCCACCTCCAGTGCTAAAAGCTAGCTCAGCAGATGTCTTATCTGGTGTGCAATTTCTGAAAAATACAGTGGGGGGCATTTTAAGGTTATACTTTTTCCAGACTCGTACCGTTTAAAGTTCAGATTAGCCTTATTAACACCTGCAAGTCCACTTTCTTTTTCTTTAGAAAGCTTCAGTTTACTTGCTGTACATTGTATTACGCCATCAATAAATTAAATAAATTGTCTAAATAAACAAATATGTGGAGACAGAAATTCTCCTCTGAAATGTAGCAAATTACACTTTTGTGTAAAATCAGTCTCCATTCTGTCTTGAAAAGAAACAGACTTCACTGTTCATCTTATTAGTTAAATTCATGAGCAACATCATATAGTGATTATCTAAAATATAAAAGTAATTAGGGCTTTACTGCCTTTAAGGCTAGCTTGTGAGCTACTAAGCAATTTTATCTTTCTCCATACAATGCAATGAAAAGCACCACTACAAGGTATAACTAGAGAAAGCAACGCTGCCACATGGCAAGCTGGGCTACATTAGGAGTTATAATTTCTGGCACATTTATGCAGAGATTGGAATAACACATTGACATGAAGTTACTGTTGGGCCTTGTGAGTGTGGACTGATCCCATAGCCTTGACTTTTCAGACTAAATCCTGGACGATGCCATTTATGGACTACAGCTCGGAGTAGATGGGGTTTTAATCCAGGTTTCATTTCAGGTTTTAGTTACTGCTGAATTTATTTCTCCCAATGATACACCAAGCACCCACAGTCTGAGTTAACATCCATGAGAGATTTATGCAGTTATTTGTTATATGGCTATAAAAGCATAGCAACTTGTAAATCATGGCTTGAATTTTTTGGCACTTGTAAATAACTTTTGTTTTGAAACAGACTTTATTTTTTTGTTGTGTTAAAATAGCTCGCTAAGATATGTGTTCATTGTAGGTTGTCACTGTTAAGAGGAATACCTACATTTTGGCTGCACAAAGAAAGAAATGTGGCTTTGTCCACAGTGCCGCATCAGTAAATCACAATTCTATGTAAATCATATGCAAATCACAACTTGTAGCTTTTAAACTTATAATTCACAAGTGTTTATTTACACTTGCTCATCACAGCATATATTTATTCAAGAACTAAAATATGATTTGCATATTGCCTCTTGTTAGCAGCGGTCCCCCTATCACAGGTGAGGCTGTTGTGACTCGAGGAATGATTGGTGTTTCCAAATTTGGGGGAAAAGCATAAAATATTTTAAAAATATAAGACACACTGTGTATGTTTGAAATCATCCATGAGCCCAAGGACGGTTGGTACATGTATGTGGTAAACATATTTCAAACCACACTGGCTTTTTGGTGAAATTTTTATATCCAACACAACAGTCCTTGGAATCAATTTTGATATGTAGACATCATATTAAGACATAATTTTATACACATTTGTAACTTGGAAAATGGAATGAAAAGAGCATGTGATGGAATGTGAATGGTTTCCCAGAAACTGATCCCAGGAGTTTTCTAAGGACTGAGGCATAGCAACCTTTTATGAATCATGCATTTGTACTTTGCTGGACCATGCCATCTTTATAGGAAGCCATTGAGGGTTTAATTTTACAAAAGCAGACATTTTTGGTTGCACGTTTTAGTTATGAAAAAGATAAGGCTGAATTGGAGCTTTGTCCTTGAAGTACACCGTCATAATCAGAACCCAACATCTCAACAAAACTGAATTTAAGAAAAAAAAAAAAAAAACGAAAGCTGCCATAAAACACAGTTCCACCTGCCAGCAGGAACAGGCATTATTTCTGCTGGTGCTAAATGGGGTGAATCTTTTTTGTTATACTTTATATCAAGATATTTTGTCAAGAAAAAGTTAAGAATAGCATACTGGTTCTTTGTTCATTGGCTGTGTGTCATTAAATTTCCATTACCTGAGTCGTGTACCAACACATGTAACCAGTGTGTTGGCCACCCAGTTCCTCACAACCAGCCATCCCCCACCCATACTCCACATACACACACACACACACACACACACACACACACACACACACACACACACACACACACACACGCAGGTCAGTTTTAAAATGGTCTCAGCTGTGAAGTGATAGGAAGGGAAGTGATATTGCTGTGCATTAAGGAGAGGACAAACGTATAGATGTCAGGTAGCTAAAGTTATATGTACTGTTGCAGTGAAAAAGCCTTAATGCAATTTACTGACTACAGGCATTATGGATGTACACTCGCTCCTCAAAATTTATTTATAACCCAATAGAGTTTCACCACATTGTACTTACACTTGTGTAATATACTGTGCAATGAAGCCAGCCCAATGCTTAAAGATGTAACTGGGGAACCAAATTAATGGTCCTCAAGTTAACTCAAGTCCAGTTCCCAAACCACCAAACAAACACCGACCATAGCCATATAATTCATGGCATATGTTTGCTATAGCAGGAGAATAAATATCATATACTTAACATATTTAATTGAAAGTCATTTAATTGGGTCCTTGTAAGGCTGGCTTGATATCTGAGCATTAAGAACAGTTTAAACAGCACGGTCTTAATTGTTAGGGGAGCTGCTTTGACGACTTGTCTTGTAATTAACTTCAGACGTGCTTCCCTGCAATATATATCACTGAGATAGATCAGTGGTTTGTGTGTGTGTGAGAGAGAGGGAGAAAAATAGAAAGTAGAAGTGAGTGGGAGAGAGAAAATTGTCTTGGATGATGAATTCATGTCATAGACTTGAATTGTCATGTGTATACAGCATTTCATATTTTGCAAGGGTTTCTTCCAACTATGTATGGTGTCCAACACATCTTTCACAGGACAGGACAGCTGGAAAACAAATTGTGACAGCTGTCGTACTCATATATATATTTATCCAAATATGTGCACATGTTCTATGCTTTTCCAACTGCAGCTGTACATCCAGTTATGCTAAATGTTGAAAGGAATAAGTTGCCAACATGTGAAACATGCCAAGACTTGTTATCCGTCAGGATTACTTATGGTTATGGTTATGGTTTCCTATAAAAAATTGAAAATGCTACTCCTTAAGCAACATTGAAGCTAAATACCTCCTATACTGAGCCCAGCTTAGTGTTAGGCCATATTGTGTTTTGGTAATAGGTTTTTTGATTTATTGCCTAAAATCTTTTGTTGTGGATTTTCTCAATTTAATACATAGACATTGGAGCAATATTTCAGACATGGATTAAATTAACTCCTAGACTGAAAAAATTTGAAAGGGGAGGTCTCTGTTGGAATTTTATTTTAGTAAAGGACTAAGCTTAATCCATACTTGGGAAACACATCCATAGTGTTGCTAGGTCTCCCTCAGCAAACCAAACGTTCTGTAACCTTGCCTATTGATGAATTACCTGGTAATTGGGCCATGGTCAGACTTACCCAGTTGGACAAACTTCTCAGTCTATAATTTTACAAAATAGATAAAAAATGCACCACTTCATAAGTACAATGTGGACATTTGTCATAAACTGCAAGTGTTTCCTTTACAAAAAAGACTGGGTGGTAATATTAATTACTCTTTGGTAAAGTAAAACATGAATATGTTTAGTAGGAACATCATTAGGAAACACATAAAATGGCTTTGTATTTCATGGCCATTATTGTACCATGCAGAGTAATAATGGGTCCCATTTGGTCCTGCTAGAGCGCTACCCTGACCATAACAGATCCACTGGCATGTTTAAGAACTGGGAAGAGGCAGTGTGAGTTAAGGGTTCCCTTGGCTATCTCAAAACATGAACCAAAACATATAACTTTCTTCGCTGCTTAGAGGTCCAGGTTTTATGCTCATCATACCACCTTACTCTTTGTTGAGCACAATCCAAATTTAAGTCCTAATTTATAAGTGGTTTTCAGATGGCAATCCCATAAACATCAGCTTCATGAAGTTCATGGAGGATCAAGGTGTAGTTCTGTGGTCATTTTAGGTGGTTTTTTGTAACTATCCATCTGCACAACAGTGAGCATGAACTTGCAACCACTTTTCCTCTTCAGCGATATATTTATTCATGCTTCTAATTCTGTGTCAAGTTCCCATGCAATTTAAGCAACTCCTATTTGACCTCTGTCGAAGTCTGTTACAGCTGTCATATTTATAATAGATTGGTAATTATTATGAAACTCCCTTTTAATTTGCAATTGGCTTACTTCAGAATGCCAGTCCTTTTCACTACAGATTGTTATTTTGTTAATGTCCTGTATTTATGTTTAATTCCATTTCAGGGTTCACAGGGAATCACAGGCTTCTCTCAGCAGATAGGCTAGTTTTAGATTGTAGATCTTCCATACCATTGCACTGTCTTGTATTGCATCCAAATTAGTTTTAACATGTTTAATGTTTAAAATATTATTTCATCTTGTGTAACAGAAATGCATGAATCCCCATGTTAATGAAGTATGTCAGACAAAAATGAAAGATATAAACCTATCATTTTAAGATCATAAAATGCTGATTTAATTACTTGATTTGTATTTTGAATGGAAATGTGGTTGACTGATGTTGGACTTTCGACTGCATTATTTTGCAGAGTATTTTCTCTTACCATGCGAGAAGCGTAGAAAAAACATTCTTACAGTCGGGTAATATTTAAATATAATCATATGGATTCACAAAATCTTTTGAAGAGGGAATTGTTGTTTTACGAGGGGAACTTTGAACTCCAAGTGGAAAATATGTTAACACAAATCACACCGTTGGGGCTTTTGCCCTTAGTCTCCGAACATGCCGTCGCCTGGCCCCCTCTACCATGGCCGTCCGGCCTACGGCACCATCCCGGCCTTTCTCCTCATCCAGGGCAACCCCCTTCAACTGCCTCGCATACTGTTTCACTGATTCATCGCATGTAGAAACTGCATTGACACTTGAAAGACTGACCATGTGGGTCGTTACAAACTCTCATCCTGGGCAAATCAAAGGAGGATGGTCTCCCCCTCTCAAGCCTGGTTCATCTCTATCTTTTTTACATAAGGAGTTTTCCTTGGCATAAGTTTGCTTTTTGGGGGGTTAAGGTGATGGTCTAGTGTAAAGCATTTTATGGCAAATGTTTCTGCACAATACAAATATATTTGTATATTTGTTTTTTTTTAAACCTTTATTTCACCAGGTTTGTTCCATTGAGATTAAAATCTCTTTTACAAGAGAGACCTGGCCAAGAAAAGCAGAACATCAAGTTTCAGACAAAACAAAACAACATAAGCATAAAAAAGAACAAGGACAAGTAGAAAGTGCAAAATACAACCAAAGTGCAAAAGCAATCAATTTCCATCTAACAAACATTTGCAATTCCCAATAGACTCTGTTTCCAAACTCTTAACAATAGTTTTAAATTCACTAAGTGTGACCAAGTCCTGAAGTTTGAACTCTTTGTGAATTGAAATGGTCATTATCATTTATTGCGCAGTAGTAAAATCATAGATTTACTCCCAGGTGTTGAGATATGTTTAAGTACATCACATAAGATTATGGTGTTAAGACATTGTATAAAACAAGACAGATGCTCATGACGGCTAATTAATGGTATTATTAGAACAACATGTGTTATATAATTTATTTAATATGAATGATCTGCTCATCCAGATTAATGTATAAACCTTACATTTTTACATACAGTTAATTTGTGAGGGTAGATATTTTACTGTATAAACACTTAAGCATACAGCAGTACCTCTCCAGGGCTATGGAATTGTATAGTAAAATGTCCAGTTAAGTGTTCAGAAAAATCCAGTATATCTGTATTGGACTCATACAAACACTGCTAATGTTAAATTGACATTGAACATTTTACTGTGTGAAATTTCTGAATTACAATGACAGTTTCTTAACCACTATGCCTTGCTACATGACTGTGGTGCCATTTTGTGAGACAGAAGTTCCCACCCCATAGATGTGAAAGCTATTTCTAACATCACAGCACTTCATGTCCTGCTCACACATATGAATAATGAGAGAAATGGAGTCTCCAAGCAAAAACCTGCAAGTATCTCTCTGAGGTCAGGCCCATTGAGAAATGGTCCCCAAACATGAACACGTCTGTTCTTCCACAAACAAGCCAACCAACCACAATCTGAGAGAAGTGTGCTGTGAGTCAGACTGACACTGTAATTTCTGCCAGCACCAAAACTGTACTTTAATGACCACTGTCAGGGCTTTGTTAATCCTGGGAGATCAACAAGTGAGGCTTTCCCTTCCTGCCAGCATCATCATTATAACATGACTTCAATGGGTTTTTTTTTATTTTATCCTAGAACCAAACTCCCAACTGGTTTTACCGTAAAGCTTGAAGGCCCACCTCAGGGCAAACTTGAGGTTTGTGTTGGTGCTCCGCCTTCTGTCCTTTTCCAGCGCTCTGTCTCCATGATGGCTGGCAACAGTGCATGTTTAGAGATTGTCCATTAGCACAGGGGTGTCCTAGCATTTTCTTTGCAAGGTCCTCTGATTCAGGAACCATATGTCACCATAAAATGGTTAGGCCTGTTTCTCACAGGTACAGAATTTGGAGTCTTGTGGACTGGAGAGGCCTCATTGACCCTTGTTTATGTGGCCAGTATATTTATATGTATTAGTATGGGACCTGTTTAAAAAGTGATAAGGTTTTATGGTGCATGGACAGCATATATACGCAAAGTCGTCAGCCAATCAAACTCAAATATTTATCCAGGCTGATGTGTGTGTATATATAAAACACATGCACACAAACATTAAACATACAGTATGGTTCTTGTGTAAGATACGTTGGCGGTGGTTTAATGTGGAACTTTGTTCAGAAGGGGGCCTTGCTCTCTATCCTGGCAAAGCTGAATTCAGAATTCAATATAAATGGACAGAGCACTTGGCATACCGAGAGCTCATGATTGGCCCGTCACCAAAAGCCTGGACAAAGGCCAGGTCATTGCACTTCCCACCTCACCTGCAATAGTATGGTGACAGTCTCACATAGGCAGCTGCGAGTCAGGAGGTACCAACACATACCAGTAGCACATTCCACCCTTTGGGATCCTTACGCCTTCTCCATAGTAAAAAGGGCCTCCAAAACTGCATCATCACGAAATGAAGCCAGCTTTTTTTGGTCTTACAGTTGACAAGTTTGGTCAGTCTCGGCAGTTTATAAACATTAAAAAAAACAAGTGACCACATTTAATGAAGTTATGTCTGTAAATGCTTTTTCCTATGAAAGCAGCTCTTGCCCAGTTGTCTGTATGTACTCATGTACCGCTAAACAAACCTGTGGATCTAAATGAATTCTGTGGCTCCGAGACAAAACAACAACACTGCAACCATCAGACCCAAGAAGCGCTTCTAATGACCATGGGAGCTCAGATTTTGGTGTGTTTTACAAAGAGTCCTAAGCGTGAGTGGAATGAATTTTGTGGCTCCGAGACAAAACAAAAACACTGCAACCATCAGACCCAAGAAGTGCTGCTAATGACCCAGGGAGCTCAGATTTTGGTGTGTTTACAAAGAGTCCCAAGCGTGAGTGGAAGTGATCTTCCAAGCACCTCAGCTGCTTCCTTCAGCCCCATGTGGTCAAATAAAAAGGCGTGTTATTACCACAGTGCTAAAGAACTCTGCTGGCTATTTTCGATTTGTCTCTAAATTCAGAAGAGAGATCTCAGTTGTTCTTTCGCTTTAAATAAAGGCGAATTTGCGGTCATTTCCAAAGGGCAAAAAAAAAACAAGTCTGCCATGGTATGCCGTTACATTCCAGACACGGAAAAGCACTTTCCAGCCCTTGTCCATTAAAGGTTGCAGTAGAGGAAAAAAAGAAAGAAAGGTATTATCTCAAGTCATCACAACCATACCATAAGATATTTAGTGAGAGTAATAATGTGAATTAAAGGATTTTAGCTGTAACCACTGTGGTCACTTTAATAGGGTTTTTTAACTCTCTGTTCTTAATGAGGTGTTGCATCATTCCTAACGGCAGGTTTTCTTTGTTTTCTTTTTTGTGCCTCAGACATCCTTTGTGTTGCTGTTTCTATTTGGGTCAGTGGGGCATATGGCTTTTATATGGTCTTTGTTTCTCAGAGTAAGTTGTTTTTAAACAACATTTTGTCCAGTACATTAGCATGCTGCTACATCTAAGAGTCTTCCATCAAATGGCAGTGTGCTTTTGTTAATCTTTGAATCACACAATTAAACATGTGCTATTTTTCACAGTTAAAATCCATTAATTAAGATTTGAATAAGAGGTATGTGTTTATTTAATGATGGGTAACAATGATTGATTAAACAAGAGGGACCATCATAAAATGTTTCATAGAAATCATAATGGAAGCCTGCAATTTTGAGATGTGTTTCATAGGCTTTGGACTCAATGACCCATCAGCCCCTTTGACGCTTTACAAATTGAATGCACCTCAGATTATCTCAATCTGTCACCCTCAATGAACTCGCTAGTATTTATCAGTTTCACTCTGATATTTTCGGTACTCCTCATCTGCCCATTCCCTGCATCCCTTCTTTTGGCTAGTTCCTTCTACATTGTAGGAAATCACTCTGGAAATCATCTCCCATTATGCTATTTTAATGTATACTCATATTTAGCAGACACTTCAGCAACATCCAACATTGTGTGTACCATAGGGATGGCAAGTTCAGCAAAGAAACCAACGAAATGGAGCATCAATTAAAAATATGATACATGCAAAAGCTCATTAAGACCAAATTCTCTAATTTCAGTATTCTTCAGGGTATTTGATGATCTGAATATTCATTCAATTCAAAAGTAAACACATGTTAATTTGTAGATAGATTAAACAAGGGCTTTTCGACTCAGGATCTAGTAAATGAAACATTTTTCAGTTATAAAGGTTTATTTGGTACATTGTGTTTCATCAGTCTTATTTTTTGTATGCTGTGAGTGGCTCAGGAAACAAGTCTTTTTGGAGACTCAAGATGTGCTGCATGATAAATGTGTTGCTTCATTTACTCAAGAAAGAAAACTGCTTGCCTTGCAAATGGGAGCATGCTTAATGTATTAATAATCATCTCAGGTCTTGGGCTAAGCTTGAAATCATGCTCTAAGTTTAGAACATCAATCATATTGCAAATGTTTCCTTTTTTATGTAGGTGTTTTGCTTCACTTTTGAGTTAATGCTGTGCATGAGTCTTCAGTCCAACTTGTAACATTTGGAGTTGGAAAAGGCAAAAAATAAGGTGCAATTCAAATTTTAATCTAATCTAAAAATCTATTCTAATTTCAGCACAATTTATATGTTAAGTGGGTGCTATTTCATTTGTCATTCTTGTCTTTAATTCTTTAAAAATTAAAAAACAAACATATATAGGGAGATAGAAGTTTCCTGTTTAAAATGTAGAAGCAAAAGTGAGTTGATCCAAAATGAGAGGGCTGTCAACAAGGTGTGCTCTTAGAATTCTCTCCCTCTTGCCAGCCCTGCAATTTACTTGAAATTACAGCTGCTTACTTTATGGGCTGAGTTTTAAAATAGGTGCTCAGTAGTTAAATGCAAAATAATCAGAACAAATTCTGTCTGCACCCGGAATTACTCTTAATCTTGTTTGTGAAGTAAGCCTTGGTCCCAACAACCAGTTTTCCTCATGTGAAAGTTCTTTCTTTTGAGATCTTCAGAGTTTCCAGTAAAAGATTTGCTGTACATTTCATCTCATGCTTTTTCTGCATGCAGTTTGGTAAAATTTTCCAAATGAAACATGATACACATATTTACACACAATGGACAAGTTTACCCTTGCTTTTAAAAAGGTTTTTTGGAGTACTCTTAGGTTCTTAATTTAATTACACTTCAATATTGCACACTTCATAAATACTCATATTTTCCAGCTCATATGTATGCCTGTAGCTTGTTTGCATTTCAAAGCTTAGTATGGGTATCTGTATAACAAGCCATATATAAATGCCTTGTTTTTCTGCCGGGAAAGTTTCAAGTTCAGACAGGGGAGGGGACGGGAGGGTCACTCTGATAAGGCATGATTCAATTAATAGCTTAATAACACATTGATAAAATGCTGGGAGCAAAGATGCCTTACTGATGATTGAGTTACCTTCATCCCCTGCTCCAACTCTACCTTTTATGCAGAAATACCTGAACTACTTTGTATGGTTTTATAAATGGAAAGCCTTCTATGCAATATGCATCAGTAACTTGGTTAACTAAAAATAATTGGGGAAAGTTTTTTTTTTTTTTTTATACAGAGACCCACCCAAAAGTTTAGGAGCTATCTTGTTAAACATGAAAGGGGGAAAAAGTAAAACATGAGGTTGTTTGATTTTCTTATTTCAGGCTCCTTACTTAAATGAAAGGATCATGACAGTTAGAAACCCATAGTGAGGTCATTTAAAAAAGATTTAAGTTCTAAGGAGGTGCCCCGCTAGCATCTAGATGCTAAACCCAGCAAGTGCCATAATTTTGCTACACACGCACATTGCAAGACGAATTGCAGAAATCTGCCTTTGAGTGTGTCCAGTGAGTGTCACTTCACTAAAAATTTGAGAAAGACCAGTCCTTGAAAATTAAAGCTTAATCAGCCAACAAACTGACAATGAGGTAAACTGTTGCAAAATTTAGATCAGCCTCTGTTTTGTGGAAAGCTGTGCTGAGATCCTTTATGTCTGTAAGTAGGACATAAGGATGACGTAGGTGTCAAATCATTGCAGCATACATAACAAAGGTAATTGCAGTGGTACAGTGATAAACTTTGGGCCCCCTCAAACTCCCATTTGTCCCATTTGAGGTTCTTCTTTCCTATTCTGGAGTCCTGCCAGACCTGCTTCTTTTTGTGCCCTGGATTTGTGCTGGAACTTTTTAAAAGCGTGAAAATGTTGAAATATTTTGAAACATCAGAAACCTCTGGTCGAAAATATTTTGATTGCAATGATTCATAATCCCCTTTTCTTGCATTTTTCAAGGCTTTCATGATAGCAGAAACGTTTTCTCAGTGTGTCCATGTCACACCTCACGTTACCAGGGGAACTTTTACAACACTGGAATAAACTCAAATCATTTCTCTAGCAATTTATTCTTAGACAGATGCAACACTTGTGCAAAGTGGGCTACAAATATCAATTAGCAATCACAAGTCAAGCCAAGAACACATTTCATAAGTACAATCTAAACATCTTGAAATGATACTGAAATTGGATAGAAGTACATAGTGCAAGATACGGTTTAAAATATTCTTGCAAACATGTACTTTAGAGTATTTAAGTCAGCATTCCCTCAAAGCTTTTGAGACAGAAAATTTCAGTTTTCAACACAAAAATCGAGCTATGTAAAGCCTTGGAAGGCATCTTGGATCGAAATCAAGCTGTAAAACAAATTAAACATGTATCAGTAATTGTGGTGTTTTTTTTAATTGGCATTTCTATTTTATGTCTTTATTCTCTTTGAGTTGCATTCTTTGTGGTTGAAGAAGATATTCCCTTATTTATACCCTGTCTACAGTTTGGGGCGTAAGTGGTTTGTGCCATTGAAATTAAACAAATTATATTCTTGGCAGAACCCCCCCATCTCCCCACCTCCCTTGGTTTGCCACTGACAGAAAGAGCAGACTATACTTTCACCCACTATTATCTTTCTAAGCACAGCCGCTTTTCCGAAACAAGCATGTGAGAGTCATATACGTGATGAGACAAACCTGGCATTAAGAGGTATGCATTTTCAGAGCTCTGTACCAACCCTAGTGTCTTCAGACAGTTTTAACTTGAAATTGGCAGTGGGAGATCACTAACTGCCAGACAACAGATTCACAATCACCACTCACTTTCAACACCAGATGATAGACAAGTGCCATGTGTTATTTTTTTTCCCATATTCTGAGTCTGTTACCGGTTGGGTAATATAGAAATTCTACATGCAAATCAATTGCCATACATTCCAGGCAGTGGTATTTCTGCATTGATAAGATGACTACATCCTTTACATGATTTGCCACCATAAATAATGTATCCAAATGTCTTTCATTTTACACAGTAATATGCTTTATTTATCTAAGAAAGATGGCAGCTCCGAACAGACAATGAACACTTTTGGCACCGATTGGACACTTGGTGGTTCTTCTCAAATTGCAATCTTTAAACATGTACGACTTAACCTGTTTGCCCTTGAGACATGAACGTCCTCAAATCTTTTCACAAGAACATTTTTGCCTGTTTGACTAATTAGATCTTTCGTACTGGCTTTTCACAATTTTGATTTCTTTAACAACACAGAAAAAACATCTCGTATGCCACTTTTACGATCAGCATGAAACTGATAGGTGTCTTCAAAGGTTATATAATGAGAGCTTCTGTGTAATGCGATTGGCATCGAACTCCATGGCTTTTTACAGAAATGCTTATAAATCCTGGCTGTCTCCAGTGTCCTAGGGCTGGCTGGTAGAGTCTCAGCTGCGCCATTACAGACTATGGCCGGAGATCCACATTAGTGCGGCAATTGGCTCGGTCTCAGTGGGGAAATTTGGGGTTTAAGCCAGTTGAAATCATTGGTCTCATTGCTCTCAGGCAGCAGTCTCTTGGCCAGCCTGAACATATTAAATGTGTGTCCCTCAAATGGCACTGAGGGTAAGTAACTGATGTTGCATCTGCATTCTGAAAAATATCCAGTTGCCATAAGAATCAGGGGAAGTGACACGCATGGCCACTTCCTTCCGAGTCTGTGGGAGAAGTTGCTAGTTGAGGACAATGACACAGATTAATGCACCGTTTAATTTAGGTGGGGAAAATGGCGGGGGGGGGGGGGGTAATTTACAACCCCAAAGCTACAGCTACATTAAAACTCCGGCTCCAAAGCATTGGCCAAATGAAACGGAAGATGGCAATACAGAGCAGTATTTGTTAAAAAAAAAAATGAAAAGCATGGCCATGGTCATTTAAAGACGTTTCAAGCATGCTGCATTGACCTGTTACTTATTATGCACACATATGTCGCCCATGGATTGACACCATCATGAGTTGGCCTTTGTTCTGGATCATTCCCCGCCACCATTTCATTTTGCCATAACTGACTGTTGAAACCTTTTTTATTGGTATTTTCAATTTACCCAGTTTACCAAACTTGTAAAACAGCTGTGCCAGTCATGGGTCCAATACTGGAAATAGAAATCTATGACCTGTAGCTATTTTTAAGTTTTGCATAAAAACATCAAAATTCATGAGCTGTTACTCTGTCAGACAGGATTTGATTAAAAATGAAACATAAGTCTGTAACCGTAGTAATTGTTTTGGCTGTTGTTTATTTACAGATATTTACTGGAAATGTAGGCACCCTAGCACATCTTAAAGGCTATGGGTATGAGCAAAGTCGGCTGTGTTTCTGCCTGGAAACATAATCATAACCTGTCTGTTTTGTGTACATATTTCTGCCCATTGGGTCACTGATTGTAGTAATCTTTACTTATCATTTCTTAATTTTGTTTTTTTTTTTTTCAAATACAAAACAATTTCTCCTGAAGTTTTTACTTTTAAAAGTATGGAATTTTTTTTTTTTTCAGGAGGCTATTGTAAGAAAAGGGAACAAAACAGTATATCTAAGGTGAATATGCAAGGGTATTCCAGTTTACATAACATAGCAACTGTGTCCATGTTTTTATAGCACAATAAAGCTACTTATTGAAGTCACACAATTGAGTCATGTCACTGGATTTTGTGGTCTGACTAATTAACCATGGAAAAAAATGTTGTAAGTTTTACACAAAAACTTACCACTGGCAAAATGTCTTTTTTTGATATGGGGAAAGTGAAAGAGAATGGAGAATCCCTAGACATAACAATATGGCATCTCACACTTAGCAGCACAATCTGCAAGGCAGCTACTGACATATAGGTGGCAGTGTGGAGTAACAAATGAGATGTCTTATCAGAGTTTTTCAGGTTCAAATCAACCATGCAGAGACATTACTCCTCTTCTCTTGAGCAAGGGACTGAAGTGGAATTGCTTAATGTCCAGCAGAATAAATGCTGAAGTGGAATAAATGCATAATATGTTAAATGTAAGTGAACAAAGATCCAAAAAAACAAAACTAAGCAACTGTTTTGTGTATCCAATTTTTACAGAACTGTTTTTAGTTCTGGAGAGTGGAACTCTCAGTATCATAAAAATAAAAGCATGATGTTACTTACTGATAAAATAATACAATGAAAAATTATCTCTGTTTTTTTATGACACGTACGAGATATGGTAATTAATTTTGGGAACAACATTACCTACTTAATGTAGCACAGTTGCCTTTTAGCAAAAAGAAAAAAGTAAAGTGAAAAAAACAAAACTGAATATATCCTCAAATATGCAAGCAGTCTTCCATACTTTGGTGTGGAGACAGTTAATGTATACATGTGCTCTCGACTTTCACGTAGAAATAATTGTAAGGGTTCTTCTGTTTTCCCCATAAATTCTAAAGTTGAAAACAAATGATCTTTTCATCTAGGCCATAGACATAACACACGTCAATGTAGAAAGCTTTACTGCATGATTGCAACAAATTATAGGTTGTGTAAAAACTCTTTTATTTGTATGTATTTCTTAAAACATGTCGACCAGTGCCAATATTTATTTGGGTGTGAAGGTAGACCGTTATGTCTGGGAATCCTCGTCTGTCTGTGAGCATTAGAATTTGTTTTGGCAGTTTGGCTAATGAATTATTCTAAACCTCAGACAGAAGTTCCATGTTTTATTTAGCATGCAGGAGTTGACAGCTTTAACACATGATGTGCTGAATCAGAATTAAAAAGAGGAACCATCCAATATGTAATTTCTCACCTTTAGAGCATTTAATCCACAGTATCACATTTCGAAAGTGTCACATGTAATAGCCCAAGACAAAGAAACTGCACAGAACCTCACCCCAATCAATGATGTCACACATTTAATGCCTGCCCTTCTCCCAGGTTTTAGAGAACTTTTAAATTTTTTGGAACTTTTGGTTTGTGGGGGGAGCTTCACTTGAAGCCTTATTAATCATAGCACAGGACTATACAATAACGCATCAATTTATGGTACATTAAATATCCCAAATTCTTATCCCTCAAGGCTTGAGTTTTGTGGAGGTAAAATATTTTTTGCCCGTTTACACCCATGAAGTGTTAGCATATGTATATGAAGTGTTGAATTATGCTGTCTGAACTGCGCACGCCGGGGTGCACCTCATATCTGGCATGAGGGCGGAAAGATTGTGGAGCAGAGAGAGAAGCTGACTAAACAGAAGTCAGCCAAGCGCTCCTGCAGTGCTGCCATGCTACCCTCTGAGGTTTCGCAAAAACAACTGTAAACTCACCAGCCAAAAACTTTATGCATTTAAAGAAGGGATCTAAATAAAGAGCAATCTTAGTTCATATGCTGTAGGAGCTGCAATGTTCCGTGACCTTCGGGGAATATAGAGAAACCGGCAGCAGGCGACAGGCTGGGTACCAAGTGGCTCGGTTTAGGAAAGGCTGGAAGTCCACTGATATGCGAGTTGGAGTCTGGGTATATTACTTTCAGCCAAGTATAGTCCGAGGTGTGCAGGGGTGGGAAGCCTCGTCCTGCTGGAGTGGGGGGCTTGATTTGACAGGGGTTATTTGGCTTTGTGCTTTTCAGCAACCCACAGCTACATGACGGCCATAGGGTCGGTCATGATGCATCTTCTGTCCAATCGGCACATCAACTGTTGTTGTGTATACTGTGGTCACTCGATTTCATTGTTTGGCTATGTCAACATACCTTAAAAATGGCAGCAAATGATCTCTTTTGCTAATGGGGAGGTTTATTTTACATGTCTTTGGGATTTTCCCGTCCCTTTCACAAGCTGTTTTCTTTGCAATTGTAAAAATGTCAAAATATTCAGCTTTCCAGTTTTGTTTGAAAGCCCAAAAATATTTACTTATCCATTTTTTTCAAGGGAGTTTTATATACACATCGGGGAGGGGAAAAAATCCAGCACAATTTTCAGAAATGAACAAAACATTTATCCTCAACTAACTTACCAAGAAATGGAGGAGTTTGTTCTCATTTCTACAAACACAACTTGGCGAGTTTATTTTAACGCTCACAGCGCCAAGCTGTGTTTGTGAAAACTTGAATTTATATGAAGGTCAAAATGATTGAATTCAGGCCATAAAGCCCATTTTCACAGTGTGCATCGTACACAGCGAGATGAACTCTGTTTGTCTTAGTCAGCAATCACAGGCCGCTTTGATATGCTCCGGGTGATTTAAGTCGCTGCTGAGGTTGCATGACCTCATTTTACTTTTTTTAATAGTGCTGTCCCCTATTATTGTGGCAGGGTGTGTCATCTGCGGTGCGTATTGGCGCTAAATTTGTAATTACTTGCAAGGACACTAGCTTTCATATTTTATATATAACACAGACAGTGCTTGGCCTCTAATCAATGATGCCAAGCTTATGATGAGGCCCAGCCACAGGGACTCAGATGATGGTACAGAAAGGGGAGCGCTGATTGGCTAAGAATGAAGGCTGGGAGGTGTCAGGTTATCTTTGCTGTTACCAAACAGGCTAATTGGCTCTGTGGCATTGACATTATGTACATATGTCAGTGATAAGATTATTCAAGACTTACTTCACTCTGATGTTGTGGATATATAGGCCTATTGGTATATTTAAAGGCTTATTTGTGTTTTTAATCAGGTTAAAATTGAGAACCGTAATTCCTCTATTTACCTTTTCAATGTGGAATTACAAAGAAAATTAACAGTTTTAATTATCAATAGACCGTATGAGGTTGAGATGGTTGAGCTACCCAGTCTCATCAAGACAGTGATTTTGATGGAAAAATCTGTCAAGAAACATAAAAATGGTCCTTGCAAAAATGTTTCTGAAAGACAAAAAGAACCAACACTGTTTGTTTGACTCGTATAATCATTTATGATGATACAGTTCACAGAAAACATACAAGTTGACTTAAGGTAAACTGGTGAACTAAGAACCACATAATTTCCTCCCAAAGGAGAAGTGTTTTAGGGGTGTCTAAAGAGTGAAGACAGTCAAAGGGTTTGAGGCACTTAGCTAGTTTTACAGTCATGCTCATAAACTACTTAGAAATACAGACTTCACAGATTTTAATCATCTCATAAAGGGAGCGATTCAGTACTCCTTCGCTTTTCTTGTACCGTACATCTGTCAAACAACAAAGACTACTTTTGGGTAGTTACAGCTAATTATGTTGAATGATGTGAAATGTTATGATGTCCAGAAGTTCAGTTTAGCAGTTGTGACAGTGTTCACAGTGTCTTAGTAAGACTTTTACATGCCAGTCATAAAAAAAGTTGTAGAGGCTAGTAAGAGTGCATATAAAAGCCCTGTGAGAAAAGTAATACAAGTAATGCAAAATATTCAGAGGGGATTCATTTCCTCAGAAGGGAATCCTATCCAGTGCGATCTGGAACATAGTGCAAACTCATCTAGAACAAAGTGCCATTTTAAAATAAACAGTGCTGTCATAAAATATTATCACTCATGCATGATATATTGAAGGGGAAATGCTATAAAACTCCATAGTAAAGATCTTTGAAAATAATTTGGGCAGATGACCAGTAGAAAAGTAGTCACCACTGAAAAAATATAAGTATTAAACTTAATCTGAAACAGTGCAAGGAGAGTGTGACAAGTCTAGATTGATGGTTGACTAAGAGTGGAAGATGCTGTCGAAGAACCTAGTAAGGCTGCTCCAACCTAGTGGCTTGTTTTCTGGTCACTGGTTTGTTACTGGTTTCCATAATGGCAGGTGGTGAAAATCATAAACTCCATTGCTTCAGGAGACAGCAGCATTTTGGTATCCCAAAAAACAGAAGCATGGAGAAGTGTGAGAGGCTAAATGAACTAAGAGACAGGATGTTGCAGGATTGATGCCTTGTTGAGACACGGCTGTCGTGCCCATGAGTTATATGCTGAATTAAGTTAAGATGGCAGACTTTGCATGTTCTCAAAATGGTATTTTGTTTGTTTTGGTGTCGTTTTTCTAACATTCTAAAAACTAAATCAGTAATTCTTAAAAAAATGTTTTGTTTATGAAGTTCAGCGAATGATGGGATGAACTGAACACCAGAAGCAGAATTTTCTTGAGCAAAAGTAACCAAAACCCAACAGTACCAAATACCCTTTATATGGAAGCCATTTTACATTTGCTTTACAAACCTTAAAACCTACAAAGCATGCATCACAACCATGTACCTCAGGAACAGTGAGTCAAAAGGACATTCTACCACCAGCTTCTGCAATAAAATGTTGAGTCATTGAGATCAGATAGGCAGATGGTAAAGCCAACATAAAGTGTTTCATTTTAGTTTTGTGCCAACAGACAGTTGAGGATTTGTGGCTGGCCTTTTTCTCCCCGCTGTCTCTCATAATCCAAATTAGCAAGCGAATGTTCCACCAGTGGCTCATGTCCAAATAACAGTCTGTCTAAAAGAGTTAAAAAATAGATGTTTTGATCATCTTTAAGCTGATTTATTTATGTTCTTATGCTGTGCTCAGCTATAAAATTAGTTACTTGCTTTAGGGGAATGAAGTCTTTTTTTTTTTTTTTTTTTTTTTTAAAGGGTCTGTCCTTTAGGTTTTCTTGTACCTTACCATTATTGGTACCATGGGTCGCAAATTAAGATTCTCCTTGCCTTTCCCCAACCACTGAAACACAAAAATGCGTCATGAGGGACGCGACGCAGCAATTTGTGGTCACTGTTCTAAAAATGGTGCGGGTTCCGATGCTGTGTCTCACAGATTTTTTTTTTATTTCCCAGGGTTCTGTTTGTCCACCTGCTTTTAGTGTGATATATTTAAATCTCTGTAGCCCTTCCATGAACACATTGGAAAAGATTATTAGAAAGACAGATTGGGCTTAATGGTGTTTTTATTGTACAAAATCGTTCCAGTTTGGCTTATTTCTTTATGTGTAGTGTCTGACTGTTCGTAGTAGATCTGGACCAGCTAAAACCTCCATAAAGGTAGTACATAAACAGTGGTGCACACCCGGGCTTAAGAAAGCAGAATTGCTTCCATGCACTTAACCAGCTGACTATGACCGAATAGAAGCCCTGTCTTGCTGAAGAGTTGAGCTCTTTAGAATGGTACTGTTTTTTTGTAGCAATGGCAAGCTGGGGTGTCCCCCTCTGTCCACAAATGGCTCTCTGTGTTTTTCATGTCATACTCATAGTTCCATTAAAAATTTAATTGAATAAAGAATCAAAGTTGCCGTTAAAATAATAGTTGATTCTAGAGAATGGGAATGTCCTTTGGGGTTTTGAAACAGGGTGGCATGTCATGAACTACTTGCATCCATCAAGTGGGTGTATCCTTGCTTAGTGGCTCTGTGTGGCCCTTCAAATGGAGGGATAGATGCTGTTGAACCACAAGATTCACCCAGTGATTCTTGGACATTTCCACAGTCTTACGCCACTCAAAAAAGTAAGGAAATCTGGTCAGCTGATGAAATCTCTGGTAAACTCTGAATCCGTGCGAGTCTAGACAAGCGCAAATTCGCAATAGCTGCGACCAGGCCACTCCCACTACCACGCCCCCTTTTAGCCAATTGGCATGAACAGAAACACACACCTTCACACACACTTGACCTCCATGCCAAATTTCAGCCTCCTAGGGAGAAAACTGTGGCCGCCAAAGGGTGGGGAAATTTTTGTGGACCAACCGACCGACCAACAGAGCGACCTATCGAGCTGCTGATCGCAGCTTAAAACATTGATTCATGTTTCAGAGGAGGTAGGGGCTGGCACTGTTTTGTAAAACCCTTCCCAAAATATACACAATTTCTTTTAGGATTAGTGTTAGGTTTCATGGTTTGGGGTGGCTGCCATTGATTTCTATGTTATTACTATCCTTTTGACATTGAACGTCAGTAAGGTGACTCTCAAAGAGAAAAAAATTATGGCAAAAAAAACACCTGTTCCTCTGTGGTCAACGGGAGGGACATTACCACTATTTCTGTGCACGGTTTCCCTCCAGTTTTAAACTATCCAATCATGTCACTCTTTCATTTATGCGACCCACATCCTGTGGAACGAGCACTACGGCTAAGGCACGTGCACTCCTCTCCAAGCTACTGTCTGTTTTCCACACCATTGGCCATACGGTACAAAGGAAGAGCTGGCGTCAAATGGAGGAGAGGCATATCCCTTACAGATGGCGGTTGGCTTCCTGTGGACACCTGCCAGAACAAAAAAGGCAGGAAATTATCTTGAATGAATGAATGAATGAATGAAATGATTAAATGAATAAGCAGTTGCTGTATTAGCCAAGAATGTCATTAATACTCGTATGTAATCCCAGTGTGATGGAATGTTAATTCAGCACTGTGCAAAAAACGTAGCAGTATTTTTACTAATTTAACAGGTAGCTAAATAGATGCGGCATAGCCGTACATAGCTCTCTGGATGCTGACAAAAATGAAGTGGTTTGTCACTGAAATATATTTAAAACTTGATCACCGCACATAACTCGGACATAAACTGGAATCACACTACAAGCTTGCTAACTCTGGGCACCAGATGAGAGCATAAGGAGTATTTTTGGGAGGCTGTCTGGCATTAGCATTGCGACAGTGGTCAGCCAGTCCCATTAGAAGTTTTACAAGTGCTGGAGATTAAAATGTGTTCTCCTCAGCAGAGAGTAGCCATTTTACACAAGTTATTTATTTAGTTATTCAGCCACCTCGTGCGTGCACTTGAAATTCCTGAAAGCACATTTATATACTGTCATACAAGCATGTTTAATGCCTATCTTGCACCTTCTTCATGCAATCTTGCAGCATTAGAGAAATCTTGTTTAGGTTTTTATATTTTTACTTTACTAAATCTAATGCAGTTACCATCTGAGCTGAACTTTTGTTGACATCTGAAACAAATTGGTAAAACCTGAACTTACTGTGAAAATAGGAATCGGCTCATTTCAAATCACTTAAGAAGTTTGAACAAGCCAACTCTGGAGGCCAACGCCTTGTCCAAAGAAAGTGTTGAGTAAATACGAGAAACTGCTATGGCTTCTTAAGGGGAGCTCAGACTTATATTCTACTGAGAAGTCATTACTCATGTCACAGTGTGCATTGGGCTGGTGGTCTTATCTTCATATTGGGGTCACACCAGTTCACCCATAATAGATTGGTCCGCCACCATAAACGGATAGTTTTATTCCTCTGTTTAGCCATGAAAAATGGAAAAGGGGTCATTTAAGTGTTTATTTAATGGTGTTTTTGTAATGACAGAAATCTGTACGTATTTATACATTTAAGACATACATTTTTCCAAGTATTGATAGCAGCAAATTAAAAGGAAATAACCCTGTGTTTTTCTAGCCTCACCTCCCCCACACCTCCCCTTGTGGTACAGTTGTTTATGAACACCAGCTTGACGGCCCGCTGTTGACCATAATTTACTCTGCAACCGTTTATCTTCGTATCCTGCCCCGGGGCTTTGATGTGTGAACAGAACGCGGCGGAAACGGTCCTCACCCCCCATGCGGAGCCTGGGCACACGCCAGCGGCCACCGCATATCGCCGGGGTGAGGGAGCGTGAGGCTAAAAGAAGGCGCCGTAATCACTAGGAGGGGGCGAACGACGACCGCCGCTGATGATAACGAACCGTAAGCCTCCGCACCACTTCCAAGGCAGGGCGAGATCTACAAACGTGTCATTGTGACAGGAAGAGGCACAGATTAGTGGTTCTATTTTCGTGTGGTGGGAAGAGTTTCGATCGGCTCCACTGGGCTGAGGCTAAAAGTGGCTGGTGACAAGTTGCGTTGTGTCTTATTTATTTATTTATTTATTTACTTATTTATTTGTATGCTGTTGCAGGTAATGTGAATATGCGCGTGAGGCATGTGGTAGCTGCATGAACTTGACATGAAAAGCAAAGCTTGGAGACAGCAAAGGATGTATACTGTAGAAACGTTTTTAAGATGGTGGTAAGAGAGCTCGACTTGATGGTGGGAGATTGCAAGTTTGAATCCTGGGTTGGGCCAATAAACAGACTGCTGTACAAATGGACATCATTTAACAGACATCTGCAGAGAAAGTAAAGGATGTAAAATACTTTTCTGTGTTGACATCTGTTTGCCACCGGTTTTTTCAACTGCTGTTTATTTTGGGAGTGGTGGCTCTGTTGCGCATACCTAGATAATTCACCTCTACATATAGCACAAATCCTTTAAAGATCCTGCATGTTAAGACTGTATATTTTATGTGTGGTGAGGCAGTCTTTCTACTTAAACCAGTAATAGCACAGAATTGCGCTAACAGAGGCATGCGCATGTTGATCTTGCATAACTTATAGAATTGAGTTTCTATGGATAAAAATGTGACTGTTGTGCCTCAATACCTCTAGCTGCTCCTGCCAACATTGAGTGGTCAAACCCTGACAACGGATTTATTGTTTTAAGGTGTTTCCCTTTTAAAACAGGGTGATTTTTTTATTCATAAGTGGACATGTCCAAGCATAAATATATAGTGTTAAACATCCACACATTTTAAGTAGGCTATATTTTTACTTGGGCTGTTTGCATGTTTGGACTCCGATGCACAAAAGCATTGTAGGCTCTAAAGTCTCTATGGAAAGCAGCTGCCCAGAACCCTATCCACTGATGCTTATTGATGTGGATGGGCTGCGCACAGACACAAGACATGGGATCATATCATCCAGATAATTAATAATCTGTGAAACTGTACATCTGTGCTTTAATGACGCATAAATGTGAAATGATAGCTGAGGTTCAATCAACCTTTATTCTGAACTATTCTTAACCCAGTTTGGCAAGTGTACACAGACCTGAACAAATTAGAAAGTGTGTGATGTTTTGACCTTATAAAGTAACAATGGTGTTTTATCTATCAGTCTTTTAGGTAACCTTAAAGTAATATTGACAATGGATTACATTTATATAGCACTTTTTCTTGATACCCAAAGGTCGTTATAATGATGGGGTGGAAACTCACCTCAACCACCACCAATGTGTAAGCACCCACTGTATCAAGTCGATTTGAGGGTGCTTTTTCTCCACTTCGTACTCGAGTACTCCTGCAGAGCAGCTCTTACACGTTAGACTTCCCCCTGCCGGCTGATTATCGAAGAGGTGGCAGTGTAAGATCACGTAGTGAGGGCGCCAACCCAGCCCCAGGGCTGCGCTGCCTTCCCATCATCCCCAAAATTTAACCACATCTCAAAACGATCCCTGCAAATGAAAGGGAGGGAACTGACAAATTTAGTTCAGACATACAGGAAAAAAGGTTTCTCTTTTTATTCTTTTGTTTCTGCAACAACAAGTCTTATGACCTTGTTTTAACTTAAGTCACCTAGAGCCATCCACTGGGGGTTTTTCTGGTTTTTGCAGAATTATGGATGGGCTTATTTTCCCCAGAGAGCAAAATTGTTGTATAATACATGGGTTTAGAATAAGTATCCATTTTTTATGTTTGTCTCTAACTGGAGCTTAAAATATATGTGAAACATGTCAGGGTATTATCAGTGGGTATTGGAAAAAAAATGAAATAACCCTGGGAAGTTTTAAGTTGGACATACACAAATCCCAGCTTAAGCCTACAGCCATAACACTGATGTTCAAATGGTTTTTATGTGTGACTTATTGTGAGAACGAAACCATGCAGCACTTGAGCAGAGGTTACATGTGTGATCAGTGCTAAAGGCTAATTTTCATTTGCAATAAATGCATAATCACTCCGCTGTCACTAACTGGTGCAAGGATAGACAGTAAACATTGTGTCGAACACCATGCTTAGCTCTGTACAGCAGGGCATGAGGTCAAAACTAGGGTTATTCAGAGTAATCGATCTGTCATCCAGTACATGTGCAAAGTGCTGCGAAAGCAACAGCAGAGACTACCATCTTTTGTTACCATAGAAACCACTGGAGTCACTCACATGAAGACAAAATGTTAAAACAATAGGCTTCGACTGAGTCACACCGTAGTGGCCTTTGAATGATTGAGTGTTAGCCATGACAACAATTATAAGTAATTACACACTGTGGGTTTGAATGCTAAAATATCGTGGTACATCTAAAACAATCTGAAAACAACAAAAAAGTATGGTTTTCCTTCTTGTCCAGAGATCTGGATTAAGCAATGTGGATGTATGGAATCTGGCACAGGTCTCAAGCTGGATTTGTCTCAGCAATGACTAAGTGAATACTTTCAGATACTGTGGAACTGAGAACCTCTCAGCCAATGAATAAAACATAATGTAGTCATCACGGTGCTTTGTTTGACCATGTGTAAGTCCAGTAATGGATGATGTGTCTTACACCTTGGTGAAATCTTAAATATCTCACCATCTCAAACTGTTAAAATGATCCAAATAACTAAAAAGCACGCAGCATCTGTCTCAGTGGGACTCATTTTGATTAAGCAATGCAGTACAACACTGCCCTCTATTGTTTGATAATTAGAATGAGGTCTGTATGAGGTTTATAATTACAATCAGAACTTTATATGTTGCATACATGCTTCCCTCATCAACTCGAAGTGTGTTTTTTTTTCTCTTTTAAACATTCATCTGATTAATTAGGTTGTTTAAAAAACACCTACTGTTTCAGAACATACCTAAGATGCACATCTTTCAGGTACGATTTTCCATTTTCACCAGCAAGGTACAGAGTTTTTATTTATATTAAATTTGTTCTTAGCATTTACCAGAAACAAGTACAACTATCAACTCTGCTGTTCTTCCTGATGCATATAGATTTGGAGACCTACATTTTAAATGCAGTGTGCATATTGTCCACAAGGTGGTAGTAAGCACTCTTCTTTATGGAAAGTGAAAAACAGTTTCTCCATTTTTGGCACCGGGAGAGCAATGACAGGTTTAAGTTTTTGATTTCGGTTTACAGTATGATCAATCACCCCGCTGTGTAGTGGTGTGATATGGATCTAGGTTTGTAACTCACAAGTTGTTGGTCCAATACCTGCTCAGGCGACTGTCACTTTACCCTTCAGCAAGATACCCAGGCTGCCTCAGTAAATATCCAGCTGTGAAAATGCATTTTGTGTAATCATGTAAACTGTGTAAGTCACTCGGGATAAGATCATCTGCTAAATGCCCGTTGAATTCCTTCCCGTGTCCCTGTGTGGCAGTGTGCTGAGGAGGCAGATAATAGCTTCACGTGGAGATGTGGACTCACTCAAATGGATTACTGACATTAATGTGGGACACTAGCCCTGCCATAGGAAGTCCACTGGACTCTGTCAGTACCATACCCCTTTAATACATGCATCACTTAATTACTACATACACACACACTCTCAACCAATCCTAAACTGATATCTAACAGGGTACTGCATTTCCCATGTACCACCATGTATTTCTGGATTAAAATGCCTAATATATTTTTCATGCAATTTTGTGCGTAATGAAAGAATAAAGGATAAATATGATGCTAAGATGCTTTGGGAAATGCATCTTTGGGAAAAGGTTCTTAGCAGCATTTCATATGTCTCATCTGCTTAGTGCAACTGTATAATGACATTAGTTCGTATAACACCTGTTGAGATATATATTAGATTTACTGGGTTGGGAATAAGACAACATGCTATATAAAATTAACTTCAGTAGCCACTCAAAACCCTATCCCGTAATACTCCCATGACTGGTTGTTGTATTTTTCATACTTTAAGTAGTTTAACTCCTAGATTAACTTAAGGACTTGAAGCTGCCTTGGTAGTTCATGGTTTCATTGCTTAGTTTAAATGCATTTTCCAACCACAGTACTTCACCATCTGAAGAAGGTGAATTATTTTCTATGCTAATTTCTGCTGCAGTTGGAAGTTTTCCTTTTGTGAAAACTGTATAAATGAAATGAAAATTTCAAAAGCCATTTCATGTATTATGCAGACGTCTGTTCCCTGAGAAGCCCTGTTAAAGATTTTCATATTTTGCTCCCTTTTGTAAATTGTGGCTGTCACCAAGCGACAACTTTCAGATATGACAAACTGCTCATTGCTTCTGTGGAAAACTGTCTGTACATTTTCTGTATATATTAACAGAAATATTTATATTAACATAAGCGATTCATTTTGTGGTAATTGTGAATGTAGACTGAAAAGCATTAGGGCTGTGTTAGGAAAAATTAATTATTCAAACTTGAAAGACAGAGCTATTCACTTTAATTTTAAAAGCTTCAAAAGTTAAATGCTTTATGTTCTTCCAGACTAACACTGTTCCATGAAAGGGTGATAAAACTAAACTATAAATTGTCAAGTTTTAGAAGTAAAATCGGTAAAAATTAACATTGAAACTTTCAAGTTTTTCAGCTAAATGTTTTTAGATTAGGGCAAAACATTTGAAATTAAAGTGAAAACTTCAGAGTTGGAAAATCAAAACCTCTCTATTTTGAAGCCAAAACCTTCAAAAGCTAAAACTTTAATGATAAACTTTGAAAGAAAAACTTTCCAGGTTACAGCAAAACTTTCAAGATAAAAGCCAAAACTTTCAAAGTCTTAATTATTAATTTATTTCAACATAACAATAATGCAGTTCTGCAATGTTCCATAATCTACTTTGTGTTTGCCTTCATTTGCTATACAAATATACATAGTTAGTCATAAATATAGTTTCAATAGCTGCACAGCAGATAAAAAAATAATAAAAACCAAATAATTACACTCACTCATTTCAATGAGTGCACATCAGATGTTTTAATAGCAATTTTGTCACATTGTAGTGCCAAAAATGTGATGCAAGGCTGTCGTCGTGTGGACCAGTTATGACTAGGTTTTGCTGTCGCCGTGAGAGTGTGTCCGTCAGGTTTCAGAGCGTGTCAGAGCACCGTGGGCGGAGGCTCTCTGCCCCAGCAGTGGGTGTGAATCAGCTCCCCCCTCAGGCTGCGCATAAACTCCGGCTCGGTCAGGTATCTCCCACACCTCTGACAAATCCGGCCTCTCTCCAGCTTAACCATCCCACGCGTGACCACAGCCTGCCAAGGGAAGAGAAAGACAAAGAGCGGAGCAGTCAAAGGACATCTCTCTGCCATCTCAGTGCAGCCAAAATCAGCGCAACCTGTCATCCCACAAGCAACAGTAGCTGTAGACTGCAGCTGCTAGTGGACAGTTTGAGTCAGTATAATTGTTGTTTTCTTCCATATTTCCCACACCATTAAAGAATTCCAAAATTCCAAAAAAGTGTAACGAAATGCAACTGTAAGCCATCCTAAATTGTATTGTATTCCAAAATGTGACTGTCAAAAGGGGTTGTGTGAAGGGGGTCACTCACTCTGGTGCATTTGTTCCTAAAGTGCTCCACCTTTGCCAGGTTTCTCTCCACCCCTGCCATCTTTCCGCGGTGGATCAGTCCTCTCACGGATTCACACAGGAACCTGGACACCAGCGGCACCGACCACGCTCCGGGCAGTGTGCGGAGGGCTGCGACCGGGTCGAAAGCGGCAGCGTTGCGGTTGAGCAGGTCCGCAGCGGCGGTCGCCAGCTGGGGCGAATCCAGGTAGATACCCAGCAGGGCGTGGTAGAGGGGGCGTCTGAATTCCTCGGGCAGGCCTCGTAATGCCGTCCTGCAGTAGTCTTCCGCGGCCTGGAGATCCTTCTCCTCGTGGACCAGGACATTCAGGGCTTTGCGATGTTCCCCAGCGACCCCATGCAGTATAGCTCTCTCCACATGCAAGCCAGTCCCGCGTATCCTTTCTGAAGCCAACAGAGATAAGACATGCTTTGGCATACCTTTGCATTTTTACAAGGGTTGTCACCGCACTCCTTAAAGTCCTCAGATTATACAAAATGAGGTCAGTGGCTTCAAAGCAGTAAAAATAAACAGCACTCCGGCAGAGGTACTTGAAAATGCTTTTATCTCACATAAATTATGCACTTAGGATCTTATCCAGGTAAAAATCCACACTCAGTGGTTCGGTGTTGAAACCTTTTAATAATTTTCAGGTATATTATGACCATTTGTATTGCTTAAGTGAGCCAGTAAACACTTTAAATATGTAAACCACATGAGTAGCAGCTAAGAAATATGAACAGACTTCATGAACATACTATTCAGTGCTATTCAGCATGTAAGACTAATTTTCATAATGTTCAAAGTAAATGAACACTTCACATTTTTATTTCAATAGCCACACCACTGTATCTTAGCGATGTTTCGAGTGTGGCCAAGTAATACTGAAAAAACTACAGCAGCTGATTGATACAGATACAAAGGTCTACATAGCATGCACATTGTGTTGCAAGGCCTTTGTTCTTTTCTCCTGTTAGAATTTAAGATGTGGCACCCTCTGCTGGACTGACCGTGAAGTGCAGCAGTGCTATATAAACTCGACTCCCGCAGGAACTGCTGCAGTTTTTCCCTGGTTGAGTTTATAGTTGCATCAACATCTTCTCCCTTCTCCATTTCCTGCAGTGACTGTTCGACATACATCTTAGCTAGGAGGGTGTGGTGCTTCTCTTTCTGAAATGACCAAAATTAAAGATGTTTGTGTTGTTCTCTCTCTTATTAGAATAGCAGTCATCCTTAATCAGAACACCATATTAAGATGACCTGTTTATGCTGAAACAATCCTACTTTCTAACAAAGTATAGTGTAACCTGCTGCTTATCTCATTGGTTATATAACTCTTTCTATTGCACATTGCAACCCAATATGTAGATTCATGCAGCAAGTATGGTTAATAATGCCAATGTGTGGCTTATATAACCACACCTTCGTAATTTCAACATTTGAGCTTACAGGTGAAAGTGCAGCCTAGATGTTGCCAGTCATGACCTGGATGTTCACAGTGGAAGGACACATTAGGCCTTATCTTGTTATAGGGAGGGTGGGTTTTATGTCAGCCAGTGCTCCTTGGGTTATCTCAAGTAGGTGCATAAGTGATAATAACATGGTAAGTGCCCACAGGCCTCTAGTTGTCAGTGAGAGATTTGCCTCTCCATTGTGTAACACTAGGCCTCCTGTGTTTTAGCTTTGTGTCATTTTGTGATGTTGAAAATTAGTCACTGGCTCCTGAGTAAATACACCAGGGCGGAATGCGTGCTTCAACCAATATGCTCTTTGTGCATGGTGTGGGTGGCAGTTAATGAAAAGGCTCAACCTGAAATTCCAATCTGCTCAAAGGGCTGCATCAATTATTTATATTTGATTTATCCACAAAAAGCAGGCACAATATGAAACTAGAGGTGGTAGTTACCTTGCTTTTCAGAGCGTGAACTAAATTCTCCAGATACAAAACCAAAGCCTGAGGGTACTTGTTCAAAAAGCTGAGGACTTCCTCCTCTCCAAGTTCATCTTGGTCTTTCTCTCTCCCACTGAAGATCTGTACCCCCACCTGCAAAATCACAATGACAGTAAAAGATTTGTGTAAAGATATGCTTAAAAAAGCATGGCATCATGCAAAGTAAAAATTTGTTTCTGTAGACTATACAGCTTTAACATATAATGCTGCAGCTAAAACTGTTTAACATGAATGGGATTATTCACTGCACTATGACTATATGAGTAGAACACCTGTATAAGTAGTTGTTTTTTGTGTTAAATTTAAGGCTATTTTTGAAGAGGCTCTTATATTTACAAACTGTTAAAATTAGCCCAGTCAGTGGGTATACTTGGAAAAACACTGGTTTTCCATGTCTTGTTTGCTTATTCCAATTTTTGTTCTTATTGGTCTCAGTCCCTCAGAAAGAGTGGTTTCCATTCCCTCTGAAAACGGCAAAAGTCTGAACTTGTTTTTCAGAACTAGCACTGCACAGATAAGGTGAGCAACATAATAGAGTTTAATCAGATTGCCAATGTACACATTTTTAAACAGCCAATCATGTATGTCTGGCAGTAATTAAATACACCATGCTATTTTTGTAGATGGTATCTAGATTTCTAGTATTTCTAGTATCAGCAGCTTACTGAAGAAATTTGTCATTGCTGGCCTTCATGTGCTATAGGACGAATAGATTAGGTGCTTTTTGTTACTGACAATGTGATTTTCTTAAGAGTATTGCCAATTTCATTTCTGTGAACTGTATGAATCAGTGCACATTTCACAGTATGATATAGAAATGAGGGAATGACTGGGCTATGGTGCTCTCATATTGTTTTAAAAAAGACATCATTCGCATTTCGCCTGTGCGAATCAATCCAGTTGTTGGAAACTGAAACATCTGAGTCTTTCATCAGTAATAAACCATATTCTATAAATAATGGGTCTCCACTTGAACGAAGAGGAAGATATTGGCTGCAGATCCTCTTCATTGTGGGCTTAAGTGTCGCTATGACAATTAGGACCGTGCCATCTTGTTGTCATGGCAACAATGAAGTCATCCAGCATTTCTTGTGGATGCCAGCTATAAGAACACCTGTTGAGATTCTCGTCACTTCACACAATCACTGGGCTACATTTTATACAGCTTATGATTAAGTTACAGTTTTTATTTCAAGGAAATGTCAATTGGATGACATTGATAATGTAAAAAAAATTAAAGCATGGATTTAAATCAAATTGTTTCCTGAAAGAATGAAACAGATTTGTGCAGCACCTCCACTGATGCTCTGTATCACATATCACATGACTATAAATGTAAAAACATGTACATCAGGTTATGTTCCATATTTTCTGTAAAAAATGTGTGGAAATTAAGACTACACACAAAAATGCTGTTATAATTTTTACTGTGTCTCAGTTCCTTATGATAGAGCCACTTTCACACGCTGAAAGGAAATTTTGAATTAATTCAGACCCACCTCCTGGCTCTTGTGCAGAGCCCAGTCAGCAAACTTCCAGACAAGCTGTCCGCCTTTCTGTCGGCGGAGCAGATCTATGATGTTCTCATAAGCACTGTGCTTTGCGTTACCAGGCTCATCGCCATCCACGATATTCACCCAGATCTGCAATGCCAGAACTGACAATTACACAACAAACTGATTGTGACAGGTGCATATAAACAACATGTGTTTGTGTGGAGGTGTTCAGACAACAATGAATTAAAGCAGAACAGTCACTCCACAGCTTTCGTGAAGAGAAAAGGTTCCATTGTTTCCTGGACAGTAATGCTTCTTTTGAATGATTCATGGGTTTTTTACGATTTTAAGAGATGACACATCTCTTTGACTCACCCACACTGCTTCAGTCCTTGAGTCCTAGGTTTTTCAAACACCAGTTTTTCCCTCATTTACTTACACGATTTTGTCAGTTTTCCCTCACCACAAAAATTCTAAGGCATAAAATTCTTCCAATGCAACAGAAAAATCAGCACTTGTTTAAGTTTGCATACTAAATGTGGTTTAGTTTTATCAAAAGGTCAAAAGATTTGAAAATGCCCACAGAACAAGAGAGACTGCTCAAACTTAAAACGTGAAAACAGCAGAAAAGGTTATTCCTGAAACTGAATACCTTTTTTGCACCCTGGAATTATTATTTTGACATTTTACATGTTAAAATTGAGTTTTGAATTTATGGCCTTGTTGTCACAGAAAAAGATTTGTAAAGAGATCAGGGTCTCTACATTCTTACATGTCATTTGCAGTTTTTTTATGCTAATGCTAATACTCTCTCACAGCTTCACAGGACAATGTTTCAAGTTGGACAGTATTACCTGAATTGCATTATAATCCTGTCCATGACTCTGATACAGCAAACCGAGGGCGAAAAATCTGAAATGCAAAGAAAAATATGTCATTGTACACTCTGGGGGAAGGAATGGCACAGGCACTAGCTGGTGACGTGCTGAGTTTATTCAGCTTGGGGCTTTTAAGGAGCTGTTTGAGTCCTCAAAAAACACAATTGGCCTTTTTTGTTGCTGGCTACATTGAAAACTGACTCAGCCTCTATGACTGTCAAAATTCTGGGTGGAATTAAGAAATGATTGTTGTGCATTTTTATACTCCCAACCTCACTTCTGAGCTCAAAAAACATCTAGCAATATTTCTTTACCCCGCTGTGGCAGTTTTGTGTGCTGGCCCGGGGAACAGCAGGATCTTTTGGTAATAGGGGGTTATTTCTGATGTACAGCCTAACCATTTGACTGAGAGATGTGGGGGCCTACCAGTTCAACCGTGCTTAACACGCCGTCCTGAATGCAGCTATTGATGCAGAATTTTCCTACCCTTTGCACAGGTTAGCCACCTATGTTCACAGTGGTTGAATGGAGCACTTTTTGTTTGCACCGTTACTGGCCTCATAGTTATGAGCCGACGTTGGCCAGTGTTTATTGAATTCGGGTCAGAGTGTTAACTGTCTCTCTCAATATGAATGTAATGTAAAATAATATAATGGTCCTCACTGTCCAAATGACACAGTACCATATGATTGACTCATAAAGCTGAATAACTACACTGCTGACTTAGTGGGTGAAATGCATTCTTGTTTTGTCAACTTTTTTACTTTCTTTGTGGGCATACGTAGCTTTCTGAGCATTAGCAAACATCCATTAGATTTCAGAGCAATAATCTGTTCCCAACTGCAAGTGCAAACCTGCAAGGAACCGTGTAATTTATTTAAAATGAGAGTGGAGTGCAAAACAATAAAATAAAAAAATAAAAATTTTATGACAATGGAGGGATGGCACACAACATCTCAGTTTTTAAAAAGATTGCTTTTACATTTCTGACCTTACCTTCCTACCTAACCACTACTCACCTCTTGTAGTGCTCCAGGCAAGGCACGCATGTACTAAGGACACAGTCATTTGGATTGGACAGGAGATCCACCAAGTCCCCCTCTTCTCCTCTCTTGGCGTACAGTTTCAGAAGTGCTTCGTCAACGTCTTGATGGCAGCCGCAGCTCTGCTCAGTCCCCCGCACCGCCCTCAGGAAATCAGCCAGGAAGCTCAAATACTGCTGAAATGTGGCATGGTCCTCTCTCAATGCCCTGATGTCTTTGGCATTGAACACAGCGGCATGCTGGGATTTGAAATCTTCACAGGTAGGAGACAGCTCTGGGTACAGGCTTATGATTTCTCTTGGGTCCATGTTGCCCTTGCTATGAAAATAAAGCAGTAGATAAGTGTTTGCCTGCTATGTGCTGTTAAAATACATGCAACATTATGTTGTGATTTCAGTGTGTGATTAATCAATGAAATTGTGATTTTCCATGAATAATCACCATTAATCACAATTTTAATTAATCATGTGACTGCTTTAAAAAAAGATTTGTTGTAATTAATAGTATAAAATGTAAAATGTCTTACATAAAAAGATCTTTGGCTTCTGAAAAATTTTCCTGGTAGAACTTCACAAATCCAGCTGTACAAGTGAGGTTTTTATATAGTGCCTTTGAATTTAAAAAGAACCTTTATCATTGGGTGGAAACTTAATTCATTATTATACATTCACAACACAGACCAACCCCCCCCCCCAACACACACACATACACAATGAAGTTGAAGCTTGTAATGTCACAGTGAAAGCACATGGTAAATAGGACAACAGTCAGGTTGGTGTCAGGTTGATAATACCCTTAATCTTACATCATTTCAGTTGCTGATGGGACAGGATAGCATTGTAAGCTTGTCTTCTGGCCGACTAAATACAAACAAAACCATGGAAACAGAAATCGCATCCACGGGATGATTTACCCAAAATCCTTGACTGTTACCCTATGATATAAAGCCTCTCTGCCTCTCATCAGGGTGGCACCAAATCTTCTGTGCCATCTGGTGCACATATTTAATAATGCGCTTGGCCTAGAGACCCGCAAACCAAAGGAACTGCATTATCATTGTTGACCTGAGTCAGCCTGGCAGATTTCTGAGATACGCCAAACGCGTCCTCCTGTAATCTTTCAAAAACGCATGTGCTTTCTCCTATTTTCTAACCTCTCACTTAATGGCAAACGATATTGGATTCATCCCACTGGAGATGGCCATTGAGGTGGTGCGTTAGTGCGCGACTTGCTGAATTGTATATGAAGGTCAGGGAGTCACTTTTTTTTTTATTATAGGCATTATGGGAAATTCAGAGTGGATTATGCTATTTTTTCACGGGGCAGGAACGGATCAAGGGGTGAATCTGCTGTGTTCTGCTCTTTATCCTGACGGTTTTACCTTGTAAGTGTCCTTGGATAACAGGGATTTCACCCCCTGGATGAAGTCCAAAGCCTCATCCACCCGTTCATTCGCTACCAGTGCGCTGATCTGATCCACCAATGGAACAGGACTCAAACTATGCACCTCTTTCTCAGTGAAAACGAACACGGCCTCTAAACAAAAAATGGAGCAGATTATGTAAAGAGTGAGAACAACATCATTGATTTCAGACAGTTCAGCAGCGTCCTGTGATCCAACTCCAGCACCAAAGAAGATGGAATTGCAATGGATGTCTTCACAGCAGTGTTCTGTAGTCACAACAGGGATGTGATCCTTTTTTCTGATCTCTCTGTTCTGCCAAAGTGCTTCTTTGCAATTAATTGCAGAAGGCAGCACTCCAAATAAAATTATTTGGTCGGCCGATTGATTGATTAATTACTTAATTTATCATTGGCCGGCTGAGTGCCTAATTGATCGACTGGCTGAGTGACTAATTATTTGGTGCACTGACTGCTTGCTGGTACTTAGCTGCCTGATTGATATCTTTATGTTTCGATTGGCTGATGAATGCCTTGAATGAATGAAGTTCTGTACTGGGTGGGGGCTTAAGAGGGTAAAGGCAGACCTGGGGTTGAGAGCAGGCCCTTGGCTCCACGCAGAGGGATGGTCTGTTTGATCCGCTGGTCCAGCATGCTGTAGATGCACAGAGCCTCGCTGCTCAAGGTCAAGACGTAGGGGAAGTGCACTCGGGCCGCGAGGATGCCATCCAACCACTGCACTGGGGGCCGGCCTGATACTCCACTCCTCGTCACGAACATACCTGAAGAGACGGGCAAAAGTAGCACTGTCATCTTGTAAAAACATTTTATTAATGGAGTGTTTTTTTAATATTATAGCTAAGGTTAATTATTCTATGAAATGTAAAATGACCAGAATAAAACTTAGGTTTGCCAGCTACGAATATGTATTTGTGTTTGCGAAAGAGTTCTCTTATGTGAGGAATACAGAATATATTCTTACCTAATGAGCCGGGACCTTGCAAAAGAAATTCTCCTTTTCCAGCAGTTTCTACGATGACTGACTGTTTGGATGAGTCATGTGGGAATAGTTCGAGGGGGGCTGCACCCTCATGGTCCTTAAGGAGGTACCTGTCGCCCGTGGCAACGCACAGGCAGCTCCCGTCCACTGCCAGAGCCAACGGCTCCTGTGGGAGAGCCACCTCCCTGAGGCACTCCCACCTGTCCACCGACACGGCGTGGACATTCACCGTCCTCCTCCTGGGCGATGCAGTGAAGAGCTCAGAGACGGGAGCCGAGCTGTCAGGCATGGCATCGGCCCCACGGAGTCGGAAGAATGCAACATTTCGGATTTTCCGCAGTGCAGGGAGGGACTCCAGGGAGAACATGTTGAAGGCGCTCAGGGAACCGTCGCACAGCACCAGCAGGTGGTTCAGGAACGGGATGGCCCCCAGCTGTGAGACTGGGCTCCGGGACCCCAGTTGCCTCTTCCGTGTCTCACGAATTCCGGTGCACTTTTCCTTGGTTTCTTGTCCACTGGCGACCGGCAAGATTAAATGCTGGATAAGGGAGTCTTTACCTCCGATGTAAAGATTTCTGCCACATGCTTCCAGGCATTGGATGCTGGACTTATCTTTCTCTTTGCCCGAGGCTGGTTTTTCCAGGATCAATGTTGGGATGAAGGCTTGAAGACTCATGACTTGACCTTAATGTCAACGCACTGGAATCATGGATCGCGAAACTTAAACCTCAAACAATCACATGCTTGTAGACCCTTACCCCTCTCTTCTCAGGGTCAGTGTTGACCTCTACTGGTAAACATCTGTACCGCATGTGTTTAATGCAGACAGGTGAAGAAATGCTGATCCAAAGGAAAGGTGATAAATTATTGCATAAATACTGTGGATTAACCGAATATGACAAAATTTCTAAATATGAACATTCCATTTTTAAGCAAATTCAAACAATGTACATTTTGTGTAAATAGAAGGTAGATAAAGAATTCCAGAAGACTGTCCTTATCCTCATTTCACTTCCAACTACAGAGTGGGGTCTGTCTTTGGGTCAGGAAATCATTCATGTGACTAAACGAACAGAAGGCTACAAACTTTTTCAAAAAATTAATACCCCCCAAAGGCTGCATTACAAACAACAGCATGACATTTAGCACAATTATAACTCATAATATTGCAACGAAGATGAAAATAATAAGTATCACTGAATCAGTAAAAGTTAAAAAAAAAAAACGTTTAACACAGCTTTTAAAACTTGATTTACTGACATCAGAGATCAAGAATAAGTGCAATGAATCAAACTCTGTGTTTAAAAGAAAAAAAATATATAGCTTTCTGCACCAGTATCTTTTATATAGTAAAAAAATACAACATGAATGATTGTAAAGCAATGACACGACCATACCTTTCAGACCAGCAGCCTCTGTGTTTCAGGAAGAGAGTTACTGCTGCTCAATGTATTTTGACCTTGTGCATGTGACTGTCCTCTGCTGAGAGGAAGTGACAGTCAGCGGTTTTTGTACCACAAACACTTGGCTAATCAGTACAGATGAGCAATCTCTGTGGCAAGGAAAGTGATTCACATTTGTGCAGAACCTGTTTCTCATGGGAACCCCCCACCCTCCTTTATGACAGCCATATGATACATAATGTGTATAGTGTGGGTACTCCACAAGTTGCTTGGATTGGCAGTTCAGCACATTATGTGGATATCGAAATGTTCACGAATTTCACTTATATCTGGTAAATATCCTTGAAGAATCTGAATCTACAAAGCTAAATAGCCAGATAGTTTCCATCACAAGATTTGTGCCTTTTTGTCCTGTATTTTCGGTTTGGAAATATTTTATCTCAAAAGCAATCGTCTGATGTGTCACCCCATGTCCTTGAATGGCTGTCAGTGTTAGAGCTGCATTCATAAATATTATAAGCTGTGAAAGTGGTTTCTACGTGTGCAAAATTGCAAAGGATATTCCCCGAAGAATGCATAGATTGCAGCCTGACTCAAGGTTGTTTGTTTCTTTCACATTTAAAAATGTAGATGTACTCATAAAGTCTCTTAGTGCTCCTTTTTTTTTTTTTTTTTTTTTAAAAAATGGCCACCATCATCTTTATGAATCTGTGCTCTTAAGTGCGGTGTGAGTGAAAGCCCTTCTAATTTTGTCGACTGAAGGAAGAGGGATGAATAAGTTGCCTTCTGATCAAAGGTAATCTTATTTCAGGACATTTCAATTTGTGTAGCTAATGGAGGAGTTCTGTCATGTTAAGCTGATAAAGCTAAATGAGAAGATGGCTTACCTTAAGGCACTCTTTAAGGTACCTTATATATACAGTGTTAAAGTCCAAGATGAATACAGAAGAGAGAAACAGCACTGCAGTAGAATTTTTATTTCATCAGCGCAGTCAACGGCCAGTGGCAATAAAACTACACAGTAAAAGTAGTTTGACATTCATAACACTCCCATCCAAATGCAGTGTATGATTCACATATCACAGCAATCATGTCATTCAAATGTAAACCATCACAATGTAATCTAAAATTTAAAAGAGCAAGGCTAATAGTGGAAAACAGAAATGCACCACCCCCCCCCCCACTAATATTTGAGATTTTTTTAAAACTAAACAATTATTCACCGTATTGCGTTGTAAGGTTGTGGTGTTCAATTTTGATTAGTCTATGCCTCTAGTATAAATAGTAATACATTCACTGAGACCACTCATTGTATTCAATTCTCTTCTTATCCAATACGTTGCTTCAAGTTATACTGCCGCTAACTGTTTACATGAAATAAACTCTGAAGAAACACACTTATAAAGAGACCTGTAGCAAAAATAATTGCATCAGTGACTCCACAAAACAACAAACGTGAATTTTACTAAAACAACTGATCTACTTGCTGTATCAAGAGGAGCCTGTTTCAAGCAAAAGCTTTGGGGCGAGTATAGCTCTTTGACTGGTTTGAGTCAGCTATCACTAATGAAGCAGTTCACTCAAAGGGCAACAGCGTGCCTACCCATCATTACTTTTAAGCCATATAAAAAGCTAAGGGTTGGAACAGACAAGGGCTACACTACTGAAGGCTTTGAAGGTTGTAGCAGAGTCATTATTACATCTCACACATTTTTATCATTCAGCAAACCAGGGATATCATGATAATGGTATCCGAACCAAGAAGGATTTATTAAAAAACTAACTTGAAGATACTGCAGCTCTCCAGCACCAGAAGTTGTGTATCCCAGCAGGCAATGCAGCGCTCCAGGACTGGGGAAGACTGGCCTTGTAGACATTGCAGTCCTCCAGCAACAGGGATGGGTAACCCTGCAGGCACTGTGGCCCTGTTGGACCAGGTTTGAGTAGCCCTGCAGACAGTGTGGCCCTGTAGGACCAGGTTTGAGTAGCCCTGCAGACAGTGTGGCCCTGTAGGACCAGGTTTGAGTAGCCCTGCAGACAGTGTGGCACTTGAGCACTATGGAATAAAAACTAGCCTTGCCTGGAGAGCCTAGGGCTGATTTTGAGAAGCCCTTTTTCTCTGGGCACTCATGATTAAGATGATTAAGGCACGATGGTAAATAGTCGTGGTTAAATAAAGCCAAATAAAGCCAAATGTATCTCACCGCACCTGTGATTACAAGCAATCATCTTTTAAACCTAAAACAAATACAACTATATGATCATCTGTGCCGTCTCTTACGTGTCTTCTGTTTTTAAAACTTAACTGTTTTTTTCCACATCTCAAACACAAACAGTATTCTATGTCTTTCTTGTTTGTGCTTACCTCTAAAATCATAGCTACTAATGAGAAAATGTGTGTTTGAGAAAACGTTCTAAAACATATTTCAGTCCTATTTCCAGTCTTGTCGCTGTCTATAAAACCATAGCTACCAATGGGGGAAGCAAAACTGGAAAAAAAAAATACAGGGATTTAACTCCTGATTATCTGAGAGGCAGTGAAATCCGAGCTGTCGCAGGTGGGTACTCAGTGTTCACTTGTCCCGTCCGCAGTCAGTGCACAGGATGTCATCACGGTGGGTCAGGAAGCCCCGCCCAGCCAGGGACACGGAGCACTTCATGCAGTTGAAGCACTCACTGTGCCACTGTCGCTCCTCAAATGAGATGTATTTCGCTCCCGTCAGACCTTACATACAAACACGCACAAAGCACCATTACTTCTTCCATCCTAACGTACAGTCCAGTCAAGGGGAATCCCATATCAAATTGAATTTGCCTCCCGAAGTTACCTCTCACTTACTTATTACAATACATAATTTATCAGTGTATATCCATATCTTAGTTTCTTATGCTTTCTTTTATTTCCACAATTACAAATGCTGAATCCACCAGCTGAACTGTCCAGGTACAAGAGACCTTAACAGTATTTTATTAAAAGTAGTTTTTGGTTAGGTGCACCAAGCAACTATATATCACCTGTAAAGGCTACCACTTGGCATTTGCTTAACAAGACCTCTGCATCCTGGGAATCGCATAGTAGAAATTGTTCATCTGTTGTGTGACAGAGGAAATGGGTGAATTGTATGGCTTCGTTCTTAGTTTTTAAGCTTTGGCTGTACAGGGAAATCACAGAATGTAGTAATTGCATGCCAGCAGTCCTCAGAAATGAAATGTAACTTTGCTGCACTATGTCCGACCCTGAGTCTTGACAAAGGTCACATTAGCAATCAGGACAGCATCAGCATTCTCGCGGCCTACACATTGAACTGTGAATTATAATAGGATTTAGTGGAGCATTAAAAATATTGGATACATAATCTTCCTCAGTCAGCTGCTCTTTGCAATAACGCACCCTGAAAGGCACTGAAAGGTTGTTCTATGAGAAATATAAACCCTATGCACAGGGTTTAGTTCAATTTAACCATGGGTTATGAATTAGTCCAGCAAAGGTCATTTCCTTGTCGAAATACCTTTTTTCCTGTTGTTTGCTCTCATTTGTGAAGATAATTTCGGTCACTGTTTAGACAAGTTCTACATGTAAATGCATGTTGGGACTGAATAGCTAAACATAGCACAGCATGGCAAATTCTTTCATTTTCACCAGGTATTGTGTCCCTGTTGCATTAATATGTGGATATATAAAATGTCCATATGTGAAATGAGGATAATTGTAAGGTGAACAACAGAACTTCTTAGAAAATAGACCATGGTCCCATGTCAAGACTAGCTTGCAAAACCAGCAGTGTAATGCTCTTTCTAAAGGATGGGGAAAAAAGGAACTGCATACTCTTCATGTTGTCGAGCTGCCCACATATGAGGCAGGTTTAAATGAATTAGTCACTACTTGGATGGATTGTTCAGATCCTCTTTTTTTCTTTCCTACCACAATAATGCTTCTGTTTTAAAAGTTTTCGGCTGTGATCAGTCAATATTTGTCCTTAATCTAGGCTCACAGTTAAATGCAAATGTTTATTTTCACTGACACCATTAGGTGAATTCTGCAATCATTATTAAGTTAAGTAAAAGTTAAGGACAAATGTTGATTGAATCCCAGGGTTAGTCTTTGCAGGAGGATGTTGTTAACAGTTGTATTTGTCCAGGTGGGAAATACTTACTGGCTATGGCCTTAGTGCAGCCCACACACTTCTTGGCATACAGGTTGCTGAAGCAGTCCAAGCAGTATGGGTAGTTTTCTCTGGAAGTGAATCTCTGTCCAGCCAGCTGCTTCTTGCAACCGATGCACAGAAAGCACTCACGGTGCCAAGGTTTGTCATGATAGGTCACCCCACCAGTCGTTATAGCCTATCAAGGCAAAGTATGCTCACATTTCACATCCTTCCAGAGTTTAAAGCAACCCGCTAACGGACTTATTAGGACAGGACATGCTCATATCTAGGTTTTCTCATAAAGGCGTTTGTGACAGACCTTTTTGCAAGAGCAGCACTGGTAGGCGAACTGCTTCTCAAAGCAGGCAACACAGAAGTAGCTGCTGTCCTTGGGGATGAAGGACTTGGTTCCTATTGGCTGCTGGCAGCGGTGGCACATGAAGCAGGTCTCATGCCAGCTGTTGCCCTTGTACTCCATTTTGCGTGCACCTGAAACAAGCAGGAAGATGAAAGCACGGAAAGTTGGCTGGCAAGTTCATACAAACACGCTGTCAATAAGAAGACTGAAACACGTTCAGGTTCTAAGGTGGAGAATGTTTTTGAAACTGAAATGTTGTAGTAAGCAAAGGTGAACATTGTCTGACTCCTGGTTCTGGAGAACAGTGCATGCTGGTTTTTGTTTCCCCTAAAATTCTACAGTAAGGTCATGCCCAGGAAATCAGTGAAGGCAATTTAGCTGTGTAATCAGTTGTTTTAATGAACAAAAAAGCAACAATGCACTGTGTCCCTCCAGGACCAGTCGTGAGAACCTCTGGTCTACCTACATCTAATATACTCTGCATATTTCATAGCGTGATATTATGTACATGGGATGTGAAGAGCTCCTTGTCCCTGAGAGGTAGGCAGCTAAGTGTGACTCCAATGGAAACTATTTGACCATGACTACTTGCTGATAAACCACATTTGCTGTTCACACATTGTAAAATGCATGAAGTACTATACAACAATGTACAGGTACTCATCCTGATGTCTTAACTATATGTTGTATCCTGTAGTTTTGCAATGGCATTGCATAGTGCCATGCTGGCAATTTTAGTCAGTTGAAATATGATTAATTGGACCATAAAGGTCATTTGAAGAGGGGAAAAAAGTTCCCCAAAACAATTTCCCCCACATGGAGTGATGTATTGGAGCCGTGTTGCAGCTACCCTTGTTTGTAAACCTACCAAGCAAATGAAGGTGTGTTGCTTTTCCAACTACTTTGGTGAAATTCTCTATCACTGTCTCCACTGTCTCATTTTATGAGTATTTCTACATGTAAAATCAGTGAGTTTGACTGGAGTGGGCTCATGAAATAAAAATGCATCTCTTCAGATCACATACAGGGAGCAGAAGTAGGTGGGAGTTACCTGGCATGATGGTTTTCTTGCAGGTGGCACACTTGGAGGAGTACTCGTTGGAGTAGCAGTCTGTGCAGAGCAGCTGGTCGTCCTTGGCTGCGAAGGGCTTCTCCACCAGGGAGCGGCTGCATTGTGCACACTGGAAGCAGTCTTCATGCCAGTGGCGGTCCTTGTAAGAAAGATCCTTCCGGAAAACGCAAAAAGAAGCTACATACAGTCAAGGTACCTATAGCTAGTTGTTTAACTGATTAATGCTACATTGGATTTTTCTTAACTAGGAAATACAGCATCTACCATAGAATGTAGCAAGTCCGCAGTTAGATGAGATGGTTGGGGCAGAGGTTCCTAAACCATCTTAAGTTCCCTTAAACAATGACAATGTTTACCCAGCTGCTTTGCTGCCAATAGACAAGGCAAAAAACAAATGTTTAAAATTGACCGGCAGGGTCCTGTCCTGGAAACTCTCAGAACTGGAATGGTATTGTACCGTAACATAAAAATACCAATGAAGAAGAAGAAATGAATAGTTCTTTTGGTTTCCTCACCCCTCCAAAAATATCCTCCAGCTCAGTTTTATCTTCCCAACTCACCATTGTGGAGAAATTGGCTGCCTGCCTACACTTTGCTAATATTTTGAAATGATGCATCAGTGAGATTTGACTCTCGATCAGCACACTGTTCCAGATGATTAAACAAAGAACAAAAAACAAAATAAGCAACTATATTGCCGTAGTGCAGTGTAGCACCTGGCTTAGCAGCATGGTGCCTCAGCAGTGCTGGGGACATTTTTCTCATATACTGCAGGATCTTGAGCAGGACCAAGCGCCCCCCACACCCTTCTCTGACTCCTGTAGAATGTATACATGATTTATGAAATAAAGAAATATAAACTAAATATTGTTTTAATTATCAGATTTTCATTCCCTGTTGTCCCCTACCCAAACCAAGCTTGTCTAACCCCAGGCAGCGCACACCTCCCACCAAGAGAGCTGCCGATCACATGACTTCCCCCATTTCACTTGTCCCTAAGCTTGCCACTTTTCACACTGCAAAAACATCACCTATCACATCGTGCCTATGGTGCCAGAGTAGACATATGCTTAGTTCACTTGCCTCCAGATGCCAGTTGTTGCCTCGCCAATGTTTAGATGTAAATGACTCAGCCGGGAATCAAACACCCCACTCACAGGGCTTATAGCTGCACCACCAACAGGCACCTTTACTATATGAGCCGCTGAGGTTAGTTAAAAGGGACTCATTCACTGATCCACTGACCCTGGATTAAAATGCAAATAAATCCCAACGTGGTATGTCTTGCTAATTCAAATAAAATTAATGTAAAACTGGGGGCCTATCCATTAAGACATGCAAAACCTCTGTGACTTAGACGCTTTAATCAATTGAGACTGTATTGCAACCGTGCAATTGAAAAGCCCTCACTACAATGTGATTACAAATTCCACAGGGATATTTTTGCACTTTCGATTATGTAAATAAGCACCCACGTTCTTTTCTGCAGAATAGTCTAGCGTTAACTGTGTATGCACCAGTGGAAATGATGGTGTTTACTGCGTATGCGCATGCTTACTGTTAGGATCATATAGAAGGATTAAAAACTGTCTCCCTACCTTTGAGTTGCATCCGATGGGCTGGGAGCAATGCTCACAGCAGTTGGCAAACAGGTTCTCGTAGCACCTGGTGCAATACTGAGTGTCCTCTTTCAGGATGTACTTCTTCCCCAGCAAGGTATCCTTGCAATAATGGCAGTCGAAACGTTCACCGGCCATCTTGGCTCCCCACCTGCAGTTAAGATGAGGAGAGACACCTGGCCTCAATCACTGCCAGGAAGGGTATTTCCTGTCTCAATATTCCAGCTCTTGTCAATTGCATGCCTCTAATACAAAGGCTGCACAGCTTGGAGAGGAGTGGAAAGAAGCAACAGCCGACAACACATGTTTTGGTGATCACATTACTGTAGGAGCCAATCAGCGACCACATCAGTCTGAGGGAAACTGCTTCCAGGACAGCTGCTTCCATTAGCACCAACACAATACACTTCTATTAGATTCATCCACCATACTGTACAAACATGGCAAATGAAATACCCATAAATAATACAGCTGGCATTTCAATCAACAAAAAGGTGTATCCTAAAAGGTAAGAATATTGCATTAACTGTCATTACATGTTTTTTTTCTTTATTCTGTTGTCAGATTTTAAGATAAATGTTGCCTTATTAGAAAGGACCAAGCAAACGCTTTGAAGCGTTCCACCAAAATAGTAACTGGCTAGCAGAGGTCTTAATAAAATGCTGAATGTCCCTGATGGTCCTGCGACTGGGAATAGTCTCTGACAGGTGTTGACAGATTGGCATACCTCTAAACATAATTGCAATGACAGATCACAGAATCATCAACACTCGTAATCCCTGCTAACAGTGGCCGCACCTAGAATTATCCTTGTTGCCTAGCAGAAGGTATTTACTAAAAAAAGAACTTGCTGAAAGTCCTTTCTAGGTCTGCATTGTCTGTGAATCACACCTGCAAGGGTTGAGTAAAACTCCCAGCCAAATTGCTTGAGGTATTGTGATTTGCATTGTGTGGCATTGACCTCGATATGAAATCTATTCTTTTAGTTTCTAATTCGGCAGCTTGAGAAATGCATGAAAAAAGGTTTACCCATGGCTGATCTGAGATACATGTTTAATCATTCAGCATGAAGCCTGCCAAGTTTTCAGAGTAACAAATCCCAAAATGGAATGAATCATACATTATACTGTAATCTAATAATGACTGGAAGCCCCCTGCTCATCTCAGCCTCGTATTCATAGAGAGCAGTGGCTGCATAAGACGGATTGACCGTTTCCCTGGCGCATTACCTTAACACAGCTGCTCATTTATGGAACAGCGCAGCCTCATCCAGGTAGTGTTGTTGCATTAAATGCACAGTTTTGAACATTGCATCAAAATGTTGTCATTTTAGGTAAGCAAATACAGTCCTCCTCAAAAAGTGCAGAGTAAATTCCCCCTACTTAAATTAAAATCCTCAACTCAAGAGCTTTTCCAAAACACATCGTGTGAACCTCCATTATTGTCAGAAAGCCCCTTGCAGAAATGTAATATACTATATTGCATTTTCAGTGCATTTTTAAATGCATTTGCAATTACAGTATATTTACAGTAAACTGGCTAACGTTCTATATGTTAGAGAGTTAAAGAAAAAGGAATGAAAGGGGAAAGCTACCTGCGATCCTGAGCCTCCCGAAAAAGATTCCCACAGAGTGGCCTGCAGAGAACAGTGATGGATATCGGAATGGTGAGGAGGGATTAAGTGGGATGCATTGGACAGACCATCTATAAATACTAGCGCCTCTGATTAGACCTAATCTCCAGGGAGAGGAACCACACTGCTGGGCACATTTCTACACCTTTTAAGGGAAGGGTTTATTCAGCACACACTCCCACACCTAACTCTGGTCAATGGATTTGGGTGCTTGGCAAAAGTCTGGTGGTGAAAGAGCAACGACAGAGAGAGGACCTTAGCGAGGCTTCTGGTTTCAGCGGGTTCTCGACAGATTTCAGTTGTGGTTCCTCAGAGAGTGTCCTCGGCCCGCGACACTCGGGAAGACAACGCTGATTATCGTCTAATGTTGCTTTCGCACATTCGCTGCCAGTTCACATATGTGTTTGCACGTATGTGTGTACAAATATAGATATGGATGTGCATGCTTGTGGGTCTGTTTTGTTTTTCTCTAGATTACGTAAGGTTCTTGCACTCAACTGGGATTCATCAATGCATCTCACATAAATGAAAAAATGACTTCACTCTGCAGGACGAGTAATTACCTTTAACTTGATGCAATTATTGATTGATGGCTGTCTGTCTGCTGCTGGCTCATTTGCTATACCATCTGCAACTCAAGACAGGAATTGTAGTTTCATGACAACATGACATACAATAACCCAAGTAAAGACACGAAACCTCTGACCACAGACCACAAAGTTTTATTTCCAACTGTAACTGATCTTTAAATTACTTATGCAACCAATGCAAGTACGAGAGCAGCCCTAATTTGACCTGCACTTGCACTCACATGTGTTTACTTTCCTTCCTGGAACAGAAAAACAACATCCATTTTGACAAAACGTGTTACACTCCTGAACATAATTACTACTGACCAATGACATGAAATCAATTGAAAATAAATGGGAGTTCATTGGAACATACTCTGGCTGTGTCAAATAAATATCCCTATGGGGGTGGTTTACTGCAATTATGGCATCCAACCAAACATTTATTATATTTTTTGTTTCCCACAGGCTTACAGAGGAGGCTGCATTTTAAAAGGATTGCTATGCAGGGAACTCAATTGACCACAGTTTGTAGCCCCTCTTTATGGTTATTTCACACTAACTCAATTTCTGGCCACCTCTGACCGTACTGTCATCCACCCCCCCATGGCCTAAAGGACATCTGATACAGTATTAACTATTGTCCTTTGACCTCTGACCATAAAGAAATTGTGGCCCCCTTTGATAGCCATGTTACAGATAGGGGATCCCCTCAAATCCCAAACAGCTGACCCTAAAAATATTAACACCACAATACATCTTACGTAATCAATTATGAATCAATAAATGATTTTCATTATTATGAATGAAAGTAATAATGCTGAATGTGACAGCAAAATGTAATTTTATACAGCTAGGGCTGCCCTTGTCCTCACCCAAGTTCAGCCTTAACTCATTGTGCATTTTGAATATGAGGTACAGTGGTTCATTTTTGTGTAGGTCTTCACTATCTCTTTCAGTATTGATTCTTCACTGTCACTTTTTATATAGATTTTCACTTTCGCTGGATTTCCCATGGTGTCAAGAGGGATTAAAGCTATGATTTCAACCTCGAATGCCTCCAACAAAAGACAATCGTCAGAAGCATATTGTCGCAATACATTTTCTCCGTCCCAACGCGCGGTTTCGTTTGTAGAACTTCCAACTAATTACTGTTGAATCTTAGGCCATCTGTTCATATCATTTTCAGAAGGATCAGAAAGCAATCTTCTTATAAAAATAGCCTGGGAAGACCACCAGCCCAGAGATTTAATCCCTCATACAGTTCAGACCCACACACACACAGCAAGGTCAGAGTGAGTGGAGATCTAACAGATAGCAGTGAAGTGACAGTTTTGTTCCCTCCCCTTCATCTGACAAGAGCACTGCTCATGCACCCATATCCAATGTCTTTACTCTGCTATCAGACACAGTTGTAATCCAGTATCATTTTCAACAAGGATGTCAATGCTACAAAACAGTAATCTGATCACATTATTTAATTTTAGCACCTTGTCTGAGTTTACTGCATGTTTTCAGATCTTGGCTACTCTATGTCTATTTACCCATACATTTTCCCTGACATTTATAAATCTTACCATGGTAGCAAATACCACGTAAGGTAATCTGCCAAGCAATTCATTGTGATGATACTCCATTATGCCATCCCACAAAAGGAAAATATGTAGCTGGAATAAATTTAACGTGTAATTAAACATTTTGGTTTTAATGTAAGCTGTGGATAAAAACAAATAGGGAAGGCATATGTTCATATAATGCGAATAATGTGCAAGGTGTTCCTGCTGCAGAGGAAAATGTAATGCTACTGCTGGATTTCCAACAGCCTGTGGACAGATGTAAGACACAGATGGTTGTGTTGGACAGAATGTAATACATCTGAACAGTATGCTGTGACTATAAAAATATACGATACAACCCGTACTCAATAGGCCAAAGCAGTTCTGAAAGGATCTACATCGATCTACTCTGTGAGCGATTACGCTAGTCTGGATCGGCGCACCACTAGCTGGTGATGAAATGAAAAATGGTGCACAAATGGTGCTGGAGTCCAGGCTTCTTGTCTCAAGCACCTTGATGAAGAGTCAAATTGTGATCAGAAACTGCTGGGCATCTATGGTATCTATTTACTGTACTCTTGTTGATATGGAAGCTTGCTGAGAAGCAGGAGCACTGATCTGGGATCTGTGAATGCTGCACAACAAAAATGTGATGGTGGTTGAAGAGGGAGGATATGCCAAACCATTAGCTGAGTAGCTGGGCTAACTGTGATAAATAGGCTGATGTAAGAGATCGCTTTAGTGTACATACAAATAGACATTAACCGTTATTTAGACCGCATTAAATTGATTTAGAGTTAGGTAAATTAATAGAAAAGCCTTATTTCCTACTTAACACTTACTAAAGTTAGATAACCAGTCGACCGGTTTCATGGTACCACACCCAGGTCTTATCCTGAGAAAGTCAGAGCTAGAGCATCTGTCCCAGTTGTAAACAGACATTAACACAGAACTGGTTGCTAGGCACAGCAAAGCCTACCTCCTACCTTTATCTGAAACTAAAAAGAGACCAGAGTGCAAGCTGCCGTGTGTGAGTTCTGATGTTCCTTGTCTCACATTTCATGTTGAAATAAATCATTCTGTTTTAATAAATTAGTGTCGATAGAGATTAACATGACCAACACAAACAAATTTATGTATTAACCTCAGTGATGACAGTAGAGGTTCAGAGATACAAACTTTTTGAGTCAGTTGAATGTGGGATTAATCCAGAAATAGCATATGCAAATTTCTTATAGAAATGAGGTTCCTTGTAATTACTAATATTAAAAGGCAAGCATTAAACCAAAAGCTGTAACATCTCCCATTCATAAACAACAGAAACTCTATCAAAAACAGCCATGCACTTGCATTATTGCTGAAGAATACAATGTAAGATATTGCACTTTATCTATGTGCATATTTTCTGATTTGTAAATGTAAGTACACTGTTCACATATTTGAAAGTTTACATAAGCAGCTCACATCAGACTATTGCAACATTTTTATGACCATCTAATTGAAAACTCCTGAACTTGAGCTTTGGCAGTGAAACGTTTTGCTCTGCTACCAAATACCCCCATCAGTCCAACACAAGTGCCCAAAAGTTACATAACCCTGCATCAAAATCTCCTATTTAGCCTAATTCTGTCTGCACAAGATCTCAACCAACAATTTGTCACTTTTGACACCAGAGCTAAAAACCATCATAAGAATTTGTGTTTGCGGTACCGTCATGGTATGGGTTGCGGGGGTGGGGGGGTGGCGGTGGCGTATACGGCACCAATGCTCGCCATCGTGATACATCCGTACTGGGGGTTGACAGCTGCCGTGGCGCGGTGCTGACAGGATAAGTGGTACAATTGAGGCCAGATCAGGTAGCTGTTGATGTCATAAGAACGTCGTCAGCGCCCCAAACCCCCCCACACACACACACACAATCTGTTCATCTCCTTTGGTCCTGATAAGCTTCTTCAATGCATCTGCGCAGAGAGCTGGGAGCTCTCTAGCGAAGCACTCAACTGGAACAGGATAGTCTCGGGAGGACGCAGGAGAGCGGGAGCTGCAGTGCCAAGCCCCTGTGATCTCCCAGAACCCTAAACTCCAGGCGGGGCGGTGGTGGAAGGTGTCTGTGAAATGTACGCTGCCGTGTCGGTGCCAAGAAGTGGCCCTTCTGTGACAGGCCCTGTCCCTGTGCCAGCCGTCTAAATACCCTCCTCACATCAGGGAACAAGTCAATTGAGTCTCACTTTCAGCGAGATAGAGAGAGGGTGAGTGAGGGGGGGATAAAGAGATGAAGAGACAGTTAGAGGGAGAGAGAGAACACACAGATCGGTCCAGATCTCCGTCTCGAGACAATGAGGGCCACTCTCGCGTCCCATATGAGTTCCGTATCTTGCATGTCGTAGGGCCTCAAGCGTGACCCGAAACAGCAACCCATCAGATTGGACCAATCTGATTGGCCTGGTGTCACCCTAGTAACCCACACCAGTAAATTGCATTTTGCAGTTGTATCAAATCTGACAAGCCATGAATTGTGCAGTTATTATTAATCAGGACTCTTGCAACAATGTTTTTGATTGGTCTGACTCCTGGTTTTTCCCTCTTTCTGCCCTAACTATATGTAAACATGCACTTAAGACACTGTCTTGACAGGTGTTATGTCATGCTCATAATAGTGGTATGTAGGCTTTATGATGCTTTGATCAAATAAACTATAAAGACAATCAGGATGAAAATAGAACAGATGTCCACCGTTTTAGGTAATGATGATACCTCAATGAGAGGTGCGTTTGGGTCCGGAAGTAGAAAGAGCAGCCAATGGCAGCTCAGCACGACGTGCTTTTTCAAAAGCTGCAGTCTTAGGCCCGAGCCTGGAGCTCTGGGTGAGAGCAAGAGCACAACTGGTGATAAATGCCAGAGTATCAAGACACAGAGGTAACTAACAACAGATGGGCCATCTCGTAGTTACTATCACAACATTGTCCCCGGGGTGTTGTCAATCATTTTGCAGGGTATTTAGCTTGCTTTTAGTTTGCTATTTATACCAGTGGACTGTATGTCACTGAAAAAAAACCCACATGCAATTTGACATATTAGCTCATGATAACAGCTGAGTTTTGATATTCCGTGGCCAATGAAATGACATACAAGGTAGCATTGTATGTGCAAGTTCTCATGAAAGCTAATACCTATTTTTGGACTATGCTGGGGAAAAAAATCATTTTGTATGAAGTCGGATGAAAAGTTCTAAAATGGATAAAATTACCTTGTTTGAGTTAACATTTGATGCAGTGTCTTACATATTATGTAACTACATGCATATTTGAAATGTCAAGTGGTTAATGGATACAGTGAAAATAGGGTCAACAAGGAATTGATTCAATCTATGCACTTTACAGCAGTTAACACCACTTTGCAACTCAAGCCTCTGATTAAGTTTCCATTAGAGTGCAAAAACTAAGGTAATGCAAGAACCGTTTCATAAAACGCTGTTAAAGGGCTATATTCACAAAAAATCCTCTCAAATTTTTATCATACAAAACTGGGGCTAAATTAAAAATTGGGGCAAATTATTTTGGCCATGCTTCCTTTTACAGTATGTCATCGTTGCTGTTGATTCATTTTGTGTACTTAACTCTAAAATGTCTCGATGGATGTGCAAGTTAATTGTACCTCCATTCAGTCATGTTGTTAATGGATAGCTTTGGTAAGTAGGTCCAAAGTGAACTGCATTGGTACTTGTATTTGGTCCCTGAAAGCATTAATGAGCTTTGTGAGCTGATTATTTGATCCACTCACATGCAGCTTTGTGGGGTACCTGTGTTTGAAATGCATATTAAAAGTACAAAAAATACATAAAGACAATTTTATCTAGAAAGTTGGTAGCAGAGGCCAACTGAAAGAGGAAAAACATGAAGATTACAATCAAGGCCATTACAATTTTAAATTGATTTAGTGCTCTCAACATCCAAAAACACAATTTCATCTCTCATGGAGAGAGACAATTCGTAAGAGTGGAGCTCCATATATGGCCAGTAGAACCCCACACACTGTGCGATGTTTGGCAGAAAGTAAGTGCTTGGCTGAAGATCAGACCTCCCCTCCTGCTGGACTGACCTATCTGGTATGAGATGCTACAAAGATGGTGCAAAAAGAGCCACCAAATGAACGTGCCATCTTGAAAGAGTAAGGGGGTTTGTAGCCAAGGAGGACTTACTGCTGCCACCTGCTGGTCATAAATCATTATGACATGGCACTAAAAATGGGGACAAAGGCAGGAAGGGTGTCATGGGGGGTGGGGTGTCAGGATGTTTTGGACAGTGCAGCTGAAAGGTGTAAGTGCAAAAATACATTCTCAGTGCCTTGGGATCTTGCCTGTCCTTAGAGAAAATGTCATTTTCATATATATTCATGATGTTGAAGGCGACTGAAAAGGTGACTAACATACACACCATTTTTACAACAATATTGATACAAAGGATTTATCATTTATTTAATGACACTTGAATCAGATCACTGACTCACATGGCTCAGCATCGATTACAATGATGTATGAAGATGTGTTTGAAAGCAGAGACAACCTTAAAATAGAATGACATCTGTGATATTAGTAATGCAATTTCTCAGATTGGTTGCCAGCTTAGTGTGGCAGATGGTCACTCCCTCAGCTAAATCGCATCCAGGGCCAGCCAGCAGTCCACCTCTTTATTTAACAAACAGTGAGGCAGGCATGTAAAAAGGCACAGGTATTTCAAGAACGCAGAAAGGAATGAATTCTGATGAAGTGTCGCTATTTATTATTATAAGGTTAGGGATTACCTGCGGCTAGTCAATTCAAGCAGTTATGGCACCTGGACCATTCAATCCAATTCACTTCAATTTAGATGGCGGTCACTTGTAACACAGTATGTTTTTGTGTATGCATTCATTTTAATGTTAAAATGAACTGGGTAACCTGATTATATGACATATAATTATGACATTGGATATAATCTGTTACATTTATTCTCGACCCAGGATCAACAACTAACATTTGGTGTTCTGCAAGCCATTTTATAAATGTGATATTATTAGACAGTAGTTTAAGGGTAAGTCACTGCTAAATCAACCAGTTTCTTTTGACCCACTTAAAATTTCTTTGTAGTGTTGTATAGTGGAGGACAGTGCTGTGGGTTTTCAGACATTCCAGTCTGCACCAAGAAGAGTGTTATCAGACCATTCATGAATTGTATGCCACGGTCTTTAATTCAGTTTTATAAAAATCTCCATGAACTACTGAAATGCACTCAAAAACAGTATTGATGACCTCAGAAATGAATATGCATATATTGATAATGAATGATATGAAGGAGCTGTTTCTTTTCCAAGGTGGCGTATATGTTGCCCCAGAAAGATCTTTTCGACTTGGCCCCCTGGTGGACAGTGGATATGAGGCCCCTCTGCTCTCACGCAAAGTAAATGGGTAAGAGAGGACACGATTTCACAGCAATAAAGTAAATCTGTTTATACTGTCTCCTCTTGCAGGTTTTCTTTTTCACTACATTTACTGTCCAGAAATTGTCAGGAAGAGGCATGGAGCAGTATATCAGTCATCCTGTCTGTCTCTCTCTATATGTGTGTGTGTGTGATTTTGTATGTAATTGGAAAAAAACAGCCTGCTTTTTTGAGGTTGGGGCAGATTAAATTTGGAGGCTTCAATCCACGAGACAGGTTACCACGGGCAATAATTACCTGGGACAAGCGAAGCTGAAGCAGAGGTCAAAAGTTTACCATGGAGACTGGTACAGGCTGGATGACACATTCGACAGTGATTTCAGCCGTCTTGCCGAGGTGCTTGGTTACCGTTCTGGAGGCACAATCTGGGACGCCTCGTCTCAGTCATGTTTAAATTCTGTCCTTGGAGAGAAAAGAGAAGACAACGGAAAAAAATACAGACCTAAAAACAGAGAGATGCAGCAAAGCGGAACAGCTCCAGCAGCGGTAATTCCGCAGTGATTTGTTCAGGGTGAAAAAACCTGCAAAGGTATCAAAAGAGCTGAAACGGCTGAGGGAGTGTACAGGTTTGTAGGCTATAATCCTAATTAATACTTTTTATTTGAATTTTGTACACATTCTTATAAAAAACCCCACCAACTAATTTTCATTTTTCTCTCAGTTTTTAAGGACAAGAGAGAGACAGAGCCACCTAAAGCAACAACCAGATTTTATACAAACCAAGGTAAAAGTAACAGGAAGTTGTTCTAAGAATGTCCACCTGAAAATGCATGTGTGCCCTTGTGGTAACCTAGAGCTGGAATCACAGAAGTCATTGCTTATGTATGTTCCCAGGGACTTAATATCTCACTTTGAAAACACAGAGCCTTTTGTTGGTTGATAGGTTGTGCGATAACTCTAGAGGGCTAAATGACCTCCCCAACTGGGATAACATGTTCCACACGTGAAGGCCAAGACGGAGCAGAGACTTTACAGAAAAGAAAAAGGTGAGACAGACCTACAATCAGTATAATTGCACAGAACACAAGTCCAGAGAAAATAGTGTCAAAAGAAATGTATGTATTACATGATAGGCTATTATACATATACACCTGATGGGATCAGTACCTATCAGGACAGACCTGGAAACACAAAACGGCTTAACATAGCACAGGGATATGCAGATCTAGTCCTTGATCCTGGATTTTTATTGTAATTCAGATATCTTATTGATAATTAAGACTGCTTTTTTACACTGTTAAGCTACCATGCTTGATTTCTTTGGTCTAAATTGGTTGCAGATTTCAAGGTTTACATTAAAAAAACGAGCACACGCTGCAGCACTCCAGAAATAGAGTTCCAGCCCAGTGATGTAACAGTTTAGCTCAGTGTCTTTGTTGGGTTGCACTGGGTATGCTTGAGATGTTCCATAACAAGTGTGTAAAGTGTCCATTAAATCCTTAACTACTTTTTATTCTATAACTAGTGCTGTCTTGAAATTGTACAAACAAACTAAACTGGTAAGGTTTTATTTCATTGCACCAAAAGATTATCCTCTTTCTCAACACCCATTCGAAAATGAATCAAAATAACTGGGTCAATGCATTGGGCGTTCTGGTTTTTGCTCACATCAAAATCAGCCATCAAATTATACCCCAAAAGGCAAGTGAAGTGAGCCTATTGTGAATTTAACTACTGTGACTCATGAAGTAAGTACTGAGTTAAAATGAGTGCCTGAACCCTGAACATCCTGTTAAATTCCATTCCTAGGGATGAGGACCACTGGTATAAACAATTTAACACTTTTGTTTTATGTAACCTGGCTTATGCATGTAGCCTTTTCTCCATCCATCTCTCCCACACATCTTCATGCTGTATTTGTACTCTTCATTATCCTCTCTCACTCCCCCCTGATCCCCAGTTCAATCTTTGGCTTTATTGTTCCACCTTCCCTCTCCCTTGCTTCTCCGCTCAGAGTCAGCCCTTCAGCCAGTGGGAGGGGCTTCATTTCCGCCATCCAATTACCACCTGCATTCCTGACAAGCAGGATACATGAAAGGCAGCTTAAACTTCTATTTGTCATCTATTTGTGTCATTTCAGCTTTTCCTTCCCAGGTGCATTAATCCTCAACCCGTCTCAGTTTACTTCATGACTCATGGCAATGTTTGCTTAATGACTCTTGGCATTCTTAAAAATTCTGTCCTGCAGAAGTCATAATCATGCAAATTTTACCCTCAGGAGTGATAAAGTACTGATTGATTGACCTTGAACAGCACGTGGTGACTATATAACACACATAATTCAAGAACCTGATTGCTTCTTAAGACATCTTACCGTACCAAAGCATTTCAAAAGAATTATTGTGAAAGTAGGCATTTGACAAATTCATAGCCTAGGAATAATTCATGCTCAATAGACGTAATGCTTCACACTATTGGTTTTATGGATTGAAATGATATATCTGAGTGACTGTGTCCATTTATTGTGACTTCTGTGGTACCACAGAGAAACAATGTTGAAAGTGCATATATTCGCATAAATAAAGAGAAAGAAGATGAAAACCGTAATTCTTTGACACTTTATTGACAAAAACAGACATGTTTTACTCAATCACATTATTTGGCAAAACACAATGATTTGGCAATCAAGAAATGTATTACTGATGCTACAAGATTTTCAATCACTTGCAACACAGGAAACTGTTAAATTAATCAGCGGAATATCTGAACAAACAAGCGAGAGAAAGCATCAATGTCTTACTCACTATACAGTACATACAGCTTATTCTGAATCCCTTTGCTTAATGCAGTAGGTAAGAATTTTATATTACAATATGGGCACATTTTCCGTTGTGAATGTGTAGCTAGCGGTGAATGAAATCCTGTGTGGAAATATGATAGCCACACACAGCTTGCTTTACTGTGGGTTTTCTCATGTAAAAGCAGGAGTTCCATCCAGAGTCGACAAGCCAATCACACTGGCCGATCACTGCGGCCCTGCAACGTCCTCTCTTTCAATCAAATCTTGCCCGTAGGTAGTCCAATCAGATGGGTCAGACTAGAGCCGAGGCGAGGGCTCAGTTGAAAGCTGAGTGGGGTGAATAGCACCGTTGGTGGAAAGGGAGGGAGGGGGGATTTCTCAATTCTTACCTACTGTTGCTTTAAAAGGCATACATATACATTTGCCAGTTACAGAATCTACTATCAGGCCTTCTCCATCTAAAAAAACACTTCTTCAAAACACATTGTATTTTAAGTGCATTTAAAAGGACAATGCTGTATAAGGCGTGCTCTTGCCATTTTTGTGTCTATGCAGAATAGCACTATGGGAGTACACTCACAGGATTGTTGGTTTGTAGTTAAAAATGTATTTTCTTCAAGAAGATGATAGTGCATCTGTAATTCATCAGAGCTTTGAATTACGTTCCTTTCTCTCTCAAAGTGCAAGAGGACTTAGCCTCAAAAATATAATAAAAAAATAATAATGGTTTTATTTTGATGGTATGAAATTCATATACAAAGATGGGACAAACCAAGAATGTTTTTGTGCAAAACAAAAACAGCAGTGTGCAACTGAAGCACTGATATCACTTTTAATTTTAACAAAATGTTAATGGATTGAATGAATGTTGGAGGAAAGTGTGACATGATATGCTACTCAGCACAAAAATATTTAGCAAGTGCTTTAGAATGACCCCATGGCCCTCCAGAGAGTGTGTGCTTGTAAGAAAAGAGAAGAGAGAAAATTGTTGTTTACCTTTTTTATTTTGGCTGTATTTATGAAAAGAGTTATCACTATTTAACTGCCATTACTGTGAAATTTTGCAACCATTTTGTTTTAACTACTTATTTGCTTTGGCAATACTTTACAGTGCATAGTCAATGCAAATACAGCATATTTGAATTTGAATGTGTTAGAGACAGTGAAGGATAGTGGAGAAAACTACAGTCACAATAGAGCAACAGACAGAGAAAACAGTGAGAAAATAGACAGAGAGATGGAGAAAACAAGACAGAGAGAGAGAGAGAAATAATAAACCTGTAAAATGTATTACGTTACCAGTCTCCACAAACTCCCACTGTTTCATACAGAGTATGTCTCTGACTGCAATGGAAACATAATTGGGAGGTTCATATTTTAGGAGCTTCTATGACGACGATTCACCAACACACAATAGCACAGTTGGACACGGGCACCACCACAAAAGGGACACACATTCTGAAATGAAACAAAGTACTGTAACTCCGGCTCGGACCCGCAAGAAGACGGCAATTCGATAGCGTCAATGGGATTAGGTGTAATCCAAAATCCAGCCCTTGTTCCTCTTCATAAAAATCGTTCTCCCCCTTCCCCCCACTTGAAGAAAGTGTCCTTCTTACAACACTGTCTTTACTGTTGTCCTCCCCCACCCCCACCCACTCCCCAGTAAGCCATCACCAGGCCACTTGCTGTAAGCCTCTCTTTCATGTCCCTTATACAAGAGCACCTTTGATGGCATCTCCATTATCTCCAAAAAAACACAGTGTATTTTTTTCAATCTCCACTCAGCATTGTTTGCTGTTCTCACGGATCCAGCAAATGTCAGCTGCTTTCGATACAAAACAATATCCAAGCATTGTGCTTCTCCAATTTGCCAGAAAACCAATAGCTCTCTTTATATTGTACTTACACCCCCCTCCACCCACCTTAAAAAATAATACACACCATCTCTGCTATGGTATGCATCAAAGTAGACATATTTACTGACATTATTTACAGCAGATTATATACAGTGATTACAATTGACAGGAAAATGTCTCATCAAAAACAAAGGCGAGATTGTTATACAGGCAATGGAGGTGGTCATGTTAGATCATAATTAATAGTTTACGGTTTACGTTAGCTTGGAACGTTTGGGTTGAATTGACAAATTCGACCTTACGCTGGATGTCCCCAAGCCTGGACCAGAAAGGCCACAGCATCTCCTAGATTTACTTTTTACCCAGCTCTTCATCACAGTAAACTTATTTCAGCTCCTTTCTTGGGTCAGAATGTGTTGGTAAAGATGAACCAAAGCTGACTGTGCAGCTGTCTTGATCCCTAATTAAAAACTTCATCTTTATTTTCTTACTCTATAAACAATGAATATGTCACACAAATTAGCTCCTCCACTAAATTTTCCATGTCCTCTGAAGAACAAATGAGGTTTGTCATTCATATAATAATATTCTTGAAATATGACTATAACATGACATTTTTGATGATTTGTGCAGTTTAGGATGTGAATTACTGTTTTTGGATGTATCTGCTTTGACTTGATAGTTATGAAATGAAAAAACAATAATGTGACTTAATTTCAAAAATAAAAATATTAATTAATTCAACATATTGAATACATGTCCAGGAAATCTAAGGATCTAGCCATGATTCGATTCAAACATAATGCATTTTATCTTTTACTATTATTGTGAAACAAACCAAGTTTGAGCTATTGGTGAAATTTATTCTTTCCCAAAGTTTCTGTTAATTTCAGTAACAGCTGAATACATGATCTTGTGTTGGCATTGTCAATACTAAATGACTTATATTTTCAAACTCGGAAACAAAGCACACTGCGGTTAGAATGAAACTGGGGCAACACTTCACTATTCTTCAATGTATTTTAGATTTTGGCTAAGAGAAAAAAGTCAAAGTAGGACAGTACTTTCTGCATAACTCTCAGACTTCTAATAACTGCATGTTGTGCTGTTTCCTGCCCCGATTTAAAAAAATAAATAAATTACACTGTAACATAAACAAATATAACAAATCTTGTATGAACACTAAGTGTAAACATTTTTGACAATTTGCATCTCTGACATAATCCCAAACGAACAACCGATGCAATAAATGTGGCAGCAAGCACTTATCATACAAAAAACATGCTCATTCTAATTTCCAAATATTTTTCAGAGATTTCAAATGACATCATCAACTCTATAATATCATTAACTCATACTTTACATAATTTATGTAACATCATGAGTATTCAATGGAGAATTCATAGTATTACATATATAAATATGGCCATCTCTCTGCATATGTTTTGTAAAAACTAAAAAGTGGGGGAACATCATGTTCTGCAGAGGAATCATGAACATGAAAGGGACTCAGATAATAATATATAAATCTAAAATGCAAATGCAATCTAAAGATTTAAGTCGGTGGTTTCTTTTTTCATATTACAATGTAAAATATCCTAATGTTTTCTTCAAGACTAGAGGTCTAGAAACACATTAAAATGGCACTGTTGTTTACATAATAATTATGTGGCTATGAAACTAAACCAACCTCCATAACACTGGCTAAACTGTTTTTTAACTGTCGAACTTAAATATATATGAATGTATGACAGTGCTAAGAGTATCGCCTCAGGTTTACTTCAGCAGAAGATTTTGTTGATATCAGTCAAACCGATAACCAATAATCTCTCATTGCTCCATCCAACTGGAAGTCTCCACTGAAAACATGGCATTTAAAAAATTTAAGATCAATTAAACAGCACATGCTGAACGCACATGTATTCATGTCAAAAGATTGTATATTTGCTGTTATTTCTGTGTAAACACACTGACAGCCGCTAGTTATTTTCTTTGATTTCCCATTAACAAATACGGACCTAATATATATATCCCTTAAATTCTAGCAGCCCGGCAGTCCAGAAAAAAATTGATTGAGTGCTGAAATTATATTACTGATATAATTCTAATGTCTCTATTTTATAGGTACATCTACACGATAGGCTAAATGGGACCGCTTATTTAATCAAATAAAGTGCTGTCAGGACTCAATCCTGACAGTCCTGCCCCCACATGTGCTTTTATGAAGAGCCATAATGGCTGCACCTGCAGGCTCATTTATAGATTTAATTTGACTTTTCATGTGATATCTGCTCTGACATTAACGGCCTAATCCGGACCTGCACTTAAGTTACGCGGAAAAAGCACTTATTGTTGCAAGACCTACGCAGAAAATGCACTTTAAGCGTAGGTCTGAATTCGGCCCCAAATGCCGAAGTCCTGGTGTTGTCCAACCAGGCTTTTTTATTGTGTCTTAATCACATTTTAAAGTATGCCACGACAGTCTTTGAACAAAGAACATTAAAGAAATCATACTGGTTAATTTATTGCTAGATTGGTAAATTTGTAAAAAAAAAAAAAAAAGTATTGAATAGGTCAGGAATGCATTAATTACTAAAGCAATGATACTCTTCATTCAATGAGCTAAGTCACCTCAGTACTTGTACCTTCTTTCATATTTACATTTGTTGTGTGCAAAGCTGGTTCAATTAGCAGTCAATGGAGCAATTTACTACTTCTCTTTTAAAGAGCATTCTTTTAATTACTACACCTATTTTTGCTCAATTGAAATGCATCTCAATTAACATTGCATGATGTTGAAAGCCTGCGTTACAGTGCATTACACAATTGAGAGAGCATTGATTTACTTTAAAAACAATTATTCAGATGATTAGAATGCTACTTAAGTAAATTAAAACAGGTTGAAAGGTTCAAAATTAAGATAAATTTAATGTGTTTTTGAAGGGTTTGTGTCACAATAAATAGCAAGATCTCACAAGCCCCTACTATTATATTTTATACTGGGTGGTTTTACTCCTTGGATGCTTATCTCACTTAAGTAAATGGGATTCTGATCTGAGGATGATGTCATATTTGAAAACTATAAATGTATATAAATAAATAAAAATAAATATATAAATGTATTTTGAAAGGGATGATTTGGGCTGATAAATGTTCAAACATATAAAGATTATAAAGGGTTCTTTTGAAGGTGAATATGGCTACATATCAACACATGGAAGACATTTTGGATGGATCTATGGAAGTTCATTACAGGTTTTTTTTTCCTTTATTTTCCAAGAAGCTGACCAAAAACCTGTAGTTGTTACCCTTGAGGAACTCTGTTTATATAGGTTGTATTGAGAAAATATTATACCGCAACACTTTCAAATACTGCGTCATAGACTTAAATAAGGTGACAACAGTGATGACCAACACTGCTAAAATCAAAATGTTAGATGTTAAAGACAGGTTAAATCCTGCTCTAGATATAACTGCAGGTGACCTGAACCGGTTCAAGCGATACAATAGTCACATAATTTGGGCACCTAAACACTGCTGAAACTAAAGCCAGGAGACACTGTGGCCCAGTTTATGGGCCAAGGCAAGTAGCCCCATTGGCTCTTAAAGACTGGGGTCGGGCCTTCCTGCTGTACAGCATCAGTTCAAAATATGACATAACGGGTGCTGACAGAATACCCTACAGACCGATGGAGCTCATTCTGAGTGTAAAGCTGTACAACGATCAAAACTATCAGCATGACATTATGACACCAATAAACAAAAAAATAGAATGAATTACATTGCCCGAAACATCGTAAGACTCTAAGACTTTTCTACCCTCCTACCCTTTTCCTTGGTCAAAAATGAAGATGGCTGGACACAACAGAATTAATCCAGATTTTTTTTCCCATAAAACGCACATATGGTCACAATAAATTAGCTATTAACTACTTCAAAATCCTTTGAACATAGACTGCATAGACATATATATAACTGATTAATCTTAAATGTGCTTTTTTTATCATCAACTTGAAAATATTTTCATACATATTTTATATACATATTTTTGTTTTTTTAAAAATTCTTCCCAGCTCTGTTATTTTTTCTTCTTCTAGATATATATAGCATTGGTGATTGCATCAATTATACAATTATATTCTCAAAAATAAGAAACAATAACATTTTAGATGCCACTTTTAGAACCACAATATGGTAACTTTGAGCTACTATAATACAATTCTGCATGATGCAGTCAGCAAGAAAGGTATATTTTCAAGACTAAAAACTGGTGCTGTCATTTCCATTAAGATTCCACTGATTCAAAGACAATTCTCCTGATCTCTTTAAAATACAATGTCAATATAATTACAGGTTAATGACCTCCTTTTTAATTACCAATTACCATTGTAAAATTACAGGCTGCAATTCAATCAATGTTGTCCCTTACCTTTGGCTCACAATTAACTGCGTGTTCATTTTTATTTTCACTGACACAGTATGCTGAGTTGCAATTGTAAGTAAATGTTATGGACACATGTTGATTGAATCCTGGCCATAATTTTGTTAAAACAAATTAATATGTCCATAGATGTATGGGTCCTGAAGAGTTACAATGTTATCTGATGTAGTCCGGCATAAATGAGACTTTGTAAATAGGAAATGAGCTACAAATCTGTGTGCAGATATCAAATGTCTTTCTCATACTGATGAATGAATTGTTTTCCTGGCAATTGTACAAGCTAAAATATGGATAGATTGTACATGACCCATAAAGTCATTGGGACCATTTGGACTCTATTGGGACCATTACTCAGTTTTACCATTGTGGCATTTCATCTTACGTTGAGTGGGAAACTTAAGCGAATGCTAGTTTTTACACAAGTTTGGCAGTTGTAGGAATAAGACAAAATGACAGTGAAAAAGAAATATAACCGTTGCTTAAATCCACAGCTAAGATTGAGATGCAAAGTACATATTGATTAGTGATTACAATGTTGAGAGGCCTTACAGTAGCGTAAGTGTAATGGGGAGGAATGGATGGCTCCGGACTCATCAGACAAAAATAGCTAAGAACATATCCCAATGTGCATTTCTACAGACAAAGTCAGATGCATTGCACATTGCGTCGAAAAGCATTGCACTGCAAGTTCCAAAGAGAACACATCTTATGACAAGAAAACAGCTGTTGAAGGAAGTTACTCGACAAAACTGTTAAAAAAATAGAATAATAAAGAAACAACAAGATTCATATTTTTTCACAGATGCATGCATTATATTAATAACCAGTGGATTCTTACTTCAATCCTCATCATAGCTTTCCACAGGAACGATGCTGTTCACCTCAAAGTAGATTAGCAGATTGTTATTTTTAACCCCAGTACCATTTGTCAAGGTTATTGAAGACCTTGTACTCCTTGTGCCTTTTGATGTAATCACAAGCGAGGCAAGTATGTTCTGCCCAAAAGTATGATTTTTTGACCGTAAAGTGCTTATGCCAGCGGAAGTACCTTAGGTACATCTCTTCATTCTTGTCCAGGAAAAAGATGTAGTCCGCCAGCTCTTTTGGGGACAGGAAATCGTCCACGTGGATAAAGGCATCGCCCGGGACGAAGTTCTCGTAGTTCTGCCTTGATGGTCCGAGGACGATCGGCACCGATCCCACGGCCAGCGGGTTGTACAGCTTCTCCGTGATGTAGTCTTTGTGGATGGAGTTCTCGAAGGACAGATAAAACTTGCAGCTGGCTATGATGGGGAAGAAGTTCTGGTCATTGACATATTCCCCAAAAGCTTGCCCGTAGGCATGGATCTCCACATACTTGTAGAGCTCGTTGTAATACTTGACACGGATGTGTTCGGGGTTCCAGTTACTGACGATCCAGCATATCAGCTTGCTCTTGCTCGGCGCCACAAACTCCTCCCCCTTCTGGGTGGCGACTATTGACCCATAAGGCACAATGATGTCGGCGTCCTGACGGTAGTTGAGCGTCAGATTGAAAAGGTTCTCCAGACCAGGCAACTGTGACGAGTGCGAGGGTGACTCAAGGTTCATCCAGATCCATTTCTGAAAAGAGGGGCGTGGCAAAGGGGGAAGGTTCGACAGGTTGCTGCTGATGTCGCGGTGGTGGATGATGACCCCATCCGATTGGTTGTAAAGGTTCCTGTCGGCCGTCAGGTAGCAGCCCTCGATGTTGAAGAGCGAGCTGCAAACTCCCAGATCGTAGGTTTGGCCAAATGGCCATAACCAGATCAGCACAATGGTCTGATTGGGCTCGTTTTTGGCAAACAGGTGTTTGACCTTCAGGGTGGATGTTGCCGACTCCACAGGGCCCGAAAGCCAGCTACTGGATGGCTTGAAATACATTAAAAACAAAGTCACGAAACATCCCAGCAGAAAGGTGGCAATTAAGAGAGGTCGTAGAATTCCGTGGAAAGAGGCAGATGGCATGCTTTTTCCTTTAAAACGAAGAAACGAAAAGAAAATCAAAAATCAGAATCGCTGTTTCTTATACGTGCAGCAAATATACCATATATATAAAAGCCATACCATATATAACAGGTGGTAACATGACAGGGAACTTGGCTGCATGAAGGAAAACTTATGTTATACGTTACAACTCAGATCCAATATGGCATTGTGATTTGGGTATAAAAGACTAATACCTTTGTCAGATTAAGATGTGTAGTTCAGGGCATGAGAAAATCACTGACCGAACAGAAAATGACACTGGCCCACAATAGACTTCTATATACATGTTACTTATATTTTGACTGGATTCATCTTTACTTGAATCTGAATGCACATCAGCTTTAGCTGGAGCCAGAAACCTTATATGAAAATTGTGCTCTTACAGACATTGTGATGCTCTTACTTGATGAGTCAGTCAACTAAGGACGTGCAAAAATTGAATGCATTCAAATAGAAATGCCTGTAAAATGCCAGTTACTGGTTTTGCCAGGATTGTCGGCATGCTTCTGAATGAAATACTTGATGATGAAAAGAACAAATTTAGCTTTAGTCTTCATGGACATTTTCGTTTATATTTTTTTACTGAAAAGGCATAATTTCAATGCTGCTTGTTAATGCCCAGTTCGGTTAACCAGTGTTTCTTTAAGTATGATTCTGTACTTGTGAAGTTCTATTGCAGTATGTTAAATGGTAAACAAATGTTTGTATTTCTTCAAAATGAATGATCAGAGCGTTTAATACCGTGGTGATAGCAGCAGATAAATCTGTAGCAAGTACAATGTATTCTGAGATTGTGGATGTAAGTTCATACAAAGAGAATCATGTTTATACAACAAATCCTACATGTAGTGTCACCCTGTCACAGAAAATTAAATAATCACAATAATCTCTCTCTAAAATGTCTTTGATGAAATACTATGACGTTTTCAACATGACAAAGTTACGGATATAACATACGTAAGAAATTGTCAAAACATTTTTTTAAAAGCCAAAGAGTTTCAGCTCTTTCAGTAAGTAGATCCATGTAATTCATTAGAATCTAACATTTGAATGAAATTCCAATAAAATCTGTAATTGCACTTTTGTAAGATTAAACACTGACAGTGAATATCATTCATGTATAATTTAATTTAAGGAAAATTTTCATATTCAATTAAGTGTAAATTTTAATGTTTTATTTAACTGAATATCAAATTGACACAAAATGAGGCTCCCAGGGGAAACATAATTGGGTCTTATTTTAATCAAGGAATTGAACCCTTTCCCTGTACATTTATTTTAAACACACACATGGTCACCCCCAAAATGAGTGGGTTGTATGGGTTTGAGTATAGCTAAAATTTAGTCCATCTTGTCAAACAAACAAAAATGAAATGGGGATAATTGCCCATTCGCAGATACTCACGTGAAATACTTGGAATGGCGTTGAAATCCAGGCAATATTATATGTTTATTTCCAGTGATTAATAGCAAAAAAAGATGTTTTCATCACTGATGCGAGGACAAGCTTATCCCCCTTTTCTCAATGATCAACTTGAACCTGAAAATCTAAAAATAAAAGCCTGTTTCAAATGTTTAAAAAAACAAAAACAAACATGAAACCTGTTGAAGAGGCCAAGGTCTTCCAGTTCATTTGTTGAGCGTGTTGATTTTCAGTGGTCTTCTTGTGTAGTCCCACCAGTGCAAGTCCTAGTCCGTTCCCTTTCCTGAAAGAGAATAACCCGACATGTCTTATACAGATACCATATTAATGTCAAATCCTGTCTTTGGAGAATACATTTATTAATATGCCTGAATATGCAACATAATAGTATGTACCCCTAGGCCCTCTACAACAACAGTCATTGGATGGTAATTCTTGTGATGTTTTCCTCAAAATAAAATGAGGACCACTCAAGATGAGGTAGTAAGCTGTGAGGGGGTTACAAAAGACAGTAGCTGGTGCACACTGCCCTTTCATAAAATGAAATACTGTTAGGAAGTGCATTCCATACAATACAAAAACCTTTATCTGACCAGTCTCCTCTGCCTATTTCCATGTTACTTCTGTGTGGTCCTCATACATTCATAAAAAACAAAATTTAGAAAAAGGCGTGAGCATGGTCCTGTAGTGTAATGGTTATGGAATTTGATCCAGAACTCATAGGTTGCAGATTTGATTCCAAGATGTGGCTTTCCTAATATTGGCAGGAGCAAGGCATTTAACCCTGATATAAATGTATTGTATTTAAAATGCTAAGTGCGCAGGTCACTCTGGATTAGTGCATCTGCAAAGTATCTACATGTAATGGAAATTGCTTTCCATATAATAATAACCCATTCCGTTGGTCTGCTCCTCCTTCAGTCTTGCCAATATTTGTTCCTCATTTCATATTAATGGAAAAACAGGAAAAGTGCTGAGCGAAGCACACATTCCCACAAACTTTCATTTGATTTCAGCACTTTCCTTTGTCACGACACACAGAGAGAGTATAGAGATGCTGGCAGCATGGTTGGGCCTTTTGTATTCAATGCACAGGTCTGACTCATGAAGCAAAGAACCTTGGGATATTTCTTTTCTCCAGCAGAGTTTTGGGCTTATTTGAAGTGGACATCTCAGGGTGTAACTGGCCCCTAACCTTTGTCTGATATTTGATCACTCAGGTTTGGAGTGTCTTGGAATTTGGCAGCATGCGGTATGAATGCATGAATCTAGCTGGTAAGATCTATGAACTTGGAAACATAACCGTAAGAACTCAGCACTTGTGTGTATTTGTACACGTAGTTAATTCCAAAAGGTCAAAAGTACCATTGTCTCCAGAGAGGATTCATTAAAATGTCCCTAATGTGAACAAAGTTTTGAGAAGAATGGGCTACATTTTACCCAACTCCTTCACAAGATTTGAGACTCATAAATCATTCCCAGTAATTCTTAAAGCAATCTCAAAATCAATAACTGATGCTAGATTTGTGTGCAGTTGAAAGTGGGTATCTGTACGATGGTGTTCTGTCTGTGCCAAACACTGGTGTATCATGTACTAACCAGCAGTAACCTCCCCAGACAGTAAAAACTATTACTAATCAGTCCTGCAGCTGATGTCTTGGAAAACTCATTTATCACCATTGTTCTCTCAGAAAAGGACAGAATGATTGCATATATAAAGTCATATACATGCAAACATTTTTACATCTTTATCTGATCTTCTGATGCTAGCCCATGCCCTTTAGATGCATTGGAAAAGTGGTTACAGTGTTGCAATATTAATATCAATTTGAATAATACATTTACAGAAATTAATTAAATGAAATAAATAAATGGCAATTCTAAAACTATAAATTCATCTCATGACATTTGAGTCCAATGCTTTCCAAGGTTATGAAGCAAAATGTACATTTTTATTTGAAATTAATTCAGTCAGTATTCAAAGCGGTATTGGCAAAACTTCAGTCCTTGAGCTCTGTGAATTTATATTTTTTTTATTGGGCTTTAAATGTAATGCATTTTGTGTTGGGTTTGCTTTTGTGCCCATTTTTTATGACTTTGTCAATATTTAAGACTCTTGATGGGGGCTGTTTGCTAAGGGTGCATTATTTCAAATCTCAGGAATTGAATCTACTAACCTCTGTGGTTCTCACACCCAGAACAATGACCACTGCACCTGTGTTAAATACCAGTGACTGTTTTTCACTTTACTGGCCATACAGTACTGTAGGAGAGCTAGCTCCAATTGGAGAACAGGGGCATTGTGATGTAAGATCTTATGGAATGCGAGCCTGGTTCTTAATCGGCCAATTAAAAAGCTGTCCCCTGCTATTGGCTGGGCAGAATTGGCTACTCTCTTTAAGAATGAAAGGAAGACCTCCATTGCAAATACATATTTTTCAGTTTAAAAAAAGAACATTGATGAGTTGTGGTGGAGGCTAAGCAATTATTGTGAGATATTGTCACATTTGTTAATAGACCACAGCGAGCTTCTGATAATTGATTGTGCCTGTGGCTTTTGTGGGAGTATGGAAATAATGAGACTAAGTAAAATCTGTAATTATCTAACATGCAATAACAGAGAGTCGATTGTATTCGTACTGCTCAGTATCTACCCTTTGTAGTCCTGTCTCTCTGTGGACAGAAAATAATTGCCTCTTGACAACGCCTCATCTCCACAAATACATCTATAAAAACCCTGGCATTCTACACACGTTGCCTTTTCCAAAATTAGCCAGCCGGTCAATTGAACAAGACATACATTAATGTTTACGTTTTAAATCGGGTGTACGGTTTCCCGACGCTATTCAGTTTCACTCGTGCACGTGCGGACACCGCTTTTCGAGGACCACTCGTGTTGCAAACAAATAGAGGAGGCGAGCACGTACGCCCCGCTGTGCTCAGCCATCTGCTGACGCTGTTCCCTCCTCGTGCACCTCCCCCATCCCTCAAACCTGTGTTTGAAAAGAAGGTGTTGACGGAGGGAATTTCGTGCCAGCTCTTCTGATCTATAGAAGCAGTAAGGCATCCCTCTTTGTGGAGTCCTGCATTTTTTGTAAAAATGAGTCACTCGAGATGTTGAGTATGCTCCTTTTCTCTAAAGTTTGATGAATTCTGGAACCCGTCCATGTCATGGGGAGGGTATCGTTTTTTTGCCAAACCAGTGAATGATCCACAATAAAATATTGTGTGTATGAACTGTGCATGAATCTTAACCTCATTTATGTATTTATTTATTGATTAATTTGTTCATTAGTAGAATCTCAGGTCTTCTTCAGCATGCATATTACGTATTACATTTTTCCCAGTTAGTCATTGATATTGTACTTGATTGAAATACAGTGACCTGTTCTGTAATGAGTTCTCTAATGTTGGTGTGACTGTGAAGGCTTGCTTATTGTGGCTTTGTCATTGACAGATTAAAGCCAGTGATGAAGTAATGTACTGAATACAGAAACATGAAGCAAAAAATAATAGAGTAATTCAAAAGGTGAGGAAATGATCTATTTTTCAGTTTCTTCGATCATCTCTTCAAGCGTTAGACCGTTTCAGAAATATGACCTTGTATTGCTGCTGAACGTTGAACATAAAAACATCTAGTGCAGTTTCGTGTAATTTTTCCAACTCCTCTAACCATAATCAATCTCCTCGCTAGCGCACCTCTCAAAGCCTCCTCTTCACCTAATACGGAATTCAGCTCCAAGTCTCATCTCCTCTGCCTCTCTCCCACAACGGCAAAGTGAGGCTCACTCTATTAACTCCCCGTTGCTGTGCGTGTTTTGGTTTCAAATCTCATGTTCTTGCTTGCTGTTACAGATCTTCTCTCCTTTTCCGCCTCATATTTCTGTTCCCCTCTGTGCATTCGTTTTTCTTGACATGCAATTTCTCAACTCTCTAAAATCTTCCACCTCTAGACGGCCATTTTTTATAATGAACTTCCCAGTGACTTTGTAGCTGAGCTTGCTCTTTCCATAATTGGTGGCAGTGAGGTGAAAGACCTCTTTTTGATCATGTCTATGCTCTTTGTCTTGTTCTGGAGATCCATTTGCTTAAAAGTATTATTGTGCTTTGTTTGTTGAAATGACCCATAGCTCACTGCAAGGTTCATCCTCATTCTATGCTTGAGATGTTTGACACATATAATTGCTAACCAAGATGACGGTGGAGGGGGAAGAGGTGGTGAGGTAATGATGAAAACATTGAGCTGGAGAGCGTCAAGGAAAAATAAACCTTCTGAATTTATCCAGATGCTTTCACCCGAATGCGTGAGATTCAGTACCTGGGTTTGAAAGCATGAGGTGGGTACAGATTTAAACTTGACAACTGTGGAGCATGGAGATACAGTAGCCTATGATGTATATAGTCATATTTAATTTTACTTTTATGTCTACTTTTTACAAAAACTGTAGTCTGTGAGAGGAAAATGGTACTATCACACAACATTACATAGATTTCTCTGAAGAACAGTGTTCCCTCTGTACGTAAATGTCTACATTGTTGCTTGAAACCATGAGGTAAGATGGGTGATTGACAGCTTTTGAGCAAGTAAAACAACCAGTAAAAAAACTCTTATTTTGTTGTAACTGAATTAAATTAAAATGATACAGACTGTTTTATCTTATCGTCAACACTAATTACCAATGTGTCGATAAAAGATGCTTTGATTTTAATATGTGGATTTCTAAAGAAACATAAGAGATGAACTTGCAAATTTGGAGAAGATAAAGTAGTTCTTTATGTAGTAGTGTGATACTCTCAGAAATGTCAAAATGATTTAGTGTGCCAAGAGGAACTGTGTTGAAAATTATGACTACATTTGCCAAACAATGAAAAATACATGTAGAGATGGTAATAGTGGTCACAGGTTGAAGCTGACTGACAGGCATAGAAGGACATTTTACAGCACAGCTGCTCTGAAAAAAAAACTGCAAAAATAAAAATGACCTCAGAACTCTCTACACCTCCATGACCTAGTCTTAGCCAAAACCTGTACACTGTAAGTAGGGCTGCAGTAAGTAGGGCTGCAGGAAAACTTTGATGGAAATGAATGGGAATTTATGGGAATTATTCGATTATTTTCACATTGACCGCATTTTCTTTCTGAAAATTCCCTATTTTCTTTACCGTCATTTGATATTTAGGCCTACGATAAGCCTTATTTATAGATTAAAATGTTAAATTTTAATTAAGAAAGGCTCAGTTGTGCACCATTGTTGATAAGAGATAAACATTCTTCCACTTGTTTGATATCCTGTTTTACCTGCTTTACATTTGAAATCTGTGTAAAATCTGTAAATTATGTACAAAAAGCAGAAAATGAAATATAAATAGGTTAGGCTTAAAAAAATCTGATGTTAAACACCGCTTATGTGTTTTTGCAGCCACATCTAATTTATGGTTCCTATTAAAGGTTTACTTGCTGTCTTGACATCTCCCTCATAATATAGCCAATTTTAAAAACCGTCCCCCACAACCAAAAAAAAAAATCGAAAATTGCTGAATGCTCTCATCTCCTTCTGCGTGTCCCTGCTCCGCTACACTATCAAGTGCACTCCTGTACTGTCCTGCTCTGTCCAAACTGATTGAAGCGTACACGGAAGCAGAGAAGAAGTTTTTGTTTTCTAAAACTCGCCCCAGTGCTGTGCTAGCTAATGTGCACGATGTAGCTAACTACTTAGCTAACGTAGCTACTGTTCGTGTTGGAACAATTCACAAGTAAACGAAATGGGCAAACAAAAAATACCCGATTTTTCTCACTCCCTGCCCGTCCAAACTCTGTCTCTTCTATACCAGATGCAGATAGAGAGACAGACTTGATCAAAGTTCTCAGGTATAGTCATCGCAGCCCGACTCGGTCAGTGTACAGTCAGATGATGATAGTGAAGCACAGCTAATTGAGTCGAATGTGTCCGTGACTCCACTGCTTGAAATACAATTTAAATCATCTTGGTTGCAGGAGTTTGCCTTACATTCACCATGTTATGACAAAGTGAAAAATAAGTGTGCAATGAAACATACTTTACAAAAGGTTTTTGCCCCCTTCTTGATTTCCTCATTTATTGCATATTTCTCTCACTGAATGGTTTCAGATAATAAAATAAAATATAATATTATGGAAACCCACACAAACTTATAACATAGTTTTTAAATCATTTCATTCATTCAATGATAGATACAAATTACCAATATTGCCCCTGTGAAAAAATAACTGCTTAAAACTTAATTAAACTAAGTTTGGTTAGACCACGCTCAGCTGCAATAGCTGCAACGAAACATTTGTTGGTCTTCAAGCATGAACTGCTCTTTTCAGGTCCTGTCACAGCATCTCTATTGGGTTCAAATCAGACTAGGCCACTGCAACATTTTAATTTTATTTCTTTTCAGCCATTCAGATGGGGACGAATAGATCTGCTTTTGAGTCCTCTTAAGCGCAAGGGTTTCACTTTGTACGAAAATTGCACTTCGGGCATTGCGCTTCGGGCGTTTCAGAGAACAACTTCAACGCCATTTATTCGCAAGTAGCTTATTTGCTTCTGCATTTTTCCTGTTGCGCCCTTATCGTGTTGTCAGTAAGTTTGTGGGTGCCGTTGCGGTCATGGCGTGTTTTGAATCAGGTGTAGGATGTTGCACATGCTAGCAAAAATTTGGCCTGTAGCAGCCAATAATGTTTTTGTAGGAGAGCAGCGGTTTGTGCCTTGCCACTTCTTGCGGCCCAATTTTGCCCTGTGTCTTTCTTATTATAGAGTCACTGATCTTAGCTGATGATAGAGAGGCATGCAGTTCTTCAGAAGTTTGTGATTTGCTGGAGTCCTAGAGCCTTAGAAATGGCTTTGTAACCTTTTCCAGACTGATACAGCTCCACAACTTTTTTCCTCAGTTGTTCTGGGAGCCCCTTTGATCGTGGCATTGTGTGCCTGTAGAAACTTTGAGGTGACTACTTCTTTCTGATGGCAAGGTTTCATACATACAGCAGAGCTGGTTGCAATCAAGTCTGGCTGTGGTCAACCACCTGAATATAATTTTCAATGACAGATTTGTTGATTTCTTTGGTTTATAACTAAGAGGCCAACTGCATTTTCATAGGGGCAATATGAGTAATTGGTAACTTTATTGAATGAATGAAATAATGATGTAAAAGCAATGTTTTATATTTCCTTGTCTATTATATTATTTTATTTGATTATCTGAAATCATTCAGTGAGAGAAATATGCAATGAAAGAGGAACTTAAGAAGGGGGCAAATACTTCTTCACAGCACTTTATATATTTTACATTTATTTCATATGTGACATGTAAGGAGATTTTGGCTCCTAAAAATTGATTTGGCTCCTAAATAATTTGGGTTTTGGAAGATTCTTTTTTGTCTGGAGCCCTGATGTGTGTGTGTGTAATTATTTGTTTGTGTGTATGTATGTATGTATGTGTGTGTGTGTGTGTGTGTGTGTGTGTTTATGTGTATCTTAGGCATCGTAGGCACAAAAGTGTTTCACTAAAAGCAAAAAAACCCACTTCATGTAGCTGAGTGTTCAAGCCAGAGCACACTGTTGCTCGACTGAATGGAGGCCTAAGGCAAAAACTGACCATCCGCTCAAAACACATTCACTTGTTGTTGCAGTTAAATTGATTTGTGAAACTGCACTGCATATTACATATTTTAGGCATGTTTAACCTGTATAGTCAGTGTGTTATTATCTGAAAAGTCTTTATCTATTGTGGAAAGTAAACATTTGAATAGCTTGATAGCTTTTTATCTACGTGTCTGTGTTCTGTGATGTAAACGGACTGAAACAGCTCCTGGCCTTATTCTGTCAGTACTAGCACTACAACCGTTTAAAACCCTAGACTCCATGGTTATTTGCACATTACTGTATCATTTTCCAGAAAAAAAAAAAATGAATGGGGATTTTTATTCAGTGCAAATTGTGATAACTCTGTGTACTGAATTCCATTACATATTGTTCCATGTAAAGTATTGTCAAACCTTTCTCACTCATTGCATCATGGTAGAGACATAGAGTAGGCTAGCCAATAAATGTTGCAACAGCACATTCTGTCATAATCTGTACTGGTTGATATACGTGGTTATGATTTGCTGTATAGTGTTTATGAGTCCTTATTAGGTGCCACCAGATAGGCATCGTCGGTATTACAGCAAAATGGTTGTGTCTAAAAAATACTGTATAATAGGTTATTAAGGTATGCAGACCTGGTTAGAGGTGTAAAGGTCAAATGTCTTTATCTGTGTTAAAGACCAAAAATGAAACACAAATTTACTCTAAGACCAGTTTATCTGTTTTTAATAATAATAATAATAATAATAATAATAATAATAATAATAATAATAATATTTTTTTGATACTAAAGGCAATTTTGAAAATGCACCCAGACCTGTTTGCTAACATAGTCACTGTAAACTAAATAATAATAATAATAATGATAATAACGATACGGATCTGAGAACAGGTCCTCCCCATATTCTAAACGGGAGACCTCTGCCCCACTAACGTTTGCCTGTACAATTTCTGCCCTCTAAAAATAAGCTAAACATGATGTTTATCTTATTTTGTCATCGGATCAACAGTAAGGTAACTTTGCTCTGTTAAACCCGCAGGGTGTCGGCTACCACACATAGCTCAAAGGCACACACTTCAATAGGATATTATGAAACGAAGACTCCTTCGAAGGTTTAGGTAGGAGGTCCGTGCGTTTGCTAACTAATGAAACGATTGTAGCCAACACGCGGATGCCTGAGACTACCAAATCCTGTAGAAATAGGCTAATTTTCCGACTGCCCTCATATATACCGTAGGGCAACGTCAAGCTTGCATGTTCCTAATGCGGAGTAACAACACTCAACCGCACAGCACATTCATTCATTCAAGTCATACGGACTGATGCATAACGCAGAGGAGAAGAACCCAAAATGTTACGGTATGTGAACAGCACCTTAAAGAGCCAGGAAGACATGAAGCCACCACTCCGATGTAGCTAACTTGACGGGACCATCAACCTAGTACTTAACACATTCTGTCCAGTTTAATCATTCATATATTTGTGGAATAGAGCATTTTGCTTTGACGAATCTTGCCATTCACAGTAGTTTCGAATCAGTTTAATAGTCGCTTACACAGACTTGACTATATACACAGCGTTGATACGTTTCCAGATGACTTCATTTAATTTTGATTACAGCTGAATAACAGTCTGCTACATAGCAATGAGATACCAGAGACGGAATAAACAGGCAAAGTGGATAATGGACCAACTATATTTAAATCCGGTCACAAATCGGCGGTTAAGGAGGCAGGAATAGGGCATCCTTCAGTTTATGTATTAATTTCCAGCGGTAACAATGAAGGTCATTTTTGGATTATCTTAGTGTAAATGTTTGAACCACAGCCTAGCTAATGTCACAGCGAGTGACAAAATTGCTAGCAGTACTGTTATTGGATACATGTCGGTATTTGGGAAATGCAATATGCTATAAAATAGCACCAAAATACAAATTACACTTGCGGTTATGATCACTGTTCAGTGCATCCCGTTTATCATGAGCACCTAACGACAGCGATACAATTTGGATGGCGTGTAGCCCCACATAAATGAGAACCTCTGTGTAGCCACACATCATGAACACATCATGAGCACACACACACATATATATATATATGTATATAGGCTACATATATATAGCCTATATGCATACACACACACACACACACATATATATATATCCATCTCCAGTGGCCTATTCATTTTCTCTACAGATACAGGGTTTTCAATTACATGACTACAGGTACAACACTGCGGTGCATGTTTTGTAGTGCAATATTTTACTCACCGTCCTCAGGATGGACTGGCATCAACTAAAATAGATCCACATACTGCCATAATGTACACTTCAGTCGTTTCCTCGTAATTTGGACGAGCTTCCCCATTCCGAATACCGCACAATTTTGGCAGTGATAAAATCTTGCGGTGGTGGCAATTTTCGCACGCATCTGGTCGGGATTCGGTAGATCCCGAACCCATAGCTAGTCCAGCTGCAGTGGTCGCCGGACAAGAAGTGCAGTCGTAACGATTTCGATCACATAGCACTGAAATGGATTGAATTATTATTCGCTGGAAAAACAAAATGCAGGTGGCGACTAATTCGAATGAAGTGATGTGAACCAAGGCATCGCGCCCGCGTGCAGGGTGTTCTGCGATGTGGAATAATTCCCTCACTAGCCCCTACAGCGCTAGCATCATTGTGTTATGACAAAGCTTGCAGCTGCTTCAGAGGGGGGAGGACCAAGATGCAGAAAACTGACCAGTAAAGCAGTTTTATACACCTTCGTAGCTAATTTGGCAAACAGTGTCTTCAGGAATAACTGGCCAGTGGTTTTCTTTGTATTTTGCTAAATGGATATGTGTAATTTAAGGTAGAAATATGAAAGCAATCCTCATGAAGTATATTTAGTCATTTGTAATTGGCAGTTACACCGAATATTAGACAGTACGCCTGACACGGACAGAATATACTGTCGGCGTTTTGGATTACTTCGGTTAAGTGTTATGTATCGCTATTTTCTTATAATAAAGCCTTCAAGGAAAGACTGCCCATACATGGAAAGCCATTTTCCCTCATATGTTGTCAATTGTTACAGTAATAATCATTGTTGAGGGGAATTTAAATAAATGTACATATACATGCATGGTCAATGGTTTTAAAATAAAGCGTAATTAAATGCTTAAAAATGAGTTGGTACTGGGAGCCGTGACAGCCAAGCCGAGCAGGTGCTCCTCTGCGCATGCTCAGTACATGTGGGAGCATTTACAAAGCGGCAGCGGGAAAGAGCACTAAGTTGATTTAATGTAAACAATTAATGCCTCTTATCCTGGTCTGGAAAAACAATATTTGTTGTTGGACTACCGTTATAAGCAGAACTGTATTGGTTTTCAGCTGTAGGACCCCAAGTACATGGAAATTAAAATGCAGAACAAGCACCGTAGTCTTTAATAATTTCTTCCACACTTCCAACGCGGGAGGAACACGTGGGGCATATACCGATATGACGTCATTGTTTTATAAAACATGAAATTATTTAACATTTCTTGGGGTTGGACATTTGTTGAACATCTGTTTTCTGTCTGCTTAACTTGTCCGTCCATGTATACTACCTGTCACAAAGGGTTCACTCGATCCTGAACAGTTCCTGAAACTGTTTCCTCTTGCTTTCTCCACTGTTGGTATCTCCACATCAGCGAGACACCTACTTTGAGTCAGTTTTTTTTCCCCCTGCTGAATATTGAGTTTAGATGGGCATGTGTTTTTGTGGTTCAAAATGTAGTTTTAGTACATTTTCCCTAGCTATTTCTGTTTCTAGCTATTTGATCTCTGACATACAATGATTTTCTCATGGAAACTTTACAGATTGAGAATGGAAAATTGGACTGATTTGGGGACAGTTCTGGGTTATAGTTCATCATAGTGCTTACAAGTTTGTCTGGGACAGAACAGAAACATGCAATACAACATGCTCTGCTAGCATAGGGAATCTAGGGTACCATGTCTTATAAAAATATGTCTCTTTCTGAGCCTGAATTGCAGAAAGATGATTCTCAGTTCATTGCTAGGTCCACAAATTCAGAAAGACAGAAGGAAATTCAAATACAGATGAATATAATTGTAGTTAATGCATACGTGCAAAAGTGATGTATGCAATTAAAATATATCAGTGGCTAGTTATTAAAATAAGAGGGATGGATGGAGGGGTGCGTGGCCAGTTTGGCAACTGGACTCTGCTGCCAAACAGAGCTTAATGGACCTAGCGGGTCTTTTTGTTGCAACTGACAAACAATCAGAAACCTTGCATAAACATTTTGCTGTGGTGACTGGCAACTTTCCTGCTGAGTGGCTTAAATGAATTAAAATACATTATAAAAAAGACATTGAATGACACTAACAATATAAACAAGGCTGGCATGATACATCATTTACCTCTATTGATAAGACTGCAGGTTTATCGAACAGAAATGACCAAAAAAAAGCCATGTACATCATGTTTGTATTATGTAAGTAAGAAAGAGAGCATGCTGAAATTCATTTTCACATTTCCATGCAGGCGCCACATTGAAATACATCATATGGATTATACATTTTGCATAATTTCAGAAGCTCTTGGAAACTCTACAGGTTTGACTTAGGCTGTTGTTAGGTTTTCCCTCCATAGTAAAAACCACACACAGGATTTGAGGTTGAATCTGTGGGATTTCTGGTCTTCTGGGAGTGCCGTATAATGTAGATTTGGCCTTCAACATTGTCATCGAGATTAAAATTTGTCTCCCTGGAGATTTGCCATCCATTGTACAAAATGTCAGGATTGTTACAAGGGCATTACTGGTAGTAATCAAGTAATCCACTTGTGGATTTTTTTAAAAAACCTCTCAAAGAGTCACGATTAAGTAATAGTACACATGAGCAAAATTAAACCCAAATGCCCCTTTTTTTTTATCAAAGTGAAATAAATCAACATGATTCACAAAAACAAAAATAGTTCTGGACAACAATATGAATGAATGTTCCCTTCCTACCCTGTTTGTTAGCTCACTGGCCACCAATAGTGCTTAAAATGTAAGAGGAGACGGTGCTAATTTCATTTGTATTTATCATGAACATGTCTTGCAATATTCCCTGTGTATTTTCTGTTTATTTGTACCTGTATTGTAATTATGCGTTAATCATAGGCTTTGCTTAAAAAATAATTATGCTTGTTTGTCACTGTGTCCAATGCAATTTAAAATGCGTAATTCTTGCTGTATAAACCTGCCTAGAAAATTACATAATTCCCTGCAATCAGTTTGTGCTATAAACCTAAGCATCCATTTGCATCTATAAGCATCTCTTGGTCAAGTTCACATGGCACAAAACAAACCGAATAGACGGACCACAGAGGTTACGTTTTAGGAGATCATTGCACAAATCATGGCTGCTTTTATAGGACCTCCTCATACCATGAACAATTCAAAACACGTAAACCATGTCTCATTTTTGAGAAAATTTCTCGCCAGTCAAGGCCAGACACTGAATAGCACATCTAATGGTCTTGCACACTTAATAGCCACTAGGCACAAGGTGACCTAGATAAAAGATGTTACAGTAAGTCAGCTGGTATGGTATTTCATTCTGTGTTTGACGGTTATGAGAAATAAACATTATTATTGCTTATAACATTTCAAAAACACTTTCTATGATGTAAAAACATCAGAGTATATAAATCTTTTCTCAGACATGTGTAAGCAACCCTCCTTCTCAAAAGGCTGACAAGCTTACTGCTTATTGTAACATGGATAATAAGAGACGTAATCAAATATGTATATCTAAGAGCATAATATCAAAATATGCACCACTCAAAACAAAATATGAACATGTCATTAATGAACATTTGTGATGATGAATATATTTGTGAAATAGCATAACATGGTATAGCCATCTGTAACTGCTGAATGATGCGGTATATTTAGTGATGGCAATAGATTTAACATTTATTACAAAAATGCAACAATAATAGTATGCTGAATTGTAAGTGCACGTTCTGAAATTGAGCAGAAAAGAATGATTGGCATTTATAGGTGATGTCAGTTTATAAGCAATAAACATACCAAACCATACAATGACAGGAGTAAGAATTTATATCAAAATTAGCATTTATATAGGAGAGGGGGAAAAAAAACATCTCACATATACAATAATCAGTTTTATAAGTGATGTTGACTTGATGTGTGGTCATTGTTCATTTGATGAAATAATTTTGAGGATAGCTGGGTGATTCCTGAGCAACAGCGCTGAGTTCCTGGTTTATTGATCTGCTCCGCAGTCTGGTTGCCTCTCCATTGCCTCTCCTGACTGACTGACTGACTGACTGACTGCTGCTGCTGACAGACGTCCATTCCATCTCATGGCACAAGGTCGTGCTCTGGTCAGTTGGGAACCTGCAGTCTGCATGCACCAGCTGCGCGTGCACTGTTCCCCTGATGCAGCTCAGTGGGTGGACTGTTACAGAGTTCAAATCAACAGCAAGAAAGTGGCAACACATGCTTTAGGAGTGAACAGGGTTAATCTGTGCTGTGTTTAATTGGAGGGTGCCAATGCAGCCATAAAACAAGCCAACAAAAATTATTAGGCTTTTCAAATCAGGAGGAGAAAAATCGCTGGGTATTTATATTGGTTAAAAAATATTTTAAAGGGGAAATGAACATAATGACGACCTCTCAACCAATATATAAATGGTAAGGTAAACCACTGGTATCCTCTTTAATTACACTTTGTATAAATAGTTCCAGTCTTATTTGATCATCTTGTCATCCTTCACTAAAATGTGGTGAAAACATCAGACCAAAATTATCTTTAACATTATTACAACCATCAGTAGTATAAATCAGTCATTCCCTATTATTAATCATTTTTAAGCTTGAATTCCACTATTATTTTGAACGTGGTTTTTATTTATTAGCAGAAATATGTTAGTTAATAATCATGATACCGATAATTCCTTTAGAACAATGAACATTTTTTATTGTTATTTGATGCATATGCCCATGCTTTTTTAAATGCCCTCCATAAAATGTATTAGTTTGTGGTATTATTTCATCCAGTGAACAAAAATTCCACGTAGTCTCATTAACCTCTGAAGAAATATACAGTTTGTTGTATGTTGCCGCTTCTCCGTCTCTATTTGTATTTTTCATAGAGCCATTAGTGGCTACTATCCGTCAAAATTATAACATAAAAGGAACGGAAACCTCAAACTTCATCACAAAAATCATCATTTATGCCAACATCTTGCTATAATTACAACTTTAGAACTTCTTCTTCTCCACAGAAGGTCTTCAATTTTGTGAACACATTTTATTTTCAAGTAGCTTTGATTACTCTGTAAGTCAGGTCTACAATTACCTCCCTTTATTGCAAACCTCTGTAATACTGTGTAGCAAAAACCTTCTGCCAGCGTCTCAATTGGCAGTATCTGGGTGTTTACTTTTTGCAGTCTTTGATTTATTAAATTTAATCAACACTCTAACACCCATACACCCCTGTCCCTTATTTTTAATATAAAACTTTAACATCTATAAAAAATGGTCTGTTTACTAAAAGTCTAGATGTAGCAATTACTCATCTGGCTAAAAGCCACAGAATAAAATTAGTCACCCCTCAATAACTTCATAACCTTGGAAGTCTGCATGCACCTGACTTTTTAAATTACTTCCTAGTAATGAAATTCAACCCAAATTATCTTTGTATCCTTTCCAAGACTATTTAGGTTAGGATAAGGTCATAAGAGGCAAATTAAAAAGGAAGAGGAAAAACTATTAATACACAACATGCTAGTGTCCAAGTACAAACCTGAACTTCTACAGTTCCCTGGCTTCACACTCTCTCCGCTAATCCTTTTTACTCCAATAGTTTCCTCTAGTTCACTGGACTCAGTACTCATTCTGCACATTAAGCTTTCAGCTGACTTTCTCTCTTCATTAAGTTTCTTCCTCTCCCCTTTCCTTGCGTCGACAAATACAGAAGCAGCAGCTGGATAGACAATTAGTAACACTAACTGAACAAACTTCAAAAGGTAGTTAAGGAATACCACAGACAAATGTAAGAACGTGTTCTATGTTGGAAAGACAGTGAGGTGATTTGCTGTATGTTTACTACCAAAATTAGCAAGGAAAGCTCAACCTCCTTAATACTGTAGCAGATAAGACAATACTGCAAGCACAGGAGAACAAGTGGGATCTTTCGTGTTTATTAATGGCAAAAGGCTTTTCAAAGCAAGTGCAACAGTGAAAACAGAATCATGGAAGACAAACTCAAAACTTATAAGCAGTTCACATTGTAAGTGCAAGCTTAATCTTGCTGGAATGGGCTCCCTTTTACTGTACACCGTTTTAGAAGTACAGCTGGATAAGACTTTGACTCCTCCCCCATAATGAATTGTGGGCTGTGAGAAAGGTTAACACGCTTTCGACGCGTAGGTGTCGTACACTGCTGCCTTATTCACTTTCTTTATGGAAATGGCAGAAAAACTGCGCTTTTTAAAATGTCTCCTGGCCTACATCCACTACAGTGGATTTAACGCTGCTTAATTACATAAGCTCCCTTCCCCTTCCACAAACATTTTCAACAAGGATAATGTAGATTGTTTTCCCCATCTCTTACTGCTTGCTGAATGCGTAATTTACCAAACTTTATAGAAAGAAATAAATGAATGCTTTGTCCACAAATTATGTGTCTGAGGCGTTTAAAATATGGCACGTACAGAGAATGTAAGAACAAGGAATGATTTTATTTTAAACCTGTCGTTTGTGAATGTTGTAGGAACACAAACTCTTCACATTAGTTAATTTTGAAAGAGAAACATGCAAAATGATATGATACAGACTATACATTTTCAATGCCTTTTGAAATATCCAGTGTTCCATATCCAATTTTTTTTTTTTTTTTTTTTTACATATTTTTAAATAATGTACATTCATGCATTCTCCATATCTCCAATTAATTATCAGCTTTTTCTTATTAACAAAACACCAGCAGGTTATAATTGCGTTCATTCAGCATGACAAGAGATGAACAAAATGACATGTAGCCACAACACCAAAGGCAACATTCAGTTTGCTCATTCCTTTGAAGCTGTACTAGGTCCAACTGAAAAAAATGTAGGTGGATCGCTTGAGCCTTAAAACACAAAAGACAATTAAATGGTAGACATGCAGGAAACACCACTCTGTAGGTGAGAAAGTGAGGTAGGTGTTCATGCAGGAACACACTGAAAACAAAGAGCGCAATTTCACAGAAATGTTATGGCACTACACCAGAAGCTAAGCTCCTTAAAGTGGCTCTATACCAAAAACTCCAACTAACTGTCCTTAATTCCACTTCATAAATATGACCCAGTGCTGTATTTTATAGTGTCTTGCACTACATTAGTCTTTATGGTAGGTAAATGTCAACGCTTCTTTAATTTTGTTACTCAGAAGCTGAAAACGAAGAAAACAGTGGTTTGACTGAAGAGACTTTGTGCAAAATGGACACATTCCATTAGTTCTTGAATGTATAACAAGCTAAGTTTTTGTTATTGTGGAAGCAATCACGAACATATTGACCACAGAGCAAAAGTAGCCCAAACAACAATGGCCGCCAGCTAACTAGTTAGCAACTCCGGCGCATCTCCACCATGTGTTGCAATTAGTGATTTTTAGTAATAGTGATTACAGCGGGCAATACCACAGACTTACAACACAAATGTGTACAAGAGATCAGAGGAATTATTCTTATTTTTTAGCTATTTTTTCAAAACCTCCAATGCAAAACTACATTTAACGTGATGAAAAACTGTCCTGAGACATTCTGTTAGAAACAAAGCCATTTTAAAAAACTGACAATGCAGAACAAAAGGCAAAAGAAACGTTTCAAAATTGCACTTGTAAAACTGAACTCACAAAGCAATGATTACACAGTGCTTCTCTGAGTTACATACAGTAGAATGTCAAAGATACTGAATTCTTAATGAGGAATATACCCAGAAGTAGCAATTTAATTTAATCAAACTCTATCTTGTAAAAGGATAAGCATTAACTCAAAATGCTATCAAACTTAACAAAAAGGGGAAAACACTATTTTAAATATACAAAGGTACATGCCAAAGCACTTTTGGAAAACATTACAGTTTTAAACTAACTCTGTATTTGTAGGGTTTATTGCAAAGAAGATATGATTTAAAATACTCGTGCAGGAAGCAGTAAAACACACATTTTTCATTAATTGTTATGTGCAACTGAAGCTGTCTGCTCTGCAGTCAACAGCTAAGAAGGAAACCTTGCCAGCTGTCTTCTTGCCTCCACCCACGTATCTTTCGATCTAACAATTTTTGTTGACAGTTTGTAACATTTTTGTTATTGAGAGTGTAACATCGTCAGTATTTTTTGCAGTTGTTAGCTCTATGCTTGCATATACAAGGTCCAAGGCAGCCAATCTTATTTTCTGATTTTACTTGAAAAAATCCTCAGAGCAGTGTGGTGCTGAAGGAGTACATAGAAGTAGCTAGCTCAGAGACCTAACCAAATGGATGACACTATCCAGTTGATAAAGGTATGAGTATGTCAAGCGTAATCAAAAAATTGATGTTTGCACCAAAAATACTCATTATTTTTTGATGTATTGTGTGCATATTATTACACAAAACATCTTTACACAGAATGTATCATGTGTGCTGAAAACAAATTAGGATGAGTCATGTTGGGACTCAAAGATGTGTCCCTATGTCAGTTGACAAAGGACAACTACAGCTGGTTTGGTTGCTAAAAACCACAGGTAGCTGACTTAAAATTATGGTTGGAAAAAGGTGACAGTCATGTAAGCAATTATTTAAATCAATAATGGACTTACAATCATAATATTGGCACATTTTGAATCCACTTCCAGGGTTATGTAGAGGTACGAACTACCACCACCACCACACCACCCTCCTGTTCCCGAAGTATTAGTATATTTGAGGTTCTGAAGTATGAACATCACATTTTCTGTTCATCTTTCTCATGCAGTTTTTCAACAATTCTGTCCCAGCGACTGGAGCAGCTTTTACCCAGTCATTCATGCTGCATGCTGAGGGTTTTCACAGCATCGTGTGAGGTCTGGCCGCAGCTTTGACCTTCTAGGCCTCTCGCCGACACGTATCTTGGTGTCATTTCAAAGGCCAAAATGTCTAACTAATGACTGGATGCTCCATTCAAACCAGCCATTTCTCCCGCTCCTTATCAAACTTCTCCGCCCACTTGCGTGTGATCTCCAGGTAGGCGTCCGACTTGTGAGGAAGATAGTCCTGGTAGGTGGTCTTCCCGGCCGTCTTGGGGATGGCCTTCTCGATCTGGGTGCCCTCATGCCACTCGTTGAAGGACGTTATGGAGATGATGTCGGTCCTGGCCTCCAGGGCAGCGCCAAACGCCGTCTCGTAGTACTTCCCGTTGATGCGGTTCCGCGTGTTCTGGAAGTTCCAGGGCCGGATGCTGGTGTCCATGTAGCCTGGGCCCACGCTGGGGATGAACATGAGGTTGTTGCCGTCACAGAAGCTCTTGATGCTCCTCCAGTTGCTGTGGGACGAGCCGTAGGAGAAACCGTTGGTGGCGAAGTATGTGTACATCCCGTCGAAGCCACCTGACAGGATGTCGCTCTTGTGTTTCTCCTCCACCAGGAGGGCGATGAAGAGGCCATCGAAAGCGGTGTTCCTTACGCTGTGGCGACCATTCTCCTTCAGGAGACTGGCCCACTTTTCTGAGCTCAGCAGGTAGGAATCGTACACGTAGAACAGCGGGAGAAGCTTTCCACTGCTGGTCTTATATCTGAAGAAGGCGGGGTGATCTCCATACCTACAGAAAAGCATGCCGCATTAACAAAACACAGCAGTGTTCAGCTGCGACAAATTTCAATGGACAAATCCTGAAATACCACTGAAACAGTTTGCTGTCCTTAACAATTCCGCATTTACCTGTACTTTCGTTGCTCAAAACAATGACAGTACATACATAATGTTACCAGGGCTGCACTGGCTAATTTGCTTAATTGACTAAACCAAATAGGAATCTGAGTAATCAAATCATTGCTGATTCATTTAATTACGATCTCCTAGACCGATCATGGGGTTAAACTGTAAAGATTCCTTGAAAGGACTACATACATGGAAGTTCACTGTATATGACTCCTATGTGTATGGTAAGAATGTGCTTTTTTGTCAACACATTTTATGCGAATACATTGAATGACTGGACTTGGCTATTTAGATTTTTAAATTATATATAATATTCAAGTATTTATTCAATGGAGTCCTGCAATGGACTGGTGACCTTTCCTGGGTGCCCTTTTCCCAGTGCATGCTGGGATAGGCTCCAGCCCTCACCGTGACCCTAAATTTAATGAAGCGGGTACAGATAACGGATGGATGTATGGATATCCAATGTAATTTCGTCAATAGTTATTTTGAAGAAAAAAAATCATTAGATGCAGTCCTGAATATTACTCATTAGTAACCATATGGTTCTATTCCTACTTACTGACTGACCCATTACCATTTCATCTGTGTGCTTACTAAGTATAGTCCATTAAAAATAATGTTAGTCATGGGTGGGTGTATCACTGTTCATAATATCAGTATGGAAGTTAAGGCTACTGGCATGTGCTTGCTCATGGCTCAGTCTGACAATGCCAGCCTGTACAGTTTGAACATTTTTTTTTAAATGTTAGACATTCCTGACAAAACAGTGCCATGGGCATTGCTAAGAACAGAGCTGTGATAGAGGAACTGGTGAGACAAATTCTGCTACATTCTGGTTTGTAAAGCTAGAAATCTTCAAGATAGATTCTCTACGTTTGTGAGGAAAAAGCTAACAAAAAACCTACTCCCAAGAAAAACAATTATCAATGAATTCAGTCGTAATTCTAATTATGAGTCATTGGGAAATGGCTGCTTCACATTTGTTGTAATTCCCATAACTTCACTCTTTCATCATTCATATAGACAGCTGCAACAGAATTATAAAAAAATTAAAAAAGGTTAGATAGTTAAAATATAATACTAACCTCTCCATGATGTACTTGATATTGCTGTACATGTTAAGATCGTCCCTTCCTTTGTAAGGCTCGATATGGAAAGCCACCTGTTCAGAACATCAAACTTAGTCAATCCATCAAGCTTCATTTTGAAAAAGGCATTCTCATGCAAATTAACTGCCAAGGGGTTTGACAGATCAGTCATGTAGATCTGTGAAAATACCAGGACCCACCTTCAGCTGGTATTTGTGAGCCACTTCCAGTATGAGTGGCACAATGTCATCAGTGGGCTCTCCGTTGTCATCCTTCGTGTCAGGTGGGTACCAAGAAATGGCCACTACACCTACAGTACAAGCATACATATGCGTTGTATAACATGCAACAATTAGATAATATATATAAAATATGTAAAACCTTTTAATGCTGTTGGTGAGTGCATATATGGAAACAGCCATTTTCCCATTGGGAAACTCCCTTCCTGCTGATGAAGGTTCTTCTAAGCGATGTGTGCAAGTGTCCCTTTTTCATTGCACAAACAGCTGGAAGTCACTTTTACTTGTAGAAGCCCAAATAGAAAAACTGTGGTTTTTGAAGAAAACAAAAACTAACATTCCCATATAACAAAGTACAATTTAAAGACTGAATTTGATTTAATTTTGATTGAATACACCTGAATTAAGGACAAAGGGCAAAGCAGTTGGATGTGATGGCTTCATTTGTCAGATATGTGAGAAGGAAAAGGGGTTTGCTGGCTCACCAATGGCAGCAGTCCGGAACTGCTGCATGTGAGCCTCGATGACTGATGGGTCACGGGAGCTGTACGCTCCCAGGGCAGGATAGAAGTTGGCCCCGATGTCTTCAGGTGGATTGTGCCGTCCTTTTGGGTACCCTGCCGCCACTTTGGCGTCCCAGTGCGGCAAAACCGGATGGTCCCAGTGGATGTACTTGCCGTCGAACTGCGGGTTGCCATACCACGTGTAGTAAAACCCATGCAGGTTGTAGTTGGGGGTGGGAAGTGAGCTCAGCATGGTCTCTGGTTCAGCGACCCTTTCTTGGGGCGGTATTTTGGCATCAGTTCCCACTTTGGAATTCGCCATGTCCCCAACCTGGGGCTGAACGTGTCCTTCTTCTGGCCTATCAAGGTGCGGGAAAAGGCCAAGACCAAATGGGCTTCCGAACCCAGAACCCTCTGGCCTCAAAGATTTCAAAACGATTGTTATGACAAATATGAACAGTACTAATCCTATCAAGGTAATGCAGGTTTTCCGGCGGAACCTTGCCATTCTTATTTGAACAAATTTGACACAGGTTCTGGTCCGTCTTGAACAGCGTCACTGATGGTCTCTTTTCCAGCCATCACTGGCGGTACATTAGGACACCAAAAACTTTCTTGACTCTGTGATCTTCTTTTACATCTTTTCTGCTACAAGCAGCTGCTTCCTATTAAAAGGAAATAAAGGTTACAGTGCACATCTAGATCTGCCTACCTACTGTCTGTTGCACATAAGAAAATACAAGGAGTGGGATTTTATCAGCATTTGTCCTTAACTTTACCTTACACAAACAGTTTGGCAAGGTCATTTTCATGATTGCCAAACTCTTGTTGGTGAGGATTAAAATGAACACATTTACTGTAACTGAGCCAAAGGTAGCCGAGCCAAAATTACCTCATAGGTGACAAAGAAACACTTCTGCAAATAAACTGGTGCCGGATTAAAATGACAGTCCCAAGACAAATGACTGTTGTCCATTTCAACATTTTCCCATGTAAATGAATGACTAACGGTGTATTTGAACGTTTATCTGAAATGATCTTACTTTTGGACTTCAGACTAATGGTGGAAAGGACACTGAGAAAAACAACAATGGAATGACATTTTCAATTTGCGTTTCCCATTTGTAAGAGAAGAGTGCAAATGACAAAAAATGGAAAACACCCTCTTGGCTGTGAATTTATATTATTGCTATGTGAGCAGAAAGTCATATCAGCAATTTTAGCCTACATTTTTATCACTGACGAACACTGAACATGAGTGACTGCATAATCCGTTTCGGCTTTCTGCACATAGCATCTGATTTCAAGATGAATACCTGTCAAAACCTTGACAATTCATCTTAAACTGATAGGTTATTAAATTTCAACATCACTTTTTTTTTTTTTTTTTTATAAATATCCCTTTGCATTTTTGCAATTGGCCAACTATTTTAATTTTGTATTCACATATGATTTCCTAAGCAGTAGTTTCCTTTAGCCAGTATTTTTGTACTTCAAACAGTAATGCACAAATGTAGTATATAAAATATTAACCCTTTAAAGAAAGCTTTTTTATATAAATTGCGCAATATAAAAGATGACGAAATGAAAGTATTTCCTTTACATAAAAACATGTTTGCCGGTTGTCTTGGGCATAACTGTAATACGTTACCTCACTGAAGTCAGTGCTGTTTTTGCTCTCCATGTAGCAGGGAAACTGATGGCGTTAAGGAAACTTAAAACTATCAAGAGGAAAAAGTCATGTCACAGTGTCAATGCTAAGACAAACAATTCAACCACAGTCAAGCATGTTAACCGTATGCTATCTAGGCTACATAGCCATTCGGCTTGAATGCATACGGTTCGATATCATTCGCTACCAGGTGAAAGCTAAATAAATAATACAAATACCCAACTAGTTAGCTGAGAAGACTGCAACGTTGAGCCAAACTGATGACAGTTGGTAATGTTAACTAACAGTGAGTGATAGCAAGCTTGTATTAGCAAGCCATTTAGCTGTTGGTAAGAAAAACAGCCCTCGATTATCTATATGAGAGAAACCACAGTCCACTAAAGTTCTCGTAAGTTACCTTTACCAGTACATGACACCGCTGAATCGCTAAGGCATTAAATTCGTGTCATATACAATGGCGATTTCTTGCAATGCAGTATTTGTACTTGGTAAATTAACTGTTGGCTAGCTAGCTAACATAGCGATATACTCAGTAATGATGAATACCTATGGACCGGTTTTGCTTCAGTTACAATAAATAAAACAACCTTTATTACATTTACAAATATACATGTCTAAAAGAATTTGCACGAGCAACTTTCTTTATTTTACACTATTTTAACAGATAAGTTGACTTTCTGACTAAAACGCTTACGCTGAGCTCCGGAACGTCATCTGAGAACTGTTGGATTTGTTGACATGCGGCTTCACGTGATTCTGTCCAACCCACGTTCTCTGACTTGCTGGGTATTGTAGTTCTAATTTAGTTTTATTGTCGTTCTGATATTGTAGTTCTCATTTCCGGCATGGTCTTATCCTAAACTTAATAAACATATTTAAATACATCTTAGTTTCTGTAATATGCATTTACTCAAGAGCGGGGTATCTTCGCAAGTTTGTACATTTGCAAAATAAGTAAATGGTCAGCCGATTTTAATGTAAATGACTCGTCTATGGCATCAGGAGAAGGAAGGGAAGAGTTAAGAGGACTGCTCCTTCACTTTGGCTGCTGCCCTATACTTCTTATATTGCATCATGTTTACAGTGAAGATTTAAAAACAATCATGTCTAACTAGAAAATTACAGTTTCTCATATTCTTGAATTCAGTGTAGGTGGGGACATTTTTCAGTTGTAGTTTATAATGAAGTGTAGGTAGCAGTTACACACCCTTTATCTAAGAGGCAGTTTATACAATATGCATTAGTTTTTGAAAAACAGTCTAATTCTTTTTCAGTTGAGAGTGCACCCTGTCTACTGCTCATTGAATCATTTGGAGGCTTAGCTTCTGCATTTTGAGCTGAGAGATGTATTGTTACTTACATAAAAAAATTTTCCCCCAACACATCATTAGTCACAAGATTAGTTTGCCATTGCAGTTGCTTACCAGTTTGACAGCTAGATTGTAGTGGGTTTGCACAAAACTGAGAACTGTATGCTATAAACAAATAAAGTAACTGCACAAATTGTAGAGCAGTGAAATATAGTATTAAGACATATGAAGCTGACCTACTTCCAGCCCAGTAGTGACGAGACTGAAATTCAGATGCATTTTAAATGAAGTATTCATTATTTTATTAAATAATTTCATAATTTTTTTCTGATGTTTGAAAACATGTTGCCCCATATGTGATATATGAGTGTTTTGTATAATGTATGTGTCTTACATTCCGATATGATTCTTTGTTGATGCATTGCATTCAAAATGTCATCCATCCCAGGTGAATTCTTTCCATGCAGAGGGGCATTGAAGGGGCCAATCAGATTTCAGATGGGGTAAGTGCCTGTTTTTACCCATGCCTGGCTCCTCCCCTTTCATCAGTTTATTAGCACTCCAATAAACCTTCCAAATCTTCCTCAACGACATCAAATTATGAAATGATTCAAGTGCAATTTAGAAAGATAGCTTCTACAGTAATAAATTAAATCTAATTTCAAGAACCGTTTCTTATCATTTTTAAAACCACAAATACCTTAAAATTTGGTCTTGCAAACAGAGTTCCTCACTTTAGATTGAAAAGTATGCTTTGGTGCGTTGTGTCAGAACTATAGAACTATAGTATTTGACACATGAAGAACAATACTCGCACCCTGTATTATGCAATATGCCAAAACAGATAAGAGGGTTGCTAGCAAATATCAAACGCATCACTAAGTGCATGCCTCACAGTTATTTGTGGGTTCCAATTAACGTGTGAGAAACTGCATGTACATGCATGTGAAATAAATGTGAAGTTCCGTGGTGTACATGTGAGAACAATTGTTACATAAGGATGGAGATTACTGGAAAAAGGTTTTTTTTTAATCTGGCCATTTTCCCAGATTTTAACAACAATCATGCATGCTTTCAGTTACCTTTCCATAGCACTGAAATCATTTTTATAGATTGTCAAGGGCTGAGCGGACACTGTTATCCCTGTTATCTTGCCTGTCGCTCAGGAAACAAGGTTAATTAGCTAACCTCACATCGTCGTTGAGTGAGCATGTGACATTGGTTGCCCCCATTCAAATGGGGCTTGTTGCTTAGCAACGGACATGACTTTAGTGTACGTAAAATTAATTTTACATGTGCAATCCAAGCAGTCTTGGGAATATGGTGAGGAGGGGAGGGAGGGGGCACAAACTGCTCTGGTACAATCAACCACACACCCATGGGGAATAATGACAGAATATAACAATATCTTAACTGAAAGCATGAGCAAAATGGAACAGATGCAAAATGGATACCTTCGTGCTTCTGCTACATATGCATATACATTGACAAAGACCAAAACATAAAACCAGCTGATCTGTATAGTCCAGCGAGTCTCTGAATGATCTGCTAAAGCTTGACATACATTGCAGGGAGGGTGTCATCTGGTGGTACATATCCTTATGTACTGTTTTACTGCTACAGCCTTATTAAGCAAGGCGTTCAAAGTCTTTCTGGTCACAGAGGGCACCACTTTCAACCCAGTCCGTAACATGCAAAGATATTCCATTGAGCTTTGAAATAAATTCATATCATCACTTATATAAAGGGATTTGGGTACTGCTGGGCATGGTTTTATAACCCGCCAATAAACCAATAATATGCTTTGCTGGCCAGTGGCAAGCCAATAAACCAATTGCATTTGCAGTTTAAGCAATAAAACTTGATCTACATGAGTTTTGTTGTGAAAGCAAGCTGGTTCTCCTCTGTTCTGAAAGAAGCCTGTTCTGCCTGGCGCCTGCGAATACTCAGAACGTGGAGGCTCTGCTTCAAGCGTTGGACGAGTTTGACTGAATTTACCTTCGCAGCCACAGGGGGTGTCATCTCCCTCAGACTTACGGCTTTAAGGATTGCCAAAAATATCTCATTCTTAGACAAGCATATTATTCCTGCATGACTGAAACACATTCTCTCAGAGTGTTGAGGTTTGGTTTTGGATTATATTTCTGATTTTATATTTCCGATGAATACTGATATGATATGTCTTCAGTCTCTCTTCTGCCAGTCTCCTTCCCTTTCCTCATAATCTATTAACCAGTGAAATCACTGTCAGTCATTATGTCTGATATGATTTTAATTTGTTGCGCATGCCTTTGTGGCCATTGTTACTGCTTGGAGTCCTGCAATCTGTTTAATGGAAACCTCAGTCTTCTACATAAATGTATGTAGAAGAAATGGTGTATAGGAAAGGATCTGTGACAAAGGCAAAGCAGTGGAAAGAATGATGGATGGAATTTAGAAAAGATGGTAAGAGGTGTGGTAATGGTATGCAGTAAAGCATAAGCTGATAACACAGGTTGGGGTTCAGTGGGTGAGTTTTCTCTGTCTAGCAATGAGCAGCAGGGGTAGCTGACCTGTAATGAGCAGGTTACTGGTATTGATGGTTTTGACACCCTCAAGCTGGCAGTGGCACAAGGTAGGCTAATATATAATGACAGGCTGCAATGGTTTTTGAAGTATTTTGTTGCATTCTTCCTAAAATCAAAGTATTGTGGCAAATGTTTTTTTTTTTAGCATGAGATGATTCATGATTACCTTTTTTCTTTCTAATGTTAAATGTTAACATGTATGTGTTCATGGATGTCTTTTTTATACCTGCTCCCAATTTATCCTAAAATACGGACACATTTACTTTTCCCAAACTTGCTTTCAGGCTTGGTAAACCACATAAGACATGCTTAACAGCTAAAAGTAATCAATTTCCAGAGATTGGAAAGCATGGCTTCAGAAGGTATAAGTAGGACTATTTATTTGTTCCACCCATGCACTACACCAACTGAATCTAATTACTGCATGAATGGAACAAATACATTATCATACTTCTAGTTTGTGAAGCTGGGCTCTTCCACCTCTGTCCATATGTACTTGTTTTGTACACTAGTAATGAGGTTAGATGCTAGACAAGTTTGCTACCGTCTAGCCTTCAGGTTTTCTACTGTCTTGTTGTGGGAGGAACATCGCACTACTGTGTACACTCAAAAATATTTTTGTGATCAGTTTCCTTTATTCCTCAGTCTGGACTACCCATTTGCTTTTCTCCTATTTTCAAATGCCAGTTTATATTCACAAGCCATGCATGCGATTTATTCACCCCCTGAGCTTGCACAGACTGGAGTTGGAGGAGCATAATTTGGGCCAGATTTATCAAAGCCTGTAGCACATGTTCAAAGTTTTGAACATGCATTTTCAGTTTTTATCTGAAGCAAACAAACTACCTCAACCAACCACATGCGCTGTTACTCCTTTGAACCAGTAAAACTGTTGTGGATGTACTCAGTGCTTTAGCAAATCAGGCCCTTCATATCCGTCATGTGTAGGCAAACTGTAAGCAGTAATGACCCAGTGGGGGTCGCTGGTCAGAGTTAAGACATGGGAATCATCATCTGGTGAATCTCTCCCTCCCTCCCTGGGTAATGCAGTGACCAACTATGTGTACCCCTTCTGGTCCCCTGGCTGCATTGTCATTGGATACTCACGGTGTGTCCCAGTACTCAAAATTAACTCTCCTTTCCTCCACGACTACTTCATTTCCTCTGTCCCATGTCCTTCCTCCCATGAAGGTAGAATATGATGTGGTAATACAGGAAAGGAGGAGACCTTTTTGAGTATTGGTTCATGACCTTAGTTGATATTATCTCAGGTGCTCTTTCATCCATAAATGGTTGTTTTGGTTCAGGTGATCTGAATGTAATGTTAGCGTGAGGCTAACACTAATGGGTGAACAGTCATGTTCTGCAGATGACGGTATTGCCATCTGGAAGACACTACTATGAACAAAATGGTTTAACATAGGGTGAAGTACCTCTTTCAATGCACCCAGTCCTGAATTTAAGGATTAATGTAATAAAATTATATAAATTAATATAATATATATCATCATCAGGCTCAAGCTCCATTCATATATAGGTCTGTATGCTAAATTACAACCAAAAGGCCAGCTACTAATCACTTTATATGAACAGTCATGATGTAGGTTCCCTAGGTAACCGTCTGTCATCGTCTGAGACAGTAGAACATCTCTGGCAGGTTGGTGTTAAACGGAAGTGAGTCAGAGATGTCCCTGAACTGAATGTATTTTGAATCACTAAGATGACACAAAGCATGTTAGTGTATCTCATTATCAGTTAATGTTGACATGACGGGATGACCTCATTATTAAATCATAGAGTATGATGTTCTGTAAGTGGCAATTAGTATGCTTAAGATCAAGAAGCATGTGGAATAAAGGTTTATGTACGTTGTTCAGTGATAATTCCAGGCAAGATCTATTTTATAATAAGAACATTAAGACATATTGCTGATATTATCTTTACTGCATGTTATCTTGACTGATGTGTTTTTCAGATGTATAGTAGTAGCACAAAGATTCAGCCCTTACAGTGGATTTGGGGGTGGTGAGGTTAAAAACTAATGAAGGAATGATACTTCCCTCTCTGTATCTGCTGAATCAAAGGACAACAAATATCATGAAGATTTGTGGATGTCATTTCTCAGAACAGATTTTTTTCCACTTTGGATTTTTTTTTTTTTTATAAAATTGCAATAACAGTGGTTAGTCACTTGGTGGCAGTATAACACAGGAAAAGTGATCCGTGCCCTAGTTGCCTTCCAGAATAATGTGAGCAGCAGTGGGACCGTATGATAGCAATGTATATATTAGCTCTACCGTTGAGAGTTGAAGCACAGGTCAAGAGGATGCGAATGCACCTGTGTGTTTCCTTTATTTCCATGTCTGTCTGCAAAAAAAGAATGTTAGGAAAAGCTAACAATGAATTTAAACGGAAAGACAACCCAAAGGACAATAAAATGCTTACGCTTCAGAAGCTCTTCCAGCGACTATTGAGGTTTGTGGAGATATAGTATTACTAATAATATTAATATAGCAAGTTTAGTTAGTTACTTAATTGCACAGATGGTGTCGTACAGGCAGAGAAGACTCGCTGTCAGTTTTCCTCTGGAGAAAAAACAAAACAACACAAAAACTGTCAACTTTATGACTTCATCAGCAGTTGTGGATGACTCAAACTTATATCTGTGTGCCTGGAAGGCCTCATTAAATTCCCTCTGCTGGAGAAGCAAGACAGGGCAACGATGTTTCATTAAAATGTGGCATCACTCATTGTCATGAAAAATCTTAATCTCAATCTGCCTCTCTGTCAGCGTAAAGAACTTTATGGCAAACTATTTCGGGTAAAGCCTATAGCTACTCGCGCAAGTTAAGTTCCGACTCTTTGTGATCGACCAAGCGTGCCGAAATCATAATGAGCGATGGGGTCCCTTTGGAAGATATGGAAAACTTGTTCAGGCTGGTTTATTTGTGTAATAAGATGGTTTCTGTTTTCTATTGTGAGATAGATCCGTGCTCATCTTTGCTTATTTTATGTCTGCCATACTACAATTAAAATATGCTGTCAGGTCGTCATTTTACCATGGAAAGAGTAGGCATGAGTTTTGAAGCTCGCTGATGATTTTTACTTGTTTCAACTTGCTTTACTGACATGACAGCTGACATTAATAGTTATTATATATACTGTATTTACATAATGATTGTATGCAGTAGCAAACATTCAGAACAATAAAATGGCACAAGAACACAATGACAACAACAACATATTTGGCAATATCTTCTCCCTTTTTCCCTTCCCCTCAGTCTCTGTTTCTCTCTCAGTCACTGTCTTGTACAATCTCGTCTATTCTCTTGGACTCACTCACTATTCACTTGTCTCTCTCTCGCTTTCTTCTTATACAATACCCCTCTCTCCTTTAGTCAGATTCTGTCTTTCCCTCCTCAGTCTGTCTCTCAGTTGGCTTTTTTGCTCGTTCTCCCTCTTTGTCTTTTTTTCCCGATACTCTCCCTCCCACAAATCTCCCTTTCTCACTCTCTATCACTGTCTTCTCGCATATGCCACCCCCACTTTGTCTGTCACACGGTCTTGTTTTTACCCTGACACACATAAACAAAACACACGGCTTGGGTGATTTGTGTTGACACAACGTCTGGTTTGTTCATGTTTTTTTTACGGGGCTGGTCCCGTTGCCGTGGTTTGATGGTTCACCGTTTTCCCAACTCAACGCGTTTCTGTTCAGCGGTCCTCAGCATAAGCCTCGCTGATCTCTGCGTGGCTAGCGCTGTCACATTTCATTCAGCTGAGCCAGCGCGAGTTTCACACCCATCTCAGAGAGGGACAATCATCTTATTGCTCTCAGTATGCACGACAGGCTTCAAAGGATTCGTCCACAGTATTTTAACGATCAGAGGAGGAAGCCATCCTAACCCCTTACGCAAGACTGGGGCTATTCGACAAATCAGAAAACCCTGATTGGAAAAGATGTTCTGATATCTCAGATATGGGTGATGGATGAAGAGGGGGTTCTTTGCTAAATGTACTCAATCTAACCGCACAGACATACTGTAGGCTACCTAATGCCAGCTACTTAATGCCGAGGAATGAAGTCTTGCATCCATTTTTTTACTCACGCATTACTTTTTAAGTAGCCTATGCTCACTACAGATCTCACAATGGCTTCCTAAATAAGGTCTAATCCTGGTAGTTTAAACTCAGAGCAAATACCGTATTATATTGAATAAGTTGTGCATTATTTATTGAAAACCCCTGATTTATAATGTCAGTGACAGTGGAAATTAATGTACCCATTGCAGCTACATAACAGTCACAGTGTACTTCTGTGAAATCGACGTTATTTATTTATGTATTTATTTATTTATTTTTGTTTAATAAGCAAAGTGATTACCAACTATTCAAGGTAATACGGTTCATTGACCAACATTCTATGAGTTTACAATTGAAAACGCCTAATGCCCTTTGAAGCTGTCACTTCATGATAAAATGCCGAAGAACTTTGCATGAAGTAGGTTAATTATTGTTAACACATTTTAATTGTCATGCATCAAACAAGATATAATTTTCGTTAGGCTGTCGCAATTCATAGGGTAATTTAATTAGAATTATTAAAGTTTCATTGTGGAGATAGATTAAATACAGCTTTAATTGACTATAAAGTGTTTTAAAGGTTCTAATTAACATTATGATTATAACTGAAAAGCAATCCCAAGGATGGATCCATTTAGAATTTCCTTTACTGATAAGGCTTCCTGTGCAGTTAGACAAAAAAATAAATATATAAATGTGTTTTTTCACTTAATTTTGACATCAGCCAGAACTTTAGAAGGTGACACATAACCTGGGACGACAATGAAATAGTGAGTGATTATGCATCATGGACACTAATAATTATGAGTATATATATTTTAAATTTCAGAATTAAAAATGAGTGAGCGCAGCACTGAAGATAAATCACTAGGTTCTTTTTGGGGGCAGCAGCATGGTCTGTTTATAAGGGAGGAGGTTGCAGGTTTACATACTTAGGTGAGCCATTGCTGCAATCCCTGTGAGAGAGGTACTTCACCAAACTTTTTGATTAAATGCAAAACATTATGTATTTATTATAAGTCAAAACATAAATTTCCCTGGATACATTTCAATATCCGCTTACTTTTCTGGACCATGACTAAATGAAGACTGGTGAGTCACATTTACAACCGTTATAACATTTCATAGTAGATACTACACAAAACAAGCCAAATGAAATAAAATCAGAGTTGGCAAGCGTGACAAAAAGTGGGAAAGCGAGCGTCCTGTTGGACTTCTTTTACTGAGAACGGCTGTGTGACGCGGGGTTGGGCCTTTGGAAACGAGCAGCGTTCAACGTGTAAATGCTAACCCGACTTCGGTGAAATCTCAAAGAAAGTGGTCTGTTTAAAAAACACTTCCCGCAATGATGACATTTACGCTCCATTAGTTTCAAATCCGTGGTGTTGGCTAGCTAATGTAAATGCAGGAGAACTGAAATTACAGTTGGCAGATTCACAAGAATGTAGCTGCATATGTAAATGCTGGCTCACTTTGAAAGTACTGTAGGCAAATTCCCAAGAATATAGATGTCTTGCAGAAAATACACAGACTACATTGTCAATAGCCTTGAGACGAGCCTAGCCGTTAGAAGTCGGGAGGGAGTGTACTCCAATAGAAAGAGGTTGCGATAGTATCATGTGCTACACATATGTGGCAAAGTGGTGAATTAACTGGTCTTCCAACTCAGAGGTGGTGGGTTTGATTTCTTAGTTGGACACTGCCATTGTACCCATGAGCAACTTTTCACCCAGTTTTAGTAAAAATATCAAGCTGTGCAAAAGGATGTTGAGTAGAAAATGTGAACGGTTGTTCTGAATAACAGAACTGGCTAAATGCTTAATTGTATCGTTAGGTTAATTGTAAAGTTGGCTGTCAGTCCGTATATTACAGGAATTATGATCGGAAATATTGTGCCCATTCTGAAGTAACAAACAGTTCTTTTTTTATACAATTGTTTCAGAAACTCATGTTTTTTTTTTTTTTTACAAGATTCAGTTTTAGGGTTTCATTGTCTTCACCATAAAGTGTTAACAGTGGTGTCTTAATCAAAGCTAAAGTAGAGCTTTCATCACCAAAAGGAAGTTCCAGCACACTATTTGGCTCACATATGCAAATCTACATAAGGGCAATTGTACTCTTATGGTGGATGTCCCTTTTCTGATTTTTCTCACAGCACCCCCTACAGTGTTCATCAGTGCCCCCTAGGGCCTGATTTGGAAAGAGAAAAAACCACAAAGCAGGTTTCATATAACATTGGATTGATTGGGTGTAAATTTGCACTTAATTTTTTAAATTATGGCAAAGCTTGTCAATTCAATACAAATGTTTACATAGATTTGAAGGGATTGTGACATTTTGCCAGTGAAGTTCTCCTTTCACAAGAGAAGGCACAACACACTGGCACAGTTTTCCGTTTTCAAGTGATGAAAGGAGGCAGTGCTAAGTTTGTTAGCGCAATGACTGGAAGTCTATGGGAACACATAGCTAACTCCTCATAAGTGAGGATATAGAGCTTCTTGAAAGCTGCTATTATTTTTTACTCAACAGGATTTTTTTCAGAATTTCTGGAGGGAATTTTACAAACAATTTCACTCCTGTGCCATTGTGGTTTAAGCAGAGGGGCAGAGGAAACAAGCTGCGACACTATCAAACAATGTAGACTGCTTCCCATTAACTTGACAGGTTGTTCACTCAAGCAAAACCCTCCACTCAAGGGCAGGGCAACAGTGTGTGAACCCTCAGCTTACGGGTTTTAAGTTCAGCTCTATGACCAGGCATACCTGCAGGTCCTTGAAAACATTGAAATTGTATATTTTCTATGAGAAATTCAAGGCCGTGAAAGCACTTGGACTTTGCAGAGTACTCAAAAAATCTGTGAGCTCATACGTTCTCCTTTTCAATAGCTATGCGCATCCTTTACAACACACATTAGTTTGTTGACATGAACACTCAAAAAACACAATGTTAACATTTTACCATTTGTGTAACATTTGCAAATAATTATGTCCAAAAACATTAAATAACATTAAATTAAATCATAAGAAAAGTAATTGAAAGCCCTTTCCTTGAAGGTCCTTGGAAAGTGTTTGAGGTAAGCTATGAAAATGTACATGACATGTGCATTAGAAATACAGTTACAGTAAGTATGTTGCCAACCTGAAGGCAACATGCTGCCTCTAGACCTATGATTAAAATATCACAACTGACAGCATTGATGAATCATTCAGTGAACGCCTGGCTGTGTGAAGAATTGGTTAAAAGTGGACAAACCATACAACCCTGACTCTTGTTCAGTGGTATGAAACCTTAAAAACTCAAAACACATCATCCACTGATTGTTATGGCTGACAATTAATCAAATTCAATTTAAAGTAAAAATATATCATATCTACTGTAGGCTGTTCTTGTGCAGAACTCTATTTCCTTCACCTTCCTGCTACGGAAAAGAATGTAGAAAATTAACCCTGGCATCGGTCTTCAAGTGTCCCCTTGTCTCGGTTTTTTCCTGCTGATGTCTGTGTGTATTTAGGTGCCTGGACCCCTGGAACAGATTTTCTTGTCCTCTTGATTAATTTCCTATGGGGTACCCTGAAAACGAGATGAAATGGCTCCAGTGCTGGCTATTCCAATTTTCCTGCCAACCGGGTCCGGGGCGTTCACGCCCGGCGTATCCCCCTGTGGTGCTGGAAGTGGGAGCAGGCGAAGGTAACAAGTTATCGAACGCTATCTTGATTCCCGGCCCCCGGGCTTCTATTCCGTCAAAAGCCACAAAGCTATTTCCTTTCAACCTCAAAGAACAAATGTAAGCAAATGTTACTAATAAATAATAAAAATTGCATGAGAAAGTCAAGCTTAAAAAAATGATTAATGACAATGCCACTTATAATTAGACTAGAAAAAACCTAGGTCATTGGAAAAAGATTTACCCTCAATTCTCAAGGGGCCAAGGAAAAGCCCAAAGCTATTACATTGCAGTGCTGTTCTCTCTACTCCACTCAAAGTTTCATTAATTGAAAATTTCCTGCGCATATATAAAAACTCATGTACACCGGAATATCAATATGCCATGGTCATAAAATATTTAATGCCATTTTATTTCTTGATAGAACTTGTCTCTGCTTGTAAGAAAGTGTTGATTTAATAATTGCCGTTATTAGCTTTACAAACCCAGGGGTTTACAGAGTGCAGTCTGTTAATTAAAATAATAACAAAAAAAGAATAGTAGGAAATTGATTTCAAATTAGTAATACAGTTATGAGCAGAATGATGTTTTGTTTTCAAGATGTCTGGTGAAAATAGGTACTTTAATTGAACATTTTTCTCTTGGTCATTACAAAATGGTCGCCTTGCATCACCCGGTTAAGAACTACAAATTGCAGGTTGTTAAGGTTGACCCCACCCCCCCCCCCCCCTTTAAACTACAGAGAGTTTTTAAATATTGAGATTTGTTGGATTTATGTTGCATTCCAGCATTTAACTCCATGATGTTAACAATATTTATTTGAATCATAATAAACACACTGCGTTCTTTTATTTTGAAATGTAAGACATGTGCCACTGAAACTCTCCTTAAATATCTTTCCCTTACCTTTTCTACCCATGTTCTCAATTCCTAAAACTGTGTACACCTGCAGTTCTGTAAATTGTTCCGAGTGAGTATGCTTTAGAGATGTGCTGGTGTATTTCGTAGTCTAATTCACTTGCCTTGGGGCCCGAAATAAGGTTTCACTTTCAATCTCCCCTCTTTGGGATGAGTTGGGTTCTCTTGTCTGTGTAAAGGAATCTGCTGTAGATCAGCATCTTATTGCTGTGGCAGCTTGAAGTGACCCCAATGACATATATCTGCTTTCTGACTAGCTCATGGTTCCCAAGCCCCCTCAGGCCATTTTATGGTCTGCTAAATGAACTAGATCTGTAACACATCATGAACTTCTCATCCTGGGAACATTAAATCCCAGGTGGGAATAGTAGATTCCAGTTTAATTCATCTGACATTCAAAAGAAAGGGGCCAAACTCAAATGTTCTTTTTTTGTTGTAGAAATTTCCTTTAAGTAATTCCCAGTGATATGGTAAAAACATGAAACTGTTTCATTTGTATTTGCACAATTAGCATGTAATCAGATGTAATCAGACCACTCCACACAGGAAGTTGTCATATCTCAACCCCTGTTACTAATAGTTTGTCCCTAAATTATAATGTGGGAATTAATTCACAAACATTCTTACTCCAATCCTTACTTATACCCTCCTCCGAAGATAGATATCCATGAAGAAATTCAGTTCCCTGGTTAGAGAGATGACAGAGACAAGAGAATCCAAAATATTTTACTTGCTCCAAACAGCCAGTTACACCATAGGGAATTACAACCAGAGGAAATGACTTGAGATATATACCATAGTTATATTGTATACCTCATGGACACAGTCCCATGAATACTAACATACAAAAACCAAAAACCAGCCTGAGGAGGTGAGCTTTCAGTCTGCATTGGAAGATACCCACTAATTCTGCTGTCAAGTCTTCAGTTGGTAGCCCATTCCACCACTGGTGTTGGGGAGCCATTGTAACTAGAAGTACAAGAACGCGAGACTTGGAAGTTATTCACCTTGTAGTCACAGAAAAGACTTTTCCACATGTGTATGGAATATATTATAATATAATATAATATAATATAATATAATATAATATAATATAATATAATATAATATAAGAGAGTTTGAAACTCATTGAGCTCTTGAAGTTAGGTTTGAGATAAACATTGATTCCCTCTGGTTTAATTTTCAATATCATCTCCATCACCATCATCAACATCATCATCACCACAAAATAAGACTGAATATGCAGCTTGACATCTATTCCACATGTACTTTCCCAAAAGCATAAACACGTAAGTAAACTATTTGTTTGATATGAGAAGTAGACCATTGAATTGGTCAGGAGAGGAGAGGAAAGGAGAGGAACTACACAGTCGGGTTATCTGAGGGCAGTAAATAAAAAAATAAATGAAAGTGTAAAATCAGGTGAAAAAATGAGATAGTTCTGTCACAGCTCCCATTAGGGGGAGTGAAATTGAGATATATTCGCCGGAGGATCTCTTCCTGCCGTCATCCTTACCTTTGGTTGTGTCCTCATGGTGACTCCCGCCAGAGAGCGCGGTTCGTCTTCGCTCTGTGCGGGACCCTAACATCCTGTCACTTTCCTCAACGCCATCGAGTGGACTTAATCAGATCCCTGTGGCTGAACGCTGCCCCCTGTGGGACTGGATAGAGAGCTGCAGATGAAGGGAGGTGACATCTGCCACGGTCCCCCACAACACACACACACACACACACACACCCACAACTCAACCCTTTTTGGTGAAAATCATTTGCCTGTTTTGGAGAAAAAAAAACATCTTAGAAAAATGAGATAAGAGATCTAAACTTTTATATTTCTGTAATGTTTGTATGAAAAGATGATTGAATTTGTATTGTAATTTTATTGGCATATCCTCTGAACAACATTTTGATACCAAAGTAACTCCATATTATTATTATTATTATTATTGAAACAACATACGTGTAGGACATTGTAGCCATTCTACACTGATCCTCAGTTTTACATTTTCCCATTGTTTTCTTTTTTCATGGAACTTGATGTTACAGAGAAAGCAAAACATTTCAGATGTATAGAAAAAAGATGATTTGAAGAAGCTGCTGACATCCAAAACAACTTCTTTCAAAATATGGAACTTCAAAATGTGGCTAGGATGTCACGAACAGTTTTTAAGTCTAAAAAACCCACAGCCTGGTTTTATGTTTTTGAAATAAAATTTCCCACAATTTTACATCACATGTATACCCCATATTAAGGGAAAAACTATTGAGGGAGTAGAGTGAACATCTGGTTGAATAAACTTTCGCATCAAAGAATCATGACAGTAGATACACTTTAGACCTTTAAGTGTCCATCTTGACCGACCATCACTAATACGATGACTTATTCACAAGTGCAATTAATATTAACCCATTATTTGGCATTGCTGTTCGCTATCCCCCATTACAATTCTATGTGGACTATAATAAGAAATAGCCAACCATTGCATCAATATAACCAAGATAAATTAATTATGATCAACTGTAAGTGCTTTTACTTCCAATTCATATTTCAAGGATGAAGACTGAGATGTTCCCTTTAATGTGATAAATAAGAGTGAAAAATATCAGCAGCAGAATGCACTGCCAGTTCAGGGCATTTATCAATAATTCATATTTTTATCCTGTAATGTACACATTTTATAACCGTACATACAATATGTAATCGGGGCCCTAAGTGGATACTCAGAGATTCATAAGTGGATTCAAAATGCTCGCAGTGTGCTTTAATATCATTTTTGAAAACATGTCCTTTAATATTATTCTATTATGATTTTTTTATGTCTTCATCGGGTTTGTTGTGTTGATGTTTTTTTATTATGATTTTTTCTACAATTCTTCAGTGGTGATTAATTATGTTGCTGATGAATTTTGTGCTTGATTTACTTTGTGAAACTCTTTAATAACAACAATTAGCATAATGATTCTTAAATGACATGCTTAAAAACATTATCTGTGTTTATATTCAGTCATCTGCTTTTACTTATGAATTATAAAAAGTAAACTGGGCATGTCATATTGATATTTTTGATAAACATCAGTAAAATGAAGCAAATTTTCAGAAATGGACCCTAATCAGGCTAGACTCAATCAAACACATTCTATAACACATTCAAAATAGACTACCGTACCACATATTTTTTCAGTATTTACTATTTTATTGTAAACAAGCAAATATGTCCTATGGGATTTTAAAATAGAATAGGATATGCCTTTACAAAGACTGAGGTCCACTTGATTGGATTGTATATGCCCTTAAAGGAACCAAATGTGTTTTATTGAGTCTGGCCCACAATGTTTGAGGCTACCTGCTGACTGAATGGTGAATTTCACCTTGTGGCATGGCGCCAAGTGTGTTTACCAGCTAGCCAATGATTGAGTGAAGAGCGTGAACGTGAAATTACTCCGACATATTGGCAGTTTTATTCCCCTTTTCCCAGCGAAAAGATCAGAAAACAAATCACGGAACAGACAAACTAACAGCCAATTGAGGTTGGAATAGAAAAAAAACCCAAACAAACAAACTGGACAAAAAGGTGGGCATTTGGAGAGCCTGCAGCATGTCAACTCCGTCTCTCCGGGCCGAATCCAGACCTGCGCTTAAGTGCATTTCCCGTGTAACTCATCATTGTGGAGATGGGTGACTGAAGTGGAAAATGCTGGTCTGAATTCAGCCATAAGGAATAGCAGGCTTTATCAATGTTCAATACTGTAATGGCTTTGCAGTGTACATTCAGTTATGATTGGTCTGTCATAGCATTAATAACAGCTATTCTATCTTTCGCAGTCACCTTATGTTTAACAGTGTATAGCAGAAACACATTATAGATGGTGATAAAATGACTGCTTCAGAAATCCAGCTGCCAAAGATACGGTGTCCTGCTTATCATCCACATCATCGCAATCTTATCTAAGGACCCTGAGATAAGCTTCAATTCACTCTTCCATCTGTCGTCAATCTTTATTTTATGTAGCGGAAGTTATGCACATAGTCACACAGTATATTACAATGCTAATAAAAAAACATTGGGATAAATATGGGGGAAAAACTGGAAAATGATTCAGTGAACCCTTCAAACAAGCTGAATTCCTGAAGAAAATTGATATTAAAGATAATATGCGTTGCTGCCAAATTATAATATCAGCTAGAAATTAACAGCTCACAGCAATGGTGGTGATAAAACAAAGGCGTTAATTTTTTTTTTTGTGATAATGATGGTTCGCTACTTAACAGAAAAAGCTATAATCCATAAAACAGCAAAATACTGTAAAACATTGATAAACCTATATGACATAAAACCTGTGTTGTATATTGAATATTAGCACAGCTAGACAGTACTGGTAGGCAACTCTATCTATGCCCATATTCACCACTTGCTCCACTGGCATTGTTAAAAATGTGACTCTGGATTCTGATTGTTCAAGGAGGTGTGGACTGTTCTGTGATAACCTGTGCAGAGGATGGACAATTAAATGAGCATTCCAATGAGCATTCAATTCACAACGGAAAATAACGGCTCCCACCAATAAATATGTTTATTGTTTTATGTCACCTGTATAATGAGGGTTTAAATAATGTATTTGTATATTTGATCAGTTCATAGAGCTGGCCAATGGGAGATGGTTGAAAACATTTTAGGGTAGAAAAACTGGTTTCCTGTTGGAGGATTTTTCTTAATGAGGATTTACCATTGGTGTGATGGTATAGCACAGTTGGCTATAATCAGTAAAGTCCTCAGGTTGTCTCCCAACATTATTTAGTGCTGATACTTTTAAAGTTTTCCAGTTAAATTTGGATTGAAATGTGGAACATCGAGAAATGTCTGGCATGTTAAACAGGACGATGCATGACCACACGCCGCTCATCGGTTGATAAGGTTAAACCAAAATAAGCCCCCTTTATTTCAGACTAGCCTAGTGACTGTCACATTCACATTTGAGAATGTGGAAACATAAGACCCTTAAGCTATGTTAATACTGAGAATCATTTAAATATGCGTCTACATCTCTGAATAAAAACCATGGCTTGAAGAGCCCCATGTCTTTACTGGTAGACTCAGATAACCCCACATAAGTAGTGTAGTATGGAGGAAAAGGGAAGAAGTAAATTAAATCTGAAGAAAGTTTGAATGAAGGTTAAAGTGTAACAGTTCAGGACTCACACAGGCATGCACTCTCACAATATGTTTTGCTATAGATGTAACCAAGATTGTTGAGTCTTTAGCCTTCAGGGTAAGGATTAAAATTTTAAGGATTAAAAGTTAAAGATGAGGTCGAAAAAAGGGTCTTGAAGTCAGTCTCTGCTGTGCTATTGTTGTCTGTCTTATGTATAGTACCATGATTTTATAATACATGAAACCATTTGGAGAACTGAAACATTTGGTCTTGTTTCTATTGCCATATGGTCCATAATTACATATTTTGTTTAGAAAAATTTATAGCGCATATTAGACATGATCTGAATCCACAATGTGTTTTAGAGAGAGCTTTGGTAATTTTATAATTTCACTGCAGTCATGATTCAAAGTCTTACTGTCGATAAATTCAATTCTGTGTCCTTAGTGAACATTTTCATGATATGCTTTGAGTGTGAAAATACTTAATAAAAACTAAGCAAAATAACTTCTTAATAAAACATTCTTTATTCCTTCCATTTAGTTTAGGAGTTCTGCCGAGTTAACATTTTGAGTGCAATTTCTCAGATGTTGTAAGTGAGGACCATAGCACCACCAAGCGCAGTTCACCATTCCCCATGTGGTTAGGTCTGAGAACCAATCACAGTGAGGGCAAGCACAGGGTGATCCAATGAGAAAATGTGAGGGGCGGGGTCAACTGGGACCTTGTCCATGACCGTCAGACTGCATACTTTACAAATGGCATCTAAACCTGTCCAAACAAACACGTTCCCTGGGGTTTATTTTCTTGCAGGTGCTTTTTTTGAAGTTTATATATAGGATAAACACATGCACAACTATTTTGCCTTTTTTACATTGCATTTAGAGCCCCCGGGTCACAAACACAGATGAAAAATTACCTCAATTATAAACATATCACAGGACTTAAAAGAAAGTAATGGGGCAGCAGTGGAAGTTTAATTGGGGTAATATAGTATTGATTTTCCCTTCGTTTTTGATGCTGTTTTTGCCTCCTTTTAGCTTCAGGCTGGCTACAAAACAGTCCGTAACACAAGTCATTGTGAACTGCTCCCATGTCATTTGTAATTACCTAATTACTTCAGTGATAAAAGGTGTGTCCTAGTCATTTGTCACAAGGGGCGAACTCAGCAGGCATGGCTAAAATGGTAAATCTCATCATTTTCGCTAATAATAATAATTGTTCTGGGATGAGGGTGTAGACAAAATCAAGGTTAAAGATATATACAATTAGAGCATTGTTGACTGAATGAGTACAGAGGGGATCAAGGTTACCCCTGGGAAGTTACCTTTCCAAGCCCCATCGCCATTTAATTATTATTTTTTTAATTTCCCCATTAGAATGCTGCCAAACTGTTTAGTATACCACAGCGACCTGCTCATGCTGACTCAGGAGGAGGAAGTCTTCGCTCTTTCCATGCTGTCGGAGCAGCACCAATTACATGCTGCTTATGTTGTTGGAGGATGACAAGGTCAGCCATGTCCTCCGTTTGCTTATTGACAGGTGCCTGGCTGACCAGGAGTGGGCACTAGAGAGCAATGTGACAGAGAAGCTTTATCGGCAAAGCTGAGTCCATTGTTACCTCAGTAGTGCGTTCCTCTTACTTTAGCCAGTATTGGGGCAGTTGGGAATCACATCACTGTCTGTAGGGACATGTGTAAGACAATTGAAAGTTCAATCTTGATTTTATCGGAAGAAGAAATTTTCCTTGTATCATGATAGATGCTTGTGAAGGTGCATACTTATTTCTAGAACACTGTCTAACTTCTTAGGCAACAGAACTAATTAAAAAAAAATTTAAGATCTTTTTGATCTTAATCATATTTCAATGACCTTGGGGTTCTTTTTTATGATGGATAACCATAAATGAGTAAGGATTTAAATTATGCCTGTGACCTGACAAAAAGAATTGACCTTCAAATCGAAGAGCAGAGCGGATGTCAGCAATTCATCAAATCCAAATTAAGAACATTTTTAGCCTCTATTTATAGTTTGAAGGTCTGCACTATTAAAATTGCAATGCTATGAATTACATTAACACATAGTCTTGTAGGGCAAGGGCCTCAAAAGTAAGGCTAATTGTCCTTCTGTATTATAACACCTAACTAGAGGAAGTGCACACAATCAAATTTGATGTGAAATGTGACAGAACTCCAATCTTCCCACAAACATGTTATCAGAAGCATCAAAGCTTTCTATGAAACATGTATTAACTATGGCTTGAAAATCATAGACTTAAAGCTTAGGCTGTGCGTTTTCCTGACTGTAAGTTCAAGGCTGGTCTAAGTCATACACACAAGCGCAGTTCACCGAACTGGTTGGAGGCTGGTTTTATTTATGTACAACAGACATAGTTTAACAAAATAATGGAATCACAAAACAGTATTCACTAATACAGAGTTTTGTCATTCCTTGCCATCAGAACTGCTCCAGTCCTTCCTGGGATGCTTTCATACATGTTTTGAATGATTTCTTGTGGGACACTGGACTATTCTTTAAGAATAAAAGTGTTCATCTTTTTGAGAGGTAAAGGAGTTCATAATCTACTCTCCAGGGCTTCCCATGAAGTTTCAGTGAGGTTTTGATGTGGCATTTCTGGAGGCCATGGGACAGGCAACTCTGCAAGCCCTCTTTCAGTTTCCTCAAAATACAAACCTCCTCGGAACAGGAAGTAAAAGACAGCTTATGAGACAATATTATTTTCTTCCACTGCTGAAAATTCCAGGTTTTGTCTTTATTACACCATTACACAAATACAATGTTAACTGCCCACATCACATTTAGGGCCTACTTTGTGTAGTTAAAATCAGTAGTCAAGTCACCACACCTATTTTATTTAGCTGCTGTAGTCGAGTCACCATTCCCAAGATTCAGATCTCCTTTACTCAAACCCAACTCCAACTCTAACTCTGTAGTGTTCGAGTCCAAGTCTTATTCGTCAAGTTCTTTGGGTCTGCAAAGTCCAAAGTCCGATTCAATGTGTCAGAAATATATGAAAGGTTTTTATTTATGGATTTCACTCCCATTTTATGTAATGTTAATTTAAAAAAACACTACTTATTTTCACATCATTTACTGAGATTTATAAAAACATGCCCTTTAAAGTAGCTAAAAAGCCAATCAGTTCCTAACTACGTATTAACAGTGTTCCTGGCAAAATGTTTTCAGTTGGCAACATTCTGAAACTGAGCATATACCAAACTTGTACTAAGGCATACATAATTTGACATGCATGTTCACATGTTAGCTAGATGTATAATTTATCCCAAGGTAGCCTCACTGTAACTTGATAGCAAGCTAAAGGAAATTAGCCTAATTTAGCAAGATAATACTTTTTCAGTATGCATTCCGGACATATGCCACTCATAGTTTTCCCACTGTCTTCAGTTTTGCATTGAAAAATGTAAGTCTAGCAGAGGACTTTCAAGCTTATGTTGTAAAATCCATGAACCCAAATCTCACAATCTTGGGGCCGAAAATTTAATTTGCTCAACATCGGCCACCATTTTGCTGTAGCGTCAAACATGGATGACTCAGTGGTTTTATTCAGAGATGCACCTCTGTACGTAAAAATAGCCCCCATGTGACTTATGTAAACACAGAAAGTTTCTAGCATTCCCAAAAGAAATAATATAAGTTCCAAGTTACAAACTGTCAAGGCTGAGTCCAAATCCAACGGACTTCCATGACTCAACTTCAAGTCACCAAAAACATTTCAAGGTGCATATCGACAATGTGTGTCTGACCAGGAGTGGAGGAGATTCTTACTGTGTGTCATCAGTCCGAGAAACAGCGATAGCCCCATGAAGAAGCAGAGAGAGGATAGAGATAGGAAAAGGAAATTAACCTCACTGCGACTTTGCTTCTATTTACCCACTATCAGGCATTGATCCCAACCATCACAAGACATGTGATGTCAGTTTCAAAACACTGAACTCTATTAAATTGTTATAACTATCATGTTTTTATCCTTTTTTTTTTTTGTGAGAATGTATCTGATAGGAAGCTTGTCAGGCCTTAAGTATAGTATCTTGAATATAATCAAAATTACAATGCAGGGCACACTAGGCCAACGTGCTGTAGCTGCCAAGTAAATATTAAATATGACTTTTAAATTTATGTTTTAATCGCTGACCCATTGGTTGTCTTCTGGCTTGACATTACTGTCTTGACTTCTTGAATCCCTCCTGGTGATTGAAGTGATGTCAGTGATCTGAAGAAGTAAGTCAAGGAGCTAACCGACAGTTTAAACTTTTGGTGCTGAATCTACTGGACTCATTGCTGAGAATTGCCTCCTCCTCTCCTCCTGGGGCCCAGCATTGGGCACCTGAAAGTTGTGGTAGGACTCATCATAATGTCATTGTGGTTTTTTGAAAACTTAAAGGGGTAGGACACCCAATTTCTTTATTTCTCTAGAACGTCATACACTTTGCCAGTGATCTGTTGACTAGTATTGGGACTGTCAATGATTTTATTGTAACTTGCACCCATTACGTGCTAACAGTACTTACAATACAATGGTTGTCTATGTAGACCCAACAAATCATGGTCATAGTTTGGCAAGTACAACAATCACCAGTATTGTACCACCAAACCGTGCTTGTGTAGAGAGTGAAAGTGAAGGAAAATGGTAATCAGACGAATTAAACGCTGATTTCTCGTACAGTTTATGGAGTTTGGGTCCTGTCCTCGTGTTACATGACAGCATCTCCGGACACCCCCAAAATCGATTACAACCTGCTCTTTCGAAACACACGCTCTGCTGCTTGAGCTCGTTCTTCAGAAGGTACCACAGCTACCCCCAGTTAATCTCAAAATCCTGGGGCTTTCCTGCCGGTAGCAGCGGAAGGCTCATTGGCTGTGAAGTCCCTCACGGTTCAGCTCGAGCAACTGACAGGGCTAATCCCTCTCACATGGGATGGTACTTTGGCTCTGACTGGCAGAATCTGTGTCGAAAACTGAAAGCTTCAGATTCCACACCTGGCTCGAACAAAGAGGCCGAGATGTCAGACCGACGGCCCCCTGATTAAACTTTTGAGCCATCCTTTCCCTTCTTAACTTGCTCGTTTTACACGACCGATTTAACAGGGAAGCTGCTTGCGTCATTGAAACGGGCTACAGTTTTGCTGCTTCTTTTTTTTAATACAAATATCTGTCTTCAGCAGCTTTGTCGAAATGGTGAGCATCATTCTACAGCTGTCAGCGATCTTTTATTGGTAAAGCGTCTGAATTTTAGCTTGTGTTTGATCATTGCCCTTCTGAAGGTCATGGATACAAACTTTGGATGTACTCTGTAATGACACAGTCCCCATTGCTGTTTGCATTCTAAATTTCATAACCTTCACCTGTACCACAAAATGTTATGTTGTGTGACATTGGCTTAACTGGTTTTTTTTTTTCTTGTTTTTCTTATAAAAAAAAAATATTTCTTTTTTGGGTTATAGTTGTATCTTACTTGTTCAGGTAGAATATGCATGTATGTACGTAATGTATGTATTAAAACATTCACTACTCATGATTTCACATTTTTGTTGAAATTACTCTATTTCTGAGTATTTACGACAAGCAGCATACCAGATAAAAAAAAAAAAACTAAAATATGTGGTATGAAGAAAAATAATTATTTAATACATTATTTAAGAAAATCATTATTAATATTTAAATACTTCCTCTTGACATACAGTGTCAGAGTAGTGCCTAATGTCTTAATTTTCCCTGTCTCTAGGCTTTGAGTTTGCATATTTAGCTGATCCCTTTTCAGCTGCCAGCAGGCAAAAAGAGATCATTAAAGCTCCTGTGAGAGCATCAGCCCTCTTTTTCTTTTCTAGCCCCCTTTTTTTTTGAACAACTAACCCGCTGGTATGCATTCAGGAATATTTTTTAACATCTCAATCTGCAAATGAGAAGCCATTTCCATTTCAAGGCTAAGCGTGTGAGTACATGCACTCTCTCTGTAGACATACCCCCCATGTTCTGAGTTAAAACTGCAAACATGATTGGTCGGTATTTTAAAGATTCACTGATAAAAATGTTTCAGAGGATGGCATCTACAATATTTATAATGCATATTTATATTGTCAGTTTCTCATTTTGATCACCAGTTTCTTTAAATTTTTTATTTCTTTTTATGTAGAAGATTCAGTCGTGGTAATAGTTGTGAAGTTGTTTTTTAAACTGACACAACATCAGACGTTTTTCTCTCTTTTCTTTTCTAAATGTTCTTTTTTAATGGCGTAGGTGTTTGCAGTTGCGTAATTCAGAGTAGGGTACCTAATTCTGTCCCTCTGCGTTCATCAATCTCTGTTCTGTTCTGTTTTCCAAACTGAGTTAAAAGCAATTCAGGGACTGCCTTCTCTGGAGGCTTTAATGCATTCAGGCTCGGATTTTATGTATCTGAGATGAGTTTCGATGCCTAATTAGTCCTTGTGTAATGAGTCTCATGGTACGTACAAGCATGGAAATTCGAAAATGAACGTGTTCAGTGTGATCAGAGCATCAACCAGTTGTGTGTTTCTGTACATATGAGAGAGAGAGACAGAGAGAGAGAGAGAGAGAAAAAGGAGCGAGAGCTGTCTCATCAGAAACTATTTTGAGAAATTGAATTTATACATTTTCTGATATATCAATGAACATTTACACCAAAATGAAAAGAACTTTCCTTACTTTAATCATAATGAGGGGTTGGGGGATGGGGTCATAAAATCTGAAAAATCTTTATTAAGGCATGTACAATGAGGCAGGGCCAGGGCTGTAGGCAGAATCCAGAACCCAAATCTGCTGGAGAAATACTGTCAGAACTGGGCTCTGGCACATATATAGATACAGTGGATTCAGAAAGTATTCAGACCCACTCATGTTTTCCCCACACATAATACACCCAAGTAAATACATATTGTTGTTTTTATTATTTAGCTGTTGATATTTTGTTATATTTGTAATGCGTTTACAACAAGCGTGTTTTCTCTTTGGCAGCATGGGGAATAATGTCTACACCGTTGGCAAAAATAGATTTTAAATTAAATCTTGAGTGGACGTAGATATTTTCTGAGCCCACTGTATGTGCCCAGATGTGATAGGTGCATAATCATCACCAAATGTGAAGATGCTAAGAACACAGACTACCTGAGTATCAGGCATCAACTACGTATTACAAAGACAGGGACAAAAGCTGTACGTGTACATTACAAAAATGTGGCATAAAACTTTGGAAGTATCCTAATAACCAAAGGTTCAATAACTCAGATCCCCGTACCAATGATGGAAATACTGCTTCTTTAAACAAGACTTGTAACCTTCACAAAATATCCTGTTCCATACCTGCATAGGTACCATCAGCTGTGTAGAGGCTCATGAAAAGACATCTGCACTCAGGCAAGTAAATAATGTATAAGATATACAGTCTGCTCTGAATGTGAAAGATTTTCAGCCAGCACAGTTACTCCCAGCAAATAGACTTATTGGCCAGTTATTTATTAAAAAAAAAATATTGACCAATCATGTGGTCAATTATAATAAGATTATCTCACTAGTCTTCTCAAAGCTCAGCAAAAATAGCAGCAACCTCATCTGTTAAAATGATAAATTCACATAGGGCCGAGATCTGTTTCGGAATAAAAAGGCTTGTTTAATTCCTCCCAAAAATAGCATACGTTGATCCTCTTGTGTATATGGCTTTGGATATCAAGCAACAAAGGATTTTAATTTACCCAATGGAAATTGTGGCACATTTCTTGCAAGATGCAATTTGTACTGTTGTAATGGAGGCATTTTATTTTGCTTTGTGAAGAAGTGCCTTCACACTAATGTTTCAGACATCAGACAAATGTCTTTTTTTAGCTTAGAGCTTAATAAAAACCAGAGAAAAAGGCAAAGACGATGGAGGGGGAAGAAGCTCTGAATACATTATTTGGTGCATCTAAATTTGCTGGTCTAATTCGTTCACCGACTGACAAGATACCGTTTGAGTGCTTTGTTCCATGTCTTGAAATTTGATGAAATATGAATGTTTATTTCAAAAAGCCAGAGCGACATGCAGCTTATCAGCATCTTTGTTTTTCAGAATGCTGGCACAATTTATGTTATGGCCACATCAGATTTGTTTTTCTCATGTGAAAAATTCATCTTCATTCCAAACGAAAGTCTGAATCAGAGTTCAAACTGTAGTTTTCATATCAAACTTGCTCAATTTCAATGAACCTGCTTACAGTAACTAATTGGTAAAAATTGTCCTGCTTAGTGATGATAGGCATTATTCATAAGTATCTTACACCTAGTTAGACTAATCAGTTGATAGATATTTACACCATGTACCTAAAACATAAATAAGAGCTGTCAAAGTAAGTCTTTGAGTGAAATCAGGATTTTGGGCGGGTAAACCTTTCACTGACCCCACTTTGGGAAAACATGGCTGAGCAGTTTTATTTCGATCTGTCATCTGAGTGATTCTGGGCTGAATATAAAACACTGATATAAAAGAGATTTCAAAGGAATATGCATTTATTTATTTATGAAAGATGAAAAAGTTGCCTAAGCTACTGGTTTTCTTAACCAGTGGGAATATTGATGTGTTGAAATTGAGCATGTAGACCGGGATGAAATTCAAGAGCTCCTCCAGCATTTTAAAGTTCCATTCAGTTCTCATTTAATTAGTTCCAACAATCAAAGTAACAGTATCAAATTAAAAAAGCAGTAAATAAATAAATAAGACATCTTTCTTCTTATCATCTATCTTATCAAAGTCCTATCAATGAACCTTGAATGCCCATTTTTGTCTCAGATACAACACAATATAATACACGTTTCTGACAAACACTATTGACACAGTATAACTGCAATTTCATCAAAATTATAAAAAAAAACAATATGATCATACATTAAGAAGTAAAACACATGGTTTTCATTGGTTTCCATTCATGAGTCTTTATTCGCATTATGAAGCATAATTAAAGCCATTATAACAGCTGATTACACAGCATTTTTAATTGCATCATAAAAGTGCACAATTACTGCATTTTTGGTTTTTCCTGTTTTTATTTTTTTTATTGTATGCATATTGTCATGGGTATTATCACAGCCGAGGAGCAAGATACAACAAATGACTAGAGCTGCATTCTTTGAGAATGCTGATTAAGAGAAGTAGAGATTATGGTAGCACTTTACGTTAGGGATTTGTAATAACAGGGTAATTCGGCAAAATTACTTTGTAATTAACTTGAGGTACCTGTAGTCATGGTTTGTAACCAGGGTGCTGCACAGTTTTATAAACGAAACATATTTTTCCAACTGACTTTCCTTGAAAACATTTCAGATGACTTTTTTGCAAATTTTTTCACTTTTTGGAGGTAAGAATATACTAAGTCGCTAAGTAAGAGTATGGTCTTTTCTTGATTTTTGGTGAAATTATCCCACTTACTTCCCTTGGAAATATTTCTGATGACTTTTTCTGTCATTATTAGTGAACTCATGATTTGTGATCATTTTAAGACAATCAAAAATTAAGGAGGCATCCTATTCTTTCACCTTTTGGAGGTACGCATAGTCTTATGTCTTAGTGATTTCCAGTGAAATACACGTTTCAGTTTACTTGCCTTGGAAACATTTCTGGTGACTTTTTCTTCTGGCACGTTTCGGAGGAAAGACTGTAGTCTCACCTCTACCTAATATCTACCTTGTATTTTCTATCATAATTTGTCAGTACACATGGTTTGTGATCATTTTAGGACATAAAATCACAATTTTAGGAGGCATCCTATTTTGGCACTTTTTGGAGTTCAGGTTATACTTTATAGTCTCATGTTAATTTCTTGATTTTCATTGAAATACACTTTTCCCATTTACTTACCTTTGAAACATTTCCATAATATCGAAACGTCTACCTCTGTGTCCATGTAGCAAAAAGGCTTAGCGGGAATATTATGAAGATATATAACAATTAAATAAGAGGAACAGGTAATGTTGCCCTGATTCCATGTTATTATGGCACCACGTAATGAAACCATGGGTTTAGTTGGAATATTTGGAAGGGACAAGGGGAAACCACATCAGTAATGACTACCAGTAACTACAGGTAACCCAAATTAATTACTAGGTAATTTCATTGAAATGACATACATATTACCCTGTTATTACTGATCAGTAATGTAAAGTGCTACCAAGATTACCGGTAAGAAAATGGCACCTTTTTATTCCAAATAGTATTGCTTTTGTCTGCATACTGTGCTGGTATTGTAGGAAATGTTCTCTTCTATCATTTCCCTCTTACAGATGTTTACTCAGGTAATTAGTGTAAGATTGCAGGAGCTAAGAGGAGAGAGCATTCGCAACATGTCTTCAGAGGATTGTGGAGAGAAAACATTTAAAGCAGGTTTTTTTCTAATGTCACAACCCACTTTATTTAAAAAGCAGTATGTGTGAGTGGGTAATGTTTGCCCTATTGGGGATGCAGTAATCTCCACGCCTTGGGACAAGCCTACATAAACAGGGGGTTGTTTTTCTGAAAGTGTTTCCAAATCATGTTACTGGCCCCTTCCAATGATAACTGTCTCAGCATGCTCCAGTCTTGGGAGGACAGGGTAAATATGAACAGATGTATTTCACTTGTTATCCGCACTTCCTTCTTCTGCTTTTTCCACCCTGTGTTCACACTCCTTCTTTGTCTTTGTGGAGACGGATGTTGCAATCACGCCATATGCAGTCTCATCTTCCAAACATTTTTTTCCTGCCCTCTTTCGCCTTTAGTCGTTCTTCTATCCTTGTGAAGCTGGCAGACTTCAAAGCATACGGATTTACAGTTCCACAGACTGAAAGATCCTATTTAACTGCCGAGAGGGGGGAGAGGAATTACGCAGACTTCTCTCCTGAGCGTGACTTATGAGACAAGCTTTCTTTTCCTTAAATAGCTGGCCTCCAAATGACACCGCCAGAATAAGGCATCTCTGAAATATTGTATATTTTTCTATTTTTTTTCTCTTTCTGGAGAGAAGAAGGAAAAAGATTTTAGAGGGTTTTAACACTGCACAATTGCCCATCACCGAGGCATTGAATAAATTGTGCTACAAAGTCAGAGAGAGAGAGGGAGAGAGAGATGATCGTCAGAAATGGAGAAAAAAGCTCTCTTGACAAATGCCAGGGACAGAGAGTCATCTTGTGAAAACGGATCTCGGGGTGCACTTTGGAACCGGGGCACAGTCAGCAGCAGGCTTCTGGCAAAGAATAAAACAGACTTACCTTTAAACCAATAACCGTCTCCAACACGCTCTTTTTGATGATTAACAAGCCCAAAAACGAAAGGTCACACACCACCCACGCTGACACACACCGGCGCCTTTTTAACATAACCATGTCTGAGCAGATTTACCTTTTCCCTTCCTCACATGTGTGTCATTTCCATTTTTGTTACAATAACAAAACGTGGCTACATTACAATTTACATCGTCTTATTACATATCAAATCGTTTACTATTATTATAGGATTGGGCATGGAGCAGGCATTTATATTATGTTTCTTTCTGTATGTGGGTAGGTAGGTATGTAATATATCACGTTTACAAATGTGTTAAACATGTGATTGCCATGCTTTAGTCATGTATACTGATGCTAAGGGGTAAAAAGCTGTAGCCTGCATCCGACTCGGAGGATGGTTTTACAGCCGCTTCTCGCTGTCGGCTCTTGCGGGAACGGCTCCATTACTTATGTTGGCTGTTAAACAATGAATAGCAGGAGATTCACAGGCGTGTTTGTGATGGCCATAAATTTTGATGAGGCTCTTTTTGTTTGGAGCCGCTTCTGATACGGATGCCTTATGCATGACGCCTGAAGAGGAGCGAGGGCCAGCTCGAACATCAGAGAATGCAAGAGATGGCCTGATTAAATTGGCACGTATGTCGTGGGTGTGATTCGGATTTGCTTGGAGTGCGAGGCCTTCTTTTCAATCAGACCCATTGGCTGAATTACCTGCTTTCCTTATCTTTGAATAACAAATCAGAGCAAGCGTGATTTTCTCCCTGTCTAGATCTGACACGATCTCAGATCGTCAGTCACTTGGACTCATGAAGAATGTTAAAGAAACAATAACGAAACAATAATACTTTGTGCTTTGTTACTCAAAGGAGCAAAGACTAGTTTGACTAACAAAACATCTTAGGCCAGGATTAGAGCAGGGGCACAGAATAAACCAGGGTTGAGTCTACATGAAAAACACACAAGACTATTTGCCAGTGGTTTTGGTTTCAAATATGACAACCATATCATTAAAAAGGAGTATGAATACAAAAACCCGGACAGGTTTCATTATCCACAAAGTACCAGAGTGGGAGTAATGTGTCTTACTTTGAGTATTATTTATACCACAACTATTCTGACCATAAGTCAGAAGGCCTTCTGTTTTAGTTTTGCTGTAGCTGGAATTAAAATTCTAAATGAAAAGCACATGTTAATGCACAGATATAATCCAATTATTGTAGGGCCTCTTGGTATGAACAGATAAATGTACTGTGACTTTGTCTCTCTCTGCTTATCAGGCCATGCTAACAAAGATATGTGTATGTTCAAACCAATTGGCAATGTCCTGACATGTATGGTCATTATAACTTCAAACACTTAGAGACAGATAACAAGTGGTTTCATCTCCAGAATTTCACCCATATTTTCACTGCTTATTGATATTTAAATGGTTTCGGTTACTTGAGATTTGGAAAAACATCTTTCATAACTGCCAGTGATTATGTATACAGTCAATTTTACCTGCCAAAAATGAATCATATCTTTTTTTCTTGAATATTTTGAATAGTAGAATTATCATCCATAGCAATATTTTGCATTTGAAACCCTTGGTATAATGATATAATATTATATTCTGTTTAGGATTATGTGAATTTGTATTATATAATACATTTAGATGTGGGCACACGTTTTTACCTTTCACATGACTTTGCATTCCTTGCACAAAATTTTCTTCTCACTTCTCCAGCAGTACTTCCACTCTCAGCTCTGAACCCATGTCCAGTGGTCCCTAAATTGAAATGTTTCAGGTTGATGTGGTCTCTCATGTTGCTCTTGGCCATTTTAGACGTTTTTAGTTGGGGGAACTGTAGTATTGCCGTTTGTGTCGCTCATATTGGCTGTATTTATTCCCAGAATTGGTGCAGTGTGACGGTTCACTGTTACTCCTATATTTATGTTATGTCCATCCTGAGAATATGACATTGAGTCCAACTGGTGCCACTCAAATAAATCAACTCACTTTTCTGAGCCCTGTACTACCTTCCGCCAAAGAAAATGTTCACTACAGACAATTACAAAACCAACCAAAACAACAACAGAGCTCAAGGACAAAAAAACACCTTGCAAATTAGAGGAGAGCAGAGTTTCCAAACAGGAGCATGCCAATTACAGCAGCTTTAGCAGATTTGGGCCAGAACCCAAAATGTATTAGAATTTCAAAATCATATAAGGACAAAAAAAAAAAACTGCACTTTTTTTTTTTTTTTTTTTTTTTTTTTTGCCTATTACGGAGACGAACTGTCATTTCATCGTTCCCTGAGCAAGTCAAGACTGTCAGCTCCAATTGGCTCCATTCCATTTAAAAAGAAGAAAATACATGAGCTGCGTATTACATGTGTAATTTCAAATGGATCTTATGTATACTGTAGCTGTAGAATGGCCGGGCCTTGATTCTGTTGCCATAAAAACATGAGGCTATCGTGTAACCATCTTATGTGTTGATAACTTACCTTCACAAATTCAGTCCAGATATTGCAATAATGCCTATGGTACACTTCACTTTTGTAGGTCACTTTGGATAAGAGCATCTGCTAAATGGCTGACTAAATGTAAATATGAATTACAGTAATAATAAATTGGCTAATATTGACATTATTGTCTAAACAGGCTAGGAAGAGTGGAGAATATAGTGGTTTTCAGTTTATTTTAGTTTTGAGTAACATGTTATGAGCTGTTTTCCCATTTGTTTCACTGAAGCTTGGCTATCCTCAACTTTTTCTGTTTCTCAGGAAATATGTATATGGTAATAGCTGTTATGGCTGGCCATGTTATTCCTTCACTCCAGTGTACTTCTTTGTTCATTGGTTTTGCTAATTTGTAGCTATGCTAAAGTTCAATGGCTTGAAACATTTTTACTGTGCTGCTCTACTTAAAAAATTATTACTTTTAAAAGTGTGCTACAACAATACTGTGAGCATATTGAAAAATTGATAGGCCATTGAAAATACAAACTGGGATACCATTATCAGTAGTTCTCAAATGATATAGTAATTAGTGTGCCTCAAAAAAATAATATATTTAGCATACCCAAACACAGGTGGCTTACTTATACCTGTGCATATTTGACGGTTGCGATGCCGGCTATTTACACGTTATAAGCTGTAGCAGTAGAGCACTAAAACAAACAGGTGGGCACACTGCATCAGTGTACAAGGGGGTGATGTTGCACCCACACTACCCCAACTACCCACGCCTATGACGAAGAGAGGAATGGTTAGAAATTGTTAGTAAAAGACAAAAAGAGAACGGGAGGGAGGGAGAGTAGGAGTGATAAAGGGAGAGGAAGTGAGAAGGGAGGACAGAGGTGCAAGAGAGAGGAAATCTGACAGAGGAAGAAAGAGTGAGAAGAAAAGGTAACAGTGATGGACAGGAACAGGGAAAGTGCAAAAGAAACAGAAAAAGTGTGATACAGGGGGGAAAACAAAAAGATGGATAGAGAGGGAAAGAACAGGAGTGACAGGTAGACAGATCCGTCTTCCCTCTGAGTGAAACCAAATCCCTCCTCTGTGCTTTCAAACGAGACTTTGAAACACATTTCCGAAAACGCAAAGCGTCGTAGCGATGACCCAATTTTGCACTTCCGCAGCACATAGAGTCACCCTCTCTCTGAGGACAGTTCCCAATTCTGAAGAGATTCTTAGAAGTGCTAACTTTTTTTAAGTCTTGTGCCGTGCAACTTTTTTTTTTAGAAGAGAGAGAGAGAGAAAGAGAAAAGAGCAGTTGAAGATTACATTTATTTCACAAAGTGAGACATCTCTGGTGCCTGCTGCTGTCAAAAGCCAATGTAACTGAAAAGTGTCTGAACTTTGATAAGAGCTCTGTATAGAGTTTCCACAGCTGTAATCTGTTCTTTAAGCCCCTGCTAGCCCAGGCAATCGGCGACAGATTGTCAGCAGCTTAGCTCAGGTGTGTGCGGTGCCGCCACAGAGTACGACATGGGACGAGATCCCAGGGAAGGCTTTTTTTGTGTGGACTGTGATCAGTCCATATCAGTGCAACGACACGGTGCAGCCTGGAGGCCAAAGAAAGACCATATTTCAGCATGAGGCTTCGCCAAATGACAGGGAATGCAGAGTCATGAGGGCGAAAGGTGCAGTGCGTTGGACGAAATAAATGTCTCTATCGACGGCCTCTGCGCAGGTTACAAAAATTTGCTTAGCATCACAAAAATCCTTGGTTTGACGGCAAGCTACATTACTGTTCTGGAATCAGTGATCTGTTAGTTAGTTTGACATATTGCTGAGGGAAAATTCTCAGACACTTTTTAGAGTATAATTATCTCTTTGAAGTCTGTTTTACTTTACCTCAATCAAACCAGTATAGTAGCTGGTCACGTAAATGTGATCAACATATATGACGTAGGGTAAGGACTTGTATAAATATAGGGGGGAAGGAATGCCGTTTTTATATGTGTTGGTAAATAGCAATCTGCAGGACCTGCAATTCAGTCTGAGCTGCATACATGGTATGAGGCTAACCTGATTCATGAAGAGTATTAATTTGTATGAGAAGGATTCAGATTAGTTTCGGTCCTGGATGCTGATTGGCTGAAACCGCATTACATCACATTCCCTATAATTACGGTTTCAAGAACAGAGTCTCTGCCAAAGTTATTCAAATTGTCTGTAAGTAGGCACCAGGTGTGTGCTTTCATCACTCCTTTCATATTTACAGTGTACCTGGGCTGAAAAGTCTTTTAAGTGCATGTAGGAATATCACAGGGCATCAGTAGAACACATCACTATTTGATAGTAGCAAGGCAGTAACAGTACTGAGTGTCTGTGATAAAATAGACAAATTCAATAGTATTTTCAATCATGAAACACAGTTAACCGCTAACATGTCCCTGTAAGGCACTGAAACTTACTTCAGAATGGCAATTAGCTAGTTAGCGGAGGGTAACTGAAGGACATTGTGAAAGAATGTATAGGGTTTGCACAAACAGGTACTGTAATTCTTTGACAGCAGATGTTATTTTTTTTCAGAAAAGAGAAAGCTAGCATTACTGCTAACACCTTCTGTCTTCTGAAGTTATTCTCACATCTATCTGCCTTTTTTCCAACATGAAAGATGAGCTTTCACAGTAGCCTGATTTACTCTCAGGTCTACATAGTGAGTAGACTGAATACAATGTTTCTAGTTCTTTTTAAAGCAGTCCTTTATCAAACATCAAAAAGACAAAGTATTAGATACTTTAATCACAGTCCCACTGAAACAACATGTTGCAGGCAGCTAATGTTTTCTTAACTTCTTCACAAAAAGAAGTGGAAAATACAAGCGTGTGGGCAAGAGAAATTTTCAAGATTCAACATGACCGTTCACACAACTAATTGGCTGAGGAACCAAAGAAGATTAAGTTAAAATGGTAGCATCTGAAATTATTTTAGCCTGCCAACTAATATTAGGTAGTTAACATTACTTGGATGGCAGAAAGTTAGATTATTAGATTGCTAAACTTAGCTTACTTTCAGACACATTAAAAGTAAGTCTAATCACAACTTCCAATGTGATTGGTGAACCTCAGAGACAACAGCTCTTTCTCCGGTTGCGTAGCAACCATTTCTTGTTTGAGGCATCATACACCTTAGCCCAGGGCAGAAATCAAATCATTTTTATGATTAAAACAATATTTTAAATTATAATATGTACATGACATTGTTTAAATATATAGTAACAATTTTAGAAATGCTATAGGGCCATGGTATATCTGCAGATCCATTAGTTATGCCTATATTGAGCCTTATCTCATGTCACTATTATCAGATTGCTTTGAAACACATAAGCCAAGGGGAGATGGTTGAACTGTCGACATTTGTTGTGGTTTAGCTGGATGTGTCACCTAGAGGGCTGACGACAGGATACTCTTATCAAGAGTGACCCTCGACGTCTCATGTAATCACATGCGAAAAGTGAAAAACACCCAATCAATATAAAATATGACATACATTATTCAAATAGGAAAATAATTGCTATACAATGCAATCGTAAAAGAAATCCCAAAAAGATTGTAATGAAAGTTATGTGCTGCACACACACACATGCACACACACACACACCAGCTCAGTCTCCCAGGGCTGTGTCAGTCATTGCTAAGTTAATCAATACATTTTCATGACAAGAGTAATTACTTTCTGCCTAGTTCAATATTGTGTGTCTGAATTCATCACAGCACTTCTGCATTAGCATGCTATCCACACTTCAGCCAGGAATGAGGGGTCTTATTAAACTTTACTGAATGCCAATAAAACCACAGCTCAAACTGTGGTCACGGTAACTGCTGTTGCCCTCACCAAGCCCCATTGCTTCTTTGGACACAGTATTGAAATATTACTTTAATATTCTTATATTTTATGTTCTCTTAAATCAACCATACAAACATGTTAAACATATAAGTTGACTCAAGTGTCTTCAAGATTAAAACGTTTGACTGGCAGTGAATCAATACAATTTGTCCTTGCATGACCTGCAAAAACATGGGGGTGAATAAGCATAAGACTATATTTACCAAATAGTCCTGATAAAGCATTAATAAGTGACTCCCTTGAAATATGTTCCCTTGAAAATATTTCGTTGATTTTTAGTTCAGCATTAATACATATTTCAAAATAGGAGCCCAGAGGTCAGATTAAGCAATTGCATACACATTTAAGTTATGAATTGATATTGCTATATGCTCCCTTCTCAACAGTTCAGTGTATGTTCTCACTGTCAGTGACATATCGTAATTCATCCAGGTATATGGACAGCACTTCTATAGGAACGTACATTTGATTTGACATACTAATTTCTAAAGCATTTGGCCAGTTAAATCATGATCAGAATATCTTGAGTAACTACCTGTCATGTGAGATATGTTAGCAGTGACAGAGGAAACTTAATCAACTTCAGAATGAGTGACGACAGAGGATATTTTGCTGTCAAAAACTAATGGGTTTAAACCAATCAAAAGAATTTTTTTTTTGAAAGTATGTGATAGATTCGCGCATCATGGAGTTCGTGTGCCTCTTTAGCATCACGTGTGTGCGTGTGTGTCTTCATATATAAAGTTCCAATGCCATCAAAATGTGTTGTTCATTCAATTTTTTCCCCTGATTCTTACTAGTTACAGTAGCCACGACGCTTTCTACATTCTCGGTTATTGAATTTGTTTTTTTTCTCTCTACAGTTTATCCCTGGGGGAAATGGATACATAATTTGTACAGCTGACGTGAAATCATTTCGGAAGGGTGCAAGTAATGTTTTTAATAACTGCCGTAGTGAAAAGGTCACTTTGAAACTGAGCAGTAGGTGTCACGTGGCGCTTATGAAATTGCAGCATTCTGCCTCGCGCTTGCCCCACATGAGCTGCGCGGTTCCTCTCCTCACAGCTGAAATGAGGCATGCTGGATGAGTTCCAAGGGTATAATCAAGAAATAATTTGCGTGTCGCGGTAACCGCTGGAGGGAGGGAAAAAAATTAAGTAAGAGGTGAAATGATACAGTCAAACCCACATAATGGCATAATCGATAACTGCACATTTCAGAACGTGATGGGACTGATTGGTCATGATTTGAATTTTTTCTTCAATGTAAAAGCAAGTTTCTTTTTCATATGCATATCACGGAAGAGCGCCTTGTGCCTACGTTTTTTAGACGGTCTGGTTGATCGGTGCCTTTTACAATGATTTTTACTTTTATGAAGAAGAGCATTTTAACAGCGTCAAAGGAAAAAAACGGCAACCTTTAAGAAGGCAAAGACATTCCTCCTTTGAGGATTACCACATAATATTATCCGACCCAATATTCAGTCCTTCTGATGATTCTAGACTGTAAGCTCTGTTGTATTGGAGGTTCCACAGCTGTCTGTGTTGTCTCTACTCAGCCATGACCCGTAATTATTACATAATTAGCCAGTAAATGAGAAGACTCTGAACATCAATAGTGTCAGAGGCAGAGCCTCTAATCATATGTACATGGTGCTGAATATTTGTTAAACACATGGCAGCCATATAACTACATTTCCCATGGAGCATCATTCCACAAACATGATACCAGCAGACAGTGCAGTCCTTATTTTCAAAACAGCAACAGAGCATTTTATTTTGTTTGGCTTTGCATTGATCAATGCGCAGATTCACTGATCTTTAAATCATCTGGATAGCTTATTCTATTTACTGAGCCTACCACATCAACAATTCTACATACTATAATCAGTGAATCTACAAAGCATCAGTATTTTAATGTCCCAGAAAATAAATAAATAAATAAATAAAAAGCTCTGAACTTTAGAAGACCCTTGCATCATTTATATTTGAATAGTGGTGATGAAAACGTTGTGTTGTGGTATATATACAGATGGAGGAAGGCACAGGGGACAGTGCTGTACTCTAATATAACCTCTGTTAAAACAGTTTTGTTAGGCATGACACAAAGCAGCATGAATGAATGAGATTTCATTCCTTCCACCAGGGTATACTGCACCTCAGCTGGGTAAACAAGAAGAAGTCGCATGCAACTGAAAGAAAGCACCATTGTTTACAGTGTTAGCTGATTGAGAAATGTAATTTAAAATCATCTTAGCCTAGCAAATCGTTTTAGCTATCTAGAGGCCAACTTTATTCCACCCAGGAAACTTTAGAAAACCAAAATTAGTTTTGTGGTAATTAATTGTAGGATAAAGCATAGAGATGGTATAAGGAGCACAAAACCTGGACCCCTGGGCATTGGAGGAAAGTAATGGTCTTGTATGTAACATAAGACCTCTTTTTTCCTCCAGTTGGATGGGTTTATGTTTGGAGAAAGCCAAAGGAAGCCTTGAAACCACAATGTGTGTTGCCAGCTGTAATGGTGTGGGCAGCCATCTCGTGGGAGTCATTGGGTCCAAAGATTGCTCTGCATGGTTTCATGAGCAACAAGGAACATGAAGCCATTTTAAAAGACCAGGTGCAACCTGAGGTGCAAAATGTTCCCTCAAGATGTCCCTATATTCCAAGATATGAATGCCCCCATACATAGCGATGAACTAATTCTAAAATGGTTTCATGAACACCAGGATGAAGTCAAACGCCTCCCATGGCCTCCTTTATCACCAGAGTTAAACACCATTCAATGTTTATGGGAAGTTCTGGAGCACAGAATGTTATACAGATTTCTATTCCAATTTCACCTCAAGGAACCAGGGGCTTATTTCTTGAACAATAGTCCAACATCCCACTAGTGACAGTTCAGAATGTTGATTCCAAGAAGGATTACTGTTGTTGTGAAAGTGAAGGTTGGCATTACTCCTTATGAGTTACTAGTGGTGGTTGAAATGAGCTTTTATGAGCCCATTAGGGTGGGGCTACACTAATCTGTCAATCATTTTCTTGTTTGAACCAATCAAAAATGTTTATCTCTCTACAGCCAATGTGGTCATTGGTCCAAATCACTGAGTACTGGATACTATATTCTAGACCCTCCCTTTTGTGTGTCAATTAAAAAATTACTCCAAAATCACTGTGAGTTACTTGGTATTCATATATTGTTAGGTTTTCATATATTGCTTTTTTCCACCCCTACATATACTCATACGGTCATCTCAACATTCAAAACTATATTTCCTGACCAGTTTCCCAAAGCTGGACCTTAACTTAAATTAAGATGTATTTTTCCAACCTCTGAACTAAAGTAAAATATATAACCATTGACCTACATCCTCCTCCTTTATGAAGAGATTTATCCAACACACATTAGCTGTCAAGTAATAATGCCCATAGATATTTTTTCTCCCTCACAATTTTAAGTCTCCAACCCTCTGTATAGAAATGTAATGAAATACATTTGATTAAGCCTTTTTTCAGCACACAAGCGCGGCTGGGCCAGTCTGACCTAGATTTACTGCAACCTCAGTTGAAATGTGCGCTTTCTCTACCTCTGCATTTCTAACGCCCTGGGATGTTTCTCAGGACTCAGCATCCTTTTAGAATTCACACCCTGTTCAACAGGGACCTCCATTTCCAAGAGGTTTTCATGAAAATCAAGAAAGTTGGCTCGCTGTTTTTTTTAAAGGGTGCTCCGAGTTGATTCTAAAAATGCGTGAACTGATTCTAGGCACAGTGTTTTCCCTTTGGAACGTAAGGTACTGAAAATTCGTGAATGCAGCCGTTCAAGGGAATCGCTGATTGGCGCAGTGAGTGCGGTGCATTGTTAATGTGAAAATGCTTTGAGATTTGATTGAATGGCGATCTGAGTGAGCGTGCTATTTCCATCTTATTGAGGAGGGTGCATGGAGAATAAATCTCTTTGCCAGTCCGGTCTCATCCATACATATCACTATGTTCAAAAATTAAACTCTTCGCATGAAGGACATGAGAAAACATTCATAATATAGCTGACAGCTAAACTTCAAAACTTTACGAAAAATCCACCCTTAACTCTTCTATTTTCCTTCAATTGGACTTGCATACATTATTTTATGGGGGTCAGTGTCCATGTTAAAGGGGCACCGTCACACCCATTTTTCTGAGGCTCAGTGGAGCCCACTGCTGGTAAAAAAATTTTTAGTAAAAAATGTACATGGATACAAAACAGGTTTAAGAGTGATTTCCCTTTAAATTATCCTGTAAAAGTTTACATTGTTTGTTTATGAGGGTGGGGAAATCACGAGACTGGGTAATGAACTTATTTGAAATGTGTTATATTTTTAACATGGCTGCGCACTGACAGAATAGCTAGAATACCATCCCTGTAGCAGCAGCCCGTACTTTTACTGCTTATTCAGCAAGATTTCCTTAATTAATAAACTTTTTTATGATAAACAACATCCCAGGAGAGACTCCGCTGCTCTTGAATAAATTTCCTTTGAAAATGGATTGAAGGTGGATTAGAACAACAGTGTTAGCCAGTTAGCAGCTGACAAAGTGTGTATCACAGTTTTATTAGGAAGAACTAATTAATATTAGTTAATCTAGTCAACAGGCTAGTATGAATTTGTTGTGTTACTTCATTTGCAGATTGAATGCATGAAAACTAACTGGTGCGCCATAATTAAATGTAATAAATGATATCATGCATTCCTTATTCTTAATTCTTTACATATACATATTAAAACATTGGGAGTTCACTGATCATTTATGTGATCAAACATGTTAATTTTAACCCTAATTCTGGAAAATAATTTGGGTCTAAGCAATAAAACCAAGGTATTGAATGTTAACTAAAATCCTGCCAGGAATAGTAGGTTTTTTTCACAAATACTTTTCCTCTAATTGAAACCGTAAACTTGCTGATTCAAAAATATAGCCGGTTATCACCCAACATTACAATTAATGTGCTTAAAATATGCATGAAAAGATGTTTATAAGGCATTCCGAGTGTGCATTACAGTAAATAAATTCTTGCTATTGGTATACAATAAGGTAATTAACTTCTTCTCTTTGAGTGCCTTAATTGTGACAAATGGGTAAGTGGAAGTTTTGGCTACATACAAACCTGCTTATTCCTGAAATTAAAATACAAAATTGATTAAATATCTGATCATGTGCGTTTACCGTTGGGTCCTTGGCAACCAGGGGGACAACATGGTGGCTGAGATATCCAGCTTTCTCACCCTAAATATGATGGGAACATGAGTCATAGATCAAAAGAGACCACAGACAAACGCAAGAGATTAGTCTTTAAGTGAAAATAAGCAAATGTATCAAAGCCGAACCTGTCCTTAGGCCGTGTTTTGCAGTCAGGCCACTGCTTATGTGGTCTGACTTGAAAGGCTTGAATGAGCATCCTTTGGTCCCAAACGTACTGCAGGCTGCAGCGATACATTAACCGAATGGGTATGTCAAATTGTGTTACTGAATGTCTGTGTGTTTGCTTAAAAACGATTTCCCAGAGCTGGTCCAGGTAGAATATAAGCAACATCTACGCCTACACATTTCCCAACATACTTCACATTGAATTTTATTTATTAAAAATAGGCCACCTGTATAATTTTAAGATGTTATCTACCATTTTCTTGAGATCAGAGGTTAATTAAATAAGACTGGAGCTAAACCCACAGCAAATAGACTAGCCTTCCAGTCTTAATGCCCCCCCAACACACACACACACACACACACACACACACACACACACACACACACACACACACATTGAGATACACAGATCTATCTCTTGAAACCACAATAAGAATCTCCTTTAGCATTCCTTGTAGTTTAAGTTTGTGTACATATGTGTGTGTGTAAGTAAGTTTGCATGTCTCTGTGTTTGCTTTTATTTTGATTGGTCCTATATTTAGCATAGTATTGGCAAGTATTGGCAATGCTGAAATTATGCTAGTTTTAGTGTACAAGCCACTGTCTGTCAACCTAATAATAGCATTCAGATGATGTTGACCCACCATTTGTGATCGAGTTCTATTGAATAACGATTACAGTGAGCTAGTGATGTATAACAGCTGGCAATGAATCCTGCCTCGTTCAATACATCGGTATCCCAGCAGGCAATGGGTTCAAAGCAAATCGGATCAGTCAATCTCTTAATCTCAGCAAACACGCGTAATTACAACATTTATGTATTTATTTGTCTGCAATATCTACTGAAACGAGAGATGGCTCAATAAAAAAAGAGAAAGAAACTAATTTCAGCCCGACACAAAAGTCCTACATGATACTTTAGATCAAAGAGTGTTTATCATGTTGCTAATTACATCCCCCTGATGTGATTGGATGACAAATCGCTCAATTAATTGAATTACATTGTTGGATTTTCTATTCATTATCTGGCTTTTGTAATATTGACTTGTTTGGTTCGGCTGACTAAATTACGCCCTCACAAAAAAATAGTGGTCTTGGGAAGCAAAAAGGCCTGGAGAATATTGTATCTGCTGAAAAAACAACTGTGTTTGTTGCATTAGCATTTTTTTTACATTTCATGTAAAATATGAACATATGCATTTAGTAGCAGTTTTATTTTATTTCAATGGGAAATACAATGTAAGTTATCCCTCACAAGTGACCTGCCTCCTCCTTGCTACTGTTGATATGTCCATCAAAATTTCATCAAAAACTGTCCTCTAAAATCAGCTGTGGTGAGCTAATGGCACCATTATGCTTATATTACTGATTATTCATCACACAAACAACACCTATTTTCAAATCTCATCTCATCCTGTCCTTCCCTCACCAATAAAACTTCATTCTGTGTTTTGCTCAGAGTGCTGCTCATACACAGGCTTGATTCCAATGTGTGATCTCACTGATATCTGTACAAATTCTGTATGCAAAGAATTTTTTTTTAATGTTTAATATAAGGAAATGTTTAGAAATAATGAGTTTTTCCAGTATTATTTCACACAGGAATAACAATTGTGTCTCAAACCTTGCTTCCATTTCACCTCCAACAAAAGCTAGCTGATCAGTATGTGGTAAACTAATGAGACCCAGTAGCACTCGTCAGGACTAGGTGGCTAGGCTAATTGTTAAAATGGGTAGCTAGGGAGTTCACCTGTCTCCAGCTGGTATCAGCAAGTGATGCAATACACCTGTTCTTTGGTGCATAACGTCTCGAGTGAGAATTATCTAGAAATATACCATTATTACAGGGATTGCTAGAGACATTCATTTTTAATAAACTACATATTTGCAATTTGAGAACTGTTTTAGGGTTTATCCCACACTTGTATTATGTTATGAATATATAGACTTGGGTGTTCTGAATCCAATGAAGTGCCCAAATTTGAAATGGTATAGGTACATAAAACTATGCCTGAGTTAATAAAAGCATTCAGCTCCTCTTTGCTATAAGACTGTATTTTTTCTAGCACCAGCCTATCGGTTTCACGATTCATATCCTTTTAAATCTAGGTGCACACCTCCAGCGGAGCTGAGCCCCCCCCCCCCGCGTGTGTCTCTAATGAAAAAGGATGGCGGTATGAAACGTATCGGGCAGGAAACCCGCCGCGGTATTGCCTTCCTCCATCATGGCATCTCAGGTGACTTCCATAAGCTATTCCACCGCAATGAAGCCATCTTTACCCGCATGAATCAAAATGACTTCAGGCCAGATCCTTCACATTATATATATATTTACTTATTTCTACAAGATCCTTTTTCGTTTACTTACATTTTCTCTTCTGCTCACAGACAGTTACTCCTCACAGTAACGTTAAGGTCATCTGCTTCATGTCCTATACTCCTTAGTATATTTGTCATTTAATGGAATGCAGAAGATTAGACTACCTGTAAAATGCCATCAGTGGCTCATATGGTATATTGTAACCAGACTATGGCCATACTAAGGGAAAAGTTCTAAATAAGAAAAGAACAATTCATTTTACATCTAGTACATGTAAAATCACATCAACAATGATTACAAAAACCCAGCTGTGTGTAATAGCACTGATTATTCGTCTACATATTATTTTGTAAAACGTGCCCATGGAAACATCTAGATGTGGTCCATTGAAAGGGTTTCATATCAACCAGTATTCCGCTATGATAAAACAGAAAGAAAAAAATGATCTGACAAAGGAAAAATTGAAAAAAAAAACACTAAAAAAGTATTCAGATTACATTCACTGCTCTTCTTCTTTTCTCTCCTGAAATGAGGTCAATGTAGAAGCAGAGGATTGTGATTCAAGTCACACTTTTGGATGTCAGGGTAATAATCTGATTTATGGAGTATATTATTATTAAGATTGTAATAGCACTTATGATGATTAATATGTGCCCTCCAGGCCAAATGCTAATCACCACATACTCTGTAGCTTGACAACCACCGATTTCCAAAATATTAAGTCCATTCTAATATTCTTCTCAAAGGCCATGATGCATTGTATCAATGCCTTTCTTTACTATTTAAATACAGGGTTGTGAAAAGGGACTTAGGAACGTTGAATGGAACTGTATTGGCTCTTAATTCCCATTGGGGTGCATGCATGCGCTCAGAAAGATGGCTTTGTCTTTGAACGCGCATCACGTGACATTTTAAAAACACCTTTTATGCATATCGTAGTTCAGCACATTTGCCATAAACAAATGCCCCGTATTGTTGACACTCTTTATTGCTTCAGCTCAAAAAGAAAAAAAAAAATCAGCCATCGCACATATTACCATTGTTCAGGGCTGTATTTTTCCTTTTTTTTTACCATAAAAGAGCATGCTTGCCTGTCAAACACTGTCATCTGAAACTATGCCCCCGCCTCGACTTGAAACTGTGAAAACAACAGAAGCCGGTAGTGAAATGTCTTGATATCAGGCATGCAGGAGAGAGGCTGAATAGGGCGGTCTCACAGCATGCATAATTCATGTCTGTAATCTGACCCTGAGCTGTGCCCTGCTGTCAATCAAAGGGAGTGGTCATGACAGCGCAGGGCCTGATCGACGGGTGTGTCTGTCCGGGTGTTCGTATGTGTGTGTGTTTGTATGCGTGTGTGTGAGTGTGTCTGCATGCGCATGCGGGTGATCAAAGTATGTGTTTGCATGTGTATGTGAAACTATGCTCCCTTACAGAAATAGAATAAACTGCAGTATATTTGTAAATATTTCATATAAATGTGTGTCAAGTGTGGCTGCATGCATATGTGTGTAATCACATGTGAATCACAGCATTCTTTTCATGTATATACATGGAAGTTTGTGTGTGAGAGTGTATTTTGTTGCATAAGTAGTCATATCTAGCAGATGAGAATTTCTGCTACATCTGTATGAGTCAGTATGCGCGTTGTATGAATGTTCCAGAATCTTTCAAAAAAGGGTCATTTTGTATGCAAGTATCTGTCTTTGTGCATAGCTGTGAGTATTGTGTGTGTCTGTGAGAGAGAGAGAGAGAGAGAGAGATAGGGAGGATGAGTCTTTGATGTGGGGGGACAGTTCGTACCCATGATGCAATGCAACAGATGATGCAATGCTGCTCCTTTGAAAAAGTCCGTCATTTTATGATGGGGTAATTATTTAACATGGCAGAAGCCCTTACAAAGCCATCATGACAGGATACAAAAAGACCAAAGGTTCATGACAACCAGTATCACAGTACTCAGCCATCAGGCTGCAAAAATTCTGCCAAAACATAAGGTTACAAATTGTTAGAGCTTAATTATACTACTGAAGCAAGTTAGAAGTTGAAGTAGGTAAAAGGCTTAGGATAGGAAGTACTACAAGGCTGTGATGCTGGTCAGTAACAAAGTAACTTGTCTTAGGGGGTTAATAGTCATTCATTATGTAAGTAGTATCAATAGGAGACCCAGTATAGCTTGAATCTACCTCCAAGAGGAATCCATTTCCTATTTACTTTGGAATGCCAGAGAGCTTTCAAATCTCATGACTGGATTGGTTATCACAAACCATCTAGGGAATAGGTGTGCATTTTATTGGTAGCGTTAGCAAGAATAGGGTGAAAGTTCTAACATTAAGCACTGTTTGAACTCATAAGTCCTCTGATCATATGAGTGAGATACTCCTCAGTGGATTGTTTTGGATGAGGTGCTGAGTGGCTCAGCAGTGGAACCTCCTTGGAACACGCACATGCACCCATTTACATGGCTGCTAATCTAATAGAACCTCTTGGAACATGGAAGTTGAGTTCTTTCCAGCAGTCAGCAAAACATTCTCAAAATTCTTTCATGGATCTTGATGCTAGCCCTCTCTGGGCACTGGATTCAGGATGCTTTCTTCTGGATTGGTCAAGATGCAATGCCATTTTGCCTATGTATGAGTGGTGTGCCCCTGTGAGAACTATGTCCCATATGCTGCAACACAGAGGAATATTCACCCTTCATCATCTGGCCAGTAGATATGCAATGCTGGGGATCTATGGCAGGCTGCTGGAGCAGGGTCTCATACCTACCTGTGTGCTTTAAGGTGTGTGGCTTCTACATATTTTCCCTTCAATGGTTACTTCTGGTCGCCTAAAGCATAAGTGGTAATACATGACATTTCTTGTAATTCTGAGGCCTCCGGTTTTTTTCCCTCAGAATTTATAGTCACAGTTCTGAGGGCTCATAACATATGGTCATGTGCACCCTCCACAGTTTGCTTGCTCTACCCATGAGTACAGAGGAGCCACCTGTCTCTGCCTTTCATTCCTGATAGCTTCTGCCCTCTGCTGCCCCATCCCACTCTGATAATTCACCTCCACTGGCCTGCAAGCATGAATTCTCCTTGGGCATTGCAACATGGGTATGCTCTTTCATTGTAAAAAAGAAAGCCAACCAGTTCCATGGGGTCAAGCACTTCACTGTGTCAGTGAACTAGATCTGAAGCCTCGACTCAAAAATTGAAACTGTTGCTAAAGGGCAGTGTCCACACGGTAGAACCTTCAAACCTACGGTGCACAGTGTCCTGCACTCCATTCAAGATCTGTGAGCACTCAACAAGCACAGCGTGAAGTGCATCAAAACGATGAAAACCTTTGCAAATCTCCTGGTGCATTCAGCAGGCCGAATGGCTTTGATTTGCCTCTGTGGATCTAAAATATGAACATTTCCTCATATGCATCACTGTGATTGCTGCACCCCATGTCTCTACAAATATGAGTGCGCCTCTTCGGCCTCCCTCTAGGTTTGCACACTTTGATTTGCCTACATTAACTGGGTCTTGCCCTGAATACGGAAAGGTTGGGTTATGTGGTTTTTCATGTGTTATTTCACCCCATGAAACATTGCCTTGAAACCATCATTCTATAAAGTCTTTGCTCCTGCTATCTGTCTCCTCAGCAAAGATGATCGGTCTAATCAGATCATTGATTTAGGTTGCTTTCCTGTTCATTTCTGACAAGATCACTCCTTGAACTTGCTCTTCCCTGATCAGAACTTTTAAGCAGCTGTTTGTGTGGTATGGAGCTGGTTGGAACTGTCCATGCAGAGGCTGTCTCATATTAGCTTGTTGATGCAGTCTCGCAGACATTAATCATGAATTCTACCTGTTGCATGGCGGCATCTCGGATCAATCTGCAACAGACATTCATTAAAGACAACGTGCAGCAGGACTGTGGGTTCACTGCACATGTTCGTGAGGGCCTACACATTTGACATTGTTAGGTCTCATTGTATTCTTCAACCAGTTCTTTTCCCTGTTGTCCTCGCTAACTATTAATCCTGTTGCTGCCATGTTATTTTGGTTCGCAGTGATGCATGCTAAAACGGATGCGTCAATTAAAAAATCATGCTGTGTTTTTTGGTCTCTGTGGGGTCTCACAGTTTGCAATGGGCTCTTTCAATTTCATATTCCCCCCTTACAGCAGTGATTTCTTGCTGGGATGGTGTCCTTTGGGATCTCCCGCAGTACACCTTAAGCACACTGTTCCATTCCCCCCGGCAGTCATTTCAGAAGTGAATAGGAACAGTGAATTACCCACATAACCACAGTTCTTTGATGGAGGAGTGCATTGCCAGGCAGTCTTCTTGCTTGGTTCCCCCATAGGACTCAACATAGAGAGGAGGTATACCTCTGTCTCATACCTTTTTATGGACAATTATTTAACTTGCACAGCCATGCAGCAAGCAATTTCCCTTCAATGACAGTCCATTTCTCCTTCAGGGAACTATGGTTACCTGCATTACACAGCATTATTTGTGACCCTTTTGCCTGGACCTGCTTTCATCAGATTTTCACCTGTCAATCATGTTATCTTAGACTGGACACTGGATGTAGGTTAGGACTCACGCAAGCTTGGCTGCTCTCAACTTCAGGATGAATCTCACCTCGATGACATCATTGGTTCAGTTTTTCCACTACTTTGCAACGTAACAAACTCGTTCAAATGCCCAATTGGTCCACGTGCTTGCTCGCAAGTCGCATTAGATATTCAAGCTTGTTCTTCAGTGGACAGAAAGGGCTATTAACCCTGGTTTCTGGGACGTGGTCCAACGCCAATTCCGGCGTGACTAAATCCCTCTCAAGAGTTTCCCCAAAAACAGGCTTGCCACTTGCTTCCGAAGGACACATAATAATGTTAGCCACGGTGCTCATATACTGAGATCCTGTTTAGCTGTGTATTCATTGACTTTTGCGCTTTTGGGTCACATAAAAAAAAAAAACGGTTTCCCTCCATGTCTGCAATCAATTTTCATGCTTGTCGTTGCGTTTGGAGAGAGATATTCATTCTATTTCCTCTTACACTGGAGTAGCTGTACACTGCGCATTGTAAGGTGAATTAACTTTTGAAAGGGATGCATTTTATAGCAAAATTGACTGAGATCAAAATACCATATGTGTGTTATAAGCTTGCAACTGTGTCTATAACTTTTGATTACACAGTATTCCTCCAATGGACACACATTGGTTTTAATACCATAAAATGTATACTGAAAATGATATTGCACATGTTGAAACTATTTTCTTTTTTCCTTGAATTTGTTCACAATTTTTGTTAATTCTTTGTAAAATGTGACAATGAAATTTTCTTTCATTAAAAAATGTATGCTTCTTATGATATTCTTTAAAACCTTCCAAAATATGAAGTGAAGGAACATGCACTATTGGAAAAATAGTAGCCTTGGTTGGGTTGACACATGGGTTTTAGGCTTCAAGTCTGGTACATTAAGTTATGAAAATACTAAACTGGTCCAGAGGTGTTAGTAAGTCTGTATGAGAGGCCTTATGCCCTTTAAACTGGTACATCTGGCTACAGTAAGTTTCCTTGGTTGTTCTAGATGGATCACTTTGACAGCAAGACTTAAATGCTTTGGATTGATCTAATATGTCACTGCTATGGCGTCCATCCAGCTAAGCTGTCACTCAGCAGCCATTATCAAAATGGTAATCCAACCATCACGTCCTGACTCCGGATTCTGGAACGTGTCCACTGCACCAGACCCAGTTGGCTACCCAGATACCAATTTAAACAATGTCAGTGAATGCAGTTTGGGCCTGACAAAAGACAACAAACAAAGAGCCTGGGACTGTGAAAAGAAATTAACATTTCACAGATTGGCATTCAGCCCTATTGCTTCCATTGTTCCAAAACTGGACAACTGAAGTGTTTGTTTACTTGGTTATTTCAACAGTAATTAACATAATAAAACCGACTGTTTTTCCAAATAGGAAGCGTTCAGCATACCACTGTTTTGCAGATGTTTTTTCTGGTTTTCTTTTTGCCACTCTCCCATGACGCAAACGTTATTCAACCCAGCAAAGAAAATTAATGCATCACTTCAGGTTGTGATTTTGAGATTGCTGCAGTATTGGAGAACAAGGACGTTTGATTTCTTTTATCTTTCTCACTCATTTTAAGTGAAACCAGTTTTGCACATTTATTGCACAATCCATGTACTGTAGTTTCCATTTAATTCAATATCCATTCTGAGAGCAAAAAAATGGATAATGAAAAAACAAATTTGTTTTCTTTTCATTTTTCCACAAAAGAAAAAAAAGATTGTCACATATAAAACATGCATTAATTCTAAGCTTTTTTGAACTTTCCATTTTCCAATTCATTGAAACAAAAATGGGAAATAAGAATAACTAAATTCTAAAATGAAAAAAAAAAACATCTCCCTTTTAACTTTCTGTTTGAGAGAGTCTTGATGAGACCTTTTAACTCGTCTCATCAACACCTGCAAAGGTCACTATCAGGAGGAGATAATTGACATAGACAAAGAAAGACATAAGTCGGCATCCATCATTGGAAGCATTCACAGATGTTATCAATAAAATGTTCCATGATGGTTTAACATGTGCCGATATTTCCGACCAATAAGATCAAACAGGTGCACAAATGCTTGTGTATGAGTGCAGCTTTTGCAAAGACCACTACCTGAGAAGAGAAGGTCAAGCAGACGACAACCACTTCCAAATGGCAGTGGCCAGATCAGTAAACAAGGTCAATTTATTGAGTCCACTGTCTGTTCATGAGCTTATCCCCAAGAAAAATGAAGGCTACCTAACATTTATAAAAATGATGACTGGATTTTCTGGACTAAAACAAATATTCACACATTAAATTATCCCTAAAATGAGGCAACAACATTTCTATTTTTTCTGAAGTCTCTGTAAATTTAGTTTTTAGAATATCAAATTAATATGGGGCAAATGCACAGACTATCACTTTTCTGTTGGGGTATTTATACATATATATTTAATCAGTGTAGAATATCACTAAGTAACATAAGTAACGCCACTAAACATTGCATTCATTGCATTGGATTATTCACAACTCATAAACTAAAGTGCTGTCCAACTTTAGAAATGATAAACATAGATCGTGACCATATCGAATGTGAATAACAAGGTGACGGCATACTCTGCCTTCGTGTGATGTAATGTCAACAGTTCATACTCAATAATACGATTTTGGATTTCATGTAATATGTACTGTTTTAAAGGAAAGCTTTTTCATAAACCCCACCATGTCATGCATTCCAGTACCATACGCAGGAGTCCTCGATTTTTAATACATTTTAATATCCATACTCCATGAATCAAGGCTCTTAGCACACCCAACCATTTTAAGTCTTATAGTGCTCATACCATGTTTACAGAGAGCTTAGAAATAACACTACGCCTCAACGTACACATGCATATATTTAAGAATACGTGCAGAATCAGGTGATGGATTTACGGATGAATTTGCAATAGGTGAAAGTAAAGGCTTCAGTACTAAGGTCACTTCATTACTTTCGCTATCAGAAGATGTAGGATCACAAGCATAGGTGTTCTTAAAAAAGATTCACAGTTTATAGATTGGAAAGTTTTTTATAGACTGCAAAATTTTTGTCCCGTTGTTTCCTTTCAGGCAAACTGCAAAATTGTGTCAGGTTACTTTTAAGTATATTTAAACACAGCACCTTTCAGCAAACAAACAGATAAATTGTTCAAACTTTGAAACATATGTCTTATGTAAGAGCTTGATTGATGCCAATTTTACAGACTGAAATTTTTGACCTTTCGGAAAAGAATGACCAAGTGACCCCCTGCTGTGGGTATATTTGTCTGACACTCTTCGTAAAATGAATTACAAAAGCCTTTGAAATGAACTATAAATGCATGGGGAGGAAGGAAAACCGAGAGCCATTTTAGATGAAAAATGTTTTGTTTGTGCACTGTTTTTATCACTCGCAGAGTAATTCATGTTTTCAAGGTCTTTCCGGTTATAATATTGATAGTAATAATTATAGACAGTTGTGACCAACGCTGACAGTGAAGCGACAAGCTTGATTCTTGAAGCTGTCAAAACTCATTTTGCCATTCTGTGGCTGCTTTGTGTCCTAAATGTCAAAGTAATTATTCTGCATTTTTAACCCTGTTATAAATCATTATGCATTTATAACTGTCTGGGAAGAAATCATCAATATAAATATTAAAAAAAAATCAACTTTCTTCAAAGCTGGCAAACTAACTATGGTACACCAAAGAGGTTGCAAAAATCATTATCTTGGGTCCTTAGAGTGAGCGGTATTTAAAATGCATTTATTTGAAAAATACACTATTTGTATATACTACTTTTTATACACATATTTCCCTGTGCCACTGCAGAGAAATGTATGTCGCTACAATTTTTATTTTACCAATTATTACACAATGAATTTAAACTAAAAAATGATGGAATTGTAGGTTATTTTTGCAAGTGGTACAATGATATAAACTACAGTCGGCCCACCTTGATCATCCATGATTTTGACCAACCAGTTTGGAAATATATTTAAAAAATCCAGAATATTCTTGAAAAAGAACATTTGAAATTCCTACCTGCAGTGTATGCTAGAATACTGTAGTCGGTATGAGTTACGTGGGTTTTAGCAGTTCTTAACAGTATATATAAGTGGGGTTTCAAGTTATGAACACGTACAGGGTAAAATCACATAATTTTATGTAAGTATCCTGAGCATATATCCGTCCTGGAACCATATACCTGCAGATAAGGTGGGCTGACTGTATACTGAAAGAGTTCAGCAATCAGTATTATGTATGATATACATTTGTGAAAATTAATATATTTAAGAACCAGGAATGATGGACTGGCAACACTTGCAACGGGACATAATCAAATACGCCTAGTGTCTTTATGCAAGACCTTTTTAGGGGAAGTGACCTTCAACTTCACCTTGCCGTTCACACTTACCAAAAGCCTCCCACCCTAGCACGAATGGGAGCAGACATTTTTACAGACTTTAACTACATTATTACATATCGAGGTTATATTTCTACTCATCTACCACGAGACTTAACACATTTTCACTACAAAGCATGCTGGGAGCTATAAAGTTGAGCTGATAAACAAATATGGCAGGAAATCTAGCGGTGCCCAACTAAAAGCAGCATATATAACCACACATGCCATACAAGCAGTCATTAATAAAACACAACGATGTTTCCTTACTGAACATCCCAGCATGGCTTCATATTTTTTCATAAAATATATGAGTCTAACAACCAAACATTTCTTTACCATTTTCAAGAAACTGGGTATAATTATGAAGCACAAATAAAAAGTACTGTGAGTAAACTAAACTCTCTCATCTTTGGATGACCTAACCAGCTTACATTTTTAATATTGATTTTCTGCCAAATGAAGACAAAATATTAATTTTTTTTGGCCTACTTTGTGTTTTGTTGGTTGCAGCTCAAACCTTATTCCACCATGGTAGGTCACATATATGAACTTTTCTAAGAACCTTGTTTTGTGAAGAGGTTCACCTGGGCTTTGCTCACGGCTCACAACCGCTTGCTTCACTCAATGAATTTGCTTGTGGAGGAGCTTCTGACTGACCCACAACGGTGACCTATGGAAGGGTTGTCACGGGCCACTTGCAAAAGCACCATGGGTAAGCTCCGAGAGCCAAATGAAAGACGAGAGGATCAAAACGACTGTAAACACACTCACCGCTCAAGTTTGCAGTTGCACGTAGTGATCTAGGGACAGCAGCGGGGTGGTTTCAGTTTGCGCTTACCACAAGACTGTCTTCAGGGGCAGACGAAATATGTGTGCCGCTGAAGACCAAGAACAAGAACCATAAATATCAAGTATATGACTTGTGTGGATAAGAGCCAGAACTAGATAAAATTCCAGCTGTATTCAAGGATGGGGAAAAAAATAATTGCCAAGGGCCTACTGCAAATAAAATTAGTTTGATAACAAATAATTACCATGCCATAAACTGCATTTATAAACCAATATAATTTTTTGGTGACCTTTGAATCTTATCACAAAATATGAAATCGTCTTTGACATTTTTAATGTGAAAGCGTGATCGCAAGCAGTCTTGATTGTTTAATTCTGTGATTATTTTTTTCCTTTCCTCCTTCCCGCTCTGCTAAAAGACAACCTCAGAGCATTACAGACAAGAAAGCCCACAAAAATCATAAAGTTTAAGTAGTTCTGATTGGGAGTGTAGGCCAAAATATCTCACGGTTGATGGCCAAAACTGATAAACAGTTATGAGAAATGTTTACTTATAGCTGTTGCTGCCAAAGGTGGCGCTGTCACTTGCTGATGCTAGAGGTTTGTTTACTTTTTCTGAGCAAGGAAATGGCATTTCTGATGGTTTTTGTTGAATAAATGATGACAAATTACGCATTCTCAGCATTAGGCCTGTTTGTTGAATTAGTTTACCTTTATTATTCAAATTGAACCAGAAATCAAATATCGTTCAGACATGCCAAAAACAACAAAAATTATTTGGCAGTTTAAGTATTTTTACAACACTGTATGTGGCAAAAATTTATCGAGGTTGTTATCTTATGGAATAAAAGTTTTCAGTATTCAGTTTTATTGCCAGCTCCTTTGATCAAGGCCAACAATCATATCCTGAAGCTCAAAGTGACAGTTCTGAGATTTTTTTGTGGAGTTGTCTGAAAGGGAAATGAAGTCATTTACAATGGAAATGAGAATTTTCTCCTTCAGGAACAGGGACAAAAAGCCATTTTGCTTCAAGTGTAACCTTTGTGCCCTCGTCCACCATTTCACTTCTATCAAAAGCTCTCCTGTTGTTGGAAAGCCAGACCTTTGTACTCTACACTGAGGAGTTATGTGTGCATGTGCATGTTCTTGTGTGTGTATGTGTGTGTATGCGTGTGTATGTGTGTATGTGTGCATGTTTGGTGTGAGGTTGTCTGTCAGGGCAAACTGTAAATTCAAGTCATGCTTTTGTCTGTGAACAGAGTGATTCTTCTCAGTGCCTGTGTACTGCCACAGTCAGACATAGTGCACATATGAAAAGTGAGATAAAAAAGCCTGCTTTTACACAGCGGGAAGGGTACATGAGGGAGGAGGATACCTGTATAAACTCATAGGTTATTCCCAAGGATAATATCTCTCTCTGAAAAGAAAAATATCTTCATCTAGCTACAACTGCCAGCTATTTGCCTTTGTACCGTATTCAATCAACATTTATCCTTAACTTTGACTTACAAATGAACCCAAGTTTCATCATAGGCAGAGATTGACAAACTTTGGTAATTGCTGAACTCCACAAACCGATTAAAAAAAACATAACAGTTGAACTGAGGGACTGTTAGGCCATTTTACCTATAGAGAACCCGACCGCTAGCGTATTGCTCAGTCAATCTGGCACTGAAATGCCCCAGTAGTGATTGCAGCAATAGTGACTGTGTCACCGGTGGGTAATTGGGGTGCCAGGGCCTTGAACTGCATGGCAGCATGCTGGCTGTGGGTCTGTAATTCCTAAAGTACAGTTAGAATTAGTTCTTCATAAACTATATGCATTTTGCAGAACAAAATAACTGTTCTGGTCCGAAGGGCTTCTGCTGGCTTTGTTTTTTTGGAAGTGGGGACTGGGGAAACCAAACCTGACGGTGCTCAGAGAAAATCCAGGAATTTGCCACAGTCTCTGGCGATTTGGCCCACTTCCTGTGCAAACAGCATCCAGGAAGTCCCCCACCCCGGTTGCACATTAGCCAGTTGAATAGCAATGCGTGAGGTGACCAACAAATAGCAGAGGGAGTTCTCCATGCAGCGAATGCCTGTTGCAATGTGATAAGCTCAAATAAAGGCCTGTTTTAAATGGTTCACCCAAAGTCAGGCATAGTGAGGCATAGTTTGTAGCTTGTAGCAGGGCTCCATTGTTGCTGATATGGAGCCAACCAAACTAGAAGTAGCAGCAAGGCTAAGGCTTGGGAGAAGTATTTTCTCAACCTGGTAGCCTGATTCTAACCCTGTGAAACTCCACTTGTATTACCGATATCACTTGAAAGCAAGCAATACCAACAGGGATAAGGCAATAGCCCAACTCAACAAGACTATGGTGTATTTCCATAAAAACTTGGTGAAGGTGAAAGTCGTGCTAATTAGAATTGCGAGACCAAACGAGGAAACTAACACTGGAAAGTCAGTGTTACAGCTGACTGGTTAGCAAAACAGCTTACATTTTTCTTTAACTGGTCTTCCATACTTATGTGAATGAGGTCGTGTGACGAACCCAACAGTTCCTCCCGGAGAGAGCAACCCGTCACAGCCTGAAGAGGACTAGAACGGGACCTGTGGCTCTGACAACAGTCACCTGGCTACACGACAGCTTGAGTTCAGGTGAGAGGAGAAAGAGAGCTGATGATGTCTGAGTAAGGTATTTATAGTACATGCCGTGTCACATGTCAAAGGCTCACGGCCTGTATAGTAAGGATCATCCACCGTGCTAAAGCGTCACCTCTGTTGGTCAAGAGGAAAGAAATGAAATTGCTGTTTGTACCATACTGGAAATGAGAAACCTGCTGTACCGGACATGATAATAAACTGCCAAATTGCGACGACTGTGATAAGGCAAATGACAGATGGAAATTTTTCACTGAAAACATGGATTGCCTGTGGCCTAAGTGGAAAGTGTCATATATATTTTACGGCCTAATATGATCAAGGCAGAGTGTACCAAAATATTGGTTATGTATTAAACACAGCAAGCGGAAAAAGAGGATGCGTGACTTTTTCTTATTTATTCTCTGTTAGGCTGAACCTTTTAAATTCTGGTGTGCGGTCTCATTTTTCTGAAAAATAATATAAGGCCTACAATAGAAAAGCTTTTTTCCTCCTTATGTGTTTCGTCTTTTCTGTATGTCATCTGGAATGGGCGGCAATTTAGTTTTCATTGTCTTGTTTAAGGTACAGAGCAGCAATAATTTCTCTTAATGAGACTTCAGGCTCAATGAGAGCAGAGGATTATGGTTGAAGAGGCTAGTCTGAATTAATGGGATTCATTCTGAACGGGTACAATTCATTTTCCTGAGAAGGACATACTCTGTGAAATAACCTTTCAAAGAATATATGGAGGCTTTCATTGATTGAATTGCACATTTTCATATTAATAGTGATTTACTATGTAGTGTTATTTTAGTATTTAGATTATTCTCAGAAACAAAAATAATTCATTTTTAGTGGACAATCATGATTTTTTCATAAATAGCCAACTCACAGATTGTCGCAACACATCATAAAGAAGAACAAACTGGGGTTTGTTCGATAAACAATCGTGGTGTGCTGCAAGTTTGAAAAATTGGAAAATTACATTGTTTTGTACCATAATACAATTGCTTATTTTATAGACAAGAAATACATTTATTTACAAAAAGGTCAGTTGTTTTCTGTAGTGTTTTATGAGATGGATTGAAATATTTGGGGTGGGGGCAATGGGAGGGGGTCTGACTATTCCTCCATACAGTATCTTCCGTCTTTCAGATGTTTCGGTCTGCAACATAATAATTTGGTGGTCAACAAACCATCTCTTGATTGATTCTGAGTTATACTTGGGATTATTGTGTTTTTGAAAATCCCCCTGGTGGGAAACTTGAGCTTCCTCTAAGGAAACCAGGTTTTTGGCCAAAAATGTCTTAGGCATGTAGGGACAATGGAACTACATTTCCAAACATTCTACAGGAAACTTCACAAGTAACATTCAACCCCCAACCCCCCACCCACCCCACTGTGATATTCATTGTTACAGTAAGCAAATACTATAACCCCAAAAATAAACGTGGGATCCATTGTTCTCTTGCCTCTTCACTCACACTTTCTGCTGTTAGCACACACAAGGCCCAATGTTAACTTAAAGGCTGCAAAATAAAACAAGCACACACACACACACACACAAAAACACACACACACACAACATATTTAAGTTCTGAATGCAAAGATAAAAAACATATCATTGTTAACTCCTTGCTGATGTTGCTCAGACCTGTACCAGGGTCAGGCATTTGAACAACGCAGTAAAGCACCTGGATAAAGTATTATCTCCTTGGACCTGCTTTATGATTTTCCCTCCTACTTTCCAATGCAGTAGGACAGATGGATATTTCTCAATTCTAAACCAGCAATTGCATTTGCTACCTGCAGATCACAAACAACAAAAAAGAAGCGACATCTGGGCATAGCTGTGTAGCTGCATATGTTACCCATTTGTGTCAGTCCAGCAAGGATCACATAATATCCTATGAAACTTCAGTAAGAAACATGTTTGAAATGTGAAATGGTGCACTGTAGGCCACTGTCAAGGCAAGGAGGAGGGACTTCCTGTTTCAGCTAGCTTCTTTCTTCCTGAAATATAACAAAGTGTTTATATGAAAGCCATTCACCATGGTTATTATGGAGTGCCATGCTTATTCCCATTCTGGTGTTCTGTCAACATTGTAACTGAAAGAGTACCAGCCTGATCAGGGCTGGTGAAAAACTACATCTCTACCTTCTGAGCTAGCGTTCTAAAACGTTGGACTGATTGTAAACAAGCTGTCAAACCAATCGAGGCCTGAAAACATTCCATTGCTTTTTAAGGCCCCCTTGAAATAAAGAGACATCAACCGTTTTTTTACTTAGTTCTTTGTCTGGTTTTGTACTTGTGTTTCAGTCTTCTCAGGCTGACAGTTTCGTTCCAGACAGCACATCCTTTTCATATGTTATTTATTTTTTAAACACATATCAGAGCAGTATTGCCAGATTGAACAATGTCTTATTTTTCTGGAGACAGCTTAACAGCTTACAGAGAACATTTTATTTTACTGGATATTCAAATGCTCGACATATTTTTTGTCATCTGGAAGTAGGCTTTTACTGGATGGTTATAGATTACAGAGATAAAATCGGCGCTGATGACATTAAATAATTGTGCCGTTTTTAGTCTCCATTCATTTTTTGTATTCTTACTCATATTATCTTAATTCATTTGTATTATTTCTTCATGCTTTTTTGATTATTTTATATTTGTTTTCGGTGTCCTTTGCATTGCATGCGATTGAATACAAGGTGCTAAACAAATAAAGTTAAATAAAAACTTCTGGCACATTTTGCATGAAAATAATAGCTTACAGCAGCACAGATATTCATTAATATGGCAGGCTTACCTATGAATGTTAGGAGTTAATGACCCAAGATTCCCAAAAATAAACATTTACATAATTTTCTCAGATCCCTAAAGAAAATCTTCTGCACAGCTTTTGCAAAATATGTCATTTTTGGATTTAATTGTTCCAATGCTCAGTGGTAATACCTGAATTTATTAGCATTTTCATTATATACGTCCATGAAGTCTTAACAAAGATCAGAGCTACTTAGGTTTCAACGTTGGCTCCCTGAAAAGTGCACCACTACTCAGTGGCTTCCTTGACAGCTCCCACAAAGTAATGATAGGTACTTCTTTACCACTAGATGTCACTAATGAGAAAGATCTACAATTGCAGCAATGGGACCGTAGCCATTCTTAGTTGATGCTTGTAGAAATCTTGGGTGTTGCAAACATCCCACTATAGGCTTGTATGGATTTCAGAATTGTTGTACAGATTTTTATAAAGTCAATTACATTGTAGTTCACTGGACTACACGAGAATACATTATTCTGTTAACAGTGTATTATGACACTTGGTTAGAGATTCTGTTTTTAACATCTTGGCCTATTGTCAAAGAAGACACCAAGTATTCTTTCCAACTAGAGAGCAGGAGGATAAAACATTCTGAGTGAAGTGATAAAATGTAACAAGAAGGGTACATCAAGTATTTTAGTTGGTCATTATCTGAAAATGAACAAAAGCAAGTGTTATCAAATGCTATAATGTCATAGGCATGAGGTGGAATTGTTAGCAGTTAGCATTTAGCTGAATGGTTAATAGAAATGATATTGTACATTTACATTTATTCATTTAGCAGACGCTTTTATCCAAAGCGACGTACAAGGATTAGATACAGACATCAACAAATCTAAAAGTGCATCTATCAATAATGGTACAGCAAATATATTAATTAAATGTGAGTCATAATAACATAACATATCATTTTTAAGTCATACACTTACATTGACTGGAGATGAATGAGAAAGCACTACCCACAGTGTCCTTCTGTACAGCAGCCATTAAATTTGTAGTTTGTCGATTATGGAGTATGACCAAGCTTTTAACAAATACAATATTTCTATTTATTTTCTTATTTATTGAAATCATGACAAAACTGCACTCTTTGGTGGTGGAATTAAACATTTTTATCTTTGGAAGAGGAATTGTACACTTTGGACATTTACAATGTCATTATTTAGGAGTGGCAGAAAAGTAAAAATAAGACTGCTAGAATTTCATTTTTATTCAACACCATATTATATCATCTTACTGTAAAGTTTTAAAATTTTGCGATATTACTTTCTCAGACCCTAGGGGCTTTGATTAGATAGTGTTAATTACATATGATTGACTGTAATCCAAACCCTGCTCGTTTGTAAACTATAAAGACCTTGGAAAAATCAGCTTTATCTGTGAGTTCCAAAAGCACAGGCCAAAAGATGATCCACTGTCCAGTAAGCAGTACTTTATCCCAGGGCTTTTCTTACATTTTATAAATTTATTTACTAGGCAGAAAACTCTCATCCGGAGGGACTTCCAAAGCCATAAACTTTATTCACTAATAAAAATGCAATCGGTTTCATAAGCACAAGGTCACAACAAGTGAACTACTGAGCTTGGCCATGCTACACAAAAGAACCGAGGGCAAAATGTTGTGAAAAAAAAAAAAAAAAAATACCAAAGGTTTGAAACAGGAGATTTGAATTCAACTACAAGCTGTTGTCTCCACATTGTCTAGAATTATATACCTTTTTTGTCTGTGTAAACCCACATTGCCGTTGCCAAAAGCAACAGAATGGATGTGCTTATTTTATTCGAACGGAAATACCAGCTGCACTGTACAAATGATTCCTCTTTTATCATAAGAGATTCTCATTAAGGAGACTGGGCTTGGCTTATGGGGGACAACACTCGGGCAGACTTGCTGCACTCATCATTTTTTTTCACATTTTCCTCCTTCTTAAAAATCTTATTCCTGCATTAACTTTATGAATGAATGTTTTTCTGGAAAGAAAAGGCCCGCATAGAACTTTCCAGAAGAGGAAAAGGCACAGCATTAAGGCCAGACAAGTTTTTTTTTCCGTTGTGAAAGGGGAAAAAAGACGTCAAGGCATTTTCAAACAATCCAGGTAATCCAAGGGCGTAGCGATGTTGAGGTGAAAAAAAAAACAGACGGCTCTACGAGTTTGCAAGTATCGTGCGGCACCACCTGATTATCAAGTGAAGCGGACCATCAACGCAAAACAGAATCTGTTTGTCAATTCTGTGACCGCATTAATCAAGCAAAAGCGAGTTGGCGGGGGTGGGAGAGCCAAATCAACAAATGAAAATGTCATTAAGTTAGAGCTTTTCCATCTTAGCTTTCTTTCCTGTTTCCTAATAGGAATTTCTAAGAGGTGGTCCACTTTGGACAAAACTTATGTAAGTCTATCTACCGACCACCTTGCCTGGATGTACACAAGAAATTAAAACCCAGAGAAAGTGTTGGTCTTCTACTATGCAGTAGTATAGTTGTCGTGTCTAATATGTGGCTAAATTATTTCATCATGCTTTGACAGTGATCAGGGACTACAGCATTGACAGACCATGAATATGTTTTATTTGTACTTGTAATGACTGGATATATATGGGTGGTGAGTAAATTGAATGGTTCATCTTGCATCTGTGCTATGCCACGGCCTCCAACTTTCCACAGATTCGATGCTTGAGAGGACTGTGTGTTTGAACTGTGTGGTTGTTTCTGTGGGGAATGTTGCTTATCTCAGCAGAATCTGAAGCAGTTTCCTTATCTGTGAAGAAGTATCTCCAGGGTGAAGTGTGTGTGTGTGACAGAGTGTGTTTGTGAGGCAAAACGAATATCAACACGAAATTGAGATGTTGGAAATTGTCCAGTCAAATGTTTATGACATTTTAGTCACATAGATATTCAGGCTTAAAATGGCCAGAATTTCCACCATTGACTAACTCATGAGTAGTAAAGTTTTAGAGTAGTAATGAGTTTTAAAGCAGCTAGTTACATAACATCAGTAAATGTGTGCAGTCAGGCAGAACTTCATGTTAAGTAACCTTAACACAGCAGGCTAACTAGATAGTTGGCATGCTAACTTTAGCTGCTATTATTAAAAAAGCCAGGACCTCGGCCATTAAGAAGCCATCTCAACTGCCCAGCTCGCATAAAACTGACAGTGTTAGATATGCCATGAGGCATGTTTTTAAACGGAAATACATCTTTCCCCACAAGTCAAGAGCTAATCACTGCCCATCATGGCTAAACAATTTAATCACAACCACACAGTCCTTTTCTATACAGTATTATGTGGGAAATGTGGAGATTTTAGGTGGAGATTCTTCAGGGTGTCCCCTCACAGTTACCTCGAACCAGCTGAACTGGTTTTCCCAAACAGAGGAAGAGAAAAACACACACATACGCACACACACACGGGCTGGTGTACCTGGTCGATCAAGTGTATCAGCTGTTTCCTTCCCCCCCTTTATCTCCTTTTCTTTCGGCTCTTATCTTTCCTGATGTCTTTAGGCTGAGGTTGAAAGCCGTGTCCTAATAAGGAGTTTCAGTGATACCTTCCTCCAACTCCCAGCTAAAGCTAGCACAAACCATTGCTGTACATGGATTCCTGGAACTGGTACATAGTATTGGTTAATTAACGATTAACATGCTATTACTGTCTGGGAATATCATTCCACTAAACTTTCTATTGACCTAACATGGCTGCCTCAGAAGATCCACCAAGTCTGCTATACAAGTCGGGTTGGACCTTTGCCCACTGTTAGCTAAAATGCTATAATGCTAAAGCAATGAAAGATCCAGATGATAAAACAGGAGGATGACTAGAGCTTTAAGGCTAAGTAAACACCATGAATAAGAAGTGTGGGCAGCATTTTCTAACATTTATCCTAAAATGAACAGGACCAAAGTAAATGCAGCAAAGTAGAAGCAAATTAAATCAAAACAAATGTACAAGGCTTATAAATACACTCAGTATGTGAGTACAGAGTGTTTCCATACTCTATCTCCTTAAGCTCTGGTCATGCCCTCAACACGATTCCTTGGTGCCGTTCCATTCCACTGCCCCCCACTCCCAATCCTTTCCCAGCACTAACACCTAACACCAACATAAGGCGTCATCTATCTGCGCTTTGCTCTCTTCCTCTCTCCGACAGATTCACTCGGATAGCCCCTCGACGGTCAATTATCTCTGTTACCAAAACACCCTGACGCCATTCGGTCGGTGCCTGGAATCCAGGTATCCTCCTTCCTCAGCCGCCTTGGCGACGCGCTCCAGCGTCTGGCGAGCCGCCCCAACAGGCCTCAGGAACGGCCCGGAGACATAAAAGCTACGAGCAAGGGGGAAAAAAATCCACCGAAGATGTTTTCTCTCTCTCAAGGATATTATTTGATCTGTGGGAAAATCAGGAAGTGATCCATCACGTAGAGTAGACTCCTGAATTTTAGTGAAGGCACAAGGGGTCCTTCAACATCCCCTGCTTCCTCCGTTCATATGTCGCAGCAAAAAGAGTGGTGCACTGGAGATGAAAAAACGGAAATCTGTACATAAGAAAAATAGTATGGAGAGACATATTAGAGTAGTTGTGTAGTCACATTGGAAGATGAACAAGCCAGGAAGAGTCACATATGAATTATCTGTTAAATTCATCATGTGGACTAGTCATGTTTGAGAATAATGTGTGGAAAAACAAGGCCCAAAGCAGAAAAACAAAGATTCATATTAGCAGCTCAGCGATATCTTGTTTTTTTTAGGGGATAGACATGGGTATTAAGGAACAAATTCATAGAGCAACAAAGGGTGGTGGTAAACCGAAACTTGTGTATGAAGAGAAAGAAGAGGAAGAAACATAATTCTGAAGTATGAGACCAGTAAACTGTCACTTTTAATAGGCCGGAGATAAATGGTTACCCAAGTTGGGATGGTCTTGTGTTTTGGAATTTAATTGCTCCCATTGTCGTATGTCTTTGGCTCGGTCTAAGCTTTCGCCAACATATCAAGTTAAATATCAACAGGTTCCTTATCGTGACTGAAATCAAATACTAGCGTCACCACTCCCATAAGCGACAAAAGAGTCTTTGCCTTTATTTAGCGCCCATTGTTGTGGTAGTAATTGGAGTGACTTCAAACTCAGAGGAAAGAGAGGTCACAAATATTTCATTCGCGAGGGGGTATCTGTCTGGGGTGCAATGAAGTGTTAAATGTTAAAAACGGCATTGTGCATGGTTTGCTAAAATTAAAGGTTAACTTAGACAGCATGCTGCTTGACGACTGTCCTTGGATCAGTGAGTGTGATCACCAGACATACCAATTAACACTTCCTCTATTTGTGTCCGCTTTACGTTTTGCATGTATTGTCCTCACAAACCACTTTAAACAGTATTTAGTTCATTATACATACCCAAGACATTATATCAAACAACAGGAATTGCAGATAACCAAGTACAAACAGTGAAAAAGAGCAGGCAGTTACAGTGCAGATGTTAACTTCAAAGCGGACTGAAGTCAGCTCCTACACAAATGGATGAAATTCAATATTAAGTGCACAAAAACTTGACGCAATGATCTTGCAATAAATTAGAGGGAGCATAAATAATATAGATAAACGACTGAAGAAAGTTCACTAATTACGGATGATGAACCTGAGGTCCAAGACTGGGAGTATTTATTACCTACAAGAAATATAGGAAATCATTGTGTCATGCCAGTACTTAAAACTTTTGAATTGTTTTGTGTTGGTGATCTTTTATGACCTTGCAATAAAAGGAGGGGCACATTTTGCTGATTAAATAATGAAGACCCTGTTAGATGTACTCTCATAATTCCAGAGTATATTTTATATAGGCTAAATAAAATGGTGGTATTATTATATTAGTATTAAAATGGAACACGCAGCCACCCACTTCCATAAAACCGAGAACTCGCCACTGAGCCTCACTTAGGGGCTATATTTGATTTGGCCGAAGCGCACGGAAGAGCCCGGGGCTCGGGAACCAACACACAAATGCATAGTTAATTAATCCGCTATGAATATTTCAAAGTTAAAGCCCTTTATGGTGTGACCGTATTTAGTGTCTGAAGTTATTGATAAATTATGAAGAGAAATGGGCTCGGCTAGCGTGCATTTTAATTACACCCTTTCCGCGGGAGTGGGGGGCGGGGGGGCGGCGGGTAGTAGAGGGATGACTTTTTCATCCTCTGCCAAGCAGTCTGCCGCCTACCGCCGTGGGGCTAATCTCCCGCTTTATCGAGAGCCACTCAGAGGACAAGAGCGCTACGGACAGACACTTGAAATGTAATAAACAAAGCAGAGGGTTCAGAAAGCAAAAACTAGTGGGCTGACTCTTAATGACATGTATCGGAATTTCGCACAGTAAAGTATTTCTGACAATGCGTTTTTTTTTTTTTTTTGCCAGTTCTTTGAGAGCCTTCTAGAGCGGTTGTTTGACAATATAATCCTAGGAAAAGCTTTTGAATGTATGAATCACATACTAGTGGATTTTACACGTTTTTACTTGTTTAGAAAAATGATGGAATAATGCTTGGTATGTCCAAACAAGCACTATCCCTGGGTTTACATTTTGAATATAGTGCCCAGGTATGTCACCAGGAATGGTTAAACACACACTTCCATTACACTCACTTACTCATTTACTTTGAGAGTGGATTTAAGTTCCAGTGATATGTAAGCACATGTCAAATGTTAACACAAGATCAAATACTGATACTTTTCAGAGATAGTCCCCAGGGACCTTTAAGCCTTACTGCAAACAGATAATCTCCAGTGTTTAGTCACTAAACAGCATGGTACTTAAATGTTTAACTGTCATAGATTTGGCTAATTGAGTTTGATACATTTCAATACATGTCAGTGTCATTAATCAGCAGGGAGTTACCTAGGAAATTCAAAGCCGAGCTGCACCCTTTGGATGGATGCAAGTATAAAACATAACAGAACTGTGGCAGGTAAATTCTCACCTGATGCTATAGAGAACCAAGGGTGTTTATTGAAGACACTGTAAATGGAGAATGCACACATGGTTATGGTTATATATTTCCGTGAAAAGTGAAATATATAACCATAAAGGACATACCGCACAATATCATTTCATAAACAGATTCAGATTCAGATTGTGTGATGATTGGTAATCCATTTTACTGATATTTTGTCAACTATTTAAATATTCAGTTCTGTATCCCTGCAATGCGAAAGGGCAGAGAATCAAAGTTAAGTTTCTGACATCATTAAAGCTTACTGTTGTCTGATTTGCTAGCTCCTGATGAATATTCATTTGGTGGGGGTGGGGTTTAAGACTGGATATCCAAAGCTAGAACAGTGAAAGTGCAGACAGCTGTGGAACCTTCTACATTCAGGTCTATTAAAATATCGTTGAAACATTCTGAGATGTATCTGCTTACCAGAAGTTATCAAGTCATGTGAGGGAATCAGTCTTTGGATACATAATAGTCCTTCTTTACACTATTTGACTAAATAGTGTAGAATAAGTCATTGAGATGTGAGAATGGCAGAACATATGGTCAGAATATAGAACATAGAACATTTTGACTCTATTGAATCTTTACTGAGTTTTAAGCCCAGTTTTTAATTTGTTACCAATTTTTGGAATGTCTCTTTGCATTCATAGGTCCAGTGCATTTTTGAAATGTCCCCAATCAGCTTGGACAAACACACACTTGCTGTACTCTTCCCCAGTGTGCCTGCTGCCAGTCTCTCTGTTTAGTCTGCAGTTCAACAGCTGAGCCACTGAATCACCCTGCACAGGCAGACCGTTGGAGCCCAGCTGATCAGCGTACATCGATCCTAAGGCAATCCGAAATAATACAGACTCACTGTCCAATACCATCCCTCCCTGTGTGGCACTACAGCCAATCACAGCCTAATGATGATAGTGGCATTGTTATGATTCGTTACCAAACCATGAGTTACATCCATGAACTGAGATGTAGATCTACCAAACAGGTAGGGCCCCCTAGTATCCTCCTGCCCCTGTCATTGTAACCTCCGGCAAGATCCTTTATCCTTTCATATGGATTACATTGTTCATAATATCCACTTACATAGTAAGTACCCATCTGTGTAATTGCTTATTTAAAACGTGATGTATGATAGTCGGCATAACCAGATAAAGCCAGTTCTGCTGCATGGAAAAATAAATGCTGCATTGGAAAAAAGTATCAACAACTTAATTGGCTATTGACTTCCTTTAAAAAGTCTGGCTTGATGAGAAGTTTTCATTAGGTTTACTCTCTAAAAGTCAATTTGTGTTTATATGGAACAGACGCTGGTTCTTTGCTAACTGATTGAGGCCGTGTGCTGCTATCTCATACCTTTGATAATATGACGGCTTCCAGAACCTTCTGAGCCCACTTCACCAGGGAATGTTTCTTCTTTTACACACCACTGATTAAAAACCAAAATGTAGCTCCAATATGGAATTAAGTAATTATGCATCAAAGCAACCACAGTGGTGTTTTGTCATTCATTAGCTTGCGGCTAACCCCAATCGTCCCTAAATCCTCAACCTAAGACATCCCCCCTCACACTGCCACCCCCCAGCAACAGCTCTAAGAGAAATAAATATGCCGACCCAGTATACATCGGTCTCCCGAGCATCCGCTTTACCCAGACAACCTCTGGTGTCATCGCACTGAGCAGTTCCCTCTGAAGAGTAACCTGAATTCCTTTGCGGGTGAATTAACACCGTTTTGCGATAGAGGAATGTTAATTAAGTGTGTCCTGCAACTTCTTCTTCTTTAAAGCCTGCAGAGGCTTTTTCCACAGACATGCACCTTGGCTTCAATCCAGTCTCACATATCCAGAATATAAATCAACAGCGTCTTTACATGGGCGTGAACTACACTTTACTGTGAAGTCATAACTTGTTCTGCACCAAACAGACCAGGTGAATCCCATGATTTTCTCCTTATAGCCTCTGTTTTGTCCCCACCTGTTTGAGAACCATTTTTTTTGCCAGAAATCAGGACCAAGTTCAGTGACTTAATTCATTTTCATATTTTAGTTGTTTGAAATTTGATCTCTCTCTCTGGTTTCTTCAAAGAGGACAGCCTATTTCAAAGGAATTTTGTCATGAAAAAGGCTTTGCTACTGTCAGAATGGACTAATGCCATATTCATCTGAAGTCAGACATTTAATCGACCGATCATCAGTACATTTTAATTTGTTGCTGCTCATTTTTTGATAACATTATCGCAAATGCTAGCCAAGGTTCCCAGGGGAAATTGAACAACCAAACAAGTGAAAATACATTTTTTTTTGCCAAAGAACCAGTGATGAATCAAGTTATTATTTTTGTGTATTTTGATGTCTGTGCTGTGCTGTATGTCAGTCCAGCACTGTGCATTTCATGAACTGCCAGTCCTTGTTTTAAACATTTCACAGCGTTCCAGCTCTTCAGTATCAGCTCAGCCCAGAAGTTCATCGACTTTGCCATTGGCAAATCCGCCCTCAATTGGCTTCAGTTGTATCTTTTTTCCCCTCATTAATGGATTTCCCCCCATTTTGTGCCTTTTTTTATTAAATTTGCGACACATGAAAAAATGTAATATATAAAAATGCATCAAATTAGAACTGACATACTCTTGACCTCGGGTTAAGAATTAGAAGGAGGGACACCGATGAGGAACAGACATTTGGCTTCCACATTTTGCTGGGATTTTGCTTAATACCCAGTGAACATTAATGCAGGAGTAATTGGACTGAGGGATACCATGGGAATGTCATTATGCAAAGCTGGTTTAAATGACAGTTAAATATTCCCCATTATGCTCAATGTTACACAAATGTGGTTGATGCCTCTACTAGTTGCTTAGGAACGTTTTGCTTTAATTAAAACAAACTTTTGCAAGTAATCCTTGGCGCAGAGGACAGAACAAAGTGATGTAGTTTACTCTTAGTGAAAGCTATTCTTGAATGCTTATTCGTTCTGCGTGTTTGCGTTGCACGTATGAAAATGGTAAATACGCTTTAATATTGCCCGATTTTATCAGACCTTCTTTTTAGCCTGGAGGGACAACATTGACTCCGCTTCTCATTTTCAAGACCTTGGGAAACAAGTCAGGTAGGGAATACTAGGGGGATGGTATAGCTAATCATCTCAGCAATACAGAGAGATGATTCTGTGGGCAGATTGAGATAGTCATGAAAAAATAAACTGTTATACAGCCAGAGGAAATCAAAAGCAGGGGTTCTGGTCACGTCTTTCAGAAACGGCTGAAGGAGAAAGCAGTGTCGGGAGTGGATGTTTAAGAAACCAACAGAGAGATCTGTGTGTCAGCTTTTTTTCTACAGCGTTGGCCTGAATCCGGAACATTTATGACATGCTCTTCCCTGCTTTCTCTTCAGCAATGTTATGTAACCTTCAAACAGTCAACTAAGCAGTCATAGGAATTGACCCCCGGACAATGAGGATGTTCTGTAGGCCTTAGTCCTGCCAAAAACAAACACAGCAACAATGTCAGAGCCGGTAAGAGAGGGGCTGTCAGATGAAATGTTCACCTAAGTCTTTCGGTTATTTCATTTGCTGAAATGTGCTGAAGGAAATCTGAAGGGAGAGTAACTTTACTGCATAGTCATCAGTTTAGTAATGATGAATGAAATCATATTTTATTCAATGCCTCAGATATGCACTCAACACATCTGCATGTCTGTCTGTCTGCCTGTCTGCTTGTCTGTCTGTCTGTCTGTCTATTTCAGACATATTTTATTTGATCTTACCATTGTCTTAAGTTATAGTCACCATCTAGCAAAGTGCTTTCCATAATTTCTCTTTTTTTTTCATTTGCAGTCAAAGAATCTTTCAGCCCTTTGACCCTTTTTCTGAAGCCTGCTGAGCCCTAAGATCCTCATTTTAACCTATAAGGTGTATCGTTAATATTCAAGGTATTTCCTAAAGCCCTCATAACTAATGTCAGACTGTAATATTGCTCTCCAGGTACTTTGAGATTCATAAGGCCTCATGCTATTAGTACATCCTCCCGTTGTTTAACCACTGGTTCTGCTCATCATTGTTTTACTCATCTGATTTTGTAGCCTCTACCTTATCTTAGCATCAAATGATTGCTTACAGTCTGCTCATGCACTCTGTTGGACAAATGACTTGACCCCAGCAGGTAGAGGTCACCAGGGTTCACCCCTCCTCTGGTCATAACATCTGTGCACAGCATACCCTCGCAGACTTCTCAGCAATTCCCCTCATTCTCAGTTCCGCTCTGCTCTGCTCTCCCTCTTCACGACAATCGAGGGACTTAATTGAACGAGTCTGGCCGCCGCTTCGGGCTCTTACATTATTGCCCATTGAAACAGAGCTGGACTATCTCCCGAATTACAGCCAGGACTGTAACCCTCCTTGGATGTCACATTGACTGTGACAGGCCCTCACGACCGTTTGAAAGGTCACCCAAGGACAAAACCGCGCCAGGCCTTTATTCTCATGACAAATATGCAAATGCAACCTTTGTAGGATTCCGTTCCTTGATTTAGCCGGCATTTATTCCTAAATATAAGTCTTTCGTTATGTAAAAGCCTACCCTTCATTCTTATGTATACCGACAATTACAGTCACATGGATTAACAAATGTCTGAAAAAATATTTCTTCATTATTATGCTAATTACTGTTAATTACAGAATACATTTTAGACTAAAAGCAACCTGATGAGATACTGGTGTGTTTCTAAGCATGCATTAGTTTTTTTCGCTGTTACTTAACAAGGTAAGGAGCATTTTTTATTTTCTCATGAGAGCCTGGGCAAGAGGCATACTGAGGAGTAATATCAATCCTCAAACACATGCAGATTATGAACGTATTTATGAGCTACACAGATATAATAACAAAAAAGCACAAACACACAAATAAAAATTTGAATACTTGAGGTCAATTAAGATATTTTTAAGTCAGTATAATTTGGAAAAAAGATAAATAAATTACTCCTCATGTAAACCAAATTCTGTCCTTGGGTTGCGTTCACCTCATAGAACTCCTGCACAAAAGCAACTTATTAAACTCAGTATGAAGTCCAAATGTCAGTGCAGTACGTACATTTGCTCAGGAGCCCGGAGCTCCATATTGTAGAATAGAGGGTACACAGCTGGTTCTCACTGCCAAGTAATTTCACACTTATTGTATTTCCAGTATTTATCAAGTCAAAAGCACATACACCTAAAATGGTGCCTGGTTTCAGTCTAACCACCACAAATTTTGGCCTGGATTCGATCATTTCTCATAATATTTGTCGCTAATTGTGGCTCACGGGTACGTGCAAGTGTTTGTTTTTTTTGCTCTTTGCACAACACAAAACAAAACATAATGTTGTGTCTGCATTTCATGAAGGTAACACCTTACTTATATGTATGTCAGATTTACATATTTAGCAGTAAATACATTTATTATTTTTTGTCTATCTTGGTATTTGTGCTCCATGGTAATCCAGCACTGTGCATTTCATGAACTGCTAGTTATTCGTTTAAACATTTCACAGCATTCCATCTCTCCAGTATCTGCTCTGCCCAGAAGTTCATCGACTTTGCCGTCGGAAAATCCGTCTCTCAATTAGCTTCATTTGGTATGTCAAGCACAAATGTTGATTGAATCCAGTGGTCACTGACATATGAAATTAACGGTCATTAGCATTAATGAAGAAAAAATGCTGTATACAAAATTGAAAGTGAAACGCTAAAAAACGCCACTCAAGAGTTAAAGACAAAGCGCATTGAGGGTGCATTGTGTCTGAACTGGGGTCTCTTTGAGGCGAATTACTGGAACAGAGGGGTAATAATTGGAAACTAAAGTTGATGTTTAACGATTGCAGGATCCTCCCAACTCAATTATCTCAGAGTTACTGGCCTCTTCTGTGCCTGGAGTAGGAGGTATTGATAGAATTCACAGCATTGAGGGAAAGCCTCGTAAGTTGATTATGACACTTTATCATTGTCATAATCACTTTATCCGGAAACCATTCCTTCTGTTTAAAAATTCCAGTATTTGCACCACTGTGAAAGACTATATGCTGCGTTAGTTACGGCCTATTCAAGCACAGTGTTTTTCTCTTCTATTTCAGCAAGTGACAGACAGATCCTTAACGGTAAAAGAAATGGATTTTTACTCAATTTTAGCAGCTGGCATGCCCTTGACATTATTTTTTAATAAAGTTACTGTTGCTCAAAGGTGATCATGAAACATGGGAGGGAGTGCTGAGTGGCTCACTTTGTAAAGGCAATGTACGTGTATGTGGATGGGCTACAAACCTTAGTGTCAAATCCAGACCATACAAATGCTAGCTGCCATGTGGCAGCCCTATATGGTGATTCTCCAGGGAGAGTGGAGTCCAGTTGGCAGTGATGCCAGTGATTCATCTTTGACTAGTAACCACCCTAACCCCCTCCAACTGGTCAACATCACGTTTCAGAGGAGAGAATATGCTTCCATGCATTGGTGCCTAAAGTCAGACATCAATTGTACTCTGTGTGTACCATTAAGGCTTGACTTTTTTCTTTTTTAACCTTTAAACCTGTGTATGAAACTGTACTGCATTTTCTATTGTTAAAAAAATTAAGATGACTGGGGTTTAGCAATCATCAGCAAGCTTTCTGGCACATGATTGGTTGGAAATGAATACGTGTACAAGTATGGAGAAAAGCTGAATTCAACACAACTTTCCCATACAAGTTTTTCGCAGAGATTTCCACGGGCTGCATTAGTGTTTGCTTTGTGCATACCATCACATGAAATCCTGCTGTAACCCCTGTTAGTACGCACACCTCACTGAGATAACTGCAGTGATGCCAGTGAATCATCTTTGACTAGTAACCACCCTAACCCCCTCCAACTGGTCAACATCACGTTTCAGAGGAGAGAATATGCTTCCATGCATTGGTGCCTACAGCCAGACATCAGTTGTACTCTGTGTGTACCATTAAGGCTTGACTTTTTTCTTATTTAACCTTTAAACCTGTGTATTAAACTGTACTGCATTTTATATTGTTAAAAAAATTAAGATGACTGGGGTTTAGCAATCATCAGCAAGCTTTCTGGCACATGATTGGTTGGAAATGAATACGTGTACAAGTATGGAGAAAAGCTGAATTCAACACAACTTTCCCATACAAGTTTTTCGCAGAGATTTCCACGGGCTGCATTAGTGTTTGCTTTGTGCATACCATCACATGAAATCCTGCTGTAACCCCTGTTAGTACGCACACCTCACTGAGATAACTGCAGAGTTTACGGAGATAAGTGGCCCTTGTGAATATGATTGGGAATTCCAAATTAAATGAGTAGAAAATTGGGGAAATAAATAAATGAATGTGATTTTGTGGCTGTTATTATTGATAATTCATAGTACAGTTGGACTCACTCTAGACCTGTTCCCCATAAGCCTTTCGAACTGGTTTGTTACAAAATCAAAGATGCAAAACACAGGATGTAAACTAGCCTCTTCTTTTCAGTTTTTATTTTTGAAAAAGCTGCACCGACAGTTTTTCTTCTTCGAGTTTTCATGGTTTGGAGAGCATATTCTATCCCTGAAACATGTCCATGGAGGTTGAAGGGGAATTTGGCACCAAAGAGCAAGCTATTGCATTTCCTAACCCAATATTCTGGTTATACACTGATAGATTTTTCATACACACATCTACATACATTTATTAATTTTGCCTTACAGAAAATTTGTATTTTTGAATTTCCAAATGAGTAACAGGGGAAAAACCACATTATGGTTTAGTCACATAGCTTTTGAGTAAGTTTATTACTTCAGATATGAGAAACTGAATGCACATACAGCTGAATAACAACTTTCATTGAATACTAAACCCTCAAAATGAAAAACACGAATGGAAAAAATATCTTATTAAGCTGACTATAAGTATAAAGGGAAAAAAACAGTTAGGTTGTTTCAAAGGCTTATTGAATACTGGAAATGATTTGTGCTTACAAATGAAACATTGAAAATCGCAATGTCAAAACTTAAGAAACTGCGCAGGTCAGATATGGAAGGCATTTTAATTAAGCTTCAGAAAGCATGACAAAACCTTACATACTCTATTTGGACCTCCTGATTAGCGCACACTCGTATGAATGATCATGTGCATGGCATATATCTCACCTGTATTTTATTAAACCAAATTAGCTGTGACCCGAGGCGTGAATATGAATGGTACATCTCCCCCAGCCCCCCCAGCGGCAGCAAGGGAGTGTGGGTAGGAGTGGATGATCGCTCTATTACCCATGAAGCTCTGCACCTTCCGAGCTCCATATGGCCTGTGCAGATGCAATGGAGTGTGCCATTACATCAATAAACTTCGAAAACGTGCAAACGAGGCTCTAGCTTCCTCACAGCCAAAGGAAAAAGGAGCAAAAAATAAGCTGTAATAAGTTTTGAGCTCTAAAGAGTTCCTGTGGGGGAATTATACCGCCATGTCATCACCGATCTGTTAAAAGATGCGGATTTCCATGCCCAAACAAACGCTTTGCTGCAAGTCAGTGTTCTTAGCTGCTGTTGAAACGGTGTTATGGTTCCTTCAGGGCACTTATGATGGAGACTCATGCTTGTACTGTGCCCATTTGCTCTTAAGGGGTAACACCCTCAAGAAGGTGCCATATGTAACTTATTTAAAGAATGTTTGCTCCCTGTTTTCCTTATTTCCCATTTTTTTCCCTAAAAATATGCACCTTGTCCTCCACTTCATTGCCTGGCTACATTGGCTTTGCTGGGTTCTGCAAAAATTTATGGAAGCACCCATTCAACAGTTTATTCTCTAATCTGAAAAGCCTCTTTTTAATTTTAGACCCGCCCAGTGACTCCAACCTCAGTCAGTTTTGGAAGGCCACTCGACTGATGCCAAGTATGTCTGGCACTGCAGAGTGCCACTCTGATGTTGGAAATGGCTAAATCTGGTGTTAATTCTACACTTTACAGTACATTTCTGCACTGAGATCCAGGGCATTAGCTGGCCAAGTAATCCAACTGCATGTAATGCTTTAGTGTGATTCTTAGGTTAACACACATACAATTCATGCCCCATAAAAAAGTCAGTGTATTGTTATGTGCATACAAATATATTTTATTATAAACATATAATATTATAAATATTATTATAATTCAATCGTTTATTGCTTTTATATTAATTTGTGAGTATACCTGTTATTTCTTAAGGAGAAAAATATGAAAAACTGAATAGTCAGAGATCATGGATATTTATACTCGCAAATAGAAACTTTTTTGTGGACTTTTCACCTTCCAGTGACTCCAGATGTAAGACTCTGTTACTTCAGGAGTCACTGAATTCATCAGCGAGTCCATCAAGCCCAGAGACAGTGACCGAGCAAAGCAGATAAAACAAAGGGAAGGAGTTAAAAGAGGGATTCATATACTGAGTGAGTCACTGAATTAATGAAGGGTGCAGGCAGCACTGTACTCATTTGAAGAGTTAGAGAGGGGCACAGACAGCATGTTAATTACTGAGATAGAGTAATGAAAATGCAGTGGGTTGGTCACTGAATTAGAGAGGAGTACAGACAACGAGTGAATCACCGAGTTAGAAAAAGACACAGGCAGTGAGTCACTGAGTGGGATAGGGACTCATGATTGTCAAACTGCTTTTTTCCAGCCACAGTTCAAAATGCACAAAACATTTTTATAATGCTGTTATGTATTCAGGTGCGCACGTTTAGTGATAAATGTATTCAGCATCCCCTAAATGGGAGAAATTATTCTTCTGATGTCCTTAACTTTGACTCACAATTAATAGCAAGTGTTTATTTCCTCACAAAATAGTTTACAGATCGTCGATATTCACCAAAGTTTATTTTGGAAAACAACACTTTCATTTCCTTGCAAATAAATATTAAAGATGGATCTAGTTTGAATTTAGATCTTAGTCTTTGATAATGTACATTCACAGCCATGTGAAGGTGTTTCAAATATGTGTTTTGTGTATCATGTCTAATGTCTTTGTAAATTAACATGAAACTATTTGGCATTATATACTATCCTTGACTTCTGTGAAAATGAAAAGAAACATGTCAGATTAATATTGAACACCATATAATAATAATAATAATCCAATATTCAAAAACAGGTAGGTTTTAACAAGTGTATTTCACAAACTCAAGCTTCCAACATCATCAGGATATGGAAATACTAAATAAACAGATAAAGATAATTTTAATTTTAATGTAATATTGCTTTTCCCCAACTATATTGTGGGCTACATAATGATATGAAATAATAATTGTCATTATAATAATCATCATAAGAAATAGTAATTAATAGTATAATTAATAAATGGTTTTAATTTCTCAGAGAAACAAAAACAGTAGGTTTTACCAATTAAAAAATACAAAACTGGGGTGAATTTTGTTAATTCCCCTTCTCTAATTTCTCGACAAAAACTGCACAATTAATAACATGGAACAATTTATAATCACGGAACATCTGATGTTTGCACACGAACTGGGCGCAATTGATAATCAACAAATCGAGGCCATCATTGCTCGTGTTTGATTAGGTGTATTCATCGCTCTTATTGTTACGATACGTATATAATACTTTGAAAAAAGTCCGTTCGTTTTTTGTCTTGCTTGCTGTATGGAGTTGAGAAAACGTCAATTTTAGTGGGCTACCTTAGCAATAGCCCCTTGAACGCCGAGGTCTGCTGTGCATGTGGCGCACCAAACAGCACAGATAATTCCGCGAGCAGTGTGCAGACTCTTCCAACTCACTCCTCGTTGACTGACATCGCGGATGTTCCAGTCTCCGCCCCACAGCTGTCGGTGCTATTTGAGAGAGAGAAGGAGACGCGCAATTCCAGTCCTGCTCCAGCGCCGTCAATGGCAAGGAAGCGCTGTGAAAAAAAAAGCCCGTAGTAAACTAGCCGATTTCCAGTTGCACCATGGTTTCGACTCCGTTTCCCCGTCTGTGGATTACATTTTGCCTTTATGTATGTGGTCAGCTGAACGTGGCGATGGCACAAAACACGAAAGAAGGTAAGCGGTAAACTTGTTCCTTACTCCCCTTCCTCTCCCACGGTGGTGCAGAAATCTGGCTTGGCGATGTGATGTGCATTTGATAAAGTGACATAAAGCGACATAATCATGCTATTTTATACATGTGGTCTGGACATCAATCTGAATTGCTACTTGTAAAATATTATAGTTACTACTGTTGAGGTACAGACTGGAAAGATACTGTTTCCCACTAAAACCCATTTTTTAAATCAATTTTGTGTTGCATCGTAATTGGGGAAAAAGCTTGACGATTATGGCATAACTTTATATAAACGTTGCGGTCCAAGTAACTTAGATGATCAGTTGGTCATTAGCACTAGCCACGATATACTGCACTAGAAGCTAATTTCTCTACATAGGAGCGCAAATAATGGCAAACTAAGTTTCCTTGATTATTTGTCCTGTGAGGTCGATAATAAATGATTTTAGGTGTTAACTGTTGGAACATGGACTCTGTGTACAGTAAAACCACATGCAAGTCACAATCTGCATGTAATTTTTCTAATTAAAAAAAAATCATCAACCTTGACGCATTCTCTATAGAATGCGTCGTGATAAAAGATGATCATTTTCGGTAAATGAGAAAATGCAATTTTGTTGCCGATGTAAGATAAAGTAAAACAATAAAACAATACATTAATTTTACTTCAGGCCGAGAAAGAACGGAAAAGTTTTTAAGTTTAGGGAAAACTAAAATATTTTTGGTATGTTATCATTAGATATACTTGTCGGAATTGCTGCCGTTCTTCCTTAGACAATCCGATATTTTCAGCGACATCCATGAAACAAAATACTGTCTGGAACAGATAGACAGGTTGAACTGTTGTGGCTATGGCTATATTTGCTCATTTATCAGATTGAGTGCGAATATGTATATCTCATCTTCTTAGTGTAAGTCGTGTTGAAGTTAACGAACTTCGCAAGTTTCAGTTAATGGATTTTCGGTTTTAATTACATTTATCATAACAATGACGACAATGTAGGCAATAGGCTTATAGGCTTTTGCAGTAATGAGAAACCACACGCGCCCTGAACTCTTGGCGTTCCACAATACATACGAAAACATATTTAAGTAACTTGGTGTGTTTGTTTTTATTCTTTTATTCTGTAACGCAAAAGAAAGATTGCTGAATGCGAACATCAAGTACAACTACACTAACAAAACAGTGTTCGACAACCATGCTATTTTGCATATCTTTATGTCGATATATGGTGAAATGAGGTGCTCGAGCTGAGCTATGTTTGAAGTGATTTTAAGGGTTGTAGCTCTTATTTTATCAAGCGATGATAAACATGTATATTTAACAGAGCAAAATATAAAACGTATAACACTAAATGTCTACGAATTTTAGTAGGTTCGGCATCTAGAATCCTACTCACAAAAATGCACTTGAGCTAGGAGCCTATAACTATAATGTCGTCCTGTCCATACAAATAACTCTTTGTCACTAGGAACTGATCACATGTCAAAACAAAACAATACACATTCATCTACAGTAATTTGTTCCATTAAGATTTAGAATATATGCAAAGTGTTATGCAATTATTTTCAAAATGATTTTTGACAGAATATTTTGTTTTTAAGTGTATGCTAATAATAAGGAACTCCATATATAAGAGCCAAACAGGAAACCAGTATTCATCTTGCTGAAGTGAAATGTGAATAACTTTCTTGCTTCTTTTTAATGACAGTAATCCTTTTGGATTCTAAAGCCCAACAGACGGACTTGGAGTGGATTTCTTCTCCACCAAGTGGGGTAAGTTCTGTAATTTATAGAGCTTGCTAAAGGAAATTTTTTTTTACTTTTAATTTTCCATCTGGATACGAGTACGAATGACAGGCAAGCAATTACCTTTTTGCAGTCTGTCAGGCAAGCTTATTATTATATTCTCACGGCAGCTGTGTCATATTTAATATCTTATTTGATTGATTTGTTCTGGGTTTTGATATGCATTAGCTATGCATGTATTTATATTTATTGATTTAATGAGTTCGCATTATCTACTGAATCTCTTAAATCGGTGAGACATCGGGTTTCCTACATACTAAATGGTGAGTGACCGCAGAACATACATCCTCAAAGGTTTACAGACTCCCTGACTCCATATCAAAGAAACTTAGTCCATGTAAACAGTTTCTATATGCTTGTTTCAGTAGAGGCACCAGGGCAATCCAATTTCAAATTGTATGTAACAGTAGTTTGCATGTCTGATGTTAGGGGGTCAGACGATGAAAATCAATCGAGACCGTCTACTTAGATAACCTGATTGTGGCAAATTGTTTCCTCGTTGTCTGTCGGTGGGCAGTTCCTCATTACTCGAAATATAATGATTGACTGGTCTGGCGGGAAACCGCCGCCTTTGCTTTCCAGTGGGAGGAGATAAGCGGGCTGGACGAAAACTACACCCCTATCCGGACATACCAGGTCTGCCAAGTTATGGAGCCCAATCAGAACAACTGGCTGCGGACTAACTGGATTGCGAAGGGCGCCGCGCAGAGGATATTTGTGGAATTGAAATTCACCTTGAGGGATTGCAACAGCCTGCCAGGAGTGGTGGGGACATGCAAGGAGACCTTCAACCTGTTCTACAGGGAAACGGAGTCCGAGGTGGGCAGGGAAATAGGGGAGGCGCAGTACGTGAAAATCGACACCATCGCAGCCGACGAGAGCTTCACTCAGGGGGATCTAGGGGAGAGGAAGATGAAGCTGAACACGGAGCTGCGCGTTATTGGCCCCCTGTCCCGCCGAGGGTTTTACCTGGCCTTCCAGGACGTAGGGGCATGCATAGCCTTAGTGTCCGTCAAGGTGTACTACAAGAAGTGCTGGTCGATCATCGAGAATTTGGCGGTTTTTCCTGACACTGTCACTGGATCAGATTTCTCTTCCCTGGTGGAGGTGGAGGGGACATGCGTGAGTGGCGCGGAAGGGGAAGCTAAGAGTTCACCCAAGATGCATTGCAGCACCGAGGGGGAGTGGCTTGTTCCCATCGGAAAGTGCATCTGCAAAGCAGGATTTCATCAAAAAGGCGACTCCTGTGAGCGTAAGTATATCCTTGTGACTTTGTTCTCCAGTATGTTAAGGATTTTATTTGCAACATGAAATCAATACTGACCACCCCATCTATGATAACTCACTGTATGGTTACAGAGAATATTCTTAACCAGCATCTGACTGACACCTAAAACGTCCTGTCCAAACACGGGCTAAGATCTTCAAAAACCTGCCAAAGATCTGCCCTTAAGCTCAATGGTATCATTGATGTCTGTTTTTAAGCTTCAGTTGATTCTCTTTCATAACATGCAAAATGCTATGTATGTAGCCAAGTCACATCTTACGAAAATAGCAATGATGTTATGGCGTTAACTCATTATTTTTGGTTTGTGGTTTGTACTGAAAGAATTTAGGATTTAAAAATTTGGTTAAAACCCATTTTCACATGAATGTAGTTTTTATGCATCAAAACATTTACATCATTTACAGTTTGTTTGAGATCAGTACTAAATTCGGGAAGAGGCTGACCTCTTTTGAAGAAATTTGTGATCGCAGGCTGTAACACAAAAGGCTAGTTGGGACTGTTTAAATTCTTACTCTGATCTTTATCGATGTTTCATTAATACTGTTATATCTATTATTGATTTAATAACTAAAGGAATGTATTGTGCTCTTCCATATGTACTAACATACATTGTGTTATATATCATTTAAACTAGGTACGTGCACTTACCGAATACAGTTTAGGTGACGAGAATTCATTGAACAAAATGGACCTGGCATATCCCAGTAATATACCTGTTTTAACCAGTATAATCTGATACTGAGTTCATGCGTTTGTATTCGAATAATCGGATGGCGATAATGAAAACATGAGCCGTCAGTCCTTCCCACAGATGAGAGAGGCCGAACGTGGTCGCGGTGTAACTGAAAACCACCGTCTCAGTGATGCAAACTGCCTGACCTCCTCTTCAAAGGGGGAGGCTGATGTTTCACATTTGCTGTAGAGTTCGAAAGACGAGGCTGATCAAAGTTACCTTGGAAGCAAACAGAATGCGACCTAAGTCCATTACATCATGACCCCCAGTCTAAACGAAGGCCGAACGACTGTGAAGCATTCACTGTTGCTTTAAATGTTTATAGAACGGGAAAACAGGTTTCATGTGTCAGGGCCTGGATATATCAAATTTATACATACTGGCTGTTGAGCTTTGCTATCATGAATGAACAGATGAATGGATTAATAAATACACAAAAATATGTGAATTACAAAGATTAAAAGTCCTCAAGGCACCTTACCTCTGTGCTGACATCTTGTTGTTGTTGGCCCGCTTCATGATTCTATGAACCTTTGTCTTTTTTTAAACAGTAGAATAACAGAATGGCTGTTCTTCAAGGACTGTATATACATATTCATATAAAGTATGCAATGGTAAAAGTTTAACATGTGTACATGTTTTAGAAGCATTCTTTTTTTTGTTCATTGATGTTTGAAAAGTCCTTGCTGGAGGCATTGACATCGTGACATGGCGTAACCATAAACATGCGTATTTGTTGGACTGTTCCTTAAAATGAACAGTTCATGCTTTCATTATAGAAAACCAAATAAGTAACTGACAACCATTTTAACTAAGATTGTGGTGTTTAGAGATTCATTGATGTGTAGAAGTAGTCTTCAGGTACCTCAGGATATAAACTATAGTAAATAACCTCATCACATGGTATTTTTACTGTAGTAATCATCATGCGAATACTAGTATTAACTAATCAGTCATCCTAATTAGCAGTGTTTTACTCAACATTTAGAGTTGAAAGGCCATAGATTTTACATTAAAATCTCACTTATGCCCTTAGCTAGGATATTGATCATTATTAGACTGTTCTGCCATTTCAGTCTTCCGTGTTCACCTAGCATTGTCTTGACTGCATTTGGTTCACTGAAACACCCTCATGAATATTTAAAAATCACTTACACTTGGAATAAAACACCCCACCTGGCAGCCCCACACTCAATTATAAAGATTTCATTAGATAAAAATTGTTGCCACAAATGAAATTTGTTGTTCCTGTTTTTTTGCAATTTTAGACCTTTAACCAAGAATAATTCATGGGGCAGGCAAAATTAAAAATCCTCAATATCATTAGGCTATTGGAATTCTTTTTAATTGGTTAATTAGCAAGCTCTTCATTTATAACCGAGGCTATATTGGCTCTGGGATTAAACGATAAGGAGTCCTCTGGTTGAGTTCTGCGATCCTCTGTGAATGTGCTCTGCTGTCCTGGCAGATGTCCAAGGCAATCATTCGCTGAATACGCAGGCCTGCACCAAGTCCAGAATCCCTTTCTGCACCCTCCTGCCCCTCAGAAATGACTCAGACAGATGGAGGGAAAACAAACAGGCACTATTCCGTGGCATTTGGGGCTCAGGCATATTCGCGAAGGGCCCAGAAACAGGAAATGCAATTATGGAAGATGCGGGCTTTGCAGTTTGCGATTTCGGACATGCCCTAATTGCAAATGGGCCGCCTCACAGCAGTTAGGAACACTTTCGGTGTTTGTAACGATGCTGAGCAGTTTTTTTTAACCTGATTTTTTTTTTTTTTTAATTATTGAATAAAAAATATGAGCAGTTCTAGCCACCTGATGTTGTGTGCAAAAATGAATGGCCTCCAACTAATCAACGGATTAAGTGCTGAACCAGCTGTGACTGAACTGCATCGCTTTTCCAAATTAGTGGCGCTAACGGTTTTCCCGCTACATGCTAATCACACATTCCCACATGAAGAGCACTTCAGCAGTGTTCTGCGTCCTCCAAAATGCTAATAGACTACCTTGGCCACGTGGGTACTCATGTTTCTATGATAATTACACAAAAAGAGCTAGTTCAGAAAGTAGTTAATTGTAGGCATTTTTGTATGTGCGTTTATGAATGCCAGGATTTTATGCCATCCATTTTCTGTCTACGCATGCCTGAAATACAAATGGAGATGTAGTGAAATCTAAATATTGAGCAACCAACATTATAAAAACATAATCCAGCTGCCATGAGTGAAAAAAACCAGAGGTCATAACAAAGCAGCAATGTCTATACCTTTAAGATTCTCTATGTATATGTATGCTTAAATTTTCTACTGTGGCAGAATTGTGGCAGAGTTTAACTGAAAACTTCATTGTATCATTTTGTTGTATAATACTGTTGTCATGCAGTATCTCTCAGTGGTGGGCTCAATATTATCTTGCTTCTGCTGAATCCTTCCAGAGTGGAATTGAAAAATACAACTTATGTTTTGTCTGCTATCTGAACGATCGGCATTCTAAAATGGAGGTGTTTGATAAACCACAGTTGATAAATAAACCGAATCGTCACGACGACAGGTATGTCACATAACTGGGTTTGTGGTCATTTTCAAGTGCATGTGCTGAATAACGTCTAAAAAAATATATAATTTGTTTAGTCCACAGAGTCGCAGTATTGTGTCGAAGACTCAAAACAATGTTTTTGTTTACTTTTTGTTGTCACCGTTCTAAGCCCTCGAAAGGATGGTTCTGGGATAAGCCAGAAGGAGATAAATCCGTGAGGTACAATGTTCTGTGGCGTGCGCGGCGTGGGTGTAATCCAAGCAGTCATTCTTTTGCAGTCTCCCTGAGGGAATTGCCCTTTCTGTCCACCACAACCACCCCCCACCTCCCCTCCACCCCCTCCCTTTCCCCCACACCCCCTTATGTTCAGCGACAGCTGCAGTGTATTCCACCTTTTCCTGGGCACACAGTGAATACAGGTGTTAAGCAGTCTGCATATTGTGCATGAAACGCTAAGTAGGACAGAGTTGGCTTTGGAAGGGAGGGTGGGGTGGGATGTGTTGGGGAGGGGAGGGGGTGTAGGTGGTTGAGATGATGGTGAAATGAGTTGTCATCTGAGAGGAGTTTTCATAAGCTAGCCTTGATGTGCTTCACATTCAGGATGTCTTTCTGTTTTTGTTAGCTTTGTGGTGTTTTCCACTGTGCACAAATCATCAATGCTAAATGTCAGACACTGGTTCCTTGGTGGGGGGGGTGGGAGTGGGTGGTGGGATAAGCAGGACTGTCTTGAAATAACAATATTTGACAGTAAACAACAATTTATGGCTATTCTTTGACATAGACTCTTTTACAGAGATGTTGTTGAACGATCAACATATTTATCACTTCTCATTTAGCAGCTGTGATTACTTTATTGTATTATTTTATTTAACTGGAACCATGCCTATCACTGATGCACCAGGGTTAGCTCCATCGCTAATTTTCATTCCCCCGCCAGGGAAAACATTAAAATGCAAATCACACTAATACATAATTACGTACTAATACATAATCCTTTACAATAAAGCATTCTTGGTTAAGTGATAACTGTCATTTAAGGCAGAATATGGTTCTTCAGCAGTCAAGTTATTCATTTAAAAACAGCAACTATCACTAACATTGCAAAAAGATGATTACAAGACATAGCCATGACCCAAGACATAGATAACAAAGCATGAACATTTAGAAATATCACATTTCTTTATTTTCGGTCTTCAGAATGAAGGGCCGAGCACCACCTTATTTAGCTTGAATAGCCCCTGCCTGAATCTGCCTTTCTGAAACACGAAACCTCTAAACAGACATTCTTTCAGTCTCCCGCAGATCCTAGTTATGTGCGTAGTACAGTTTAACACTGCACTTAACAACTAGGTCATGGTAAGGTTAACAATTGATAGTTCAACGGACAACATGGAAGACATGTGAAAGATAGACTACACAAACAGTTGAAACATTAGTTGTTGTGTCTATCTTATCTGCAGCTCTATACAAACAGTGGGATGCATTTGAGGTCTGATAACAGTTCATCGAACACTGATAGCTTATATCTTCAAACTGTCAGGATTCTGAACAGAAATCGCCAAAACTTTGATTAATGGCATGATCCTTTGTCTTGGTGTTGACTTTCTGAACACAGGAAAGATGACCTGTAAGTCTAACAGCCAAATGATGTGTCTCCAAAAAATAAAAAGAACTAAAAGCAAGCAAGTATGTCTCAAATCGTCTAATTTATGGATATGAGTGAGGGCTAATTTCATTCTTGTAATTCATTCAATCCTTATAGAAATCAGGGATGTTAAAACGGTACATTTCAGGATCATTTAAAATTTGTGCTTTGTTTTTTCAAATGCATTCCCATAATCCACCTCGGTGGAAGGCTAGACATTTACGAGTGTCCCATTTCAGTTGCTATGGTATGGGCTGTATCTCATAAGTGGTAATTAAGATGTTTGCTACTGTCCCATTAGTGTTACTCTGCTGTGCTTGTGTCCCATTGATAATAACTTAGTGTGTGTTTTTGTGTCCCTTTAGTTTTAATGTATAATATGTTTATGTACCATTAGTGCTACTTACATTATGTCCCTGTGTTCTGTCATTGCAACTTATAGTCATATATTGTATATAATGTTAACCATTGTGTTCCTTTAGTGCTATTTTGGTCCAGCTAGCACCAGTGTGTATTTTTATCTAGTTCATGTCAGTTTAGGTGAGTAACCCGTTTGTGTGATTTGAAGTGTGTGTTTGCCGATGGCTAGTGTTAAATAAGGTATGTGGTTGTTATGGAACTGGTCTTATATATACTTATATGCAAGTCTATATATGGAAGAATAGGCCCTCATTCTCTTTAAGTGAATTGTGATGGAATTAAAATGACTGTAATGGATGGAAATGGATTTGGCCACTGTCATTGTCAAATTCCCTTACTTTCTACATTGGTTTCACTGTATTTTTGCAGACAGTATGCATAGCATTGATGCAGGATTATATCTTCTGGGCAACACAAACACATCTTGCAAATGATGCTTGTTATATTTTTGCTTCTTTCATGTTTTTATGTCCCCTTGGGAATACTACAGTATGGCGCTTGTATTGTTTTACTGTTGAAAGCTTTAATCTATAACATTAATAAAATTCTATTTAAGATGATCTAGAATATGCAAACACTTTATTGAAATTGCATATGCCGGTGTTGTTTTGTGATTTGTCTTAAACCTGCAGGATTACAGAGGCAAGTACACCAAATATATGTGACATTGCCTTCATTAGGGCTTATATATTATGCAAAATGTGATCGTAAGAAAGAGTGATTATACAGAAATCAAAGTTATTTCATGCTGTAGAGCCCTTTGAAGCACTTTAAATCCTTTAAATCCTCTCATTGCTCCGGCTGCTGTGGGGGAAAGAGTGTGAGATTATGTAATAGGTTATCGATTTTTCCACTGGAGAAGATTTAGGCATTCAGCCACCCATTCGCAAACTCGCTGAGGAGCAGAAACGCTGCCAATAGGGCCCTCTTTGTTGGGCCAGGGATGGTGTCAACACCTTGGTTCACCAATCCCATGACCCTTCCCAGGATAAACGGCTAGGAAAAGCATTGGTTCGGTTGTCAATTACAGAAACAAGTGCATGCTTACAGTGCCTGCATTAGTCAATGGGATAACCGGATGCAGGTTTGATTGTTGGTTCATTTAAATGAAGAGTTATAGATATCAAGTTAGAATAACCAATAAGCAAAACCTCATATACAATTATTTAACCATTACGTACAGAGTACATTTTTGTAGAGCTGAAAGGTCTCCGTTCCTAGTGAATGTCTTCCTCTGTGGTTCAGCTGTCCTTAGATTTTTATTGAGCCCCCATTTATGTCTTTTCCCCACCTTGTGGTAAAAAGCGGTACTGCCATTTCCATGGGGGAGCCTTCTGCAAGTCTTTGAATCTGATAGTGACACTAGGAATTCCAGCTGAAGGTGGTCATATGCTTCATAATTTGTACTTTAAGTCAGCATGTAAAATCTCAACCAGACTTAACCCAAATCTGAACTACAGCTAAAAAAATCTCAGCCCAGGCAGTTAGAGGCACAGCTGGTGGAGTTAGCAGGATTGTATTGGTCAACATATTGTCCTCATAAGACACTTTGGACAAATGTGTCTACTGAACAAATGAATGCAATTTAAACGCGGCAGGCAGAGGCCCGAATGATGGTCGTGCTGGGTATTCCAACATCAGCCGAGATTCACTCTCTTCACTCTGGGTGTTTTGTTGCCAAGCCGATGGGGCGGACCCCCACAGTGCTCATTGGCAAGTTTGCCAGGTGAAAATTAAAGGGGGAATGGGGTTGATCTCACTGGGGTGGGTAAATTATAGTTTTACGTCCCCGTGCTGCAAATAGTATGGCGAAGATCCAGAGTCATAATATCGCTAATTATCCCGGTTGAGTAAGCAAATTCAGGCACGGTGCAGTGCCACGCCTGGAAAGCAGAAAAGGAGAAACAGTTGGCACGTCTCAAGCAGTTCCTCCTTTGTTTCATATTGAAGTCTCTTACAGTTTCTTACATGCATTTTGATTTAAGTGTCAGCATTTGACAGAAGTGTTAGCATTCATGGTAAATGTTAATTGAATCCAGGAAAGTTTATCCTGGAGTATAGCTAACTGGCTGAGTGCATATTAATTTGCAATAGTCTTCTTTCTTTCTCTATGTACTGTATGTTGGATCGTTATGAATTTTTGTTTCAACAATCGACAGTTGACAGTTTACTGTTTGGCCAATTTTTAAACCTAGTAGTGTGTATGAGGGAGGATGTGTGTTGTATTTCATAACATGCGATCATTCTTTTTGAGGCTAGGGGGGTTAAATGGTGGTTCTTAAAATCGACAGTAGTAATGGTTCTGTGTACCCCCTTAGCTGTAAAGTGGATTATTTTTTTCACATTCTCCTTTTTTTTATTCATGTATACGGTAGTTAGTTCCAGCAGCTTGGAGACCACGTGGAGGAAAAAGCCGATTACTGTAGCCCCTTCGTCAGGGGAAGAGGCCAAGTTTGGCATGTTCATGGTTGACTTATCCTGGATGGTAAAATTACTCATTTTCTGTAGGGCCGACCGTTTGTCTGAACTTGAAAAACTCCGCACACACAATCACAAACTTACCCCCACACACACAATCACAAACTTACCCCCACACACGCGCGCACACACACCGACTCATACTAGCTCATAGGAATGGTGACAATCCATTTTGTATTTCCATTCCAATCGATTACAATCCAGTTGTAAAATATTCAAGTCAACACAAAACTAGTTTGGCACAGTGATCTTGGGAAGCCCTCACATGCTGTAATTTGAATTTTTATAAATTAAGGGCCATCCTGGTGAGACTGTCTGGGCCAGCCGATTCTCAGCTGCCAAATCCTAATCTCCTAAGAGGCCAAGGTTCGATTCCCAGCTCGGGAGCCTCTACATTTAGAGTCCCTCTTTAGCACTAACCCTCTCAGCCTTCCCATTGTCCATAATAAAGGAAGAAATATGCTAAGGGAACAGGCTGTCTGCTCTCCCTTTCAGAAAAAGAGACGACTGGCTGTGCCTTCCTCAAAAGTGCCCCTCAGCTGACCACGTTGCCCTTTAGAGGCGGTCTCTTAATTACCCCCTGTTTCTGAGTTAAATGACCTGAATGTGAGTCTATCAGGCAGAAGCATTTCAAGTGTCAGGATTAATGTGTTTGGCAAAGCCCGAGCTAACACAGCGCTGACAGGTGGCAGACGTTTTAAAGGAAAGCGCGCACATTTTTGGGCGCGCACAATGTCCCCGTATCAGCTAAAAACCAAACAAGCGCTGGGAGATAATGCAGAGTAATTGATTTCGTGTTTGCTCGTTCTTTGATTTCACTTGGCAGGTCTTTGTGATACAAAGCTAACTGCACAGACGGAGAGAGAAAGAGGGACAGAGGGGGAGAGAAAGAGCATGCTGAGACCAGGCTGTGGAGGAGGAGTTGGTTCCAACTTTGCAAACATGTTCTTTTTATTTTTAGTTAAAATTACATACATGTCAATGCAAATCCGCTGTAGAGTTTTGAAAGAGTAAAAGCATTGTTTGAGCTAACAGCATGCTGACAGTATATCTGAGAGACAGATATAAGTATGTATATGTGCATGTAGTTCTTTTTTGCTATAATAGAAAATATACACATATTGTCAGTCTCTCCAAATTCTTTATTTCACTCATTTTAAGTAACAGAATTGGGGAAAAGGTGTACCAGTTGTATTGTTATAGTTTTTTTCCATTAGTTATCATCAGGTTATACTGCAATCTAGTCATTCTTTGGTATCTTCTCCCAGCTCCACATTCTAGGAAGATGGGCTTAGCCATTTCTTCATAATACAGAAGATGTTTACTTTAAACTCTCTCTAAATATGTAAGTCTGTTCCCGGCACCAACAAAAATTGATGGAAAAACAAGTAAAAAGCCAATATTTTTGCCAGTCAGAAAACTATGTAAATCATACACCACAGTCTACACCAGCTGCTGTGCAGAAATACTAATTACTCAGCACCTTTGCCCGCTCATCAGCGTATCGGTTGAAATGAAATAAAATCTAATTCCAGTGGCGGTATCCACAGCCACACATTACAATATTAATATGTAGGACTAGGTAGTACATGTAATTCATTACATTTATATATGTATCAGCTTTGACCGAATACAATTTTATCAAACTAAGTGTGAACTCAGAAATTGTTGGGAGGGAATCCCATGTAGGCTTTTTGAAATAAGCTGACTTGGGAGTATCACATATTATATAAGCATCCTATACTATTCTTTGCTTTCTAGCAGAGTTTCTGTTTTTCTGTTGTATTGTGTTTTTGGGAAGGATGCTGGGCCTTTTTGAAGGAAGAAAATTGTAATGCCCTGGGGAAGCCGTGCTGACGGGGAGAGGGAGGGGGCGAGGGAGGTTCAAGTGAAGATTTTCACCTGAATGCTTTTGTACTTTCCTGATCTATATAGATTGTAGGAAGCGCTGAATTTCCTGAAATTCAAACTTGAAGGGTCAGGATTTATATAGTGCGAAATTATTAAAACATACAAAATTATTCATACAGTTTAATAATGTAGCATGTGCGCTCATCTAATATACTCGCCCATGTGTCAGAGGCTATCTTCTGCGCTAAATGCCTCACACTGGAAGTGCTAGCACTGATGGGAGGAAAGAACAGGTTTTACATTAAGATCGGGGAAGTACCTGGCAGGTAGCTTTTCAGTGGACAAGCACATGCTTTGAAAGGAGAGCTTTATTTAAAACTTTTTATTGCAATGGAAAGTGATTCATTAAGGTTTCATGCTGGCCCTTTCTGGATCAGTGATGAAACTGAAGGTCAAAAGCAAGGTATTTGTGGTTTATTCTTTCAGATAGCTAACTTTATTTTCTTTTTAATTGTGTTTAGGTGATTTAACATTTATCTGGCTAGCATAACACTTACCACACTTAATTTTTTTACATACTCCATTTTGAATCTTCAGTGTAGCTAATCACATTTGCTAACCAGCTTGGTAATGTTTCTCAAAATATTCTTTGGTGATAGTGTCAAAACATGTCATTTGAGACTATTTTAATATTTTAATTATTGGAAAGTGTGGTAGAGTTTTGATTTAATGCTCACATTTTTGCTACAGGTTGAATTTGGAGAAATTCACAGATAGCATTCTCGTTTAAACTAGATGCTCAGTTTTGTCTTCTCAACATAACAACAAGCTTCTTCCAAAAATGTTTTAAGATGCTTGACCAATGTACATTCAGAAACACTGTAACTCCTGTTGCTAACTAAAACCTCCTGTAGTTATCAAGAACAAACATGGGTAGGAACATAGGAGAAGGCCATCTGGTTAATATCGTTCTAATATATCTGATATCTCTGCCAGTGTTTACATAACTCTGGGATTCACATTTCTGTGGTTCTGTTGTACTTGAATACCTATGCCTAGTAATGAAAGCCAGTCCTGTATATTAGATTTTTTGGAAACTGTTTTTATAAACTGGGATTTGCTGTAAAATGTTGATGCGCTACATGCTAATGAACAAAAATTAAACAGTCGACCAAGGTTTCACAAGAGGTTTTAAAACCCTCTATTCATCTTTGTTGCTTAGTTATGCATATTTCTAATGCCGGATTTAGAAACTTGTTTTGCAAGGGATTACTGCCTAATCTTGATGCAAATTATTGCGATATGAAAAATGTAAACTCTTAAAACTTGTAAGCTTTCATTCGTTGAACCTCCATGCCCTTTTTCTTGAATTCATCTATTCATGAAATGTCTTGCAAAATGGTTAATTTTACCTCAATGAAGAAGGGATGGAAATATAAGTCTAAAGAAAGTCAAACCCTCTCAGTACTTTAAATCATAAAACATTTGGGCAGATTTTAATCCCATCTCTGCAATTAATCATGAAGAAGAACAGTGCCTTATTTTATTTAATTTGAGGATTGATGGAGATTGTTGGATTTCTCATTAAACTGACTCATATAAAATAAACAGTTACATTTTGTCAGCGGTAAAACTGTGGCTTTGAATGTCCTGGTTAAACATAATATTTCCATCAGAGCACTACATTAACCAAGGGAAAACCACTCCCTACGGTGTCAGAGAAGGACATCAGTAATCTTTGTCAGAAAAAAAAGCAATTTCAAGAAATTATGTTTCAGAATGTCAGCCAAAGTCCAGCATCTCCCCGTCTTTTTTTCCATATGTGATTTGTTTTTAATCAACAAACATTTGACATAATTGGATACAAACCAAGAATGTTGAGAAAGAGAACAAAAACATATATTCTTTTATGTTAATGTGTGTTGACAGATAGCGGTTTTGTTGTTTTAAGGGCAGGGTCAGAAAATTCATGAGATTCGTGAAAATTCATGAGAATGAAACCCATTCAGGAATATTAGTCACAAAGTTCAGCTACTGGTCACAGCCATAATGACAATAATATAACAAATATAGTCATAATTTGCAGTTACCACAGTCAAAGGTTATATATAAACCTGAATATATAACCGTAACTCTGAGTTGCCTATTCAAGGCTATATCTCTATATTCAGAGTCAAATTTATATTGATTGAAATTAATATTTATTTATTCAGGCTTATTTTTATATATTCATGGTTATACCCCTACATAGATGGGTTTCTTTTTATATTCAGATTTATATCTATATATTCAGCCATATGTATTCTATATACAGCTATATTTGTTTTCCTTTGGTTTTATATTTATATATTCATTCTGTATACTGTTGTCTGTTCTAAATGTTTAATTAGCAGTTTTGAGCTGCACAAAGCTGATATTTGGGGTATTTCTGCCATTTTGAACCCACTGGTAACCAAGGGCAGTGCATGACAGTGCATAACCTTTTATACTGGCCACATAAACCTGGACTTATGAGCAGTTTGAGAACTGTAATATGTTCCTTTTTCAGACATCTGGACTGGTTTATGTTTGGAGAAAGCCAAAGGAAGCCATAGTGAAGCGTTAATAAACTTTGTTGATTGTATACGTATCAAAACAGCCAGGAAACCCTCCAAGCAGATTAGAGGGGACGTGGGCCCACCGCTTGATTGAGAGTTTGAACATTTGTCGGACATGTTTACACACGCAACTCAAAGCAGTGCGACGGCGGGGGACAGAGAGGAGGGGGAGGCGGGGGAAATGTGACTTTGAGATATCCGCCCCATCATCCCTCACCCCGTTTTGATTGGAGGATACGCATGGCCTTATTAACCTCTCCGGAGACGCAACACTTTGGAGAGACCGGGGCACTGCAAGGGACGCCGACAAACAGGCGGAGTCGTCGAGACGTGGGATAAACTGTGTCTGAGCACAAACCATGTGGGACTGTTTGCTTGAGTGCTCTTGTATTGCTGGCTCAGGTACTGCTAATATTGTAGTGCTGAATGAAATACTTTGGGGGGGGGGGTGAGGGTTGTAGATAGACAGGCTGTTGTGTGGAGACAGAATGACACAGAAGGGGCCATATTTTGGAGTTGTGCTTAACAAACTGGGTTTCTATCCAGAAGATTTTTAATCCTGGACAGACAGTTGCTTATAGTTTTATCTGTTCAAAAGACATTTTAAATGCAAAATTATTTTAGATTTTGGGTACGAATCAGTCCACATGTGAAGTAACATCTTGTCAGACAATAGCTTATAATTATGTATTTAGTCATTGGCCTGACCATGTGTATGTAAGTGGGTGTTCACTCTGCTGTTAAACTTTGTTTCCTCCCTTGTACAATAGTAGTGTGTAGAAGAGAGCAGCTAATAGCTTGAATGTTGTTTGACATTCTTTGTGTGTAGTCTTGTGAAGATTGAGGAACCATTAATGGATGGTCTTTGATCCTCTGCTGTCAGGTAAATCCATGATGTTTTCGCCCTTGAAGATGAATAGCGAAATAATCCATTTTAGATTTCAGTCACCTTATTCATGCAGCTCAATGTTTCCTGTTAGCTTTCGCTCACCTCTCTGAAGATTGCTGCGTAAGCTTCTGCTCAGTGTCGGAATTATTTTACTTTCAAATGCGCAAATGACCGAAGTGAATATTTCAATTCAGGTGTGAAGCAGTCACAGTTCTTCAAAAAGCCAAAAAACAAGGCAATGACAAAGAATTAAACCTTCAGAAGTGAGGGTTTAATTCTTGTTTAAGTGTTACTGCTGTGAACTGTGTGCAAAAGTGTGTGCAAAACTGCTGTGCAAACTCTTCCTGTTCCCTTCCCCTGCAGCCTGCAGCCGTGGGTTCTATAAGTCGTCGTCACAGGACCTGCAGTGTTCCCGCTGTCCCGCCCACAGCTCCAATGACAGGGAGGGTTCCTGGACCTGCTCCTGTGAGGACGGGTACTACCGCGCCCCCTACGATCCTCCGTCCATGGCCTGCACCAGTAAGTACCGCTAACTGACCAATCACAGGAGGCTGAGGTCAGAGACAAAGCCACCACTGGGCATGCAAGTCCTTATATGGACCGTATATCCATATAAGGGGGCATCAGGAAAATGGATAGAAATATTTTCCCTCTTAAGGAATGTTTATTTTTAAACTTTTACATGGAATAAGCATTGTCTAGTTTACTCATCATTTTCTCAATCTGCTACATTCATATTATGAGTAATTTATACATTTATATATAGTATATATTGAATAACTCATCCTTGATACTACCTATCCTTGAAACTTCTAAATTCATATTACAATTCATTAACACATTTATATGTACTTTACAGAAAAACCCCATCATAAAGTATAAGTCTTATATGGAATCATAATATCTGATGCATCTTAGATATGTACTGATGAGCTAATTTGCAGTTAATTGCAAGTCCATGTTGAATCAGGGAGTCAGACATTACTTTTTATTGAAGATGATGAGTTCGGAAGCCCCTAACCTTGGATTAATCAACTATGTTTTACTTTAGTTCCATATTTCAGTATTAAATATGAACACTTAGGATCGCTATGAGTGCATGGTTAGTTTTTTAATCCTGTCTTACCGAACAACATTTTGGTCTTGATGACTCTGTTTTTGACAGCCAACCTATGGCACAATGAAAAAAAGACCATATTATTTAGAAGAATTTGTGCATCATTTATTTCTAAAACCTGGATTAGAACCCCTCCACACAGCCAGACAAGAAATTAATATGTTTGGTTTGTTCTTTAATGTATTTTTGTAAACCAATTGATTTCTTGCTGCAGTCAGCTCCTGGGTGGAGTGTAGGGTCTGTGGTGTACAATTTTGTTCATACAGTAACAATGCTAACACATTCTATGCTAGGGATGCAGTCCAAAATCAGTGGGGTCTTTTGTTTTTGGAGGGGGGAGGGTTCTCACCCTTTCCTTTCCCCTGCTAAAATGATCAGCCTACAATAGTGACCATCTCCCACTGGCTCATGGAGGAAGAGGTCATGAACATGTGACTCATCTGAGCCATGTGAGAACTGGTTCACATACTTTTGATGCTGTTTGGGAGATATGAAATCAGCATCTTAGTCAGTTTAAGCACATGCAGGTTTCCAGGTGGCCAGGAGTGGCCACTAGAGAGCAATTATTCTGATTACTTCTAACTGCTTTAACCCTGATTAGTCCCTGGTGAGGCTGAGCCAATTGTTGCAATTCAATCAATGTTGTAGTCCATTTTCTATTTGATATTGCAAATTTTATCATACAGCTGCATTGGAATCTCATACACAGGTTAATCCTATCACCTTTCTGCCAGAAACCTAAACGATCCTTTCCGTGGGTGTTCTAAAGCAAGGCTGTCATCAGCGACTTTCCCAAAAAGCAATATAAAGACAACCCCCCCCAGTTCCCCCCCATGTCTTTATAATTTTGGTTTCTGCTCCCCAAAGCAAACACCTCCTGATCAAGCAGAACAATTTGGTGCTTCCTCTCTGAAAGACCACAATTACAGCTCATGGCGAGCCTGGAAGCCTTGTGCGTCTTCATTTATCCCAAGGAGATCTGCTATTGTGTGACAGGCAGAGACGGTTTGTTTAGAAGGGTGAGGGGGATTAAGGTTTCAGAGAAAGGGGGGGTTCACTCCCACTCCTCTAAGGCATGTAGAGGGGCGGGTCAGAGCAACTTTCTCCCTTTGGCTTGAATGCAGCCTTGTGTGGAGCAGCCAGGAAAACCCCCACATATTCACATAATAGGAGCTATGCTACTCCTGCATTAGCCAACCGGATTTGACTCACATTCTTGGACCAGTGATTGAATTTGTTAATACAATTAGTTTTGTTTTCTGTGGTAAGCAGCAAACAAATGGCAGCTTTATTATACTGGTGTGCATTAGATCCATTATGGATCTCATTTCCATCGTCCTTGCTCTCATAAGAAGTAGCATGTAGCGTTGTTGTAGTTGCTGTGCCATTAAAGCATTTAAATGACTGGTTTGGATCCAGGGTGCACTAATTATTGGTCAGCATATTGCTATCAGTAGATAATGGGTTAGATTCAATTAAATCCACTTAGTCTCTTTAAGGGCATAAGCAATTCAATCAAATCAGACTTAAGTCCCTGTGAGGGCATGTAATCCCCCTTTTAAAAATGAAAAGAGCACATTCTAAAGGGCATGTTTGCCTGTCTCCAATAAGGCATGTCATAATCAAACTGAAGGAGAAATATGTCCGATTTGATTGAATTTCACATGCCCTTACACCGACTAAATGGTTTTGATTGAATGTAGCCCAAAGGCTAAAAATGGCCTTATTTGTATCAGGCATTGTAATCCAAAAGTTATGTCAGATATGTCGGGTCGATATGGTTATGCAGTAATGAGGTGTCAGTAAAGCCAGGCATTTTGATGCATTATGAAGAATATGCATGCATTATCCTGGAAACTGAAATATTGATTCTGTGGGTATATTTCAAAATGACAAAAAAACAGCACATTTCCCAGGGAGCCTGCAAAGTAGTACCTCAAATTAAATGAGTAATCGCAAGGGGCAGCACATGGTAAGTACAAAGACAAGCTTGAAAGGGGACAAAAGTGTATTTTTATGAGAGTACTTGCTGATTGTGCATAATTTCTAATATTAAGCAGATAAAACTAGGCTGGTGCAAATTAACTCTCCTCATATTTGTGTGAATGGCACACCTTTTATCTCAGCAGGTCAAATTTCACCCAGCAGGTTCTAACATTAAAAAGCACTCATAAAACAATTATTATTATTCAATATAATGTTTTATGTCATAACTGAATTATAAACCACCCATTTTGTGATAATTTAATATTATTGATGAGAAGTAAGAAAAAGGCAATTGTACACATCATAACTATGTACAACTGCCATAACTAGCCCATGTGAACAAAAAAATTATCCATTTATGATGATAAAATTTACTCTAAATGTACTCATATATTACCTACCACAATTACCTCACAATATACTGTACCTTGTGTCATGTTAAAAAGTCAGACACAGAATAGAAATAGTGTTATGAAAGCATTTGCAGGATAATTTGCTTATATTATGTACATTTTCAACATTTAGAATCTGGTAAATGAAGAAAATGGGCTGACATTTGTATCTGCACTAAAATGCAAAGCAAAAAATATATATGTATAATGCCATCATCATCAGTTCATATTGCCATGGGAACAGCTTTCATCAGCATCGCCCCAGAATTTCAGTATCAGTGCATCCATGGTTTGGATACGTGCTTCTTTAAATTCAGGATTTTTGCCAGCTGTCCAGATTTATTGCTGGATTCATTGCTAAGCAAAATTTCACAAACTTGAATTGTGCCCATAAAGTCTTATTTCTTTCCTTTGGGCTGGATTAAATAATCTCATTCTGAAGAAAATGCTATAAAATATCATAAAAATGTACAGTAAAGCCATCACACACACACACACACACACACACACACACACACACACACACACACACACACACACACACACACACACACACACACACACACACACACACACACACACACACATACTTTCACGTGGATTTATTCAAATAATAATTTTAAGGATGACATGTCTATAACTTAATTGTCTTTAAAGTAGTTTTACTATAAAGTTGATACACAAAGTTTTCTTTAATGTTCTATTGAAAACTGTATTAAAAAAGGTTCAGGAATCAATCAAATGAACTTGCCAAATGGTTTGTGCACAGCACAAATAATACATGCATGTCTTTGTGTTGTAGAGGTAAGGGTACATGTTGATTGAATCCAGGCCTTAATCTGAGGCAGTTTTGTTGTGTATAAAAGAACAAGTGGGTTGTTTTGTCTGTCTTATTTATTCGCTCTCCAGCCTCGTTTGATGTGAGATGGGAATCGTGTCTTCATGTGGTTTGGTGGAAAAGTACCGAACTGATGAGTAACGGATTGTGAATTTACTTTGTCTGACCATCCAGCCTGACTGACAGATTATTAAATTAGCACTTGAAGGCCTTACAAAACCTTGAGCTCAAGACAAACAGTTAAACAAATCTCACCAAAGCCCAGATCAGGATCACCATTATTGAATTCTATATTGAGTGGTAGGTGGCTGTGGGTGGGGCTTTGGCCGGGGGAGTAGGTGGTTAGTGTACGGTTGAGGCATGGGAGACGATGTGCATATAGTGTAGTGTTTTTGTAGTATGCCATTTATGTGCAACAGTATAAGTTATGTGCTATAAGTGGTGGGCCACCCTCAAGAACTTTGTAAATCATGTTTGCAAATAATTAAATTGAAACTTAAGTGAAAGGTAAAACATTTTTTTCTCAAAAACAGACAAAAATTTTCACAAACTAGCAAAGACAAATCATTTAAGTTGCCATACTAGCTTTAAATGTTGAATGTCCTGAGTCCTGTTTTGCACAGGTCCCTGAGATGTTCCTGTGGACAGTGTGGTTCTTCCTGCTTTATCTAATGACCAATCATGTTTAACTCTGGGGGCTGGGGGTGGGGCTTTCTGGGCTCATGGGAATGTAATGGTGCTGCTCATTTTCGGTCAGTTCTGCTGCTATTAAGCCTCAGTGTGACGCCCAGCAAGATAAAAGGAGATTTGGTAGCAAAGACAGGGAGCGCATTCCCTTACATACATATCACAAAGCTTCTGTCAGCCCCATAACATTCAATGGATTAGTGTCACCCATTTCTTTTAACACAATCCCCCTTGGCCCACAATCCCGCTAATGTATCCGTTGGAACAGTTTGGGCACTGTTCGGGCTTAATGCGGAGCTGAAATGAGGTGACATTTCCAGGGCAGTGACAGAGCGTGTGGGTGATCGAGCGGCAGGTCTGGAACCAATCGGGGGGGGGGCTTCAACATTAACTGTGAATTTCACCTTAGAGTGCCTGGAACCAATTGGAGAAGTTCAGCATTAAATGAGTATTTCGACTTGGAAAGTCCGGGAATCAAACGAGAGGTTCTTGTCATTAAGCGAGATTTTCACCTTCAGTAGGTCGGCAACTGAACAGAGAGGTTGCCGACCTACTGCTTTTACAAAGGAATTTTTTTTGCCTCGCTCCTGGGACTTGCAGGAGCACCCAGGGACGTACAGAATATGCCCGGTTGAAAGCTGCTTTCACAAAGACAATGCGGTGGAGAGGGCACGGAGAGGCGTTTGAATGGAGTTGTCACGGGCAGTATGGGATAGGTGAAAAGAAGTTGTAGAGGCCCATAGAAAGAGAGACAGACAGAGAGAGAGCGGTAAATGTTAGGAGCTGAGAGACAGAGAGAACAGCAGGCCTCGGAGCTTACAGGATCAGTGTGCAGACAGCAGAAGATCAGAATAAGTTGCCTCCGCGAGCTGTAGGTAAGGCTGTGTGAGAACGGCGTAATCTCGGGCAGCAGACAGTCGAGGGACGACAGGGAATACCACGTGGAGAAGTAAAAGTGGCAAAAAAGCACAACTGAACATCCAGCTTCCCTGAACCACAGGTTACAGGGAGTTCAAGCAAAACTCAGGATGTTCAGTAGCTTGAAGGCATAAGGAGTCTTCACCAGGTAAGAAGTGAATTCCACTCCAGCCAATGCTATCATCCACACTACCCGCTTGATGTTACCTGCTGTGGCATCATCGCTCAGCTTTGATTTGTGATACATTACTTTCTGATTTAAGCACCACCATGGTAGAAATAAGAGCTCTCTTTTGGGACACCTCATTCACCTGCTCCCAAATCACTTGTGCTTTGGACTCTTGAAGGTAAAATGGGTCGGGTGGGCAGAGACGAGATTCTACCTTTCCCTCCACCCTTTGCCATAGGGGTCCTCGACAGGCAATGTGCAAATTCAAATTTGCTCATTAATACCCATGATAATTTCTTATTTCTGTGTAACAGGACCTCCCTCTGCACCACAAAACCTGGTTTACACGGTCAACCAGACCACGGTCAAGCTGGAGTGGAGCTCCCCGGCGGACACGGGCGGTCGCCAGGACGTGACGTACCGGGTGGCGTGCCGACAGTGTGGCGGCAGAGGGGACGAGTGCTCACCCTGTGTGGGCGGGGTCGGATTTGCCCCCAGGCAGGCTGGGCTGGCGGAGACCAGCGTGATGGTGCTGGACCTGCAGGCCAACACCAACTACACCTTCGAGGTGGAGGCGGTCAGCGGCGTCTCGGATCTCAGTCGGACACAGAGGCTTTTCGCTGCAGTCAGTGTGGCCACCACACAAGCAGGTAAGGCTGGAGGGATGCAATCAAGGGGTCTAAATTCAATCAATATTCGTCCTGTAACTCTCACAGATTCGCAATTATGGGCATAAATAGTCAATTTATTAAAGTCCTAAACTATTCATAAATAAAGCATAGTAGTTTTTCACAAAAACACTTTGATGACTGTGATTATGTCTGAACTTGATAAACTGTGTTGGTGAAGCAAAAAACAAACACTTCAATTTATCAGTTAAAGGTAAGGTCATGTTCATTATATTCGGCTTTGTCTCTCTTATTATACCAGCTATGTGGTAAAACATGGAAATGCTGTAGTTTAGTTACATCCAGGAAGGTTTCAATCCAGATATTTTATAGTGACTCCCATGTTTAGAAGTGGACATATGGGGCATGTATTTGTTAAAACAGAATGGCAATCCCTTCACTCATATGGTGAAAGTGCAAGGTGGAGCACATGCCTTCAGATGGGACTAGGGTTGTTTCTAACTAGCCACACCAAGACTGGGTGGCCCTATAGGCACTGAGGCCCTCTAGGGTCAAGGTTGAGTAGCCCTGCAGGCACTGTGGCCTACAAGGACACCTTTTTCCATGCCATAAGAATTCTTTCCTTATTTTTGCTCAGATCTGAATGAGTAATCTGCGATAATGAACGGCTAATCAGTGAGCAGGTGTGCACTGGGGGTCATGTGGTTTCTGACCTATTTGCTCCAACATTCCGCTCGGTCATCCTGATAGAGATACAATGGGATTTAAATTTCTGGGACCCATGTAAACACGATGATCTGGGAATCCTTCAGAAGTGCGCGGCCTCTGCTCCTTTTGATCTCGTTTTCTCCATCCCGCGGTAATCTCTCAGTCACTCGTTCCCTCTTTCTATCCTCTTCATCCTCATCCCTTCATAATCACAGCAGTCATTCACCTCCCATTCCATCTCTCACCACTCTAGTGGTAATTGGTGGGGAAGTAGCATAATGGTTAGGGAGCTGGACTTGTAATACCATTGTTGTTGGTTCAATTCCCCGGTAGTGCTACTACTGTTGTACCCTTGAACAAGGTACTTTATATAAACAACTTTAGTAAATATCCACTTGTATAAATGGCTTGTGTGTTAAAAATGTAAGCTCTGTAACTAGCTCATCAACCAATTTGCTTAAATGTAACCAAAAAATGGAATTGTGTATTTTTGGTCACGCACCTGTGAGGAGATCGTGTTCAGGAACCTCTTCTCATTTTGCTAATTAGAGACGTTATGTAATTGACAGACAATTCACCTTGGCTTCTCGTCCAGAATTCATTATCCTTGGCCAAGGTAGAGCCTCGTCCCTGGGAATCATTTAACATACTCTTGATCTGTGTTTTTGTGCTACGGTGATGCACTTTGATCATCCACTGAGGAGCTGGGAGGGTTGCGTGATGTTGGCGCAGACAGCAGTCAGGTGCATTACAATCACAAAAACCCTGCCTCCCACGCCCTCCCCTCAATTACCCCCACTGCAAGTGGCAGGACCGACATGCAAAAAGGCAAAAAAAAAAACACCCGCAACAGTTCTTTAGAAGGTTCTGGGTGGTTATTGTTCCCTGCAACATAATTACTATCTCAGCTCTGCAGTTTAATGAGATCTAATAACTGCTGTTCTGGATCCATCTCCTCTTTTTTCCACTTCACTACAGGACATGTAAATGTGCCTTTGTAAGGCTTTCAGTGTGTTATGGAAGAGATAGATGGGAAACTGTATGGAGAGAATAATAAACAGGGCTCCGTTTTCACACAAAAAGCAGGCTTGGAAAGCCTCCATAGCCCTTAGCTGTTACAGAAAGCTTGTAAACAAGGTCCCCATCTCCTTCCAGATGCTAATATTTAGGATTAGCTTACAGAACAGCCATTAATATTTATTTGGGAGAGCGTGCATATCTTTGAGGCAGAAAATTGACCGTGGAGAACATGGAATTGGAATAGGCTGCGGGGTCCGGCTGTGCGACCTCGAGGCGCAGGCATGGAAATTCTGCAGAAATGTGGAAAACGATTGGCTGCCGATTCAGATGCGAGCAGCGAATAGCGGAAGGCCAGGGAATGCAGTTGAAACATTTTTTTTTTATTACGTTTCCTGCAGATATCTACCAGACTTTTTTCCCACAATGTAATTTGCATACAGACATCAATTCAGAGAGGCTGTCAAGCTGAGCAGCGCGTCTCGTACTGTGTTTCATGTAGAAAAGGGCCGCGGGCAAGTATAGAAATGTACAACGACACACGACCTCTCCTTGTTTACAAGATGCTTCCAAAGGAAACCTATCACCTCCTTTAATGTTTCCCCATACCAATTCAGACTTTGTAAAAACATTAAAAACAAATCAATGTACAGAGTTGGGGTTTAGTCGTGTCATGGTTGTAATGACATTTGATGCACTGGAGTCAGAAGATTTAATGTAGCTGCAAGGCACAGAGATAGTCCCAACATTCCTGTGGCACAGTGAATGCACATCCAAAATCAAACACCGCCATTTTGTTTGTGGTATTGTGTGCTTCATTAGTAAGGTCAAAAAATTTTAATCCGTGTCTTTTTGTCAGGACTATGCTTGTTATCTGTTTTGGGTTTTGGGTTTTGACATCCTTTAGAATGAGAGAATTTCCATAATGAAAAAGTGAGATTTAATATGGTTCTTTCAGACTAAAGCAGCTTTTACACAGTAGAGATCACAGTTAACAGCCTAGTCCTGCAACTTGCAATGTCAGCCTGTTGAGTACTTTCCAATAAAACTTCAAACATGAAGAGAGTTTATTTCTTATTTTCTTCTTTTGTATTGATTTGTTTTCTGTTACCTTTTTTCATCAAAGATGTACATATTTTTATAATTTCATCTAACATTATTCCCGTTTCCTCACTTGCCCTACTAGTTCCTGTGATCTACCCAAAAAATGTCAGCAAAAAGTTTTTTTTCTGGAAAAAAAGGAGTAAGACTTCAGTCAGGAAAACATAAAGTGCTTCACTTTGATAAGAAAGCCCTCTCTGTCAGTGACTTTTGTCTGAAAGAAAGTTCTAGAAAAGACACTCTCTCTGAAGATTGGGCTAGATGTAATGGTATTTATTACCTAGTGATGAGAGGGGCGGATGAGGCAATCGGAGAAGCTATCATTGGTATTGATGACTCAGTCATTTGAGCCAATGAGTATCTCAACGCTCTGGGTAGCACACATTAAAAAACAGTGATGAGTGTTTGAGATGTCATGATCCCCAAAATGGGTGGAGGTAGCATGTGCTACCACCATTTGAATAAATCTGGGAGAACACAGACTTCAGATTTAATGGTGCAAGTCAGTGTTTGACAGGAGTAACATTTTAACATTGCATTGAGTAAGCATTAAACCAAAACATTTATGTCACTTTCCTTTTAGCAACATAAAATTCAATCTTAATTAGACAAAGAGACATGGCTTAGCACTGTTGCTAAAGACTGTTATTTGGGTAAATTAACACGCTGACTCGCAATTGCTAATAGTTGAGATTCAAACCAGTAGTTGTAAAAAGTGAAGGAGGTGATTTGCTACCCAACTAGCAAAATAAGAAGACCATTAAAAACCAGAGTAAATGGGATTAGCATATGATATAAATGTCAGCATGAACCCAAAACAAATCAAACTTTACATTAATAATAAACAAATGAAAAGCATTGAGGTAGAGCGGAGGTTGGCATTGAAATATCATGTATTGTTCCAAGTTTCAGAAGCCATCTGAGTATCTGTATACATTCAGCTACCAGTACATGTGTTTACCTACGTACGCATCGGTGCAAGTTTGCTGGAATTACCACCACTGGCTTAATTGTTGTCACCAAATGAGAGACTATTTAAAAAGTGAAGATAATGTAATTAATGATTTTAGTCATGAAAGGGTTCTTTTTTCACACATGTAGTAATTAAGACGGGTGTGGCATGGTTGGTGGTTACCGGCGTGAATCTCTTTTGGATCATTTTTTTTTTGCCTGTCACTGCATTTTAAGGTGAGATGTACCAATAAATGCTATTAATGTCATAATCCTATCTTTGAACAGAAGGTTCTGCTGTTATAAGTCATTTCTGAGCATTTCTTTATGTTTCACGTACACACTGTACACTGAATCATAAATGTAATTTAAAATCATACTGAAACTGAACAAGACTTTTTGGAATTTAAGTTCCCATCTTGTTACAACTGCAAAATGGATGAATTTCTTGAAAACCTGAGGGAACGTGTCGAGGTAACTTAGATTAGACTTTTTTTCATTTGTACAGGGAAGTCAGTTTAGAGGAGGCGGAGGAGCACTGGAGGAGCCATACCACGATGCTTTGTATGATTTTGCATGTTAAGCATCCACCTGTGATTTTTAGCAAAAGTGTTCAGGATGCTACGCTCTATAATCACAGTTTGACGATATCCGCAGTCCAGCGCCTCGACAGTGAGCCATCCAGCACCCCCACGCACTCCGCTTCCTTGGGGGTGCGCTTTAATTACTCCCCTAATTACACGGTCCACATTACCACGGCTGTGACCAATCCCTCGCCCAAAGTACCTTGTTCAGCCATATTTTTTCCTGCTGGTAGAGGCCTCACACTTCTGTGAGTTTGAGCTCACAGCAGCTGGCATTTGCCTGTGTTTCTGGTCCCTGGAGATGTCTGTGGAAGGTAGCAGCCAACATGTTCCAGACCCTTTTAAATGGATGCACAAAACACCACACACAAGCAGCAGGGATTTTTCACCCTTTTTTTAACCATTACTCAACCAGGAAGTCGTGAGACTGAAGTCTGTTGTTGACAACAGAGAAGAAAAATAATGGTACATTAATTTATCAAGATATGCCCCTTATCCAAGTAAAGTTATATGGCCATTTGTTTTTGTGTCATGTTTACCACATCAACCCGCCCTCTTACAGTGATGCTACTGCCAAATTTACAGATCCCCACAGGGTTGTTGGCCACAGTCAGGGGTCCACATTTTTTAGTAGCACAAGCCATTTTACAGTGTCTTGCTGCACAAAACATCAAATCATTCACAGGGACAACTCAAGAAGCAGTTTAGGGTATATTTCTCCTGCAACCCTATTGTTTATGATCCCAGTTAATGAAGTACCAAACCTAACTGCAGCTCAAAGCTTAAGGTGCAGTATGTATGTGTTTTGGCCTTGTGGCACAGATATGAATTATATCTACATTCAGATAAAAACTACACATGACTGAAGTGATTGCTTTATTGGAAGTGTGCATTGAGAATGCAGATGTTATTTGAAAACCTTACATGGTGGTCAGGGCTAAATGAATGATACATACACAGCAACCATAAGGCCTGTGTCTTCCATAAGCTAGGATAGCAGACCGCAGATTTAGAAAATAGCAATGTCAGTCACTATGCAATGAACTACAGTTCGGAATTTGCTATTTGCGCTCCGTAACTAGGCTGCATGTCAACCGCTCCTCTGTCATTTTGGCATTAGATCAATAGATAATGTCTTAACGTTTGATTGTCAGAACTGTGGCTAAATAGACATTACAGTGACAACAGTTGCATTTCTAATTATTCATTCTTTGTACAAGAGCCACCGGAAAATAAAACTACGGGGAATAAAACAAACTTTGTTAGCTTGTTATCTCATCTGTCAATGTTATATTTTTAAGTTAGATATGGTCACAATCCTCATCACTACCTACAGAACAGAACTGACCCCGGCCCCAATGAACACAGTCTAGACAACGTGTCAAAGTTAAAAGGATTTTTTTATTATTATTATTCAGTTTCATCTTTTGGCCCATGTCGGTTTTCAGCAGAAAGAGTTGGGAGACATGTTTAATTATTTAGATTTCTGTGGAGCAGAAATGCTTTTATTCTTTGGCCATACAGTGATTTTTGCAGTAATAGAATAAATAGAACTTTCTGTGAAATCCAATCTCTTCCAGAGGAAATATGGAAATATCCAAAAGAAAAGAAGTGGAACTAACAGCTAACTTGCAAACGCGCAAGACTTAATGAGAAATAAGTAGTCCTTTGGGGAGCTTGCCAAGTAGCTGTGTCCATGTCCAAATCTCAGAATGCTCCAGAAACGGCACATCTCCGTTGCAATAAATAGCACAAGTCTATTACATAATGTTCTTTCTTTTCTTCTTATTTTGTCTTCGTACCAAAAGGGATACAACTCGAGCAACTGATTAGCCATTTTCTTTTTCATGATAACATTTACAGGTCTTTCCTGTGTCTTTAAACCAGGTAGGTCTTCTAGACTTTTTTTAAATAAGTTTCACTTTGTTACTGTGTCCATGTTACCTCAGATTAAACCAGACTGAGGTGACATCTGGTCCTGCGTGACACAACTCTTTCCAATTTGTTTAGCCCTCCTGATACAGGAACCCTCTTCTCATGGTTTTTATAGGGGGCTGGGAGGGTCAGGATATGTGGCATTTAATTTCCAGTTTGCCAGATAAAGATGTCCGCAGTTAAACGCTGACCTTAACATCGGCGTGTTTCATTGGCTTTTCCAACAACCCACCCTGTGGCATAGTCCCTGGAATTTAACGGTCGCCCGCCCCATCTCCCCTCTACCCGGCTGTGAACTCAAGGTCTCGATCGCTGTTGCTGTAGAAAGGGACTAATATTTCTTAAGCTGTGCTCTAGGTGCGAGGGGACCCTCATAACTCTACCAGCCGAAACAATTTCGCCCAGCCGACAGGGAAAAAAAAAAGCTGTCGTTTACCGGAACACAGCTCATTTAGTCGGACGCTCGGTGCATTTGATATCTGTTTGGAAGATACTGTGATACGGTACGGTAAGAATCACGTATAATGTTACACAGGGATGAACAACCAGAGACATGAAGTCTGGCCATGAAATGAACATTTAGGAAAAATCATTATGGGGAGGGGAAAGAAGCTCAGCAATAAAGCAGACAAGCAATACTGTCATCTTTACTTCCGACGCCTTGCATTACTTCAGAGATGCATTTCGAGCGCAGAACTGTTGTTCCACTTTAACTGCTGAAGCAGTGGGGAAAGCATAATCGAAGAATTGGCTAGCTGCTTCTCGTTGTCTCCTCAGCATTCTGTCTCCAGCAATAAGTAAAAGAATGTGTTTTCTGATTATTTTTCCACCATGGGGAATTAAAATGAATTTAAACACTTTGTTCGAGCTGTCCCCTTGCAGATGTACAAGATTTATGGTCAGATTATGTCAGGGGGCCGGGAACCCAATCAAACGGAGCGAGGCTCTTTAAGGGCATATGCTGTCCAATCAGAAGAGACTTTAGTCTTTGTAAGGGCATATGAATTATGTTTTAGAATGCAAGGAACGCATTCCAAAGGGCATGCTTGGTTGTATCCAATAAAACAAAAAAACTCAAAACTTATGTTGTACTGTGAAGTCTGCTTTGATTGAATTGTATATGCCCTTCAAAGAACTAAGTGCATTTGATTTGGTTTCAGAAACTTTTTCTGTCCAATGGCACCCTAACATGAACAAGCTGTGGGAACACAATAAAATAATTTACAAATCATACCTTTGACCAGCACCCACTTAAAGTTACTTTGGGAATGTAACATACCAGTACCTGAGGTAATCAACATTATTTCATAAACATATGTTAATATGTTATAAATTACAATGACAATATTGTCAGTCATGTTTAAACCACATGTATGTCATCTAAAGTATGAAATATGTTGTTTATGAAGTATAGGAATTTATATTTTAGTGTCTATACAATCATTAAAACATCCAAAATGGTGGCCGTATATGAAAATGTAAGTACCCAGGAAAGATGGAAAGCAACTGACTTTTACAGGTCAGCTATCAACATTGTTTGTTGCTAGGGACATCTGTATAAACAAATGTTCCTGGGGGAGTTTCTTAAAATACAGACCACACCAAACAGGAGGTACTGTAGAATTCAGGAGCAGAATCTTAAGGTGCTAGACAGATGTTTGTCATGGCTCTGGAGGATGGTTAGCAGACTCAGGGTATCTGGCTCAGAGTCTTCGCGAGGGTCGGCTGACTGAGCACACAGATGGGCTATACCTCACCAACCCGAGAAACATGAACATCAAGGGCAGAGGACAAAAGGTGGAGGAGGTGCACCACAGGGAACAGAGGCCAGTGATTCCATTTTATGCTCCTGTCAAATGGTCCCAAAGAGGAGCGGAGGTGTGCTTCCCCCCCCTAAACCAGAGCTCTTTAAACTTCACACCAGTGATTTCTGTAGTTGAGTTAAGCGGTTTAGTTTAAGTGTTATGTGGATGCGCATGTTGAATGGCACCTGCCAGGTAACGGATGGTGATCTTACACAGATCGTGCCTACAGCGGCATTCAAACGCCTGCAGCAGGCGGCCTAAAACTCCCTCTCATCCTCCAGCACCTGTTTCAGCTGCACACCCTACCTTCCTGGCTCCCGTCGGATCCGTGCAAAATACCTTTTAATTAAAGCAGGAAGAACACGGGACTGCCATCTGTCTCGGCTCCACCGAGGACTCACCGGCGAAGACGGAGGAACCATTTGCGCTCTCTCGCACAGGAGAGAGACAGAATTTGGAGTGTGCGAAACAGCGGGGGTCCCAAGTAGGATGACATCATTTTCTTCACTGTAGCACATCCCAAATGGTCCTCAAATCTCCTCTCATTTTCTTGTCATGGCTTTGAATTAAGCTTTAATTAATCATCCAGTACAGAACAGGTCAACTGGTGGCCATGAATCTAGTCTTTTGTTTACCAATATTTAAGCCTCCTTAAATATTTAAGACTTCTTCTGGGAGAACAATGCCACCATTGTAACCCACCCTCCATAGGCAAAGGTAGAGCTACATATGTACTGTGCTCCAAGGCCTTCTGGCTGCAGTCAGTACTGGCATAGGCACGATTTTATAGTTGTCCATTGGGGCCATTCACTCTTTGGAATGGTGCCTGTACAGGATAAGCCACCTAGAAGCTCCCTACTCTAGTCTTTTTATGATTTATGTGGGCCATCATACATCCATACACTTTGTAGAGCTGTAACATTCTGGCAGGTGTTTTTCTATTAATTTACAGTCCGCGTCTTACTATAAGACTGCTCTTTGGTGACTCTGTGATGGCCGTAGCGTAGGTCACATTATCGGTGGTTCCTTTCATGGGGTTTCGAGCAGGTCCCCCTCCTTTGCATTCAGGTCAGAGAAAGTGTTTGGATGGTACCCACTATCCCAAGCTAGATTGGACCTCAGGTGCTTTTTAGGTAAAGCAGGGTAAGACACTGTGGCCATTATTGAATCGGTGGATTTAATAAAAAAGACTGAACTGCCGTGCTGAACGACAATGATAGCCTTGAATAATTAGAGCTCCGTGAGAGACAAGACACAGAGCGCAGGTATATCATGACGAAAAAAAGGCAGAAAATTCCAGACATTCCATTTAAATCCCTCCGTTGAGTTATCTAGGCCTGAGAAGTAATATGCCATAATTCATTCTCTTATATCATAATCCTAATATTTACTTATTTGTTTGTATAATCGTTCTAAAATTCATTTGCCCATATTTTCAACAGCCCAGAGGTCTGACATTTTTATACATTTTACTGTACTTAATAAAACTTATATTTTTGATTGGTACCCAATTGCTTTGACTAACAAAACCTGGAAAGTTGTTTCAATCTTAATATTTTAAACTCTTTATGACCCTTTGTGAGCCGAGATCCGGGTCCTTGTTTCTTGCAGCTAACTTTATTAGGAAATCCGCAACGACTGCAGCCAAAAGCTTCCTGTACTTGTTTATCAGTCTGTATCAGTGCCATGAATGAAGAATTTTGGCCCACCCCCTCCATGCAAAATTGCTTCAACTCAGTGACATTTGTGGGTTCTCCAATGAAACGCTCGTTTCAGGCTCTGCTACAACACGTTGGCGGTTTTCAGGTATAAACCTAAACTGGACCGTTCCAAATCTGAACGATTTTCTTGTGCTTAAACCATTTAGATACAGACTTGCTTCTGTGTTTTGGATCGTCGTGTTGCTTCATAACCCAGCTGTGCTCCAGCTTCGGCTGACGGATTCTTTCTCTGGTTCACGGCCTGACATTCTCCTGGAAAGTGTTCTCACGCAGAGCTGAATTCGTGCTTCTGACGCTTTGCTGATTCATTCTGATTCAGCATAACATCCCCAGACAATGGCGCTTCCACGACCATGCTCATCTGTTTGAGGTTTTTTCTGTCGAATGCAGTTCGCTTGCTTACTCAATATATTAAACCCATAATTTATTGGTCAGTCGGTGTTCAGCAATCACAAAATGAACATGAGAGCATTTCATGCTTATTATTGTATCTCTGTTTGCTTTGTGTCAGCTCATTCAAAGGAAGTAAAACAAGAGAGAAAACACATTTTACACGGTCACAGTTTTTAACTTCACACAAGAGGAGTGCCTTGGTGTTACTTTTTGAAGTCTAATTGAGTGGACCTTTTCCCTTCCAACACCCTACATACTGTTTTCACACATTGACACATAATCCAGCTGGGCTCCTTCATGTCTCACTTTGATACATTATTCAGAACTATTTCGGGGCCAGTCTGGCCCAAATCAGTCCCGATTGTTTACCAAAGTATTCACACAGCTGAACCTAATTATCACTTTAATTAGGTTAAGACAAATAGGGTAAACCGCAACACTAAATAAATGAAGTAAGCACCAAACTTTGGAATTCTTTTTTCACACAAACTCCCTCTATATACTTCTAACACAACCCACAACTGTGAAAGGGGCCAGGGGCGAAGACACTTTTTACTGTTTTGGTAACTTTATTGTATTCACTGCATAAACGGATAAAAAAAAATAAAATTTAAGTTATGTGGGTCACTTTGGCTGGGGGAATCTGTGCCAAGCAACTAAATATTTGCACAGAGAAGACATTGAGTTAAACACTAATAGTTTAATGAAAATCTAATATGCTGGTGATGGCTGAAAGGCTATGATTCAGCAAGTTTGGGTTTTTTTGCGGTGGTAATTATAGTTGTGCGCAGTGTGACAGGTTTATGTGTGCTGAATTCAGCTGCTAATAATGTAGCAGCTACATGCCGATATTTTAGATGGGTGCAATGGCTTGCTTTGTAAGCATTATGAGAAAATGTATCACTTCGGTTTAAGATTATGTGAAAGATATTGGACAGCTGTGATTTGTTAATCCCTTCGGTATTTTTGTATCGGTTGTGAACTCTTTCAGTTTTAGTTTAATTTCTATTATTACTATGAACTTTGTGTTTAGTGCACCCAATGTGCAGTGATTCGGTCTTGTCATCTTTGTACTGTATTTCAGTCCTGGTGTTTCTTATTTGCTCATGATTTCAGTGGACAAAATGGCATTGTTAAACTACCAAATACTGACTTTAAGTGCAGTATGCCCTGCTTGTAAACATTTGTGACATTGTGAATTAATTTGAGGCGAGGTTGATATCACTGTACCTGCCATGTGAATAATGGCAGTGTGATCAATATATGTTATGTCTTTGAACAAGTACTAGTTGAACAGTTTACATTAACACTTAATTAGAATGCTAGTTACGGTCCTTAAGAATTCACTCATTGGTGGATTGAACTTTTAATGTGTTTTCCATTGCTTTAAATGATCTTCTGCGTCTCCTCACTGAGCGTTCCGCAGCTGCACAGAAGGGCCTGATTGCAGCAAGCGTTATAATTGAGTGTCAATTGCAGTTGTGTTATAATTGAGTGTTCATGTCAATTTATTTCCAACTACTACTTGCAATGAATGCATACGCATTTATAGAGCATTGTGTAAATTCTGTGAACGCATTTTGTTTTCAGTGAAAGAAAAATGTCTCCCCCTTCCAGCTCTAGTTTTACTGTACCACTGTGTGGTTTGTAGTTTGGAAAATAGTCAGCCCGTAGTGGGTAAGTTGGCACTTGTACCTGCTTCAGCTACACACTGCAGTCTCAATAAAATTGATAAAATGCTCAGTAAATTGATATGCATGCACTCTAATTTACCATGGGCAGGATGTTTTCCCTCAGTGTCTCAGAGTATTGGTTATGAGGCTAAATTAGCTTGGCGTGTAATTTAAAACCGAACAGCGTTTACCTTGTTCTCGAAACCGTATCTGCCAGGGACGAGCTGCCGAGCATTCTTCAGAAAACATGAACCGCGGTGACCGCAGCCGTTTGACCCGAGAACGATGTGGACTTGGGGGAGAGACATGGCATCATTTTTTCAAAATTTTTTTTTTTTTTTTTTGAAGGAAATTGTATTTCCTTTGTTTCATTTTTCTTTTGTCAGCATTTTTCTTTTTGTCAGTTTTTTTTTCCTGCTACTCAGTCTTTATTTTCGATGGGCCTAAAACAAAATAACCATGAACGTTCTGAGCAGAACCAGCTGCGGTCTTATCTGTTTTTTTTTTTGGGTGTTTGCTTTACCACAGCGAACCGTGTCCACGCTGTTGCAGATGTGTCAGTCACCCACTCGAGTGATTCCATTCGAGCTGAAAGCAGCCAATATCATGGACTCGGTTAACAAAAAAAAAACGCTCACATCAGTGTTTGGTTTACGGAACATGATCTGAGAGACAGAAAACCTTGGATCTCTGCATTTATTACAGAGATGTAAAGCATGTTTTCTCTCCCCACACGAAGTTTTTGATGGAATTCTCATTTTGACACATGGCTGGAGAAACCAGTGAAGCAGTACTCCATACTATACTCGGCCAAATCTACTCAGCATTTGTATGTTGTATATTTGGCCATTCCTCTAACATCTTCAGATCTCTTGTTCTTGAAATTGAACTCCACCACCTTTTCCATAAGTTGCTTGCCTTTATAACGGTCGTCCGGATTCAGTCATCAATTGACCTTAAAGTTGACTCGCAATTAAATGGCTCGAAATAAAGTTTTTTCCTTTTATCTCTAACAAGGTTTGGGAGGTCAGCAATAACCACAATTAGCTTGCCAAGCTGTTTTTTTGATCATTTGCCCTGGCTTTAAGTCAAACTTTCATAAAGTTAATGGCTATTCTCTTTTAAAGCTCTCCCTCAAAATCGTTGCCCCCTCAGACTCTCATTCAGAACTTTGAAATGATGGTAGCAGCGAGTTGTTAAAATAGCATCTAAAGCAAAAACACAGTAGGAGTTAAAAAGAAAGATGGGAGTTTTACTTCAGGGGAGTCGAACCATCATTACCGCAATATTAGTTTTTGGGAGGAGAAAAAAGGATGTTAAATCTTTTAAAAACATTCAGAAGATAAAACATTTTCTCACACAGTTATGGCAGAGTTATGGCTCATTTGCAGTAGGACACATTGAATTATTACTTGTAAAGAGTGACAGATCGCACACCCTGTGCCTAATGCATTCTGGGATTGGGTAGAGAGATGCAGATAACAGCCTGTCTGTCTTGGTCCATAATTACGGTCACAGAAACAACTGAAAAAAAGACAGGGTAATTACACGGCAGAGCTGACAGGTGATTCCGTTTCCGTTACACAACAAAGTGCCGTTTAGAGAATTTGACTGTGGTCCCTGTACAGTTGTGTTTACACATTAAAATGGATGCCGCTCTCGGCTGGCAGTACATGGTCAGTCATGAAATCCAGATGATCAGTATCAGTCGCACTGGTGAATCAATATGTGATAAATATTGAAAGACATTAGAAAATCTTTTTGGTACAGTAACCCAGACTGGTAATATGATATAAAGCATGGGCTAAGAAAAAAGTAAAATTAACTTCCTTAACTCTGGCAGAATATTTGTAAACGTTAACATTAGAAGCACTGTGATAGTCAACTGACAATTTTTGAATTTCTTAAATGAATGCCAGTTGGCTCTGTGGTCCTGTTGTTTCTGTAACAAGAGCAATGATAACAGCATATCAAAACTAATATTGAAATTATTTCTACAAATTTTACCTACAATGTAATGGAGAACAATATACACACCATTTTATTTTTTATGCGCCTGTAAGCATACTTCCTGTCTGTTTTCACCTGAATTTAACCAATTACATATACAATGAGCTTTCAAGGCATTCTTTGAATAAAATTACTGACCCGTTTTAATGATGCTGTTTTAATCAGAAAATCAAAGGACAATGGTCGTGCAGTCGACTGAAACAAAGAGGCAGGCTATGCATGTGGAAAATGGCAATATTGGATGGGCTTTGGCAAAACTGTAAAATATAATTACCAAAACATGGCTGTCCTACATCATATGATTTTCACATTATCAGAAGCATCCTTTGCTTGTTATACAGCAGTCTGAAAATGGTGGTCAACCATTTTTTTAACGCGATGATTCTTGGTTAGTGCCTAACCTCAGAGGTTCTAGTGTGAATGTTGATTAAATCTCATGTGAATGTTCATGACTGTTGATTATATACCAGTCTAAGTCTTATGAGAGCTCAGTAAAGTGTAGAGGGGAGGAAGGATATTGAAAGAGGCAGTGTGACCCAGTATTTATGAGAACTGGTCTCAGAACAATAGGGTTGCTTGGTTCATTTCCTTGGTGATGGTTTGAGTCCAGCCTGCAGCCCTTCTGGTTACCGGCCCCTTAACCACCCCGCCACCCTGCTGCACCCCATGTCTGTCACACTGACCCCCGACAGCTAGCCCCAACCGCTAACCTCCCCCCTCACTCGACTTCGATCGACGCTGTACTGCACCGACCCCCTACAGTTCCCCCCCCCCCATATCAGTCAAAGCCCTGGGGTGGGCCTTCATCGGTCGTGGTTTTATTTTCCAAACCACTGAGCCCCTCCTGAATGGTGGCCGAACAGAGAGCGAATTACATCGCCTTCCTTTTCCTTTTTGTGTCTCGTCTCTGGAGGCTATCCTCATGGAGGAACTTTCCAGCCCGCTGGCAGCAAGGCGTATTGGCTGAGTGTCAGGAATCCCAGAACAGCGACAGAGGAGCTCAGAGCAAAGAAACTTTTATGCTTCACTCATCCCTTCAATGCTCATGTGGGTGATGGAATTAGAAACTTAAACTACTAAAGTCACTCAGTAAATACAGAAAAATCGCCATTCACTTTGGTCCACTTTTTTTTTTACATTTATGGATTTTCTTCCCCAAATTTTTCCCACCAGAATCAAATTTATCAATCCCACCTCTGTGCCGCTTTCCCACTAACTCACGAGGGAACGTTTGTTTGCTTGACTTCCTCCAAATTACGAGTCACTAGGCTCACCACTGTTTACACTGAAGATATGCTGCTAATCACATACATTGCGCCCACGTATTGACATCGGAAGAACAGACTGAGTCAGTATGTCCTCAGTTCACCCACCTGTAGTTGTCTGGCCAGCCAGGAGTGGGCGCTAGAGAGCAAGGAGACCGTGAACTTTAAACAACTTAACCCCTGTCTTACTCGCTGAGGCTGCAACAGTTTTTGCATAGTCATTGCAGACTTCCAGCTATGGCCAGGCATAGAACAGCTGAAGCTCAAACATCCACTACTAGGACTTAGAGCTGCTTCACAAAAAGACAACTTTACTTTGTAAGTCACCTGGAGGCCCTTTGTACTGCCTTTAAATTATAGTCAATGATAAAGAAATCACTCTGACAGGATAATTAGTATCAGTCCATGCTGACATGACTGATGTTTTTAAAGAGTTTTGAAATACTGTGAACTTAATGGGGTCCCTGCAAATCCAGGAAGCTCACATTGTCACATTTCACCAACTGTAAAAGGTCAAATTAAATACATGCTCTGAATGTTCACGCACCTAGTTAATTGTGTGTGTGATGTATATTTCATTGTATTCTGTGCTGTCGAAGTGATGAGTTTTCTTCCATGGCGTTTACGTTTCGTGCCTTCCATTAGTTCAAGGTCGAGCCCTGCTTTCTGGTTTTCACTCCATCCACAGCGCTAACTACATACTTGAATTAATCATCAGGCTTAATGAAGGGAGATGACTGTGCTAGAGGGACGGGACCTGATGTTTCACCACTCTAGAATCTAAAATTGCAGGTTCAGGTTCTTAATAATCATTCAGGCTGTGAAATGAAGCTCAGAGGGACCAAAATCAAGACGCATCACCATCGTCAGCACCAATTTTGCCCAACGCTGCATTAGTGTACAAATAGAGCACATTCGTGCTAATGTGGTCGACTGCATCAAATTCACTCACAGAAGGTGTCTTTGTATTCTTCCCTGTATAAAGGTATCATAATGTAAGAGAAATCGAAATACGTTGACTGATACATAGAATGATTCAGAGGTCGGTAATGAGCGATCGTAATGGTGGTTGCTGTAGGATACTCTTCCCGCCTCGCTCCAAAAAGCTCAAGTAGAGCAGCAGACAAATGAGCTCGTGTAATTAGCTGTCATATCGCTGGTACTTCTGCTGTAGTGGCACCGCTAACCAGCTGTGCGAACGAGGGTGCAGAATTTCACACGCGCAACGCATTCAAATGAAAAGGCTTCTGTCTTGATTTAGCCCTCCAGGAACAGACATTTTTGGTTGTGTTTTTAATCATCTAACGCTTTGCCAAACAGGCACTTCTTAAAGTCAGGCTCCAGCAACAATACAAATGTTCTCCAAAGCCCTCAGGAGTGTTTTTGTTAGGCTCCCCTACAGGTGTCTGGTCCTCCTTCCTGATAAGCAGGGTAGATGCCTCTCTCTTCACCAAATGATATTTGCGTAGCTTTGGTGCCAGGCAGCTGCGAGCGAAATCAAGTGTTAAAGGTGGGCAAACACCTTCTGACATGGTCTCTTGTGGAGTGTTATGAGCTCATCGGCAGAAATCTGGCGGGGATGTTGCAAAATGGCTGCTTTAGAAAAGGCGAAAAATGACTCCAGGTGCTCGTGGTTGCAGAGAAACGCATACTGAAGGTGCCTTTGACAGCCATAATTTTGCTTCCTGCAGGTGCTATTGGAGCCAGCGAAATCTGTTATGTCCAAATTCACTTCAGCGTATGGAGTTTTTTTCCTGCTGATTTAAAAAAAATTAATAGATAAAAAAGGATCAATAAATAAAAACTATCAACATATAACAATGAGTGGTAATCAAGAAAATGGTCTTTTAAATTCTTGTACCCACGATTCCTGTATCCACCTTGATTAGTGAATTTGTGTACAAATACAGCCCATTTGTGCTAATGTTGCATTTGTCTGTTGCGACATTGGCCTATTGTATTATTTATTCGTTATCTTTATTGGAATATTGGCTATGTAAAACATATTTCTGGAAGTAAAACAGTTTCTTTTTTTCATCAGGCAGCAGGTTGTAATGTTTGTTAAATGATTTGTTTTCTTTTGTGAACAAAGGACTATTTGAAATGCAAGGCCACAATTGTAAATTATTTTATTTTTTTTTACATATGCACACTATTTCACCTGCCTTTTACATACCAGCCTACCATTTTCCTGTTGTTTGCAACTGAATGATTCTTTATTGTGTTGTTAGCTGATGACAGTGCTTACACTGTAGTATTTGTTTCTTGTTTGGATGCACATCCAGGTGCATGTGTCTAAGTGGAATTGATAAATTTATTTCAGAATCGTATTGTGTTGTTTTTCATGCAAATTGGAGTCATCGATAATATCCATAATGCATAGTAAAACCGACAGTGGCCTGACAAGAAATGAGACATCTTGACACATAGATGATAGACACGCTCGGAACCTTCTAGAAAATTAGGTTCTTTTTCATTGTCAAAATGTTTTTTTTTTTTTTTTTTTTTAGATACCCCCTCCAAGGATATCAGAAGGCCATTTTATTTATGGCCTAATAAATTCTGGCAGCAGGCCAATCTTGACTGTGACTCCTGAATGATTGTCAAGTTAAAGGTCAAATTTGGCTGTTGCTCCAATGTACAAATTGTGGCCAATGCTAAAAGGTCAAAGTTGATTTAACACAACATTGGACATGCTGCTTGCATTTCTGATGTACATATGCTCTACAATGCAGACATCTCAAATGCATTCACAGGATAGTGTATACAGCAGAGTACAGAAATCTAAGAATGCACTGGAAACTAAATCAATGTTGTCATGCTACAGTTTGTACAAAATATTATCTAGTGAATGAGGAGAAAAAACTTTGATAAATGGAATCTGGAAAATTGTAATGAAAATGGTGTATTATTGTTTCAGAAATGACAAAGGACAACATTCAAATGATATTTGTCCTTAATTTTGTTGTTAAAATAAATGCAAATGAGACTACATTCTCTACTCAAATCCCACAAAAGCTTTTCTCTGACAGGTTAATGTTACTGTCATTAACCTGTAATATTTACTGAGAAAGTCAGTCATCGAGGGCACTGAGTCAGTCTCGTCAGTGGTGAGACAAAAGTTCAGGGCTTGCGTGTGATTGGTTGATCTGTCCAGTGGTTGACGTGTGATTGGCCAGTCTTACCGATCCTGACGCGTGATTGGCTGGGGCCTGCCCCCGGCGCTGACGGGCGTCTCTTCGTTTGAACAGCTCCCTCACAGGTCGGAGAGCTGGTCAGGGAGAGGGTGCAGCAGCGCAGCATCCAGCTGTCCTGGCAGGAGCCAGAACACCCCAACGGCGTCATCACCGAATACGAGATCAAGTACTATGAGAAAGTGAGTGTGAGGATCGTCATGCCGCGTTACAGAGTATATGTGTAACAGTCAGCGTGCAGTGGTTTATATTTGTTACTAAATATATGTGTGTAACAGTAATGGAGTATGTGTGCATGTGTTACAAATATATCTCAAATGAGCATATGCTGCTTAGTTAACAAGATTCATCCGCATGTATTAAAGAGTGTATCTATGGTAGAATACAGTGCATCTGTATGTGTCAAACGGTACATATATGGCGTAGTGTATACTTCTGTAGGTGTGTTTGTGTGTGTGTTTGTGTATGAATTCTTTATGGGGTTTTTTCTGGAACCCAAATCACATGTTCCAGTATATGTGTAATGGAGTTTGTTCATTACGGAACATGTCTGCTTCAAATTGTGTGTATTAGAGAGTGTGTTCGTTATAGAGTGTGTTTAATGGAGTGCATGTGTCCTAGTGAGGTCACTTAAATTAAGTTTTTTTTAGGAAGTTATCTGAAAATGAGTGGCAGCCAAAGTGTTTAGTGGAGCATATGAAACTCATGCTTATTCACTGGCCCATGCGAGATTAATATACTAACACTTTCATATAATATAGCATCACTTTCACACTTCCACTGAGCTGTCATGGAACCAACTTTTGAGTTCCTTTCTTCGTTAGCTCATTTAATCTTTTTGTTCCCTTTGTTTCCGAGAAATAGACATGTTGTCTATTTTTTCTGGCTTGATTATTTGCCTTAAATCTAGTAGTGACTGAGGCTATTGTAATGATTTAGCCAGCAGACAAACATGCACACTTCACACTCCCCCACATGCACACACACACGCACAGATGAAGACGCTTCGGAAACCTGACACTAAAGTACACCATCAGATCCAGGCGAGCATCACAATCTGTTACGCTGCAGTCTTCGCTTTCGCTCACTGTGCACTCTGGGGGCCTCATTTACCAACCGTTTGCATGCGCTAATTTCATTCTAAACGCACAAGAAAAGCATCCACAAAACGAATGCTTTGTAGGGAAATCATATGTACTGTCATTCAGGAGTGCTGAATAGCATGTCAGATGCTAATAAGTGAATGTCATTTTAAAGTCAAACTCTTACATTTTTCTTAAAAATAATAAAAAAATCAAGTTCAATTTGCTGAACTTGCCAAACTGTGTTTGTGAATAAACACATTTTTACGATACTAAATAAATAAATTGCATCTATTCGTAAGTCACTGCTAACATCAAATGTAGATAGCGCCCAAGTGTATGCATGGATACAGTACAAGGATAAGTGCTAACTGTTGTTAGCATGGAACTGGATGCTCCAAATCGCCCTCCCAGAAAGAATCTGGGAGATAAACTTTTGCTGTCAGCTGTCACACCAGAGTGTTGCCACGACACCGAGATGCCATCTGCTGAGAGGAAGCTATCTATCTTAGACGCCGCTTCTCTAATGATTTTTAAGAAACACCGGGACCCTGTGTGGGAGTTTGACTTTATGTATTTTGGGAGATTGGCGGCAGCTGTAACCAGCTGAGCTTCTCCTTCGGGTTTGAAGGAACGGAACGAGTTCACTGCGCCAGGACTGTTGTGTAATTGTAACGACAGCACATCGGTCCGTTGTATACATTTACGGCTATTTACATGATTCCAGTTAATAATCACAGGTATATGAAACAATCATACACAATTAAATGCAGTCGTCGGGCATACAGAATGTGAAACAATAACAAAAAATTAGACACAAATAAACAGCGACAGAAACATACGCCAAAATTCAATTAACGTCAGTCCTTCACTTTCATGCATGATTAAACGCAATTGTTTATGTTTTTCATCAAAGGCACAATTTGTTTCAGCAGTCATGAAAATTGACTTGCCAAACTGGGTATTTGTGAGGAAAATAAGGAACATTTGAATTTAATCAAAGTTACAGACTGGCGTTTATTGAAACCAGGCTATAGTGACAGCCATTTATGTACGTGTTCCAACTAACAACTAGCGTTGTCTCAGGTGTGATATCCATGAGGACAAACATCCCTGAACAGACTGGGACAAAAACATTTGTATTACTTTCCCCAGAATGCCAGGGGGCATTTTCAGAGCCCATACTTTTGCACCAGTGGAAACACGCTTGCTGGTTCGCACTTCAGTAGACTCCCTTTTAAACTTCCCAGACTTTCTCCCTCAATACCCTCCATTAAAATATTCCACCTATAGTTGCCTCCTATACATTTTGCCCTGAACATCTTTGCAAACCTCTGTGCTCCCATGGTGTGATAGAATCGAATTTTTGTGTTTGGCGCCCTGGCAATTTGTAAAATCAGCTTACACAAATGTTCAACGGCTCAGAATCAAATTTGTGTGAATGCACAGTACAGAATCACATTTGTGCATTCACACTTCTCAGAATGAAATTTGTGCACACGCAGATTTTATAATGAAATCTGTGTTTCCGGACTGCTCAGAATGAAATCTTTTTTTCACACGCTGTTGGTAAATGAGACTCCTGGACCCCCCCCTTCAGCTTCCCAGAGGAGTGACCCTTTGATCCAGCCCAAACGGGGAAAATGCACGGTATCTCCGAAAATGAGTTCTGGCGTTCCATTTGGGCTTGGGAGTGGAAAATAACCAACAAATCAATACTACATACATACAACATGTCATCCGGACAACGAAATGTATTCACAGCCACACATAGCCACCCGGTATACAAGGTCCTGTTTCTCCCACTTTTTTCTATCACGACAGGTTTTTACAGATGAGTTTATATAAGCAGCTGATAAGAGCTGAAAACAGCAGGTTTTGTTATCTCATTTCTGAATAGAGAAGTCTGGTGAATTGCATGGTGCCCCACACATCCCGAATGTTCTGCTTTGTGAGGAATTGTTTTGTGACAATTGTTTTTTTTTTTTTTTTTTTTTTTTTTTTTTGTGAGGTTGTTTTTTTGTTGTTTTGTTTGTTTCAAGGAGCGTGGCGACGATGTCACTGCATCTAACTCTCTTTTCTTTTGGAAAGGATCAAAAGGATGGCATTTATTCCACTGTGAAATCAGAATCAACCTTGGCTACAGTGAACGACCTTAAGCCAAGCACGGCTTATGTGTTTCAGATCCGCGCGGTCACGGCGGCGGGGTTCGGCGCGTACAGCCCCAGTCTGGAAGTAACCACTCAGGACGAGGCCACAGGTACGGCCCGCCCTCTCAAAAACATTACCCCCAATTGGCCTCTCCTTTCGCTCCTTCAGTTCAGTCAGGGAATAATTCATAACAGCTTACTCCACTTAACTACTTGGCTCAACTACTCATCGAGAACCTAACTTGTACCCCATGTTCAAGTGTATGCTCATTGAAGCAATTTGAACTTAGGCTCCTGGCCTCTGAACTGATGGAAGATGTAGTCGTGATTAAACAGCCACAAATGCATTTACCTACGTGCAATTGGAAGGAAAGGAAAATTGGTTCAGAAAAAGAGAAGCAATATAATTTTACTCTGCTCACAGGTACAACAGCTGTGCCTCACCTGGGAATCAAACCTGCATCCTCCTGGTTACAAGCTCAGCTGCTTGTAACCTCCCATCACACACTAGTGATTACTTTTCATGTTTCTATTTTTATTACTGGTATCGATGTTGTGACATTGCAATAAGGTTTTCCAAATTGGGTCTGACGGTCTATCAAATATTAACTTTGTAAAAAAAAAAAAAAAAAAAAAAAAACTATTCATCTTTGTGTGGATCTATCCAGCAAGGACAGACTGATGCATGTATTGTACACTGCTAAAAGCTTAGAAGCTGCTAATAGCTAGCTCACTTCTAAACAAGAAACAGAAGAAATATCTAAGAGATGAGTTTACAGTTGTTGATGAAAGAAGACCACAGAATTGGGGATGGGGAGGGAGGGATTTGGTGGGGGGTTGCAGGTTGAATTTTGACTTTGAGTCTCGAAAGAGATGACTCTTAGTTTAATCCTAATATAAGAAGATAAATAGCATTATCTTAGACCACTTCTCCATTTTTTCTTCACAAACACAGTTTGGCAAGCAAATTCTGTTGTCACAAAACTGGTTACAAAAAGAAAAAAATGAATAATTACATTTAATTGTGAGTTCAAGTTAAAATATTGATTGAATCCAGGCCCTGGTGGTATTATTTATTTTCTTAGCAGACGGCCTTATGAATGAATGAGTCTCTTCCTTCCAGGATGATGAGATTTGCTCAATAAATATTGGCAGTCTTTGCTGTATTGTCATGGGCCGCTGGGAGCTTTGATTCAGTGAACTTGCATTTTGTTTGTTTTTGTGCCCCTCTTCCCAGCTTCCGCCGTCTCGGGCGAACAGAATCCCGTCATCATCATCGCCGTGGTCGCTGTGGCGGGGACCATAATCCTGGTGTTTATGGTGTTTGGCTTCGTCATCGGGAGAAGGTACGACCTGACTAACAGCCCCCAAACCCCACTCACTCGTCCTGGCTAGACAGTGAATCATTTTAACCCTTGCAGGTTTCCATATCCAATGAGTCAGTAATAACATAATCATAATGAAAATACTAATTATAATCAATCACTGTTATCAGAAGACTGTTTTTAGTGCTCTTTGAATGGTTTTGGGTGAATCAAGAGGTAAAATTCCAAATTGGAGAGGAAGAAAAAGTCAAAGAAATAGTTTTAACGGAGGGTGTTTTATATCGATTGTGTAAAGGATATAAAAATTATTAATGAAACTGTGAGTTTTTCTCGAGCCCAGCTGTGACATGACCGAGATCAGCACTGCATCAGTTTTTCGATTTTTATAGGGAGCGGATGATTTTAAAATTCCAAACAGACGATTCCCCCCCTACCCCACCCCCTACCTCCTCACACAAACACATCCTCTTGATATTGCTGGAGAAGGGTTTCGATTTTTAAAATACGCCCTCCTTTGTCGGAGAAAGGGGCTGCTGTGCCCTTTGATCGCAGTCATCTCCTCGTGAACCGGGAGGAGCCGGGGCCGTCAATCTCGTCGTATGACATCTCCGTTAGATAGCTGCGGCCATCCGCCTGCAGGATCCCAAACCCCCGACCCCCCCCCCATCTCCCGGCCTCCCTGCCCCCGCCAATGTTCGCCTCACAGTTACAAGACCTTCAGGAGCCAGCCACGCGATCCCCCCCCCCCCCGCACGCACGCACGCACGGCCAGCGAAGAGCACATCACCTCCTTGTGTTCTTTACCGTTCAGCGGCTCCTCCACCGTTAGGCGGAGAGCACGCTACAAGCGCCCTTAATGGCATGGCGCTGGCTTACCGCGGCGAGCTTCTGCATGAGTGTGCTACTTTTCACGCCTTCGGGTCCAATAATTCACCCCTCTCCTTTGACAGCCAGCAGCAAAAAAACACTGAGCTTGTATACACACATTTCAGATATCAGATCTGCTTCTTGTCTTGACATGGAAGAAAATCTCTGCCTTTTTGCCGAGTTTTTGAAGCCCCCTTTAAAGTCCTTCATTATCCCAAATGGGCATTACTGATTGAGCTTTTCATCCCTCCTGCGGTTGAATTAATTCCCTCTTCTCTTAAATCCCTCCTTTATTGTCTTTGTTTCTTATTTTTATAGCTACATTTGCACTCATATCACATCTCTCTCAGTTAATTTTTGTATGCTTGGCAACAGTTAACACATCCAAGAAGTGTCTCTCTTTGCTTAGCTACCTTGCTGAGTGCCTTACTTTTTATTGTTATTAGATATAATGATACTTCTACTTATAAGAGCTCCTCATACTAGGTAGCATTTGCAGTAAAAGATAACGGGAATTAGTGTGGTACTCAGGGTTAGCGACGAGTCTTCTTTTATCATAGATACATTAGCAGAGCATTCGGATGACCTGGTTCTCGTGTTCCCTTCTGCAGGCACTGCGGGTATAGCAAAGCCGATCAAGAGGGAGACGACGAGCTCTATTTCCAGTGTGAGTGTTGCTTCGCACCAGCTAACATTCATGATATGTCAGCTTTTGATACTGTGGCAATAACACACACAGTCTCAATGCGCTGATTCCAACCTTAATGCTAATCAACAACAATACGATTCTCAGATGTTTCAGCTGCATCGATTCCCATTTACAAAACATCAAAACCTACACATATGCTGTATATACTTTAAAAAGTCATAGATCTGGGCTGGCACCATGCTAAAGGCCACAATGCCTGGAAATAAATGGGGCGGTAACTTTTGTTTGTCGCTCATCACTGTTAGAGCGACTTCCCTGGTCAGTCAGGTTCATGCACTGTCACTGTGCCAATGGCACATTAAGTGTGTCGGTACAGTCAGACAGTGGGCGGAGTGAAATCTAGAAGGGGATGTACCACATAGCCTAATGCTCCTCTGGATTGCAGAAGGGAGCAGTGAAGGAACAGGACTGGACATTCTAAAGTAGCAGAAAAGATCAAATGTCATAGTGTGCGTCCTATGTGGTGGCAGAGAGATCCTTTGAAGCATGCATCTCCTCTAGCTACACCTGACAGCATTAAAAAAACACCTAATTTTTTACATAAAACTAGTCCTATTGTACTTCTCCATTTGTTTCCTACACAACAAAAATTGCATTCTGGTCAAAGACCATTTTTTCAATATTGAAGTCCAAAACATTGATCAAGTGATGATCTAATGATCTAAATCCTGTAGTCATAGGTTGATTGCCTCATTCAGTCTACACATTGAGTGGGACCTTTCCCTACATGTAATGTAGAAACATGCATGTTTTTATGTGCAGTGTGACTACTCACAGTTCAGTCAGACTCTACAGTTCAGTCAGCTCCCTAACCTACTGCCGTACTGAGTAGGTGTGCCCAGGTCAGTTTCTTTGGTGTCCTGCTGCCAGTAAGTGATAAACACCACCCCCAGCCACTACCCCCTGCCCCCCCTCCAAAGACTGTTGACAGTTGCAGATGGCTGCCCAGCTAGCCTGCAATAATCAGCGATGCCAGCTAACTGCTGTATGGTCTGAGTGTCACAAAACACAGACCAGAGCTGCTAAATATTTGACAGAATAAGTTTGGGAGAGCATCTCCGTTGCCTGAGCTATGCTGATAAAGGAACCGTATTCAGCTGAACAACAGCTTGTGATGGAGCTAAAACAAGGCAGCAAATTGCCTTTGTCTGATGTGCAGGACTGTTCTGACTGCTACTGAAATATAATTGTCTGTTTCATTTTCTAGACTTTAACCCGTCCAGTCAGTCAATCCATTTAGTCAGTCATATTATTCCTATTTTTATGTGTGTATACTCGTGATGAGAGAATGAATTTTCATAAATGACTCCATGAATGGGTGGGGCTACCATATGCTACCCGTAATTAACCAGTCGTTAGCCATCACAGAGGGGAAAAGAATCTTTTTGATTGGTTAAAAGAAGTGAGGGATTGACAGCTCATTCATAAGCTTCTCGAAACCTCACTGTACTATCACTTATATTTGCTTTTTACTGTTTGGTGTATTAGTCACAGGGCTTGGAGTATTATTGAAGTTGACAGGTAACATTGCAATTAGGGAAGATGAATTTATGTGCAAATAAGTTCACAGAAAAGCAGTAAAGCTCCTTATCATAATGTGACACTGTATGGATTAAACTCAGAGCAATACGACTTTTTAGTGTCAAGGTAGAGAAACAAAAGGAGAGTTATAAAAAAAAAACAGCAAAATTGCCTAAATGCAACAATTTTGGAGGTAAATAGAATTGCACATTTGAGATATAATTACTTGCAGAATCTTTTTATAGACTGAAAACTACATGAATATCTCCAAATACTGGTGCAATTCATTACACAAATAAGTATGTTAAGTATTAACAGCATCATTATCAATTAATCATCTAATTAAGCAATCAACAAATTAACATAACCTTATTCATTCTGGAAGTAATTATTACATTAAATATAGAAATAAGGTACTTAATCAATGAATCTGCTGAATTCTCATTAATGAGAACTGTTGAAGTTTATTGTGAGGCTTAAACCCAATACAGGATTGTGTTGGGTCAATTTTTTCACAGGTTGAAATTACAGCCAATTTTCTGGATTTTATTAGATATTTTTACCAATTAGAAAAGGGCTAGACAGCAATAAGAGTGTGTTATATTGCTCTGTAGCAGGTGACCTGAACAGTCCAGACCAGGTCGTGCTGATGACGTCTTTTTATACTAAATTGACAGAGGTCTCGCCAGCAAAAATATTTTAAAGGAAAATTTGAGATTTGCCATGGTCTTTTACATGAACCATTCACCATCCGGCTATTTTGTAATTCCGTCAGAATCCCACTCAGCTCTAATTGTGCACCTGTCAAATGCATCCTTCCATGTGCATGCATAATTTTAACAGTTATGTTATTTACCTTTTCGACAGTCAAATTTCCAGCCGCCAAAACATACATCGACCCTGAAACGTATGAGGACCCGAACACGGCTGTCCATCAGTTTGCCAAGGAGTTGGATGCGTCCTGCATTAAGATCGAGCGAGTAATTGGCACAGGTGAGCTCGCCATTCCTCTCATCTTCCTCTGTTTACGTCACTAAGATCGAGCAAGTAGTTGGCACAGGTGAGCTCGCCATTCCTCTCATCTTTCTCTGTTTACGTCACTAAGATCGAGCGAGTAGTTGGCACAGGTGAAGCCGCCATTCCTCTCATCTTCTTCTGTTTGAGTCACAATATGCAACCATGAATCACACTGACAGTCAAATGTGGCCCTACTCCAGTGGAATTCCATTTCTCCCGTCTATTCGTCGATACAGCAAATGCAAATAAAAGGGAGGGAATGAATTTGCACCACAAAAAAATGATATTGGGACGTGCTCTGCATCTCTGAAAAGTAGAAAAGGGAGAAAACATGCGGCTGACAGATTTCTGCCTCTTGGGTTTTGGAGATTTGGAAGTCCTCGTATATCCACAACATGGTTCAATGCATGTTCGGGTTATCTTTTCTCTGGTTTAGGAACTCTTCAAAGCAGAAAGTCAACAGGCTGCTCAGAAAATCTTTATGCATAGTAGCCAGGGTGAGGTAGATCACTCTGTTTACATAGTCACATATTTCATCCATTTCTGGACACCCAGGTTTAATGCTTCATGAATTTAGCATGCTTGTTTGGTAATTCATTAAGAGGAACTTTAAATATTGCTACTTGTGTCCGTAAACCTCCTTTACATGCTCTGAATGTCCATTCATCTTGTGACCAAGTAGCTTAGTTGACCTCATTGTTTTCTGTTGTTGCTAAACCAAATCCACAGCGAAAATGTCGGCCTGACCTATTTGTCAGAAATGCAGTGTAAATCTTTCCAGTTGTCTATTCTATCTTTTTTCTCCTTCATGTTTCATGCTTCATGTGTTGTATGGTTATCCACACATATAATGCTTTGTGCAGCTCTGGGCATCGCACTGTAAGAGAAATATCAAAGCTCTTGAAAAATATAAGAAGTGCAACTAAATCGGTTTCTGGTATGACACTTAAAAGTTATGAGGAGAAACTTAGGACATATTCGGACTCAGGGCAATAACCGATTCAGCAAAAGGAGACTAATTGAGGGGTTTAATTAAGTTTTTAAAATTCATAAAAGGGTTTAACAAGGTGAACTACAAAAGATTTTTCAGGCTGAGTCCGGTCAGCAGAACAAGAGGGCATAGGTGGAAATTAGTGAAAGGCAAATTCAGGTGAAGGTAAAGAGGACGTGTTGTTTTGCACAGAGAGATGTCAACGCTTGGAACAGCTTTCCAGGTCATGCAGAAGAGGCAGAGACATTTTTTTCAGTTTTCAAGTCTAGGTGTAAATCAGTAGTAGACACTTGGCCGATTTTAGGTAAACAACTACTCCAGTCTAGCTAAATGGCTTGTTTAAGTTTGCAACAACATTGTTATTCACTTGCCAACTTGCTTTTAGGTGGTATCATAAATGTATCTTCACATAACACTACATTTTCATGTATCCATTTTGATGAATTTCTATTTGAAACTCATTTACATATTGAAATGACTCTTCCATGATATATGAGGTAGCTTTATTAGCACACAGTGTTTTTGTGGCTTGTTTGCACAGGATGCAGCTGACAAACTGAATCGCCCCCTCAGGGATCAATAAAGTATTCCTGATGCTCTTTCTGGCAGGGGAGTTTGGAGAAGTGTGCAGCGGGTGTCTGAAGCTCCCGGGGAAGAGAGACACGCCCGTGGCCATCAAGACTTTGAAAGTAGGTCACACGGAGAAGCAGAGGCGGGATTTCCTGTCCGAGGCCAGCATCATGGGACAGTTTGACCATCCCAACGTGGTCCACCTCGAGGGAGTCGTAACTCGAGGTAAAAATAGAATAAATCTCTTGCCAGGAAATAGACGTTTGTAACACATGTAAATATAACAATTTCAGTTGGTAGTAGTCCTTAATGAATCAGTGTTCTGAACAGTGAGATAGAAGAGGGTTCTCTCAAAGGTTTCCATCTGTTGTTTTTCTGTTCGATCTTGTTGGAACCTTGTTTGTGTTTCTGTTCTGTTGGAGTGTGCAAAGGATGAATAGATCAAACAAAATATGTTTGATGATTGATATAATACCTTGGACTGAATAAACGGCAAACAATAGCAAAGTCATGTATTCATCAGACTCATATTTTAGTATTTGGGTGATTTGTTTATCAGTGTAGTAGAAAAATCAGCCTACTGCTTCACTCACATAAGCATCTACACAAACACATGCTTAGTACATACATCACTACATGCCATATTTATAATGTATTTTTCACAGTAGTTACAGGAGCAAATTTACAGCCTCAGCACAGGGGGAATTGGTGGTCAGTTTGTTTGACTTAACTGTGGTAGTACCCAGCAGGAGTCATTTTTTAATTTTGTGAATTCATCTGAGATCGTTCTGTTCTTCAGGGAAACCAGTCATGGTTGTAATGGAATACATGGAGAATGGATCGCTGGATTCATTTCTTAGGGTGAGTGCTGATGTCTCTCGAATGGAGTTACTATTTGTTAAAGTAACACTTCAGTATCATTTTGTTTGCCATTGTTACCCAGAGGGAAACTAACAGAGCCCACATTATTACACATTATCCATTTAGAGAGCAGGATATTGGCAAAGCCGGGTGATATATTTCACCAAAGAGTGTAACAGCACTGCTTCATTTTGGATTTTCACCTGCAGTCTTTTGGATGGAATGGGGTTTTTGGAATTTGAAATGCCCCCTACCATATTCATGAGTGTTTTCTGCTAATGGCAATGTCCACCCTGAATGTGGGAGTCCAAACTCTGAGTCCAGGTTAGCATGTGCGCTCTGAAGCTGCCAGCCTTTGCAGTCCGCAGTGCACTAGCTGAGCTGGGCGGTCACTGTATCCAAAGAGGCCAGCTCATGCACGGTTGGAACAGGCAGAACGCAGCATGCTATCACCAAGAGGCGTGGCGTGATGAGATTGGGCGGCTCTGCTGAGTAGATCCAGCCCTCCCAAGGCAGCGTTACGGCCAGTCACGTGCTACTGGGCAGCCTGCCGCAGTCCAGTCGACAGTGGCACAGTCACAGTTTGATACCAATACTCAGGGCATGTCAGGACACTAACCCAGTACTCATCTGTTATAGTAATCTATCTTTGCCAATCCATTAAATTGGGCCTGTCTGATGACATCCGATTCAAATTGTATGGAATGGAAATTCAGCAAAAAAAAAATAGCACTTTGTCAAATTGTCGTGGTATGATTGAAAAATGTCTTTGATTGCCTAATAAACTGTTGCATTTAGGAACTGTCTCTGAATTAAGGATAGTTATTATTCCAGTAAGCTTTTCATCAGACAGCATAACACATTTTTCTTTATTCCTCTGTGTCCCCAGAAACATGATGGTCAGTTTACAGTCATCCAGCTGGTCGGAATGCTCCGGGGCATCGCGGCAGGGATGAAGTACCTCTCTGACATGAATTACGTCCACCGAGATTTGGGGGCGCGCAACGTTCTCGTCAACAGCAACCTTGTGTGCAAAGTGTCTGACTTCAAGCTGTCCAGACCTATAGACGACGGTGCAGAAGCTGTCTACGCAACAACAGTGAGTGAACGAATCTGGTCCATTTTGGTATCCTTGCCTGAAGCTATTACTGGATATGCAAATACAACTGCAAGACAAATGCCCAAAACATAATTAAAGTACAATGCAATTAAAAGCATCTTTAATATTTAGAGTGCGACGGCCATTGTGGATTTGCAGGAGGGATGTTGTGAATTTGATAATGCTACACCCAAGGTTTTTTTTAACTTGTTATAACAATTATAACTTGTTTTTTTAAGGGGAAGATTCAGGACATAATGAGCCTGATCTTTACTCCAGCGAACAACCTCCGTCTCACCGAGCAGGGCGGAAAATTACCTGTTAGATGGACGGCACCAGAAGCTGTCCAGCACCACAAGTTCACGTCCTCCAGTGATGCGTGGAGTTATGGGATCGTCATGTGGGAAGTCATGTCCTATGGGGAGAGACCTTACTGGGACATGTCCAATCAAGATGTAAGTTGTTGACATGTCAATAGAATTGTTTGATCATCTGATTGACAATGACATGTGGTGAGATTTAAGTTCCCATCTACTCATTATCTCTTATGATGTAACTAAGACCTAACTCTCTTGACAGAAAACTATACCATTACACATTGATCTACCCATCAAATACCTGCAACGTAGGTGCAGTAGTAAAAGGTACACATGAACTTTATTGCACAACTTGTTAGATGTTTGTATACAAGTATATTTTACAAAGGTATGCTAACCCTTTAATTGGCAGCTCAACCAGGCAGTTGACCTAACATTGACCTCCTTGTTAGAAAGACAGGAAACATTTGACTTCTGTTTGGGTTTTTTCAAACAATTTTATTTTATTTGTCTTCATCTTTTACACAAAATAATAACAGATAATGATGGCATCACCAAAGAACACAAAACAAAAACAACAATCCCCTCAATTCCACCTCCCAAAAATACAAACAAATAATTAACAGACCAAACATTCATAGGTACTCATAAAACAGCACTTGTCACTTGGGGTATGAGACTGAGCACAGACTTAGAGGGAGAATGTGCATGCCTACCTCACTTTCATCTGTGAACGTCTTGTCCTGTCATCACTTCTTGTCAAATCAATGTATTTGTTCATAATGATGTCTCTTATGCCTGGAGACAGTTAGGAAAATGGAAATGGGAGAAATTATATAAAATACAAAATTACTGCACATACTTGCATGTTATTGCCTATGTTGCTTCCTGGACTCACTATACATGCCAATACCTTTTCATTAAATGTCAGAGTATTCTCTCCAAAGTATACTGAGTTCTATAGAGTCAAAATGTCACTGATATTTCATTGATACTTACATGTGAACTTACATGTGTTAGACATTTCACCTAACAACATACAGAGTTCATTAAACTAGTTAAATGATTTCCACTATTGAATTGGTTTCCACTGGGGGACAAAATCACTTTTTAAAAATGGCCAAGAACGTGGAAGCAGACCTGAGCATCTGGGGGCCTCCTATTTGGTAAAAAAAAATTATGTTTGGGGTGGCATTTTTCCAAATATGAGTATGTTATAGTGTCAGTTGTTAATGCAGACTAATACAAGATGGTAGATGGTAAGTGTCTCAGGAAACTCGTTTTATATATCATATTATATCATACTTCATCCACATGAAATTTTTACTCATTTTTTTATACCTCAGTTAACTTTTATTGTAAGCAAATGTGTAGTGCAAATCCTGTGTCTACACTTGAGGTACAATGCCCTACAAAAATGGTGCCAATTTTATGAGTGTGTGTGGATGTCTTTATTTCGTTCATATTGTTACTTGGTAGTTTGAAATGTATTTCTTTTAAATATGAAACATTGCATGTTATAGGTTAAGAATTCTAACTACATTTAAAGAAACTGATACTCAGGAAATGTACTCAGCTTAAATAAAACTGGCAAGCATTATGAAAATAAAATGTGACCAAACCTCAACAGGTTTTGACAATGCAAATTGAATTAGCCACGGAGACAGAGAGCTGTAATCTCACTGAAACTCAGCTTGGCACGCAAAATTTGAGACAAGAGTGGCAGCCATTGTTTTCGTTTCAGATAAACCGTGACAGACGAACACTGTCCTGACCTCCATAATTCTGACAATTTAAAGTGACTTTTTTAGTGTCGGTTTCTGTCCAAGTTTCATAAGTGGAGTTGGTAAATGTGAAGTGAGACACTTTCTCTTGTCAGTCCCTCTGGGAAGGGAGCACTTACACTGGTGAATTGAATAGCTCATACTGAACTTATTATGCATTTAAACAGGTAGTGCATTTTACTGACACAACTCAGAGTGTTACATACACACACCCACATACAAACATCATAAGTTAGATCAATAAAATGGACCAGGTCTTTAAATGCATAGTAAGGTCAGTATAAGCTATTCAGGTCTTAGCTAATGTGGCATGATTTGACCATGGGCACAACGTTTAGGTTTGATATTTATACATCATCAACAGAATTGTAATTCATAATGTATGCTCCTTTAGTGTAAAACCACATTGGTTGTTGGTATAATGCAGACAAATATCCTTGTGTTTTTTTACATCTTATTTCCCAGCGCCATTGAGTCTAAAGGGATAAAGAAATAACATAAAATAAACACTCATGTCACTATCATCCTTCCTGGAAGATTAATTAATTACACCAGTGCGCCACCGATACGACAGACAAGGACATTTGTTCATTGGATTAATTATGTCTTCACGCAAAAATATTTGCCGCTGCTGTTTCTCGCGGTTCCCTCATTTGAGAGTGTAGGTTGACCTTGCGCTGGAGATTATTTTTAATAAGCTGACAAACAAGCACCGTGTCTGGATGGCCTACTTATTCTTCCCACGCTAATTATTGGCAGCCAAAAAAAAAAATTACAAGTGCTTACTAAACCTGTCCCTGCTGTTCAGTGTGCAGCAGCACAAGCAGCAACACGTCCTAACTTTGCAATGTTTTACCCCTTCCGTCTCTCCTTCAAGGTGATTAAGGCGATAGAGGAGGGCTATCGTCTCCCCGCCCCAATGGACTGCCCCCCTGGCCTACACCAGCTGATGCTGGACTGCTGGCAAAAGGACCGGGCGGACCGGCCAAAGTTTGAGCAGATAGTTAGCGTCCTGGATAAAATGATCCGGAATCCCAATTCTTTGAAAACCCCAGTCGGGACTTGCGTAAGGTGAGTATACATGGGCCTGTCAAGGTCTATGCTTATGTTTGACTCTCAAAACAAGTGCCATCCAAGTTCCTGGAAGAATAGTATGGTCTGTTAAGCATTCACAAAAAAGGAAAGTTTTCGAAAATAGAAGAATTTCGAAAAGGAACTATCTGATTGGGTAATATCTGGGACAAATAGTGGAGCTGGCCTTCTGGAAGCATTGTTTTGTACTCATTAACGTTTTTTCCATATTAGTCAACTACCTCAGCAGGGAGTCCAGCTCATCTGCCTGTGTCTGGTTGATTCATTTGCCACAGTTCAGAGATGAGCTGTAAATTTAAGAAAGATCAATAAACTAAAGCTTCTTCCATGGTTTTACGGTCAATGGAACTTTTAAATCAAATTGTTTAATGGAGTCTGGTGACTTTAAATTTCTGTGGAGACCAACGTGACATTTGTCTAGCAAAATCTATTTACTTTTAGAACAAAAGTCTACCTGTGGGAGAAGGGGGTGTAATCGGAGAACAGAGAGCTTGGATTTGATAAAGTAGTTTTTTAAAAATTTCAGTACCAAGCCATATGGGTCCCTCCACAAACTCAAATATGACACTTTTGACTTAAGGTTTTGATTTACCTAAGCCTCGATATATACTTTGTTACCGAACAGATGCCTGTAGATATGCTTCATGAGTTCAGAAGTTGAGTTGTAAGCAAACAACATTTCCGTATTTTCATCATAAACTGAAACAGGCTGGCATGCTGAGGGATCGTTATGTGAATTTGCTTATCAGCCAGTAACTACAATCTTGTATTCTAGTTTGCGCTGTATTTCATTCAGTCCCATCTGTTTGCTTTTTTGTGTCAGCAGATACCATATAATGATTCCATTTCCCTCCTTGTGTCCCCCAGGCCGATTAGCCCCCTTTTAGATCCAAACACGCCAGACTTTGCCACTTTTCACTCTGTGGGAGACTGGTTGGAAGCCATAAAAATGGAGAGATACACAGAGAACTTCACGGCGGCGGGGTACAGCTCACTTGACGCCGTGGCAAGGATGACCGTCGAGTAAGAAACACGTCCATCATAAAAGCCTGTGTGTGTTGTCCATGCTTTGCAGTGATAAGTGGCCAGTGCTCAATAGCTTGAGTTTGTTATTGTCTTTATTCATCTGTCCATGTGGCTGTGTTCATCGTCTGTCTCATGAGTCAGTGTTCTACCATATTCGCAAAAAAACCCCAAAAATAAGCTTCACAAATCCCTGAATGACTAAAAGCAACATCATTTATCGCTACCCATTTTAGTGCTCCCATTTTACTGCTCACACATCTTAACCCTCCATCTTACCCTTATCAATAGCTGTTGCATCCTATCTAGTTTTGGAGGGGGTCTGGAGCATATCCCAGCATTCATTGGGTGAAAAGCAGAAAGACACCCCAGACATGTTGCCAGTCCATCCCAGGGCCAGACAAACACTCACATGCAAACACTTCCAGGCAATTTGGCAAGTCCAGTCTAGCTAAAATGAATATATTTGGACTGTGTGAGGAAACACATAGGGAGAGCATGTTAACTCCTCACAAAAAAGGCCCAGCCTTGGCGATATTCAAGCTAAGGTGCTTTATACTAGGTGGCCACAGTGCTAACCACCATGCTAGCCACCATGCCACCCTAGACATACTCTTCCATCATTAAAATGAGGTTTTTGGCTTTAGGAAATGTCATACATTCACATCGTAATTCATTCTCAAAATTATTAATTAAACTGCGGCAGATTATCTAAACTGCGGCAGATTTTTTGTTGTTCTGCTGACATGTATGATTGATGTTTAAATTAGATTATTATTCATCTGAATTAACCACGACAGTGTGAAATTTAATCCAGATGATCTTAAAATATTTTCTCTGTTCCTCTGTATTTACCTCAGTCATAATTGTATGACTATATGCATGTATTGTTTTCCATGTACTAATAATACTCGCAAATCTTTCAGCAGTAAGGATGTCTGAGCTTTGCTTCAGTTCAGTGTGGAGCACTTTGAAGGCTTGGTCTCTTAAAACCTGAGCTTTGAAAAAAAGACAAGCTGTGACAATGCCTTCTTGAAACCAGAGGCCATAGAACAGCTTTAGTCTGGCAGTGTTCCAGAAGTTTCCAGCCAAATCCTTTCAATCATATCTGTCAACGTGCTTTAGAAATATGCACTGCGAAGAGGAGTGGGTAGATGGCTAATTAATGAGGTTCATTATTCTGCAGGTTCAGCTCAGCCCTATAAATGCCGGCCATTTTGGCTCCGTGTGGTCTGGTGTGTTGATTAATTACCAAATTGTGGTCTCTTCTTAGGGACATTATGAGCCTGGGAATCACCTTAGTGGGCCATCAGAGGAAGATCATGTGTAGCATACAGTGCATGAGGGCACAGATGCGCCATCTTCACAACACCGGAGTCCAGGTTTGAGTCCAGGTTTGACGTTCAACGATGCCCCCCTAACCCCCACCCCACCCCTCCCCACCCCAAAAAAAATCAGGGGACACATAAGACTTAACTGCAGATAATCGCCGCTGAGAAAAGAGGTATGTTTGTTTTTCCACACAACCCCGCTTTCGGAAGTACGGACTAACAAAGTTCCTTTGTTTGGCCACCTCGGTGTGGAGATAGAGGTGAGACTTCATTACATTCGCTGAAGGAAAAAGACAAACGGACCTCACCGTAGGAGATTTCCAAAGCTCGCAGGAACTCTTAACAGGGATTCGAAATCGACACGGGGCATTTGAAAGGATTCTTCGGGGATTGTTTGTACTTTGTTCCTCTCGCTTTTGCAAGGACTACTGTTTTTTTCCCCGTCAGTTCGGGTTCCTCCTAAGACATTGTTTGGCAGTAGGAAACTGTTCATTTCCTTGGAGTGGTGATTTTTACAGCACTTTTCTACAATGTTTTTTTTGTTGTTTTGTTTTGAAAAATCTTTAGTATGTGGTATGGTACAAAACCATATTTGTTGTCTTTGTTTTTGCATTCTTATCGATGCAGACGTGGCAACAGGGTAAAAATCACCAAAAGTCAAAGTGGTTATAATGTGAGTCAGTGCCAGAAAAACAGGGAAATCTAGGTTTAGTTGGAATACGATATATATATTGTGTCTGTTTACAAGGTATTTGTAGAATGACACAGAAATTTTATCATTTAACATTAATGTGGTTAAGATGACAAGATCCTGAGGAGAAGAGTGATCTGGGAAATAACAGTCTCCTGATATTTCAGGTCTGACAGGCATTATTTGATGTACTCACATTGGAATACATAAATAAGTGAATTGTCTAATGTATTTGCGAAGGCTGAGTCATTAAACAACATGAGGACACATGTACCAGCAGAGTAAATTTATCATCTTGTGCAAATTGTTGTACAGTTATTTAAAAAGGCTCCCTAGATGATACTATCTTAAAAAAACAAATTCATAAAATTAATTATCTTTAAAAGTTTTTGTCATCTTGTCATATCCTTTCTTTTTGGGGTAAATAAATTAAATTTGTTTAATCAAATCAATATTAAATCAAATACAAGTGTCAGCGAGGTTTACTCTATACCCAATGAAGAACAAAAACCAAACCAGTTCTCCCAAGAAGTGTTGGATGCAAGAGGGAATGTAGTTTTGAAACGTCTGTCACTCCTGTTTAAACGAATACACCGTGGCATTTTCAAACAGCAGATTGCCTGGAGAGAGAATTTGATTGTTTATTTATCTATATCTGCTCAATTTATCCAGGTGATTGCTTGGCGCAACTATCCCGTGGAGAACAGCTCATTCTTTCTCTAACCTCTGTTTCCTACTACCAGGGTAAAATGATGAAAAACAAAGCTACTGTATATAAGCCTTTGTGTTCTTGAAGCCAGTGTACTGGAGCCATGTTAGTCCACTTTGCACAAAGGATGAATGTGAATGTGCTTGAAATTTTTCCCTCAGCGCTGTAAGTTATTTGCTATGAGTTTACGTTATTTATTCATCAGTAAAGACAGATGAAAGTAAAATCATGGGGTCGACTTAAACAACGTGGTACAAATGTAAATTACCTACAAGTTTATGATCAGTTATGACGCTTTTAAGCAGGGTGCAGAAATAATTTCATCTGATTAATTGATCAGTTATCTGATGAGACTTCTAATCAATGCGGTCCGATATTAACAATTATCTAATAACAAAGGTGTTTTTTATCGCCCTTTTCGGAGGAAGAAGAAAGTGAAATTTCATAAGGGAAAAAGGCCGAGTTCAGGTCTTTGAATATTTTATCTTTCATTCCATAAAATATAGCAGGTAGTAAACTTGTAATACAGTCTCCCTGAAGGTCATGCATAACCTTCAGGGAAGCTGCATTATGTAATTCATATAAAAATGGGAAACCTTCCAGGAGCATGTTTTTGATATGATTTCTAAATATTGCAAATCTGAATGTTCATCACTTCCAATGTGCTTATTTTTTTATATCATTTCCTGTTGATAAGTACTGATGCATGTAATAATAGTTTTGTGCTGAGAGGCTAGCAGCGGCGAGAGGAAATATAAATAACTGTATTCCACAACTTTATTCCGGAAAGGTTAAGTATAACAATGAATGAGACCACCTTTCGCAAAGCAAGGGCTTAGCCTATTAATTATTTGTTGAACCAGAAATATTTAAAGAGGTTTGGTTTTTGCTTTTCTGTTTTGCAGAATAAAAGAGTCAGAAGGGCTCTGTATTGACAGTCCGACCTTGTGGTGCAACGATAAAAGGCGTGCGTTATACTGAATAATTGGTAGACATTGTGCTTTTGAAAACTCCCGATTCCTACGATGTCTGTGTCAGGCCAAAGGTCATTTTATAGCTCGTAAAGGAGTAACTTTTAACATTAACTGTTGTTTTTAGCTTGTGAAATCATTGGCACATAAAACAGTAGCAATTACTGCAGTTAACAAGCAGTGCTCTGATCATTGTATTGTGAGGTTGGACCATCACATTAGAGCCCAATACATTCTTATAAGGAGGTTGTACCATTCTACTGTAACTCATGGCATTGGCAAAAAAAATTTGCCCGAAGGAGTGTTTAAAGCTAAGTAAAAGTCTTGGCTTCTGTTTGATGTGCAAAAGGGCCTCGTCATGCAACGTTCTGTGTGTCTAACAAAATTTCAGCGGCTGCTTTCTCGCCCCCGTTTTTTAAATATTTTCTGAACTGAACACCCTTGTATTGGCATCGTTTGAGCCTTGGAAGACTGGCCTTCCTGCTGCTGTCTTCTCAAGTCTTCGCAGCAGGTCGTCCAGACCAAAGGCATGGAGGCATAAGGGGAAGCTGTGTGAGCGAATGTTTTGGTTAGGAGAATCGTTGTCGAGGCACGCAGTAAAGGATGGCGAATGACTATGCCACGCGCACAGTCAGCTCTCGCGCTGATGTGGAGCCAGCTGTCAGCTGTCACATAATTTATATTGCATGATTGACTGACACCTTTGTTCTTCTTCATTTTTTTTTTTTTTGTCAGTCTCAACATGGACTGTATTGTAGACATCATGAAATGCTTCAATAATCTTTGCCCTGTTGCCTTACAAACTCATATAAATGTAATTGCTGATCCCTCAAGCCAATCAACATTCATCACCCCTTCCCTTTGAAAGTTTGCAAAGCCTTGCAATCACAAAAATTTGCAAATTTGCAATCAGAAATATATTAAATTACCAGAGTATGTTTATAAGGAAAAAATGAAGATAATCATATGACTGTAAGTCAAATTCAAGGACAAACACTAACTGAATTGAGGCCATGAAGATTAAGTCAATGAAAATCGGTCTTGACTACACCCCCAGGGAAACGCACAAGTAACTTAACAAGGAGACATGTTCTGAAAGCAACTTCCTGTGCAATCATTTCACAAAAAACAGAAAGGCTGCCTCAAGCTCAGTTGGAAGATGCTGACGGAAAACTTTCACTTGAACCTCTGTGACATGTTCCAACCTCTGTAACATGTTTTTGTACTTGCGTTATATCAATATGTTTAAAATTTCCAAGAGGAGTATAAATTATCATTATATTAATTCCCTCCCTAAAAATGACCAAATGCTCATCGCTACCTTCTGTTTTAGGATTCAGCAGTTGACATTTGTAGGCCTACATAAGCAATGCTTAAATTTCATCCGCTAATCAGCCTTGCCTAGCATAGGAATACTGAGTCACTGGCTACTATTAGCTGGCTACAGGACACTACATCTATGGATACAGGTAACATCTTTTCAGCAACCTCAAAAGAACAATAGGGTCAGTTAGGGTTAGCTAGTCATGAGGACAGCTATGCTTGTTTATGTCGCTAAAGCTAGTAGATTTCCCTGCCGCCAGAGAGTGTCCACCGTGGCGATTGCTGCAGCAGCTGCCCAATCCTCATTTTGATTTACAGCTTCACATATTTACAGCTGCACTGCCTTGATCCTGCTGCTCACAAGAAGGATCTTCTCTGCATTGCTGCCTGACTCTGGGTTGTGATAAATGTTAGCATTGGCTCACTAGCTTGCTACCGGAAAGAAAATGGGAGAAGATAAACAAGCATGTCATTGCATCACAATTGAGGACTTTAAATATGACCAGTCATGCGTTGTCAATCCTGAAATGCTTCTGTTTAGGAATTTATATTTATGTTTAATAAAACAAGTATAATCATTACCTCTACATAAGTTATGTTGGAAAACATGCTGGGGAAATTTTTATAGGAGCATAAGGATTTATTTTAAATGAAAAAGAAAATGGTTTTAGGGTACCTCAATAATTGGCTCCTTTCCTGTTGAAAATATATGCTCACAGCCTAAAAGAACAGTAAACAAGGTATGCTTTGTCTGTGAGATCTGGAAACCAAAATTATTTTGTTTATTTTTTAGGGTACCTACAGTAAATATTGATATTAGATATCTTGTTTAAAAATGATAGGATGAATAAGAAAAGCATTACCGTGGAGAAAAGAAACACATTTGTTTTTTTTTTTTAATCCAAAGCTGAAGCACATTGCAGTTCATTATGTTGGGCCTGGCTGAAGACAAACAAATATGGAAGCAAACTAACTGCATGTGAATCCAATGTGTTAAGCATTAGTAACTCCAAAGCACCCATATGAGGAACCTTTGTATACGTCTGTCCAAATGTAAATATTGTATATTGTATTTATATTGCCTTTTTTACACACACATATTGCTCTGGTCTGAGCTCGGAATCCATTCAAATTGCACTATATTTTTCTATCTCACTTTTAGGAAAGCATTTTCATTTATCAGCTCTTGATTATTTTCCATTTAGTGCCTGGATTTATGTTTTATTATGTTCATTTCTGTATTGTTTTAATTTCATCCACAATGATATGAATCAGTTATTTATTTTCCTGTATGATAATCTCAATGGGTAATATGTCTTTTCCTACACTGTAAAAACTGCCTACATAATTCTTGTTCCTTAGATATTCTCTTGCCCTGTATCCTTTGTAATACATTGTAAATATATATTTTGGAAATATAACACGTTCTCTGCAAAACAGTGTTTTTCCAATGGAATTTGTTCCTCTATTGAAATATAGATGGAATACAGTTGGTGAAATAGTGATGCATTTTGTCTTGAATCTTGAATTCAACTAGTACAGACAGTACTGAGTTGCTATGGTGCAGTATCCATTTGAACCTTTGAATTGCTTTCAAAAAGTATTCATAATTTGTCAAATAACAAATAATGCACAAATGTCAGTGAATGTCTGCATGGATATGAGCTGGTATGTGTGTGTGTGTGTGAGTGAGTGGGAGAGAGAAAGAGAGTGAGAAAGACGTGATAGAGAGCACACACATTCACTTCTTCAGTATTCCATGGCTGTAGTATGCGTGCGAAGTTGGTTGTCATTAAAAAGCCATTTTTATACTTCCACTGCAGTGGAAAGAAATTGGATTAAGCTAAATCTTCCAGAAACTGAACAAAAAAAATGTAATGGGCCCATAAAGGTGATACCTTTTCAGATAATATTTATTCCATTATCCCCGGGGGAATATTAACAACGCATTTTGTGTATTACAGATGGAATTTCAATGACAATGCAATTTCAATTAACTGTCCTTTCTTTCGCAGGAGTCATTGGCCGGTGCTTCACGCAGCAGTGGGTAAGGCCATTTGCTTGCATTAAAACAGGAGTAAAACCAGTGTGGGTACAGTGTTGAGCAAGGCCAGTGAAGACAGATTCAATAAGACCAGCCTAATAGCGTCCTGTGTTTAGCTATTCCACTTGCCATTTTGTTGCCTATTTCCTCTGTGTAGAGTGTAGTTTAAGGTATAGCAGTGTAGCCGTGGCGGAGAAATATAAATGGTGTGTAAGAGGTATGACTGTGGCCCTTAAGGTAAGAGAAGAGGGAAAGCTCCCTCAAAATGTGTATGCAACTGGCCCAGTTAATTTGTTACATCTGACACCAACTTCCGAATGGGGCCAGATGTAGGAAGGTAACTGGGACAGTGTTGTGTATGTACTATGGGTATTGGATGTTGGCAATTGCACTTAACCGTTGCATTAACTGTTTCTTAATTCTCTTAAAAATATGAAAAGCTGGCAGTTAAATTCACTAAAACAAGCACAAAGAAGTGACCCATCTCCCACATGCTGGAAAACTGTAGTCATTTTATGAAGAAGAAATTGTTCATTGTTGTTCAGGAGCTCACAGTCTGTAAGGTATGAAATATCTGGACATCGCTCAACTTTCAGTATCTGTTGAATTACTTTACAAGCCGGCAATATTGAACATAACTGAGTTAAGACTGATCGATGTGAGATTGCCAGGGATTCTGAGGATTTCTAGTGGGGAGTTGGGGAGTGGTTTAGAAGTGCCCTGCTTGCCGCACATTCAACGATTATTATTTAATAACAAACTGAGGAAGGGATAGATGGATAAAGCCATTTTGTTGGACTGTGGACATCGCGGTGCCTTGGTTTCATGTTGTGGGCACAAGAAGACTCAATAAAGAGCCCTTTGTATCTTCCACTCTGTAGCTTGTAAGAGTCCCATCTTAGGTGTTTTGGATAATAATGACCCACTTTAAAGCACCTAGCCTGGATGTTGCCTCCATCCACTGGGTGCTTGTTCTGGGACTAGGGGGCTTGTGAATATTATGGAAGCTAGGCAAGGTCAGCATAAACTGCCTGCCTCCCCAAAGGACCTCCTGTAGATATATTCAGGTTTATAAATGCATAGGTATCCTGGACCGGCCAAGGCACAAGCCAAGGGCAGAGACTCTGGAGGCCCAGGAGTGTTATGGTACCATTTTCTGTCTGAAACATCCTTCTGTTAACATTATCATTAACATCATTGTGGGCTTACACCTCTTTTATTGTTAAAGTCAGACACAGCTACACACGTGTGAGAGATGAAGATAGTCACATTAGCTTAATTGCGATACCGCGCTATATTGAGGTTGCGTTGAACTGAGGCACCATGGGAGTCGGAGAAAAGGCCAAAAGCAGCATTGTGGTAGCGCTAGCGTGATGCTTTTGAGTAATTACTCAATGTCATTTTGGGTGAAAAGGCATAATGTTGTATGCTCCATGCTAATTAAAGATCTTAATAAGAAGAAACAGCCCTGAGTATGAGAATCATTTGTGAGATAATAATGCAGTGTCCGAATGAAATAAGATGGTTTATGTCAAGTTCAAATCAATTGCACAATATTGATTTTCATTAAATATTTAACAATTTATGTGTGTATGAGAGTTCTTATGTGTGTCTGTCTGGTTTCATGGAGATAATGGATGTTACATTTGAAAGCGAAAGACATATCTGCTATTTAAAGGGAATCACGATTATAAACATCCACTGAACATGCTAATTGTATGAGCATTATTCTGTAGAACACCTGTACTTACTACATTATAGTTACCTTAGCTGGTGATTCAAGTATCAGATATAATGAAAAATGCAGTAGAGGTGACTGGTCAAGGCAGAAGTATGAGCCCCTGTGACTGGGTGTTCAATTCCAGCTATGCAAATACCTGCCCTGGGCTGACAGTCTGCATTAGTGAGGCAACAGCAGACTCATCTTTGCTAAGAAAACATACAGTTTTTGAGGCAATCAAGAACCAGTCTCACAGCTCTCTAGCGGCCACTGCTGGCCGGCCAGGTACATGCAAACCTGTGTACGGAGTATGTGCTGACATTTCCTTGTCAGTGAGTGATGGGTGACATGTGGTGCACAAAGTGGTTTTTTAACCCACAAATCAGAGTTCAGTTACACAATAGTCTGTGGTAGAGGGCTGCTGCAATAGGGCTGACAACGTCTGTTTGGGAAACAGAGGAGGTGGTATTCCAACAAGTAAAAAAATAGTGAATAATAATAAGTAGAAACTTGGCCAACAGTGTCTCATTTCATATGCAATCTATCAAAAGTGAAGGCAATCTGTCTTGAATCTTTGTCAGGTGTGAAAAGCAAATGTGTTGCTTTATGGCTTTTGCAGATGCAATGGTTATGGCTTTATCGCTTGTTTTCCCTGACAGGTACCTTTGTGTCTGTTTTGATTGATTTCAAAAGATGTCACTTATAAAAGTGTACTTCAATTTCATCTTGAACAAGATCTTTAGATAATTTCTGAAATTGTGCATAAACTTGATTTGTGAACATGAAAGTGAGTTCGTATGTAGCACGTCAAACCAATGCAATTTTCATTTATAAAACACAAGCATGCTCAAAAGTGTGCACCTAAACAAGGTTTCATAAATCTAACCAGATTGCATCATAAAACAGCCTTATATAGTGGGTTACTATAACTTATTAGGCTGATTATGTCATATCAACATGCTTATTCTGCCCGTTTCTAACAATGCGCCTACAGCAAAACATCTTAATCCCAACAATAACATTTAGTTTTGTCTGTTCTTTAATAATAATAACATGAATAATACACATTCATAACATTAATAATACACAACTTCCTCTTTTTTCTCTCACTCTATCTCAGAGTTACTGATTTCAAATTACTCGCAAACTACTGGTTTGGAAACTTTTTAGTTTTATGTGTGAAAAAAACACAGCCCATTTCCCTCAGAATAATGCTGTTTGCATAGGACTGATCCTTTGGTAATAGCCATCTGCGTCCGTGATGCAAATGTAACAATGGTTCTTCGCAGGGCATCATCCATTTTCAATCATCGTTTCAAATCTCTTTTTAATGAAATCGAAATATTTGCCTTTGTTCAGGCATCTAATGTTACCCTTTATAAACACTACTTTTGAGACCCATTATCATCACATGCACTCAAGGAGAATTCATTAGTAGAAGTGTCATTCTGATGGAATAATATTCATTCCTCTTATGGCCTGGATTCATTCATACTGCATTGCGGTTTGTCCCATATTGGTATCAGCTTAAAGTGGTTAATGTAATATTGATTTTAACTAGCTGATATTAATTAATTTATTAATGAATGTGAAGATTTGAAATCTGCCAGTACTGAAGGGTGAGGTTCAGACAACAGTGTGGCAGTAGCCAAATTTTTTTGACAGATCATCTATATTGAATGCTCAACAAAGAAATATGATATAATTAAAAATTTGTTTAAATTAAGTTCACCAACAGGGCTAGACAAATATCAACACAATATTTGATAGAAACTGCATGCTAATGTTAATGACTGGACTCCATTTAAAACTGAGGCAAGTGCATAAAGATTCATAACGTGTTTATGTGCACAAAACCTGGACTGCTTAAGCTGTGGGAAAAAGTACTATGCTCTGATGAATCATATTTGTTCTACATCTGAAAGGGTTGATGCTTGTTGGAAGCCGAAGAAATCCTGTTTTTACAAGATGATAATGCCACCATAAACATTGCTAAACAGATTTAAGATTAGATTTGTGAACACCAGGATGAAATCAACATCTTCCATGGCGTCCCAAAAAACCACATCTAAACAACACTGAACCTTTATGGGGAGCTTCGGAAGATAGAATTTTGAGTAGATTTCCAAATCCCTCATCTCTGAAAGACGTGGAGGCATTTCCTCTTCAAGAAAGGGTAAATACTTCACTTAAAGCAGTTAAACATTTGTGTAACAGCATTCCAAAGAGGATTTAAGCTGTTCTGAAGACAAGGGGTGAACCAGCTCTTCAATAGTTGGTAATAGTCATGTACATTTCCATTATTTTGTCTACCCACTTAGCTCAAATCGAGAAAAGTTTGTAACAAATCCATCTATTCGCCAGGTGACCAGAGCATAGAGGACAAATGTTTCTGGCTATTTATAATGCAGTACAGTGAGCTGGCGTGAATAACAATCACACCTCAGTCAATGCTGTATGCAGTACTGCATCCTGGATTTTCAGAGAGATTTCAGGGATATTTATTTTTTTTCAGTATGTGCAAAGATTACTGTCCTTCTTACGGGGAAATGAGCTGGTTAGAGGTTGGTTGCAGTATTGACAGAAAATGCTGTCAAGTTTCCGCATATATCTCTCCTCTAAATCCCTTTCTTTGAGGTCATTTCTTAAGGAGAAACCTTTTCCATGTCAGGGATAAACCGTATGATTGCAGCTTCAAAAATCAATGAATTATTTAACAGGCTTATATAATGGCGAATAACTGCAAGTTCTACTATGAAATACTTTTTGAATCGTTTTTCTTCAGCTCTAGTTTGTGGGTATCGGTGGCTTTGGGGAATACATAATCAAAAGTAAAAAAAAAAAAAAAAGTTTCAGCAAAACAAAACATGCAATAAAAGCCACCTCATAAGCAAAAGCAAGAATTAAACAAGCTGGGTGAGAACACAGATATTTGACTGGAGGGTAACCACAATAACATCATTTAAAAGGGTCTGCCACTGCACCTTAGCCCAGCTGACAAAACAGGAGGTTGAGTTCCTTTGATATAGACGATTAGCCTAAAAAATAACCTCACAAGGATGTACCTCATGTTTGGGCCTAGTTTCACTGTGATTATATATATAATTTTGCATGTCCTAACCTGAGATGCACGTTACAGTAAAGGGGCGTAATGATCCAGGACCTAAAATCTAAAACTAAAATTGGAACTCACATGTAGGCTTGAGGCACTGCCCCAGGATATTTCAGAGGATTTCAAATTTGTATGACTGCTATATTCTTGCTGGCCCATTTGGTGGTGAGACAGTCCTTTTGATCTGGAGGTATAAAGGACAAACATGCATCTTGTCCATGGCTGAGGATGATTGCTGTTTTAAAGTGACTCCTTTTCAAGCTCAATCGAGGTAAGACACAGTTGATCGTCATGTCTGCCCCATCCATCTTCCCTCCTGAACTTTCCCATGCCCTTGGTGGACACCTTGGTGGTCCTCCTCTGGTGCGAAGAACCTTGGAATGGAGTTGGATAACAGACTGACCCTCTGCAAGGGTATCGTAGCGGTGAGAAGATTCCCCCTGTACAACATCATAGGACATTTGGCCTCTTTCTCATCACTTTCCTTGCCCTGTCTCCGGTCCAAGTGATGTTACTCTTTTTCCTGGACTATTGCCCTATCAGGTTGCTAAGGGGACATCCCAGACCTCAGAAAGATCATCTGAATCAGAGCCTTGAATGCTCACCAGACCTCTCTGTTCTGCTAACATGACACAACCGGTGTCTCCCCCTCTACATGTATGCATTTTCAGTCACACCTGCTGTCTGTTCTTGCTTGATTATTTTGTTGTACTAGGATGGCTCTTTTCTTAGCAGATTATTGTACAGGGTCCCAGTCTTTTCCTATGATTTTAGTTCTGGCCCTTGGGACTTCACTTCCTCCTCAGAATTTCTGTGTTAAATCCCTGATTTATACAATTTGCGTTGTATATCGTTCTGGGTAAGTGTGTCTGCTATATACATGCAAAGTAATGTAGTGTAAATACATGCAAAGTAATGACGAACATACTGAACCAAGAGCTAACAGTTCTATGTGATGGGTAAGAAGCTGGTCTTGTAACTAAGAACTTGTACATTCATTTCCCACCCAGAGCAAGGTCCTTCTCCTGAAATTGAGGTACATAAATATATATTCACTGTTTTCATCTTCACTACATAATTGTAAATTCAGTGTGAGGAGGAACCCTTTGATCCAGCTTAGGTTCATAAGTTACAAGGGTAGAATATATATATATTTGCAATAGCCAAATATCCTAACTACAAGGGAATCTTCAAAAAGATCTAAATATAGAGTTCCTTAAGAAACTGTGTTTGCTCATCAAAGGCATTATTAGCAGCGGTAGTACAAGAGTACAAGCAGCCACAGTAGTTGTAGTCAAGGGATAAGGACCACAGGACTGCTATACCTCCACAAAATGTTGGAATAGTGGGGCAATTAACAAGCATGGCTTTGGAGGTCAGGTAGCATTCGCTGTACATCCTGCCTCATTGCCTTCCAGTGGATGTTGAGGTAATGCTGATTAGTTTGAGCCAAAAAAATCTTACCTCAAAGCTTCTGCAAAACCTATTAACTTTTTCAGTAAAAAATCAACCAGCTTCACTTCACTTCCTGTGATCTGGAAAAAAGTTCAGTTCGTAAAGCTTTGTTCGGGCGTAGCAGACCAGATGAAGTCTAAGCCCCCACGCTGTGCTCCTTAACTCTGCCCAGAGCGCTGTCTTTCGATATGTCTCACGACTGTGGTCTGTTTGGCAAAGGGTCCAGCTGTTTGCAAGTTGTAGTGCTGCTGCTCAAGCTCTCAGAAGCTTTCCCATTGGTTCACGGGTGTTATTGGCTTAGCCTATGAGGCTGCAAGCTTGGCTTCCTGGACAGGATTTCCCGCCTATTCTGTGAGGGGTGTGACAGCATGACAGACAGTTTTTGAGAGGGTAAGTATACAATATATTTGTATGATGAGGGTTGCATATGCTCCTTTTGTGAAGTTTTATTTTCTAGATACAACACATCATCTGTGGATCTTGCAGCTCTAAGCTTGGCTCCTAGGTAGAAGTGATGCCTGGGCTTCAACTCTGGTTAATATTGTCACTGCCTCTATGCCGAGACTAGACATGACTTTTTTTTTTCCCTTTTCATCTACCCACTTCCTGGCATGGGGATTTGGTATCTGGCGTGTATGAACCATCACTGGGAATATTGTGGTTATTCTGTTTTTTAACCTCAGGGTATGAAGATATGTATTCTTTTATGACTTGTTAGGGAGCTTTGAGTTTAACAGGCCTTGTCGTCCTGTTCGCTGAGACTTTGTTTTTGAAAGGAGAGTTTGGGCAGGGGTGGAGATTAAATAGTGTCTGTATGCAAATCCGGCCACAAAAGAGCCTTAATGCCCTTATTGGCCATTAAGATGGCATTGTGTAAATTGTTTCAGAGATTGGATGAAATCCAATTTCCATATGGAGCTTAAAGCACAGCTAATACCTCGTCTAAAACCATGGGTACTTTTGAACCATGGAGTTATTGAAGTTTTGTGGAAGATGGAGTCTGACATTACACTCTAAATTGTTGTATTGAAGGAGATTAGGACATTGTTAGAAGACATTAAGACTTTACAGAAATGTATCTTTGTTCTGTCTCTTTTTTCTCAGTCTCTCCCTCTCGCATAGTACAACATTTACATGCAGTGGTTTGAGTGATGGGACGGAAGAATTCACAAACCTACAATACATTCAAGGAGCTGATGAATTCATATTGAACAGCAGCACTACAGGTTTAATGCACAAAGCATTAAACCACTTGTGTATTAAAATATTCAATGAAGCAACAAAAACCACCGACTGGATATTACAACCATGATGAATTGGAATAGAAAATGCGGTTCAGTCTACCAGCTCACAAATTCTGAAGGCTGTCAGGATTTTTTTTATTTATTTTTTTGGGCATTTTTCCTTTTTTCCACTGAATATTAACTAATGCTCTTTCAGTACCACTAATGTGCCTCCCATAGACACAGGAGGAAAGATGCAAATCCTCCATTTCTAATAGCAGCTAGCCATAACCATATTTGTGTGTGAAAATCAATCAATCACATATTACATATACCACTGGAAGAACACAAAGTCAACATGTGATCACATAGTTCACAAATCTTGCAGAATGCTGACCAGCCACTGTAGATTGTTGAGATTGTGGATTTTAAATGGCCTAAGCCCTATCCTTCCTTGGCAAGGCTAGTTTTTGCCTTGCCAATCTAAACTAAACAAGTTTATAGTCTGGCTGTAGAGAACCTCTCATTTGTTTCAGCTCTAAGCTTTGATGATGGTTGTTTTAATGCAGAGTGCTTAGATAGTTGTTTTTATGACCACTTTTGTAACTGATCAATGTATTGCATGTGCTCAGAATTTTCTACATTATTCAATAAATGTTATGACAGTGCAAATCATTCATTTGCTATGCTATCTGCAGTGACAAAGTTGGGTCTACTGAGTTACCAAAATGGATAGACTTATATTTATATCATCTGTCCATGCTGCATATCTTGTACAATAATTTGTAAAGTCACTAATTACTTGGACCCAGATAAAGTTTTATGATCATCTGGGCTGTCGAGCTGATTTTCAGCAGTTATGCTCCAGATGTCCCCGCAGGCACTCCAGACTCGGCAAAAGTCTGGCAGTCAGCACAGAGACGTGACTAAATACGCAATTCAGGACCATGAGCTTTTCATCGGTACAAGACAATACAATGTGGATGGATAGGTCATGGAGGAAGTCAAACACACATACACACACACACACACACACACAATCAAGATGAATTTCCATTGATTTTCCATAACTTTTTTGCATTGCATACCATTTGGCATTTAACGACACAAAAATTTTTAGTCAGATTTATTTTTATGCAAATCAATTGCATCATGTGATCAACATATATTTATTACTTTTGACAACAAAGTTAAAAAGGTTGGAATAAAATCATGATATGGATGTATTCCCTGTCAAACAGGCTAAGTCTTTTTAAGGGCATATTCAATTAAATCAAAATGGACTGAAGTCTTTTAAATGAATATGCTATTCAGTTTTGGAAATAAAAGAACATGTTACAAAGGACATCCTTTCTTGTCTGCAATAAAATAGAAACCACTCAAAGAAACTTATGTTGAAATGTCAAGTCTGTTTTGACTGAATTGTGTATGCCCTTAAAGAGATGAAGAGAATTTGTTTGGGTTCCAGCCATTTTCTTTGGCAGTCTGTTTCAGCAATAGGCCGCTGTCAACCCAGCACAGAAAAAAGACTTCAGGAAAATTATAGATGTAGAAGGAAACATGACTAAAAACTATTTCAACCATTTGAATTGTAATTAGTGCGTAGTTGTGTGTGCTTCGGGCAAAGCTTGCCATTGTTAACAGGTAACTGCCAGTGAAGAACAGGTTTACTGATAAACAGTATGTTTTCTTCTGCCACATACTCAGATTTCATTAATATTTGTCATGTTCTGGGAAATGAAATCTGTATGATTCCATATGCTAAGGCAAGCATTCATTCTCACAATTCAGCCCACTAAGGGAATACATGTCATGTATGTCAAAACAGACAACAGTCAAAAGAGACTTTACATTACAAGGTGTTGCCTTCAGGTTTTTCTGCTTTATTACAGGCAGGCAAACATTTCTATTGGAATTTGTTTTGCATTGAAATAGATTACCATATGCATGTGAAAAAGACAAAAGTCTCAGTTTTGATCAAATCGCATCTGCCTTTAAAGTTAATTTGATTGTGACCCTGTCAAAAGTCTGTAAAACTGATTATGGCATCGCTTCTCAGTAGGAGCTTCTGTGCTGACCTGGCTTCGTCTTTGGTCATTGCTGCATAAATTGAATACTCAAACCCTAAGTAAAAGTGGTCCCATCAATATAGCTATTTGGGCTTTTATACCTAAAAACAATTGACATAAATATCCATGATCCTTAGAATACCTCGGAACAGTTCATAACAAAATGTTTGAACTACCCCCTTAAATAATGTTGGTGGTTTTTAAGGGATGGCATGGACACACTCTAATCAAGAGTATAAACAGTATATATACTGTTTATTATTTTTTTTTCCTATGAATAAGAGGGTTTTAATTGGCACATATGCATTGAATACAAAGTTTTAGTTTTGTTTGCTTATCTAGAAAAGAAGGTTAAAGCTGAAGTCTAAGACTTCCTAAGAATTGTGTATGGCAGCAAAGTTCTTCTGCTCAATGTTTCCTGAAGCAAATCTGTTTAAGAGCCTTGACAGGGTGCCAGGCTAAGCTGCCAGGGAATGATCCTTTTTAAACTGGCAAGCCTGTTAATTAACAGAAATAATAAAAAGCATGTTCGGGACAATTATGGGGGAAGTTAGAGGGGAAGTTCTCTGCCTTAGCTCTTCTTATTTCTTACTCATGTAACCAATATAAAATGATCCAAAGTTTCTTCACTTCCTCCGCTCGGAAAGCCAAATCGCATTTGTAAACTGCCCCTCATCAATTAGGGATTGTGCAGACAAGCATGAACATCCTAGCAGATGTGTGCAGCCTCTTTTCAGCTGTTTTCCTCCACAGTCCACTACCTGAGTGGCAGCACTGCAGATGAAACCTGTTATTCATGTTCGGCTTCCAGTGTTGGACTCCAGAATCCCCATTGACCGAAAGAGCTGCCATTTTCACCGATGAGGCGGTGGATGTCCTCGTGAATAAAAACCCTCCTTCCCCCGGAGAGGTCGACACGGACGGCTATGGTTCACCCCACTGGGCCGAAGGTCACGGTCGACCCAGGCTCCATTAAGATTCAGTTCCAGGCTGCGGAATGCATTACCGCGCCAAAATCGGCACCTTAGCTTGACACGCCGCCTGAGAGGACAGAAATACTGTAGCTTGCATGTCACTTAGGTTGGGGAGCTGCACACCTTCACAGGAGAAATGAACTCCCCAAACAAGATACCATCGTCTAAGTGGGCAAGGTGTGAACGGTAACCTAAATGTGCGAGAATCCACTTTTTTTAACGATGAATTAAAGATGACCCGAAGTCAAGTCTCTTTCGCACTCTCTCTTTCTTTCTCTTCAACTCCCTCTCTCCCACACTCTTGTGCCTTGTGCTCCCTCTCCCTCGCTCATGTAAAATTCAAGCAAAAGCCAGGCCGATTGGGGAAAGACAGATTATGGCTGAAAATCGAGTTGGGGTTTTTTTTTTTTTTTGTGTTGTCCTGAAGCGCTGCCTCATTGTCACATCCGTTATCTGTCAGCACCACTCTTGCCTGTGGACCCCCGAGGGCATTATGGGAAGATTTAACTTTTTTCCCTTCCCCCATCATTCTCTCTCTCCTCGTCTGAGTGCATAAGGTATAAAGTCATCATGCCTTGTTAGTCTCGCCGTGTCGTTAAAGGTGCACTAATGGGACAGTGGAAGGTGTCGGCTTATTCCCAGAAGGCCGTGCTTGAGCCGGGCTCTCCCTGGGATTGCTGTGGGTTGTGCTTGAGTTACTGGAGGATCAGGATAAAGAGATGTCCAGGAAACAGGTACGGCTGTCATTCATAGCTGTAACTAAACACAATTGCATGTTCCTTGGAGCAATTGCCTTGGAAAAAAAAACAACAGGAGAGAAGGAAATAAAGACATAAACATCCATTTCTGCGATAAGGTTGCACTTTTGCACTTTACACATTAGAAACTGATTCCATGCTGTACGGTAGCAATAGTTATTTTCATTAATTTCTTCACTGCTTTTCCACATAATATTATAGCAGCTGTCAATTAGCGTGCCAGTTCATTTTTAACTAATGTCTGAATAGTTTCTATTTTACTTTGAAGGCAAAATCTAGTCATATTCTAAATCTAGTTAGTGGCCTCTAACATGGCCCATCCTTCCTCTCTGTTATGGTCATCATTTCGGGACCTTTTTCTCACATGGGGTATTAACACACTTGACCCATGGGGGGTGTATCCACACCCTCTTTCTTGCCCTAACACTGCCTAATCCATGGTTTTCCTCAGTGTGATTGAGGAACTGAATGAGGGAGGTGGGTGCCTGGCCTACGGGGACATACAGGCCTGAGATAATTAGCCAGGGGATTATGAGGAATCTCCCCATAACTCATCAGGCACCTCCCACCTCGAAGCTTAAATTTGGAATGTTCCATTGTGATGGTGATACATTCGCTGGCTTTGGGTATGTCCCTAAGGGGCCGGGCGGCGGGGAGGGGGTTGCCAACTCAAAGCTTACATTTGGAATGTTCTGTTCTGTTGGTGAGACATTCGCTGGCTTTGCGTGTGTTCTTGTTGGGGGAGGGGGGGTTGCCAGGTCAAACCCTCTATTTGGAATGTTCCATTGTGATGATGGTGACACAGTCACTGGCTTTGGGTGTGTTCTTAAGGGTTGCTGGGTTAAACCTTCTACTTGATGCGCTCCATTGTGTTGGTGGTTGGTGACACATTCACCACCTCTGGGTGTGTTCTTGAGGGGGGAATTCTCAGACCAGTTATGACACTTTAGGGAGATCTCGTAGTTGTACTTGTTTGTTGTCCTTACAGATTGTATGTCGGGTCTGGATTAGTTTGAACTGTGCTCTGGAAGAGGAACCACTCAGAGATAAAATGTGAAGGGCAGCATACAGAACCAATTACTGTTGTTGTTAGTTGTAACTAAACTCCTATTTTCCGTATATTAACAATGCAGGGCTATAGCATTGTGCTGATGCCATATTGAGACTCCAAAAATGATCACTTTAGCATTGCGCTGTAATTCACATACTTTAAAGCACTGCAATTTAATTCCTGTCATTTCTTCTGTCATCAGGGACTATGGAATACCAAATGAGTCAAAATAAATGAATCACTCAGTAAGTAAACAGACAAACAAATAAATCATCATATTAGCAATTACATTATAAGTAAGGTAAATATTGAAATATACAAAACTCAGCCTATTTTTTTAAATGAAACTGTTCTTTAAAACCTTATTTTTATTTAAAGTGTACTTTTCCATGATGACACTTTTCACAATGCGGTAATCATGAGTCAAGGGGCTGCAGATGAATCCACAGAGTGGCTTGTTTGGCACACACTGTGTTTTTAGTGATGGATTCAACAAAAAAAAAAAATCTCATATTTAAAAACAATGAGACTGCAATTTCTTATTTAATTGAATTTTTGGTTGCATTTGGATTGCTTTTGAAAAGAAGACAAGTGATAACCCGCCTTTTAAAAGTCCAAGGATTTGGTTCTAGTTATCTTGCGGTGCGTGTGGTTAATTGTTTGTGTGCTCCATGCAGTTGCTGTTTTTTCTCATGACCTACAGACAAAAAAAGGTCTTCAGCCAGTTTGTCCAATCATGAGCAAACAACACTGAAGAACAACTTGCACCATTTAAGCCAAACCGTTGGTTTATGAGCCTAAAAGCTGTTTGAATTTGAATAACCACAGGCATGACCTAAAACAGTTCAAGGGTGTCAAGGCAAACCTAAGACAGGCTTAATCCATGTTTTGGGTTTTGTTGCTTGTGTAACATGACCTCATTCAGTTTCCCAGAGATGTTTGTGATCTGTGTTTCCCAGAGATGTTTGTGATTTCAGGCAGTAATTACATTTCTAGCGAAGCAGCTCCACCACAGGCACATAACAAGCCGGTTGCAGTACAGAAAAGTAGCTGTGATTTAATGGTGATGGAATGACACATTCGTCTTGAGAAATGAAACAGGACAGCACTTGGACATGGGGTGGTGCCTTCAGTCTGTGAGCACTTTGATTAACTTTTGCACAATAGAACAGTATTTCGTTTACCACAATGTGTCCTTATGAGAGACTCGCGCACGCATGTGTGTGTGTGTGTGTGTGTGTGTGTGTATATATATATATATATGCACCATTCACACATTTGTAAAGACTTCTGTGTTTGTCTTTATCTCCATATGTTTGTCTTTGTATACTTATGGATTTGTCTGTACATATTGTTGGTTTTAGGTATGTCTGTGAGGGTGTATTTGTGTTTGCTTGCGTCTGTGTGCATGCATGAATCGTTTTTGTGTGGGCGTGTTTGTGTGTATGTGTGTATGTGTGTGTTTATTTGATGAGCACTCCTCTGGAAAGCAGTAGGGTTTAGAGTTGAAGCTTCATTGGCAATTTTCCTTTGAAAAAACAAACATTGTACGGTTCTGCAAAGCTTTTGTTGACATTTTAAGGTGCAGCCAGCAGGGGTTGGATTATTGGATCTTTTTTATTATTATATGGACATTAGCTCCTATATTGTTTTGTTTATATTTTATAAACATAAATTACTCAAGTAAAAACAATGGGCATTCATTCCTTGCTGGTATGATAATTTGAACATCCTGCACAAGGCACAGAGGAACGGAAGGGAGGGTATTGATCAGCACAGGGAGACATGCTATCAGTGCGGCACCAAGGTCTGTTGGTCTTGTTGGTCTGGGTCTCTAGAACCAGTTGGTCTGGATCTTTTGTGCAGATTATGTAAATGGAGGGATGTAAGTGCAGGTAATGCCTGATTTTTGTGGTTATGTACAGTTGTGGCTTTTGTGGTGCTATGTAACGTCTCTTGAAATGTTGGGAAATATCTGAACAACCCAAGTCCATCACAGGGTCATGCAGATAGACACTTACACACACACACACACACACACACACACACACACACACACACACACACACACACACACACACACACACACACACACACACACACAGTAATTATTTGGCAAGTCCAGTCCTTCTAAACTGCATGTGTTTGGAGGAAACTGGAGAGCTCAAGGAAAACCTAGAAATAAAAAAAAAACCAAGGAGGTAATGCAAACTCCACACAGAAATGGTCTGGCATTTCTGGGAATCACACCTGGGTCCCTCGTGAAGCAGGCCCACATTGCCACTAGTAGCATTGGGGAGAGAATTACAGGGGAGGGAGACAGTGGCTGAGGGAAAATATAGAACAAAGCACATATCTTTTTACATGGAAGGATACGATTTCAGGCCAACCCCAACAATAATTAAATAACAGACAGTATATCTTGTTAGCCTGACAGTTATTAATGACTGCTTTTGCTGGCACCGAGATTGATAACATTAGCTGGCTAGCTTTCTCAATGACCTAACGGCCAAGAATCTGTTCAGTTTAAATCAATCGAATTTCCTTCATTAAGCTGCTAGCTGACATTAGTGAAATGTGTTTTGCTAGCTATCCAGCAATGTATCTAATTAGGCCACCTACTCCATGTTACTGGTAGTGAGTTAGCTGACTAGCTAGTGTCAAACACCTCATGCATCACCCGAATATAATATAAGTCATTAGTTTGTAAATGGCGTGTGTGTGATATCACCGTATTGGGCTTGTCAGTGGTAGGTGATTGCATTGGCGTAACTTCAGTGAAGTTGCTGTGAGGTATGTGCGCAATGAAGACACGTCTACCATTAATCATTAACACTGTCTTCACTGGTCGTAGCTGCCACAAGGCCACAGTCACCTCCTGCTGCAGATGGTGATGCTACTGGTCTCCCATTCTGCCTGTTAGATTTAGCAGAATAACTCAACATTTTACATTTCTATGCACTGTATAAAATAAATTACACATTTTACATTTCTATACACTGTCCATTTCTACAGCCAGACTTTTACTTAGGCAATCTGGGTGAAGTAATTTGCTCCAGAGTACAACAGCAGCACCCTACCTTGGAACTGAACCCACCACCTCTGATTGGGTATCAGATGACCCAATCAGAGGAGAAGACCAGCTCCCTCACCATTATACCTCACAACAGCACCTTCTGCTAAGGGTTGTAGGTATAGTCATTTTTGTATATCCAACTCCCCTCCAGCAGAAAGCCAGCACTAATAGCAGAGTAATACCAGTGGAATTCCAAGCTCCATCAAATACACAGGGATAAAAGAACATTGTTGCAATGAGAACTCTCAGCCCCTATCAGTCATGATTAATGATTAGTCTGATCTTTTCACCTTTTTAATTGTAATATATTTTCTTGCTAATTGTGTTTCATTATCAATGAATTGTGAAACTAGCCTGCGTACATTCGGTGATTCCAAGTGCTACCACAACAGAGCTGTTACAACCAGCACATGCTACACATGAACTGAAAAAACTTTTGAGTGAAAATAAAATTTGTGTTGCTAGTATTTGCAAAGATACAGTGGCACTCCAAGACCAAACGCACAGGTTTCAACGCCAACTTCCCACCCAAGTCTGCAGTATGTACAGGTAAAATTGAGACTCTGCTAACCTCTTACAACCAATCAGCGCTTACAATCCACAAAACCTCATCTGCTCCAGAGAATGTGATGGCTGCGTCTTTCCAGGTGGCCTGGCACCTTGCCAAAAGCAAAAGTGTTTTGTTGACTCGGAGTTGGTGCTAGACGTATGCAATCGATACGTTAATTGAAGTACTTAGTCATGACCCCAAAACAAAAAACACAGTCACAGAACTTGTCAGACAAATACCAAAGTCAGATTAATTCAAAATTAATTTCCTGTTTTCTCAATCATAATGCACACATCTCATTTTATGAACATGATAAGTCATAAGCTACAAGCCCACATTTACTGCAGTTCATGGCCTACTAATGAAAATGAAAAAATGTTATTATATTATATTCAATATTTGTTTAATATAATATAATTTACTATTAAAATACAGTATAATATAGTTTCATATAACTATATTATATTATATGCCTATGATATAATGTAATATTATATGCTTCAACTGGCCCACCACTCTATTCGCAAATGTAAAAGCGGCCCATCAACAATATTAATTGAAAATCCCTGCTTTAGGGTTTACTTGTCCGACTCTCCTCATTAGTTTCTCCTTTGGTTTCTTTAGAACACACTTGACACTCCTACCATAATACATGTTATTGTAAACGTGTGTTTTCTATTTTTGAACACATCCATACTTTTGCTACCCACTTACAAGTACAACTTTACTTTGAAGCATGGATGCCGCTTAGTTTCTGCGCTCTTTGTTCCTTTGTAATGAGCCAGACAACTGCAGGGGAAGTTCCCATAATTAGCATTGATGCGACATGTTTTCTCTATTTCTAACCTGTAACCCTGAGCTGTGAAATATCTCTTTGTAAGTTCTGTATTTTCAAACACATCCTTATCATTATTTTCATGGTAATACTTAGCTTTTTGAGAGGAAGATATTTTGCAAGCTTTATTTTTTTAAATCAAAAGGTCCTTCATCAACCAAAATAATCTCTCCACTTTATGCTCATGATTCCCAGGCTTGTGAAACCCCATCTGCCTCCTGTGTATACTTCTATATGTCTATACTGAGGACAGGGTGGAGCAGGAGGGGTTATAGTACAGTCAATCAGTACTTTGGGGGTTAAATGTCATATCTACAGAATGCAGGATACAGAATTTTCCTAAGTCATGATACACACAAACACACTCAAAACTGTATAGCAAGGACCTGGCTTTCATTTCTGTCAAAAAAATGACTGAGAAGTTCTGAAAAGTGTTTGCTACAGCTGAACTGTTTGCCTTTTGAAACATTTCTGCCCCCTCAGAAATGCTGCAGTATGGATTTACTTAATTTTCTTTCTTTTATTGCATTACAGGTGGACACTGCACAGCATGCTTCAAGGACTTGGAGATTAAGTGGGCGAGCCGCAGAGGAATCTGTCAGTCAGTGTTAAGTAACGGACCGTCTGATGAACACCCAGGTATCGTTTGGCCGCTAATTAGCCCAGCGCTAATACAGCAAATCAGTCATGTAAGAGTAAATAGTAAGCATTTGAGTTTCTGTATCTCGTCTTTAACATGTTGCATATACATTTTAACGGCACCTCGTGCTTCAGTCTAGAGTATGTGTGTGTTTCGTGGCATTGTGTTAACAGTCAGTCTTCCTTGTCAGTTACACTGAAATGAGTTGTAACTATGAACAAAAAGGAAACAAAAGGGGGCCAGTATCTTCTTCGGACTTAACAACCAAAACAATACGATTAAAATACATACATAAATAAATAACAATGAAATCTGAAACGAATAACTATAGTGGAATGCAGCAATTATAGGACTAACTTTTCCACGGTTCAAATAACAATTGTTTATCCAAGATGTGGATTTATTATCACAGAAGTGACGCATTCAGTGTGTGAGACCACCAGATTTCATTTGAGCCTTCTTCAGTCATATGGCTCAGAGCTACTAAACCATTCAGCCTAGAGATATGCCCTAAGGGAGGAACTCAGTCTGCTTCTTTGGCTGCAGACATGAAAGCGTTCACTTAAAGTACCTATAGTACAATGGAGTGAAGCATCCTATAAAGCGTGGAAACGGGTCACTGGTGTAAACCTTCAAGCTGACCCACCACAATGACTGACAGTCCATTCCCACTGCTGGCTGATCCTGTCCTCCAGTTCAACTTGGCCAAAGGAAATTCCTGTCAGCCAGCTCATATGCAGTCTGACAGAGAGGAAATGACAAGACGGGCCTGTGGAATGCTCAAACAAATGTCTGCTTTGCCCGGCCACTGCCACAAACTGTGTGCGAGTGTGAAAGTTCATGTCCACTCTGCCCCGTGTGTGAAGATTGACACAGGGCCCTGTTTCGGCACAGTAATTCAACCCAGGACAGCGGGGCAGGAGATGATGCAATTTTGGTGAATGCTAAATCCTGCAAATAATCTTTGTGGAGAAAAAATGTAACAATTTTAATTGAGAGTCAGTTTGAAGTTAAAAGACACAAACCAGAAATATTGCCTCCAGGGGCCATTATTTCAAGCAGTAGTCCCTGAAAATTTAGCATTTAAAAACACTATGACTTCATCTGAGAAAACTGATCTGAACATGTTGCCTCATTTAAACTCTAAACTTTGGCCTCTCTCACAGCTTTCCTTGGTCATTCTCAAAGCCTCCTGTTCTTCTTGTTCTCTCCCAAAAGCCTTCAAGACCATAGACAATGTCAGCTTCATTGACAGGGACACACACGCTAAGGTTGATTAGCAATTAGCCCAGGTGTGTTTAGAAGCCTCTTCTAGGGCCTCGTACATAACTGTGGTAGACTTATCATGCTTCATGATGTTTATTTTCCTTCAAAATTCTTGAAGCATCTTAATTATAAATCACTTTTTCTGTATTACTTTTCACAAAAATCTTAATTTTGTTAAAACTGTGAAATATTTCCCAGTGGTTTGAAACCTATTCCACAGTACATAGGTATTCCTTTAGATGATTTACTTTGAATTTTATCTGAGAATAAAACTAGAAATTTTGTCCAGGAATACTCTTCTTATAAAGTATGTGTCTGCATGAATTTGTTGTAATTTGTTTATAAAATGTCAAGCTGTCTTTTTAGAGGCATTTACATGACTGAGGGGTAATGATTATATGTTTGGATCCTCTGATTGACGTTCTTAAACCCATTTTAAGACCCTTAGACCAAACAAGGAAGTGTGTTGTTTTGTTTTTATCCGTCGGTGCAATCTTTTCAAGAATTTCTGGTTATTGCTGGGAAATTGCTGTTCTTTAATAGAGTTATTGCTGGACCACAGTCCACAGCCCATGCTAGTCGGGCGTAGGCCTCAGTACTGTAGAGTCTGCCTGGTCTCTCAGTTGTGTGTTGATCCCAGTGATTACAGTTCCTGAAGGACTTCAGTGGCAGTGAAGCTTTACTTTTAAATCACACCCCCTTTTTTTCCCCTCCTCAAACTAATTCTACTTTCCGTACACGCACGGCGGAGAGAGAGGCCGGCGTGTTTAACTTCCAAACCTGTCAGGCAGGACACGCAGCGTTAAAACCCAGCGCTGAGGAGGGAGCTGTGAGGGACGCTGGATCGTGGAGAGTGCGGCCTCTCCGAGCTGCGGAGAATACAAAGCAGGTGTCACTCAGGAGAAGCGCAGACAGCTCTGTAAGCTTGAGGGGGAGGGAAAAGGACGAGGGGCTCCCTCCGCTGCTCAAAGATTTATCTTACCCTGGGGCTACAAATCACAACAACCTTATATACCCTTTATTCGTTCATCAAGTCTACTTCCATTCATCTTTCCGAGGATGTTTACAAAGAAAGAACGTGCACCTCCGGCACTTTGCTTGTTAATATCATTAACAACATTAACATCACAAACAGGGGTTACATTTAGTAATTAATTCATTGTGGCAGGATCAGGGGATTTGGCTTGCAACACCGCTAAGTTAAAAAAGAAAACAACGATATAGAATGAAATGGAAAGCCAGAAGAGGTTTTTGTTGGAGAAACTCACAAACAGAGAAGAAGGAAATCAAGCCAAATTCACAATCCGTTTCTTGTGTCCGGTCTACAATACAAGGTCAGAAATCCAGAACAAGTTCCTGTAACAAAGGAAATAATCCAGTTCACAAATCGGGTTCACAGGCGAGCCGTGAAAACAACCGATATTCTCAATAGCTCTCACTCTCTCACCCACGCTTTTCCTCAGTGTTTTGCACCAGGGGAAGCAAGCAGCACTCCCAAGCATCACAGCTATCAAAGAAGTGCAGGAGTACCCCTGTCAGTGCTGGAACTCCTAAAAAGTCATAGGGGGTGGACCCACTGTGCCACACTTTATCTTCTTTCAATGACTAGCCCTTGCATTTTGTCCATCCCTCTGGCACACCCATCGCCCCCACCCCACCCCTACCACCCTGCTCCCCCAATCCATGACAAGGAGGGAGGGGCAGCCTTGTGCCACTGCATATCTCTCCTGGACAGGACATCTGCATTACAAAGAGCAGTACCAGACATGCAGAGCACTGAGAAGACATAAGGGTGCAGGGATCAAACTATGTAATGACCCAGGAAGTTCTGTCTCCGTTGGGTGTCAGCCACAGCAACGTGACTTTGTCCATGATGAGAAACGTGCCATCCTAGGAAATAATGGTTCAAAGTCTGTAGTTCCTGCTTGATGGTATGCATTTCTCTTCTACTGTAGAATGTTCTCGCTGCAGTAATTTTCAACAGTATACAGCACCAGGTGTTCCTCACAGTCCAGCAGCCGTGACAGGACGGCATTCACTCTCTTTTGTTAGCGCATCTGTCACTCACTACAATCTTCTTTTTCTAATGCCCCAGAAGTGGCTTGGAGAAATTTACAATTACATGAATGCGTACTGAACAGAGCGTCCCAATCACATTCTAGAAGGTCCCCTTCTCTGCTTCCTCACTTCAAAATCAGACAGCATACTTGTTATGGCCACCCAGAGTTATTTCCTGCAAGGCTAATTGCCGCTACTTTGGGTTACCCTTAGCCCCTCTCCACCCCTTATCTTATGCAAGATGTACCTGATCCAGATGGGCTGGTTCATCATCTGCATGTTGGCTTCTATATTAATCAGCTTCTGGAAGGTGGACGGAGAACCATGTTGTCCAAAGGGCAGTTTCGGGTATTGAAAAAGACCACCTTTGGTGGGATTGACAGTCGCTCAGGAGATAGGAATACCGGATAATACCTTTTAGGGTAAGTCACTCTGAATCTTGCAGTTCTGCATCTTTCAATGAATTTGGCATCCTGGGAAATGAGCTACGTATCATATTTTGAAATATCAATCTCTAAAAAGCACTGCAGAACCTAATTGTGTCATCAGGTTTGGGCAGTGACACAACTAGGCTACATCGCAGACTATGTGACTCCTCAACAGTTCCCACTGCTATCATTGTCTGCTAAACTTCTGCCGCTTTCTCTCCTTGCTTCAGAGAGATGGTAAGGGTACAACATCACACTGTTTCTAAGTTTGGTGATTATATGGTTCAAGTTGAGGTCAGTGCATCCCCGGTCATTTGGAAAGATGTCTCTATTCCAATCAAACACCCTCTCAGCTGCCATTTTTGGGCAGGATTCCGCTACTTCCCAGACGCACACGTCATTCCATTTTTAAGGAGGTTTACATGGTGTATCTGAGTCACGCTTTGACGTCCTGCCTGCCATACCTGAAAGTTAACTTCACCAACTTTCTCAATTATTTCCACTCTGCTAGAAACTTACATTCGGAAGTAAGAACTAAGACAGGCACTTTATCCCGTTTGAAAATCCCACACTTGGGTGCATTTGTTATATACTTGTGCTTGGACATACACATCGTCATAGACATAGAGCCATAAGAGGACCATTCTATCCCTAATGTATTTCACGTGTTAGATTACAGTGCAATGGTACGGAGCTGTTCCCAGGTTTCCTCGACTAGGACGTGGAGATGGCAAGGCCATCTGATGTTTGAATGAATGGTTAAACCCCATTATGAGTAGGATGTTCTGACCAACCAACACCAGGTCCCAATGCAGTCAGTGTCCTCCATTGTAGTCATATGACTTTTCAGTTTCACAATTGTATAATTTTATAATTATATGACCTCAATTAAGTTGTTATGACACACGTCTTCTGTTGAGCTGAAACACTCGATTTGTTCGTTTCATTGATGCCTCTGAAGAAATATAAAAAAACTTGTAAAAAATAACATTTGTAACCTAGAATCTTATTAATACTGATGATTATCATATAGATTGGAGGAAAGACCAGCGCCTAACATAAATACATTATAATTAACCTGTGTTTCTCTACAGCGGTGTTCCTCAGCCCTGGTTATGGGAGCATAAAATAAGTATTGCTTTTCTGCTCCAACTGCATCCAATTAATTATGTTTGATTGAACTGCTAATTGATCGTTCATCCATATTTCAGCATGCATCACCTTTTTTTAGAACCGGCCAAAAGCCGTTCTGTTAGCAGCGGCAGCGAGACCAGGGAGCGATAGGCCTTTCCGTCAAGACGATGCGTTTGATTGGGTACAGTTGGAAGAGTGACTGAAGTGACTGAAACGACACCGCATGGATTACTCACGACACTTTGCCTTCCTTTTCCCTTAAGTGATTATGACCTTGCACCGGGCGCAAATCCATGAAATTGTACATGATAGGGGAACAAGAGGAGCGGGTTAGTCGCAGGGAGACGTCTTTTCACTGAACCTCATCTGCACGAATACTAACTAACTGCCACGCACAGGACCCAGCAATTACTGTCCAGCTCCAATATACCCCATGAATCCTGCTGTAATGAAAAATAATTAGGAGGCTGAAAGCACATTTTCCGCATGAAACGGTCTCAGTCATTGGACAAAATCCTATTTGGCAGGTGGGAACGGGTGCACGCTAATATTATAAAGATATCTCTTGGAGAATGTTTTCCATGCGTGGGTGTTTAACAGAAGAGAGAGAAATACTAAGATAATTGGGTAAAGAACGTTTCGTCAGTTGTTTCATAATTGACTCTTAAACTTGGAGTAGGATGTTGCGTGGTTCTACTCAAGCACTAAATGACCTTTACAGTAAACCAGATGTAACCCAGACAGCATTGACCTGGAGCACTGGCGATGTCTCTAGTTTTGTCCAGTTTCAACCAAATTCCTACTTATGCATTTGAATAAATTATTGCAAATTAGATTCAAGGGGGGAAAAGTACAAATTTTTCAGCTATTCTGATTACGACTTCTCCATCTGCCAGGCAACTTTCGCAGTTGGTGATATATTGATGTGACACCTTAGTCACAGCTTGAAGTCACTGCTGTGAATATCCCTGCCAACGTTGAGATGGAAAAAAAATCAACCTTAATCCAATCTGACAACCTCATCTTGTTAAGGACCAAAGTGATTATGAAACGAAAGAATCATATCTTGCATAATGTCACTGTCTAATTGTCCCAGGCATTCAGTATATGGCAATGAGTTGTATTATAAATGACGGTATGGTGTTATGTATCTGTCTGTCTATGTGTTATCATTGCTATATGGTTTTGTGTAGAGTTTTGCATTTTAAGAGTACAATGAGGGTACGGAATCCCACTAATGTTCTGTCAATCTTTTCCTAGAGTTACTTGAGCAATTAAAGACATTATGAGACCTGTCTTTTAAACAAATGTTCTGGTGTTTGTTATCACTGAAAGGTTTCATGTATTATCTGAAGGCACAATCAGTGCACAAATTTTAATAAAAGGGACTTAAGAATATCAAACAACATACGGGCAGATCCTGGCATGGGCAAAGTGGGCAGCATCGTCAGGGGGTAGCACAGGGATGCACATACTTCAATGTCTTTAAATTTTTACATTTTTCATTTTTGAAAGTTATGTTATCAAGAAGAGAAACAGAAGAGAGCCCTTCTGTCTCCTGAGACCTACCAAGTTATGCTTGATGTCGCAATGAGCTCTCCGCTGTCTCTCATCTCCCCCTGGATGCACTTAATAGAAGCCCGATGATGGGGGGGCGGGGTGGGTTGACCTCAGGCCACCGTCTCACCCTACTGTAGGTCTGGTAAAGGGGGTGCGGGGGTGTTTACCTATTAACGAGTCTCTAACTTTGTACAGTGCTTAAATAAATAAAATGAAATGAAAAGCAATCTAATATCTCCGTTCTGGATAAAGCACACAGATTCTGACATAGGCCTACTGTTACAATTTTCTTTGCTTGTGACAAATTATAAAAAAATATAAGATCATGCACACCAAGGTGAATTGGTTTAGTCTTGACCCTTGATTGACAGGGAGGGGGATGGGGAGTGTATTTATGACTACTATCAGATTGAACAGCAAGAATAGCCCAGGCTACAGCCCATTTGAAACTGATAAGGATGAAAAGGTCCAAGCCCTCAGGTGCCCAGTTCTGAAAGAAGAGGAGAGAAGAAGAATAAATGGGTGAAAGAGAAAGGATTGCGACTTCATTATCTTTTCATGTTCAAAATGTTACGTGATGAAGCTGTCCATCAAACAGTGTGTGTTAGCGAGCCAGGTGAGGCACTGCATTAATTGCTATGCTAAAGTTAACAGTTCACAATTTAGCCCACATTGCACTGGCTGTAATGCCACTCAGCGTCCTCATGATAATGCGTGTAGTAGCCTGCAACATAATGAGCCACTCTCACCGTAACGTTAATCTGGGGGTTCCTTGACATGGCTGTATTTTCTTACCATACTTTTTAAATGTATATTTACCATTCTGTAAATATACATAGGCCTACTGGCATGGCTAATCATGTCACTGACAATCTAGCTAGTTAAGTACTAGCTGCTACACCTATAGCTTATGACCTATTTAGCTACAGGTACTGGTGACAAACTCATATACTATAATTTATTGCAAATGTAGGGGCATGACTGAAATATTTGGCAGTGCCCACTGGCTGCCTATGGTGATGACCAATCAAACTCCTCAGTCACAGAGGGCTCCTCAGAAAAACCACCGAGGTTTTAGGTTTTAGATTCAGGGTCTGTATATATAATATGTGCAAGTTTGGAAACTTAAGATGAGGGAGACGGTTGTGTGCAATTTAGCTTTATTTATGGGCTGCTGGAGTCTAGATTATTTTTGTTAATTTATTATGTAAACTGTATCACTAATATTTATTTTTATTATTATCATATTACATTATTATTATTTATCATTACTCAGTGTATTGTTGTTATAAATATTTGTAATTATCAAAATAAATGTACTATTTATCTTGACATTGGTTGTATAAATAAATGTTAAGTAAGTGATAGTCATCCAGTCGTTGTGTCTGCGTTGCGTTAGTGCTATGACCGGGGAGCGGGTAGCCTCTCTGACTTCACCCAGGGTGCCACTGCAGCTAGAACCTCCACTGGCTAACATGGTTGCTCATTTGTTACATGATAAAATAAAATAATGACTGATTCTCAGCTGAGAATATTGGCTTAATCTCTTAATGCCCCGTGATGTTCTTTGAGGGTGGAAATTAGGTAATTCTCCAAAAAGGCCTGGTGTATTTGTCCCTCACTCTTACTCTCTTTCCTCTAATTCTCTCCGTCTCGCTCTCCATCACCCTAAATTTCATGTGACTGATTCCAGCATCAGCCTCTTGTTTCTCACGCCTTTCTTAAACGCTGCCTAACAGTTCGAGTCCAGCATTCAGTAATGAACAGAACTTTTCTGTGATAGCTGACTCCGTTTGTAAAGAGTATAAAAAAAGAAAATACTTTGTGATCTAAGACCGAGGAGGCCTGGATGCTTTCTGTTCATCATCGCGGATTCTTTTCGGCTTCTCCTCCTCAACTTGATACAGATCCTTCAGCTCAGGGACAAAGGGATTTCTTTTTCCCTGCCCCCGGCAGAGATCCCTTTTTTCCCTTTCTGGATATTTCACAACTTGTATTTAAATTTTATGTTTTCACACCCCTCGAGAATTCGCTGTAATAGAACTGAATTCTGGGCCTCTGGAAATTTACAGCAGATTGAGTCTGAAAATCCACTTAATAATGACTCATCAAGGCGTCGGGCCTCGCCGCCCCTCTTCTCGTCTTGTCCTACTTTCCCTGAAAACTCCAGTTGCCTTCCTCTGCTTTCATGCTATTTTATCCTTCACTGTGGGGGTATGAGGCGGTTTGTGGGTTTGTGTGTGTGTGTGTGTGTGTGTGTGTGTGTGTGGAGTGGGGAGGTTCTTGTTATGAGCAGAGCGAAGTATGCTGCTGATTAAAATGTTATCGACACATCCCATTGACGAGACTCTTCCTGGGGGATATTTGGAGCCGTCTCTCACTCCAAGAGACAGGCAGGCCGACAAGTATTGCTGTGCAAGGATGGTTTATTTATTTACATGGGGGACGCCATCTTTTCTCACGGCAAGCAGAATCATGTAGGCTGTGTTTTCCAAGGCTCTTATTCGCACAATGCAACTACATGCCTCATTTCAGTCTTTGACTAAGGCAGAGTCCGCTGGTGGATCTCCACCCAGCATTTGAATATGAGTTCCCTTTATAAAACTACAGCACTGCGATTACAGTTCTTGGACCATTTTATTGTCTTGGTAATCAAAGCTCGTCAGAAAGGTTTGGAAGAGGCGATGTGGGTGGATTCGGACCGAAGATCGATAGCACAGCAGCTCCGTTTCCCACATGCTGAACACAGTCATGCACTGATGAAGCGGAACTGGGACCGAGAGAGAGGGAGTGAGAGATAAACAAACAGAGAAAGAGAGAGTAATTATTGACACATTTCACTATTTAATGCGTTGGCATTGTTGCCGTCCCTTGGACAGTCACACTGACAAAGCGTAGTCGAGAAGCGGATAGATAGATGGAGAGACAGACAGAGAGAAAATGAACTTGTGTGGTGTGACGGTCTTGACCATCTTGTTTGTCGAGCGGCTGATGTGGCTACGGAGGAATCTCGCCGCGCAGTGATAATGTTACATAATTTATTTGCTATGACCACAGCCTGCCACCCGAGAGTTGTCTGCAATGCTTAGAGCCAGTCACCTGGCCCACCGTTTATGCGGCTGGAAGAGATTTTTTTAGCCCTTCACCTGAGGGTCCAAGGGTCATTTTTTCCAAAGGTACTGAAAACAAAGTTGCACCTGGGATTCAAGCTCACATTTATCAGCTCAAGAGTTTAGCACTCAGTTCAAAATGAATGTGGGGCTGAAATAACAAACAGTGTTTCCCCAGGGAGGGAGGGCTACAGTGGCATGGTCTTCTCCACCTTATTAAGCAAGAGCAGTTAATCCTGAAGATCAGGTACCTGCAGTTTCCTGCACCACTTTTGTCACCTGTGAAATCCTGAGGCTCAGTGATGGCACAGCTCAGTTGGTGAACTCCAGAATGAAAAGGTGCAACGATTGATTGCATGCGTTTCCTGGAATGTAAGGGCCAGTGGAGGTGTAAGTGCAGAACCCTTCTGAATTCATAATAATAACGATATTACATGTTGCATAATGTTGCAACAATGGGACAGGTTTACTGTCATGAATGGGCATTCAAAGTTGAGGAGAAAAAGCTGAGAAATAGTTTAAAAAATCAGAACAGATTTGTAAAATAAACATGGACATGAGGCTTCTCAAAGGACAGTCACTCACAGCATTTGGAATGCTCACACTGACTGCAAGCAGAGCTCTCTTAAAAAATAAATGAATCAGAGATAAACTATGTACTCCACCACCAAAAAAAAAAACTGTAACAAGAAACTGACCTTGCATTTGATGAATGAGATTTGCTAGGTCACGCATTTATTGATGTGTTTGTCCCGAGCCTCGCAGTCACACGAAAGTGTGATAAAGCGCTGGAAATATACACGGATGAAACCCCGGGTGTCAATTCGAACAAACTTTATCACCTCCGCCCCTAGCTCCTCCGACGCGGCAAGGCGCGCCTTGAACCCTGGCACATACCGTCAGGCGAAAGACCGTGTCAGGGGAATTAGCGGAGATCTTAACACTGGCATTAGCACAGTCGAGTCCATGCCAACGAGGAGGCAGAAAACATCTCCTTGTGGAGGACAGATGCCTGGCAGAGAGCGCTAGTTAACTTGGCGAATGACAAAGCGCTTTTGGCTGCAAATAAGGCGCGGGCCATATTTAGCAACTGGAGATGGGTGAGGAGGGGGAAGGGGGTCCTGTCTCTCGCAATGGCCAATCCTAGCATGGCTGTCATGGTTGCCGCTGGTTCCCTTATACAGCATTCCTATTCATTTTGTCATATTAGGTGGATTTTTCAGACTTATATTTTCAAGAACAGTTAAAACTGAATAGAATATAAGTGGCTTTGACATACAGGTTCTGGACCTTTTCTGCATGTTCTTTTATTTTGTGAGGACCAAAGACCACATGCAGCCTTTTTTTGCAAACAAAACAGTCCTGATTATGTTTACTGCTATTGTCAACAAATGTATGTAAGTGGCTTTAGTCAGGAGTTACTGAGGATGAAGTATAATTTTGGAGACTAAAAAAATCACATGGAAATTTATCACAGGCATTTGGGCATAATCATGTGCCTAACAGTTAAGGCTATACCTGAGGTTTTCCCTCCCTTCAGATAATTTTATGAGTTTGCTCTTTTGCTGGAAGAACCTCTCGTGGAGTGACATCTGTAATACTGAGCGTATCCATGCACGCTTAAATAGTCATAATACCATGAATAAATCATTCACTTTCAAACCTGCACTTCCCCGACAGGGATTTCCTGAAGTGATTGTCGGTTTTTCCGCTCATTAATCCAATGAATATCAAGCAGTTAAAATTAATATCAGTCATTACAGATAAGGAGAGCGGATCGGAGATGGCCAACAAGCAAGAAATAGAGGAGGCTGAGAGCGTTAACTGGTAATGGCCCTGAACCTGGGTTTGATTGATTGTTCTTTTATAATTAGTTTGTGTTCGAGTCCGAATCACCCATTGGCTGCTGAATCTCTTTTATTAACTTGTGTCTTCCATCAAAGCATTGTTTTTGCTCCTCATACTAAATTCTTTTATAACAACAAGGAGATTGCATTATATAACGTTCAAAACAGAGCTTTAATGGAGGTGTGATGCCTTGATATTGGCAGTATTTCTAGATTCTGGTTCTGAGCAGATCAATGAGGCTCTTCTGAGTGGCATCCAGGTTAATAAGGCAGTGTTAGGAAAGGTGGTGCTGTAATAAAATATTTGTGCCAAAATATGACTAGGAAACTCCATTCATTTGAATTCATAGATGATTTCTATGTTTGGCACCAATTTGTAAATAAATTACCGCCCAAATATATGGACAGTGGATTTGAGGTGGTGAGATTCGATCACGATTTTTCCTTAAATTGAAATCCTTAAATTTACTTAGAAATGAAGTCCTCAAATGTAAGTTTCATTTTAGCTTAAATCTAATTTAAAATTGTTAAAGTGTAAAAGAGTTAATATGTTTCTTTTCCAAGCGTTCACAAAATTACCGACGTTTGCAATTACCTTTGCATCGGAAAAGTAGGCCTAAGACTTGCATCTATTTTTAAGTCAAACTCAAAGGACAAAAGTCAATTGAATCCAGTCCTCAGCATGTGGAACCATTCCCTCTTGGTTCGAGCATCTGCAGTACTGTAGCAGCTCTCGCAGGACCATGGGAGAAGCTTCCAGAGCTATCCTCGGAGCAAGCAGATATACAGGAGCCCTACTCTCTTATCCCTTTTTAGCAGTCAGCCCCAGCCAGTGAGATTTAATAATGTCCCAGAGGCTTGTATGAAACACTTCCTCCACCGCTGCTGTTTACAGAGAACCGTGTTTGAAGCCAGACTCGAGACATCTTCATTTCTCAAACCCCCTGAATATTGTAACGGGGAAAAAAAATTGTAAATCAGATCAGAGGAGAAAAAAAAAATAGACGGGGGGGAAAAAATCCGAGAAGGCTTTTTATACACGCTCATACCAGTAAAAAGAAGTCATGTGGCATGGAGGTTGCGGAATTAGATTTATGGCCGAGAGGTTTTAAGGTTTGCGGGAATCCTGAGCTGGGTGGGAACCTTTAAATGAGGAACTTAATTTTATAATTTCTGTAGTGAAAATCCCGATGGGTCAGTGGGTAAAATTTCTTGTTAAGAGTGCAGGCTGAGTCTTGTTGCCACATATCTCGGTTATGATGGGAGTCCACAGCAGTAGGACACAGATGGCTTTGTCCTGCCAAGTATGGGTTGGGTTCCAGTCAGAGTTATCACTGCATGGCTACATCTATTTTCTCCCAGCAAAACACCAGGTGCTGACAGACTACAAGTGATTATCATTAAGGCATACACTTTGTCTCTGATTGTCGCAAACCTCTGATGTTGCTGAGTGCCCTGCAGTGTTGAAAATAGTTACTGCCACACAGGCAATGTGTCAGGAGGCTGCAGCATTTTCGCCTGAAGCGGTCCGTGTCCAGATGCATATGGCAAACGTGTCCAAAGAGACAAAATCACTGGTTCCTGATCTGGGGAGAAACAACCAGAGGAGGGACTGGAAAAATGTACCTCCATTCTTTAAAAACATGTAAAAGTGTAAGCTATGGAATATAAATCACAACAGAAAACAATCTGCTGCCCTTTCCCTTCACAACAGCCTCTATCCTTGGAATGATGTTGTAAAACCTCTTGTGTCTGAAGTGTATCTTTTGGGATTCTGGACCATTCTTCAAGATTGACAGCCTCCATTCCAGAACCCCCTATAAACGGTCAATAATGTTTCTATTTTATGGTTGGGGGAGGGGGGGCATGCAAGGTGTTTGGTTTAATGAACACCAGAATGAAGTCACTCTTGAATCCATTTAGCAGTTTTTACAGGGCCATTATCATCTTGGAATATGAAAACATCTTGGGGAAACAGTATTTGCACCACAGAGTGCATCTAGACACATGCGTTAATGGAGGGATGAGATTTAAGCAGCCACCTCAACCACATGATAACTGTTTTAAAAAAGAGTTAATACTCCTTGGCTGGAATTCTAAAACGTAGAGTAAAAATCATCTCTTTGGATTCTCAATGGCTGGTCATTAGAGATCAACACCATGTTTACATGTGGGAACAGCTAATGTGGGTTGAAGGCTTCCTCTTTCAGCTTTGGTAATCTCTGAACGTAATCCATGCCAGATATAGGAAAAAGAGAAAAACTTTACTCATTAGACTATATTACTTTCTTCCACTGCTCAGAAGTCCAGATTTTTACCTCATTACAAGATTCTGTGCTACTGCCAAATGACAGCCCTGCCATCAATACCAGCTTTGTGAAGCTTGAAACATACAGCTCTGTGTTGAGTCTGGGTTGATTTAGGCATAGATTCAGTTCTTTGATCATTTTTGAAGGCTATTTTCACGGTTTTAAGCAACTATTTTGTTAAATGTCCATGCCTTTCCCCTTGATGCAAAAATAATTTTTCAGTTTCCTTTACTGTCACACCTGTAATTCAGGCAAGAACTGTTTGCTCTCTTTAAACATATGTTAGATCTTTCATGTTGCAGAAGAGAATCATATAGTGTTCCTTTTTAAACATACTTTAAATCAGTGACATTACATAAACCTTTTTGTTTTGGTTTTCCATTATTTTGTTCACTGAATTAAACAACATTAAACAACAATAGTGGACTGGAGGCTTTTTTGCAGTTATTTTCATTCCAGCAGAAACAAAGCAAAAGCGTTCACACTTTCATATATCACAAGGCTTTTATGAAACAGAGAGATCTTGGCAGCCAAAGTTCGAGCAAACTCATCATTTATTCAATCCACTGAGCTTGTTCTCTCAAGACTTTCATTCAAATATTCATGTTTTTTACAGAAAAATAAAGGATTATGGGTTAGATTGTTCCGCGTTGTTGGACTAAAGACACTGAGAAATGGTGCAGAGTGGTGATCCTTTGATAGACTTTGATTTCCCCCAACCACAACCATTACTGTGCAAAACTAATGTGGCTCTGAAGTTCCAGCTACCACAGAATCCTTTTTTTCCAGAAAATACTTCAGTACTGAGAGGAAAACGATGTCCAAAAATAAACGCGCTGCATAAATAGATGCTCTACAACGAAAACACTGCCACTTAAACCGTCAACATCACATAAATATTTTTTTCATATTCCGTGGCTATGATCCAGAAATCGGCAGGGGGTGGTGTAGTAGCACACGGAACTTGGGCCATAATCAGAAAGCTGTAGGTTTGATTCCCAGGTGGGGAATTATCTTCCTGCCCAATGAGCAAGACACTAAATCACTCTACTAAATACGTGCCCGTGTAAATGGATAATGTGCGAAATGTGAGCTGCAAGAGGAGCTCAAAATCAAATAAGTGAATAACATAAGGTTGGTCATTTGAAAGCCCATTACTGTGGCTGTGCTATATATACCTCCTTTTATTCTACTGAACACATAGAGGTGACTGATCCACATGAAAAACATTACGAGAGTGAGTAACAGCATTACCCTATTAGAGTTCTGATCGGATGATAAATGGATCACATGCAAAGAACATTGGATGGTCTGATAATGAAAACAGGCCATACAGCCTATGGAGACTTACCATTCTATAAATATTATCTAATGATTAGAACATTGTCAAGGATTGGTAAGTTACACACTGAATTCAATGTTCAAGCAAAATATCCTTAAAAGGGAATCATTTTTGTGAGATCCCATAAGACTCTATGGATATGCAATGGTCATGGTCCCATGGATTTAGATCTATGGCCTACATCACAGTCTTGAGAAAGGAATGATGGGAAAAATTCTGGTTATAGATGTAGATGGAAGAAGCAATAAAGAAGCATTCATACTGTCCATGACAAACGAAATGGCCTTTGTACTGTGCAATGTCTCTGCTGACTTAAATGTACGGTCAGTACTGAGGGGCAGTACAAACAAGCATGCAGGGAGATTAAATTAAGGACCGCAGTGAACCTCTAATCTATTTTTCATATGGCTTATCTTGTATTGTATCGTAATTTCGTAACAGCGATGTCTCTGTAGTGTGGCTGTAGTTTAGATAGAACACTGGGAGGGGTTGTGTGGTTGAAGATGGTACAGCTGGCCCAAAATTTCTAATTTCACAATGATCCTGCTTCTACCCAAAAGCATGGGAGCATTTCAGTACCTTGGACAGTGACAACTTCGCATACATGCTGGTGCACAGCTGAGGGTGATTGGAAATCAGTCCATGTTTTGTTATTTCCCAAAACAAAGTCAGGCTTATACTGCTTTCCTGGAAACGTCAAATCGTATTAATAGTGTCTTTTCAGTTAAATGTATATATGTTCTTAATTTTCAATTTCGCTGATGTCGCTGGTTTCCCCCGTTTACTTAAAGCATATCACAGGGCATTAAAGGTACATGCATACTCAGGTACATGCATACTCAAAGCTAGCATGTTACATCAACAATACACATATGCAAGTTTCTAAAAGACTACCACTTTTTCTCATGAAAGGCAATAAAGAGGTGAGAATAGTTAGCTTGTCCACCCTGTGAATGTTTGTTTAATAACTTATTGTATATATTGTATATACTTATATAAGCGCACATGTCAACACATAGTTTTTGTGACACTGAAATTGGAAAAGACATCACAGCGAAAGTTGGGGAAGTTCTCTGTTTGCAGCAAGCCAACCTCAGCCCTGCATCCCCCCTGTCTATTCAAAGCATCCGAGGCGGATCGCAGCCAGCATCAGCATTCCGTTTTACACACCATTATTTAGAGATCACAGCCTTGCTTTTGTGGCCAGATCAAAGAGGCACATGAGACATCTGCAGACTCCGCATCAGATCAGCCTGTCCCGAGAATGCGAATGGCACCGCTTTGAACACCGATTCAACATCCCCCTTTACCAAGACAGTTCACACTCACGCACAGTCAGATTTGAGAATGACAGATTCCACTCAGCGATTTGGCCAAGCGAAAATGATAAAGGGGAAAATAAACGTTTTATCTTATTCATTACTGTCTTTCGGAGATACTTCTCCCTTGCGGGCATGTTTGCGAAACCAAAAACTTCCCCTCGTGGAGCATTTTCTGAGGAAAGATAGGAGAGTATCAGATTATAGTTTGAAGTGATTGTAAATATGGCAAAGTTCAAACTAAGTTTACCAAGTTCACTCCGAGTGGAAAGAGAATATTTTAAATGTGACACACATGCTGAATATCGTAATGTTCGGTTACAGCTCATTTCAAAATAAAATTTTAAATGCAAATAACGTTTTTGTCTTAGGGCAGGAAAGGATGCTAAGCTTATAATGTGCAATATTCCTGTAATGCATTTAGCTTGCTACTTCTGTTTAGGCTGCCCTGCAGAAAACTGCCTTTCATAATTAACAGTGTCTTATAGCCAGGTCTACTGAGTCAAGTTCAATTACAGAACATACTCTAAAGACTGGCATAGAATTATTATTATTATTATTATTATTATTATTATTATTATTATTATTATTATTATTATTTGACTGATAATATAATTCATGGTTCATGGTCAGGCCCATGATTTAAGGTTTAAATTTGAGCATCTTCTAATCATTAATGCTGTATTTTTGGATATAGGTACAAATTTTTACTTTGACTTCATAAGTTTGCTGTTTTGACTGTATTGCATTTGAGAAAGAATTCTGGCCATTTAGTTTTGCTCTTTTTAACAATGCTTTAGGCAAAAAGTAAAACGTAGTAGACGAAAAAAGTCTTGTAGACGAACATGAAAACGAATAAAAGCCTTAAACATGGGAATAAAAATACATCCAAGTGTCAAACAATAAACAAATGCCCTGAAATGCCCTTAGTCACATCAGTTATGCTACACTTCTCAGTGAAAGGCTGGCCCAGTGTGCCAAAACTGAGTTTTTTAAATTCTCCCATGGTGCACTGGGGAAGGAGGAAATAGGATGAGATGAGACTCCCCTGTGGAGATGGAACAGCCAAAAAAATATGAAAAATCCAGTCAATATCTGGTAAATTTAGCATTGCTGGATCCGGGAAAGTTGTGTCCTTAGCTTGAGTATCTCGTTGGCGACTGAGACCGATCGGACGGACCCTATGCAGCCGGACAAGGACAAAGGGAGAGTCTGGCGGCACCTCAGCCTGGATCTGCTACGCACGTTTAATGAAGCATGCAGAGGATTTGCTCAGCATAGAGAAGACGTCACAGGTTTCATAAGGACTCTTTGCCTGTCTTAGGTCAAGTGCAATTGTATCAAATCTTTCAGCCTTTTCTTGCTCCCATTACATTTAACTACTTCAACAGGTGTTCTTAAGTGCTTTAGTGTTTTCAAACAGGGTGATAAAATGTAATTGAACATATACAGCCATCTGTTTAGTATGCTGTACTACTAAGGGTAACTGAAATAGTAGGAGTCAGTAACTTTGCAATAATTTCTAGACTGTGATCTGTTTAATGGTTGGCTAATGTCACAAGGATATTAAAAAATGTTCAAACAATTTAACATACTCAGCAGAAAATAAGTATTAATATAAACACGGATCCACTCAGTTCTTATCAGATAATACTGGAACTGTTTCAATGAAATAAGCTCTGAAATGCCCTCTGTGACATTCTCAGAGTGCTACTTTAAATTTTGATCGATTAATTTAAATTGGGTGTCGAGCTCGACCTTAACCTTTCAGTCAGCAGAGAAAGATTTTAAAATGAGACACAGTATGCTTACTTCGAATGGAATTTGCGTATGGTTTTTAATATGCCACGGTTAAAGCAATAGCGAAGGTAAGTTGTGATACCTGGAAAAAATATGAGACCGTGTCCACCACTTGAGTCCCTCTACAGTGGACTCAATGACAGCGGTGTCAGACTCTAGACCTGCTGGGCCACAGCAGGTTTTTGTTGTTTCCATTCAATTAGCAGCCAATTTAAGCCAATTAATTAATTAATTAATTAGCCAATTAACCATTAGGCCTTAAAAACCAGGTGTGTAGACTCAATAGCCAATCAGTGATTTAAATCAATTAAGTGCTGAAACACAACAAAAACCGGCAGACACCTGATTTTCGCATCACTACTCTATGAGCTTTTTATCAGTCAGGGGAATGCAGCTCGATTTAGTTCAAAATCCTTTTCGGTGATATATTAAAACTAGCAGCACAATATATAACGTGATTAGATAACATGCTTAAGAACTACACAAAATGAAAGTCTTCAAAACTTTATTTGTACTGTATGGAAAAGGTAACTTTAGAGGTAAAATGCATTGTGAAATATTAGCTATTCTTTTACATTGATTCTGGTGACGTTGGCTATCTTTCTTGCTGTTCGATTAGCTTTTCCATGTACCCCAATTCACTTTTTGTCCTAGAGCCAATTCTAATCTGCTAGCTAGCAAGCTTGGCTGTCGCACAAACTAATTAGCTCTTTTCTATACATCGTTTGCTAGCAGTATCAAGTTTTGTTTGTAGGTCAGGATTATCCCTTTGGTAGGCAGACAGGATGGTCTTGATTAGTATAAACAGTTTTCAAACAAAGGTTTCTGCATTGGTTTCAAAGTAGGAGTACAGAATATTTGTAAAAAATCATATTTTGAATTCTCCAAATTAGAAATGCAAAAAAAAGTTATCGTCCAATAGCCAGGGAAGGAGTCTTTACGTAGAAAAAATCAGCCAACCAAATCTAACCTCAGAAATCTGACAGCATCAGTCACATCGTATTCATGCTAATGTCTACACCAAAGAAATCAATACTCGTCTCCCAGACATTATTAAAGCTTGAATGTCTGGAGTCAAGACTACGCTGCACCTGCAAAATACGTTGATTAGTAAAGACAACCGAATTAGGTGATTATGGCAGTCTAATGAGCAGCAGAAATGTTCCGCTGACTGAAATTCCATTCTCTAGGGGGAATCACATTAACATGTTATTTTCTCTTTGGCTCTGAGAGACCAAAGTATGCATTGTTTTAAAAAAATCTTCTTTTTGTTTCAGCCATCGAGGCTGAAACGTATTAATTTTTCGAACCGAGCTCACCAAGACATGATATGCATATATTTTTAAAAGAGTTTTGATGTTTGGTAAAGAGCCCCAGCAGCCACTTCGGATATTCCATTTTTGAATCTTTGCACAGTTTGTACTGGTCCTACGCACAGAGGTTCCTGTACTTATTAATAATTAATGCACAAAGATAATGTTTTCAGAGTCTGGCTGGGCCCCGTTCAGAGTCCACTCTTATAATGATACCTTTGCTCTCTGTAACAGAATCTTAGCCAGAGCTCAAGAGCTGTAGGACTAGAGGAGTGCAGCTGTGCCCCCTACTGTTCGGAACAAATCTGGATTGGTGCTTTTTCGAAGCATTATTGGGTGGAATGTTGCGCAGGTGGGGGGTGGGGTTTGTTCACACGGTAACCCCCACCTCATCACCTGTTTTTCCAGCCTTCCTCTCCTCAGACAAAATACCTCAGATCTCAAACCAACAGCAATGCATTAGGATAATGAACTCCTTGTAGGTTTGCACTTTACTATTATGCCAGGGCCAATGTCAAATGGTCTATATTGATCTATATTTGTACATTTCTGAAAAGCTTATCTGAATAAACTTTACTGTATAGGATTTTTTACGTTGGACAGGGTCAGTTGGATTGCAAGTGCTTTGATTTTAATTTTTGTATCGTTTGTGTGTGTGTGTGCGTGTGTGTGTGTTTTTCTAGTCTTCCATGACAAAAATCTTTTTCATCAATAAATACATAAAAGATATAAAACATAATTTAATATGTATAATCTATTTTTTACCCCTGCGAAGGTTAACGTGTAAGAAGGCCTCATTTATTGTCTTGATGCTGAGTCAACCGACAATTCCTTTGTATAAATGCCAGCGAGAGATGCTTCTGCTGTCTCGTACTATGTTGCTCAGTGTGAATTTATCTTTTTATCTTTTCGCTGATCTGCAAATATTCTTCTCCAACTTTGTGCCCTCTTGAAATTCAGCATCGTCATCACAAAAGCTTTAGTTTGACCTTGCTCCGAGACACTTTTTACATTGTAAAAAAAGAAAAAATTATATTTTTGGCTTTTGATTGTGAGTTGTTATTGCTGTTTGTGTGGCTATAATTTAAACCTTTCAATAATCTTCAACCTCTTACTCCAAAACATTTTGTGCTAAAGCCTCCAGCCCTGTGCTTTCTGGCAGGGTCAGCCCATTAAATGTGCCACAGCACTCCTCCCTTCCTGTAACTCCTGTGATGTGATGGCATGGTGAGGGAGTGGCCCTTCCCAAAGGCGGAAAACACTTGATTGTTTTGGAATGTGGTTAATTGGTAAATTGGAAATCAATTAATGTCAGCAGCAGTGACTGAAGCCAGGTGTGATTGTGGATGTGTAGCCTACAAAACTGCCAGTTACAAGGAGAGAGTGGGGAGGGAAGGTTTGCCATTGGTATCTGTGTGGCTTTAAATTTGTATTTTTATTTTTTTTTTTATTTTTTCAACCAAGTTGATTTAACTCAGTTGTTTTTAAGCCTTTTTATAGGCAACTTCTACAGACTTTATAGTTATGCATGTACGCTTACATTTTGGAAATGCCATTATAGGTTTTTTTTAACCTAAATTCACAGAAACATCAAAATACAATATAATTGTCCATGCATATTTGTATGAGTAGTACAGCCCTTTGGGAAACCTTACAGGAGCTTTGATGATGGCTGGAATCATTTGCATGTGAAGACATAGCCATAATGACAATTAACATTCAGACATAGCACATGGCAGCTTATGGTTTATTGGCTAGGCTGTTTGACTGGGCCCCACAAGATTCATGGTCCTTATGGTCCAGTCTCGCCACAATACAGTCAGTACAGCTGTACAGTGCAGATTGCTAGTCCGGTGTCTCAGATACACCATAGTATTATATGTTAGCTGATGTACCTGCCACAGAGACAAAGTCGGATCTAAAACTTGTGTAGTCTGCATAACATGAGGTGTGAATTGAAAACATATTGTACATCAGCTATAAACATTGGTCATTCTTTATTTAAAAAATATAATGTGCAGTGCCACAGGTCTGGCTTGTGACAGAGCTGCTCTATCCCAGCTTTTGGGAGACTATAGAAGGATATGAGCACGCTCACCTGCATTCAGAGCTGGGGCTGATCGCTAAGAGGCACCGCTTTGGATCTTCACCTCTGTCCAATCAGGCCCTCATACACCGGCACAGTCGCCTATGCAGTTGGAAGCAAATAGATTCATTGCAGGTCAAGTATGTCAGGGAATGTATGGGTTTACTAATAGACCTTTACTGTTTTCCCCAACATTTAGGGCAGCCATTTTTAAACAGGACAATTGATAAGGAGACAAAAGCACAGTTACATATTGAGGTGTCAAATCATGCAAAGTTTTGTCACTAATTGGTAAAATCTTACAATCAACCCCAATTACAATTGATAGCCAGTATAAGGAAGCCAAAATTGGGGTGATATATGACCTACTACTTATCCTAATTAGAAGCCTGGAAGCTAATTTTGTGCCACTTGGAGCCAGGCCACATTTTGACTGCTTAGGCAAGTATATAGAGAATTGCAGAAATCCAAAAATGATGATACAAATGCAGATATGATTTTTTTTTCAGTACTCTAAAATGATAAGATTGGTCTAGTTTTATGTTTCTTAATTGGTAGAAATATGTCTGAACTAACTTATTAATATGTGATAAAAACATTCTTTCAAATGATTTAACATTTGGGGCAACAGATCCCAGATTTTAATTAATTTGATCAGAGGAATGTTTTGGGCCAAGAATTAAAACTTCGGTTTTATCTTTAAGATAATATTTTGAGGCAGCCAGCTTTGAACATCAGCAAAAATATATGCATCCCAGCCAGTCTGTGTCAATTATTAGGTTTGACTAACAGGTATAACGGAGTATCATCAACTTAAAAGTGAAAGCATATTCTCTGATTATGATTACTTTGGCCAAATGGCAACATCAAAACAAACATGGAGAAAAAACTGGCCCGAGTATAGATCCCTGAGGAACACCATATTTTATCATTGCTGGTGATGACACAATATCACCTGTGGGCACTAAACATTATCGAGAAACACAGTTCATTGTGTTCCCAAAGATGCCAGCCCAGATTTTGAATATGTCAAATAGAATAGAATGACTGGTTGTATCAACTGCCACAATAATGTCCAACAGAGAGAAGAATGGAGCTCTTAGCGGAGTCAGAATATGGATGTTGATCATTAATCACTATTAGAAGAGCTGTCTCTGTGCTATGATGTGACCTGAAGCCAAACTGCAACTTTTAAAAACTATTTATTCTATTTATTGCAGATAAAAGTTATTTAGAGACTGCTTTTTCATTGCCGCTTGGTAGCACTAGTTGTTAAGATCTTAATAGGCATATCACATGAAAACAAACAAACCTGTGGCAGATATACTTGCAACCCTCATAAAAATCATTCTACGATTGTGTTATTCATACTGTTACTGTGCTATACATGTTATAAACTGTTTACGGGGCACGTATTTCTGTTATTTCATTGAACCAAGGCTGTCATTCAAATGCTTCCCTTTTTTATTCAGTGACAGCTTCAGCCGAAATGACTACTGTGACTATCACCAAATATTTGTGTATAAACAGGTTTGTAAGGATCGAGAAGGGGCTCGTTTCATATCTGGCCCTGATCTGTTTGGTGCACAGCTTGCTGGCATCTCCTTCCTCTGGAAAGGCCCTGAGTATACTGCCATGATTTCAGGCTGGAAATAAACAGCCAGCAGAAACAGATTCTCAGGGGATTACAGTCACTACCATCGCTGCTCCGTTTCACAGAAGCAAAGGGCTACAGCCCAAACTGGAGGAGAGAGTGCTGGGTGCAGATTAGTTTCATTGTCAAACCCAAAGCCTGAAAATGCTATGTATGAAATCGGCAAAGGAGAGCGACTGACGGGCATCCTAATTAGTCGCTCAAACAGCCTGGCGTCCACCTGAATTTGTCTGATGTCCACTCCTACTACTGACATTACATTACATAATGTTACCTCACATAGAATACTGCACAAGCTGTACCGCATGTTCATACATGCGTAGTTCCCATGGCGTTCTGACCATAACGGTGTTGAATGTGGCAGTCGCCCCCCCGAGGGCAAAGCATAATTGGCTGTGGTGTCAACCCGGGAGGGAGAATTTCAGATGATATGGCTGTCGATATGGGCATCTGCGGTCCGCCTGTGCCAGCTGCGCAACGAGGTGTAGCCTTTCAGCACAATGACTTTGCGGCCTGGACGGCAGAACGCAGGACGATAAGAAGCAATGGCTGGCAGTTCCCGCTTTCGGAGGAGACTCCATTAAAAATTGGGATTAAACTGGATAAAAAGGAAAAAAAATTGTGTAAGTAGTTTAAGGCCTATTGCATTGACCGTTTTCACTTTAATTCTTGGTATAGCTGTGGGGCGATACCCCTAAGTTAATTGCAGACTGTCCCCAGGAAATATTGTTTCCCCCCTTCCTCGCAATAAGAAAAGAGATGAAACCTCTGAGACAACAGTGCTCGAGAAAAAAAATCCCTCAGATGAAAGTACCAGATTGTTTTGTACTCACCTTGTGGTTTTTTTTTTTTTTTTGTACTCACTTTTGGCCTATTTTAATCATTACCCATGAATTCACAACATCAAGACTTGTATGTTGTCTCCGTGGTAACAGTGAAATTCATCTGGACATGCAACGACTGCTACAGAGACAATGCCAATATTCTGCTTTGCAGGGGGTTTCTTTATTTGCGGATATTCACCAGAGACAGCTGAGGTCCGTCGTTGGGGGCTTTTGCACCAAATTTTTATTTATTTCTGCATTATACAAACAATCTGTTACATTCTGTTCACGGATACAAATCCTGCTGTAACCATGGGAAGTCTTCCCAGCTGTGCACATGCCCAGATTGGCTCGAGGTCCGGCACTTCTTGATTTCTTCCCCACAGTAGAAGAAGGCCTCCCAGCAGCTAACCAAAGCTGACATCCCAAATATCTTTGGCATAACACAGGATTCTTCAAGTACTTGCAGTTGAGGTCAATGGTCTTTTCCCAAATATGACATTTTACACAACCAGTATAAAAATCATAGTTTGAAAATGGTGCATTGTAGATGTGTTCATATAAGCCTGACAGATATAGGTAGCCTGACCATACATATAGTCCTGGTACAGACATACAAAGTGACATGCGTGGCTTTATAGACAGAATTTTGTTTAAGGCCTAGTTTAGGAATAGTTTGCTACGTTTAATCAGAGACTAAACTGACTGAGTGACGGTCACCTGGTCATCACAATCTGCCGATTTGTACTTGGACTCTGTCACACATATGACCTTAACATGCCATACATGAAAAGGCTCACAATGCTCCAAACCGATTTCGCTTTTCATAAATCGGGCACTGTTCTGTGTATACACTCCTTAATTTGACACAATCAATCACCATCCCTTCAGCCAGTGGAAAACAAAGGAAATGCTTGTAGTCCCATCCTGTCACTTCCTCTCTAAGTGATTGCAATCTCTCAAACTTCCAGTTTTTTGCCAGTGTCCCTACTGTGCAACCATGTCAAACGTAAGCGCTCATAGAGTTAATCAAATTAAGATGTTGCTGATATTGTTTAGTAGCTAATTTCCCTCGCAGCGGTTGGCGACTGATATACAGGCGCGGAGGGTAGTTTAGACGTGGAATGAGCACTCCGCGAGATGTCTGGCGAAGATTCTGCACGGCACTCGGAGGGGTGCCGAACGAAGTGCTGACGACTCTCGATGCCTTCGCACAACAGGAAGGAGGGCAACGCACAACGGGAAACCTTCGACCCATCAAGTTGCGTAATCCTCAGATTTTCCCTCAGGGAGGTCATTTGGAGCACAAGCAGAACGTAAAAAAATAGCTGAGATACACAACCACCGGTTAATCACTTCCTCGTACGACAATAAAGAAGCCGCCGTGCCCTTTCATTAGCATCAAGCAAATGAGATACCGCGCGAATAAAAAAGACACAATTGGGGAGGCTTGGCCTTCCCTCAAGTTAAAACTGTAATTCCAAACCAAATGTTCAATCCGACCATGAATCACTTTATTCCTATGGCACACAAATCCCTCCCCACTGACCTATTTTGCCTGTGTTTAGTCTAGTAAAAATAGATCTTTTCTTCCGTTGTGTAAAGCCAATGTTGTATGGTATTGTTTTTTCAGACTAGCGGATCATATCTGTTTAGCAATTTAGCTTTTCTTTACAAGTATGTACTTTATTTATGGTGAAAATGTGATACGTGCAGGAATGTAATTCCTCCTTTCTGTTATACACCAATCACACTGTATTTAGTTCGAAGTTAATCAAACTTTACAGGTGGTTGAGGAAGTACTTAGCACTAGATCTTATGCATCCATTGCACACAGATCCTCCTAAATGCTTCTTTTCGTTGTGCAGTCCATCAGCTAAACAGCACCGGGCAAGAAGTGTGGACCATAACAGTACTACTAATCGATGAGGAGGTGAACTGCCGGTTAACGTTTCAAACCAAGCCAAAAGTTCTTATCTGGGAATGACTCAACCAGACACTCCCCTTAGGAGACTCTTGGAAACCCCATTTAATGCATTTGACAACTTCATTGTGAGACTCTAAAAATTGCAAAGCATAGCAAATGTAATGGACGTTTATGAATACTAAGTACCCTCCAAACATCTCGCAGTTAGTGATGTTGTACTTGTTTGCAAATTAAGACATCAGCGTTAATGAAAGTGTAATCCTTAGCGTGAAATGATCAAAGGAACATCGCAAATTATTTTTGCCTATCTTCAGAAGAATCGATTAAAAAAGTACTTATCTCCAAAGTCAGTCCTCATTTTTCCCCACTGTAATTTCACATTAAACTGAATTGATTTAAACCTTCAGCAGTAATTATCCACTATGAAAGAGATTCCTCGTTATGATAAAAGATCTATGGCGAGGACGTTGTTGTGTATGTCATTGGAATTTCCCTTACGTTCAAATTTTCGCTGTCTGGAAATTCAAAGCGGAATACATTCCAGACATACCAAAACAGAATGATGATGATGAAAGCGAATAACATGCTCCTGTGTTCATGGTTTGTTGTGCATTTGTAGGCAGTCGAACATTTGTCCTGGGATTAACACCAAATCTTCTCCCGGCATCTCCTAATGAGACACAGCGTGCCCTTCCCCAGTCTCTCGCACCTCACCAAATTATTTTAATAACGATACGATTGCTCTCACGGAGCTTGACTTACTTGCAAGAAGGTATGCGGTGATAAAGTCGATTGCGGCGGGACTTCTTCCTGGGTCCCAGCACTCTTAGGGTGGCTTCAAACTTTATTGCATGGTCTCGCTTTGGACAGATAGGTCAAAGCTAATGTGGCTGTCTGAAACAAAAATGTATTTCAGTGGATAAAAGTCAAAGTCAAAAGTCTTTCATTTCTAAAATAAGTGAGCTTGGTCCGTCTTTCTTTGTGAAATAGAGCGTCTCAAATTTATAAAGAAATCACATTAAGAGGGAGTAATTCAAAAAAAAAAAAAACGTATGTGACTGACCACACCATTGTTGCCATACCTTCTACATGGTAGAAATACGTATGTATAAATAGTAAATGTTTAGCGTTGACCCATACTTCCAATATAAAAATTTTCCAAAAATATCTGGTAACACGGTGGAATAGGATGTCATTAGAAGCGTTTAATACAGCACAAACAATGGCATTATTTGTTATTCAAAAACACATAATTGTACACGTGACACACTCCATGAAAATCGGTTTTCCTCCTGTCTTATGGTTTTTTGCATTATTTTGTCAGTCAAAACGTAATGTTAGACAAAAGGCAACCCAAGTGTACAAAAACACAATAAAAAAAATACTGCATGTTGTGAATCATCCAATACTGTCACATTGGCTGGAGATGAGTCATGTGATATGAGCTCGGAAATAAGAGAGACAACATTTCTGTGAACAGGGATTTATTTATGAGTTCAATACCTTTCCTTACAACCACTAAAATACTGTAATTTCCCATCATTACAAAAAAAAGAGAAACAACAAATGGAGGAATTAAGTCTGGTTTCCTGCTGATTCTGGTAATCGTCCTTTTCTGGTGAATGGATGGCAGAGGGTTTCAGTAGCTCTGAATATGGTACAGACAATACCAATGAGTGAAAAACAGCTCCACGAGTCTCTGTGTTGCCGCTGTTGATTCCAGACCTGCAGGAGTTCCTCTGACTGTCTGTGACTCAGAGATGGTTCCTCTGATCACCACGTTATGTGTGGTGTTGGTTGCTGCCTTCATGGGCTTCGCTCCCGGCTTGGCTTGCAACCTCCATTGATCCTGACACAAGGAACTGTTTTGTAATGACGGGACATAACAAAATTGACTCCCCGATCCAGCACCGGACAGCTCCCAAAACCTCCCTTCACATTTGTGAAGCACATTGTGAGCTGTTCTTGGTCCTGATTGGCCACATGCTCCTGTGCCACACCCCCTTAGACTCAGTAGCTGGCAACACCAACTTTAGCAGCAATAACTGCAACCAAACACTTCCTCTACTTATTAATTCATGTCTCACAGAAGCGTAGAGAAATTTTGGCAAACTCTATTAAAAACTGACCATGAATGCAATCATCGTCTCTTCCCTCTCAATTTAATAACATATTAATATTGATTTAATTATGTAAAGTTTGTAATTAATGCTATGTCAATAGCTGCACAATTTTTCCGAGTTGTCACAATATATTTTCTAACATAAAGTAAAATCTCTTGAAACTGAATTTCAGAAGCTTTATTGGCAAGTTTTTCTCAGGTACATGAGAATCTAAACATTTGACAGTGACCAAAGCGTACAGCCTCAGTTGTTGAAAGCTAATTCTCTCTCAGCTGCTTGTTTTTTTGCCCTCAGTCTTAAGTTGTTTAAAATTCATTCTGAAGTGCATGTTCGGCTCAGTAATTGTTCCTCCAGCATTTGGAGAAAAAAAAATAAGACATCAATATTGCAGTATTCCAAAGCTTCTTGTCAACACACAATGTGCTTTACAGCCCTGAGGTATATGTTCTGGAAGAAAAAAATAATAATATTGAAGCAGTTTCAATATCTCTTTCCCTTTGAAGATTGAACTTTGACTTGAAACTTGCCTGCAGACCTCGTTTTGTCAAGTACCTGTGGAGTGTGTTTGTTGGAGGTAGTGTTTCGTGGTTATTTGAGTCTATCATGCTGATGTATGAAGCCCCTGTGTACTAAAAGTGAAGAAAAATTCTACTTTTGTAAAAACCGGCTTGCTAGGCCTGTTCTTTCCACTCAAAAGGCCCTGAGGATGCAGACATCTCAAATTATTATATAGACCGCCCAGCCAAAAGGAACCCAATAACAGCTTCGCAATGTCAAGTTTTTGACATCGTCAGAGGTCGTTGGTCGTTCACTTATCCATTTGATGCATATTCAAGCAACGTACTCTGTCCATGGAAGCATGTGTCTCTTCACATCTTTATGTGAAAGCATAATTCGGAGACTGAAATGCTCCAGTCACCAGCTTGAAGTGGAATTATTAAGATAATTAAACTGGGGATGAGAAACATGTTGATGAGCGCCGCAAGACAAGCCTGCTTCAGCGTAACTGCCCGCCATATTGCACCAGCATGGGACAGCGAAATCTGTTTTGGAGAATATTTTCACGCGAGAGGATTACATGCAGACACATCTTAGAAATCATGCATCATTTCTATCCTATTGTACATGATTATTTGCATGTGATAATTAGCATATTTACTTAATTGACATATGCATTCGTCATATAGCAATTACGTATGCAGCCACAAAGTCATGCTATTTTCATGATTTTTTTTCTTTTTCCAAATGTATCTTGTTTGCAACACAGAAAGACCTTTGGGTAAGACAATACTGAACTAGATAAAAACTTGGTTGGGCAGATTTACCATTGAATTGGTCCTTGAACACAGAACATAACCCTTAATCCAGAGGGAGAGGCTGCTGGCCTCATTCTTAGCTTGTAGGCTGTTCACACACCTCTTTACTGTGTGTCTTAGGGGGTGTGTCACAAAGTAAGACCATGGAGTTAGACTGCTGTTTATTTCTGTAAATACCATTCTATGAAGAGAGCTTGATTTCCTGTTCATTAAATACCAACACCAGGCATCCAGCTCAACAAACTTGCTTGCATTGCTTGCGTCAAATGTTTAATCCTACCTTGAAATGAAACTAATTTCAGAACTGAACATTTTGTGATCTTAATCATTTAGACCTGTGAAGGATTTAGGTATTTAGGAACAGACTACATTTCTAATTAAAAATAAAAATGTTAGTTTGTGAGAACAGAAATTTTGTAAAATGATTCTTGTTGAGTTATGATTGAGCTGAAATATTAAAAAATAGGATTGGCAATGAAAACATTAATCAGAAGGTTAGCCTATCCTGCTGGGTTTGCTACCCTTGGGCCATCCTGTGCTAACATTGCATATCTGTATTTATAGAATCCTGTTGATGGGGGAGATGACCGATCCCCTTGAGATAAGAATCTAAGCATAAATATAATTTGCCAAACAGTGAGAAAAGTGTTCCTTGCCTTAAACCTTTTTTGAATATTTTATTATGTTCCCTGGCCTCCATAGTTTAAGGTCTCTTAAAGAACACCTCTTCACCATTGCAGGTCATTCCAATAATTAACATTAGGCTAGCACTACTTTTGCTTTTGCCTAGATCACTGCTTATTTTTTTAGCTTTTTGAAAATGTATCTCCTTTAATTGTGACATGTTATTTCTATAATACTTTAAACCTTTTTGAGAGAGGGAAAAGGTCTAGCAAGATAACTAAATAAAATATTCTGTCATTCTCATTTTTAGCCATGTATGTAGGCCCTATTTTTGCATAATGATTTTTGGATTTTGCGATTTAAACAGGTCACTACAAATCTAGTAAGTGAAAATGTTACATTGGAGTAGGTTTACATTTACCTGTTCAACACTTTCTCTATCACATCTTCAACAGAAAACCCCAATTAGATGCACAACTGCTCCAGAGAACTGTACCTCTTATTGCACCTGCATTTCGTTCAGTGACAATCAGCACACCCTGGACATTTATTAATAAGGATATAATGTGTCTTTGTGATCGTCTAAGCAATTATAAATCCCATCGGTATTGCACCGGCCTGTCACTGTGCAGCAAATGTGTTTTGTTAACATATTTAAAAATAACGTGTTTAATTGATACATTTTCTAGGTTGCAAATAGGATGCAGGACAAGAAAAAAATATGACATTATATTCCTCACCCCCACAAATTATGTGGTTTTGCCACATGGAGTCCTACAGAGATGCAAAGACACTTTTTTAGTATTGAAACGAATAATTTAACTAAGACCAGCTGTAGGATGGCTTTATGAGGGAATGGGAAATGATTCTCAGATTTATTTCATGTTATCCCCAAGATACACCCATATCTAATTACACCATGAAATCTAGCCCTTTTGATTTGTAAGTTGCAAAAATGGACATGGACACACCATAAAAGAACTTGCACTACATGCCATTGCCTTAAGAAAATAACTTATAATCAATTTTTAATTTGATGCAGAAGTGTTTTTTTTTCTGTAGTGTCACCTCATACAAAATGTAATCTTAGAACAGCAAATGCCCCATGTGGACCAGACTGTGGTCCCTTTCAAATGCCCCATGTGGACCAGACTGTGGTCCCTTTCATAATATGCCCTGAGTGGACCAGGCTTCTCACTTTCCATTTTTAATTTGATGCGTGGTGGTAGAAGTGTTTTTTTTCCCTTTCAAATGCCCATGGACCAGTAACTGTGTCACCTCACATTGTCCCCTGAGTGGACCAGGCTGTGGTCCCTTTCAAATGCCCTGAGTGGACCATGTGAGAAGACCTCATCCCATGTCTTTGTGATAACCCTTTCAAATGCCCCATGTGGAGCTGGTCTGGCATTATTCAAATGCCCCATGTGGACCAGACTGTGGTCCCTTTCAAATGCCCTGAGTGGACCAGGCTGTGGTCCCTTTCAAATGCCCTGAGTGGACCAGGCTGTGGTCCCTTTCAAATGCCCCATGTGGACCAGGCTGTGGTCCCTTTCAAATGCCCCATGTGGACCAGGCTGTGGTCCCTTTCAAATGCCCCATGTGGACCAGGCTGTGGTCCCTTTCAAATGCCCTGAGTGGACCAGGCTGTGGTCCCTTTCAAATGCCCTGAGTGGACCAGGCTGTGGTCCCTTTCAAATGCCCTGAGTGGACCAGGCTGTGGTCCCTTTCAAATGCCCTGTGTGGACCAGGCTGCGTTCCCTCATCATCAAATGCTCCGTCTGCCGTCCGGGAAACGCACCGTGTCTTTTGCCGCAGGGACAGGAAGGAGAGGAGCGTGGCATGTCCCGTCGAGGTTAACGTAAATTAGTTCCAGGCAGTAAATAATCAAACGGTGAGTAGGAGAAGGGAATTGGATTCACCGTTGCGTTGCAACTCAGTCAATCTTCCAGTAGAAAAACCTGCTGCAGCTGTTATTTGTTCTGTCAGGTTGAAAATGCCATAAAATAACCCCCCACCCTCACCGTCTCCAACACTGAAAAAAATTGGTCGTGCAGGAAGAGCAGAATGTGCCACGTGAAAGTTGAAATGCCTCACGGATGCATCACCTACAAAATGGCCAACAAACCTCTTCATGCACACTAATTAGCATCAATTAATCAACCAATCAGAAACAATCAATCTCAATCTGGCCACGATTGGCAGATAGAGTAAAATCAGAGAAGTGGAGAGTAAAGCACATGCACGTGTTTGCAATACTGATGATTTCTTCTCTTGGATCTGAACATATGTTTTTAATATATGATTTTATTAAGTTTTCCCTTCTTTGTGGTCATTTAGAATGCTCAGACACAGCTATGTCAGCAGTACAGTATAACGGATGGTTCTGATTCCTAGGTAAGGCACTGCTGTGGTACTCTTGAGCGAGGCTCTTAACCTGAGTTGCTTCGGTAAAAATCCAGCTCTATCGATGGGTTGTACGTAGAAATGCAAAGTATGTAAATTGCTCTGCTTAAGAGTGTCTGCTAAATGTTAATGTAAAACTATATGCACATCCCCCATGACTGCATTGTGTTGTAGATTTTGGAAGGTGTTATTTTCCACTCTGTGGTTCTCATTTAGAGCGCCAGGGGACTGTGTGTGGCACACGTGGTGTCACAGGTGTCTGAGTGACAAAAGGAGCTGCTATTCAATGATGAGAGTCAGAGCCCAATAGTTCATCCTGCCATCGGTTTGGGATCGAATCCAGACAACAGGGCAAATCACAGCAATAATAAGAGCTGCCACAAATGGAAGGCCCTATTCAAACGTTTCTGTACTGTGTGAATGTGCTCATGTGAATTTCATAGGTGTGGAGCCACACAATAAAATGTCATTTTTATGAATTTACCTTGGAAAAAAAATACATTGCTGTCAATGAATGGCTAGATCTCAGTTTTGTTTGTTTTTTTTTGCCCATCCATCCATTTTGATAGAAGGGACCACAAAAATGTTCAAAAACCAATAAAACCAGGGGAAAATGAAGCGTATATGTCAAGAGGAACAGCAAAAGAGTAATTTAGCTGGAGTGCTCCAAGGTTTATAATTCATCTTGGTACAGGGCACCACAAAGTAACAGAATGTATGACTGAGTGGCTCTCTTTTATTTGGGCTGTCCAGGCTTTCAGTTGTCCTTGTAAACAACTCATCACAAACTCCAAAATTTCTTTCTGACAATATTTCAAAAAGGACCTCCAGCAGCAAAGCGCCTGCTGTGCCATTTAGGCCTTATCTTTCTACAGCTCTGAATTAATTTCTCAGACATCTGGTCTGTTAATGTTAAATGCACACATTTGATGAATGCATTATTATTAATGTTACATCATAAATGAGTGGGTATAAATATTTTTGTCACTTGTATAACTACATTTTTACAAATAACTAGCAAGGGGCTCAGGCAGATTATTCTGATAAAATAGCTGATATTCAGCAGAGGCAAAAGTATGAGATGTGTAATGAAAATAGCTCCTGAATAGCTGTTCATTGCAGTATGTTCTTTCTCATTGAGAATGTAATGAAACATTTTTCAAAAAACTTTAAAAACTGCATTTTTAATGGCAAAACATCAATTGCTTATATCAGCAAGGGATCCACTGGGGTTTTTTGGAAATTGATGATGACATCAGACCAACCCATCTGCCCCATTGGTCAAGCTCTGTTAGAGACAGCTCAGATGCCCAGGGTTGTTTCTTAATTAAAGTTTTAAAAGAAGAAAAATTAAGTATGGTGTGTAGAAACAGCCAGGAAAGCCATCCTGTTTCACATCATCTTTCCCATTCTGACCAAACGTGATTTTTATTCTCTGGGGTCTGGTGAGGTCGCTACCGCTGTGAAAATGGCAGTGGGAGAAAGTCCTGGAATTACATCAAACAGAAATGCCTGGACAGAACATTCCGGATCTTCATCCTCTATTGTATGGCATTTTACAATGGTTTTACCATGAACATGGATCGATATTTTCCCTTCAGCATGGCATCATAAGTGACAAGATCATTATTATTGCATAGTTTTTTTAGAACAATATATTTGAGTTGCCGTTCATCTAACCATAAGTACACTCAGTTTTCTGAGTCGCTCTGGCTGAGGGGATCTTTTAAATAATACATGTAAACATTTGAAAGAAACAGATCAAAGTTTGTTGGGCTCTCACTGCGAATATGCAAAAACACCCAATTTCTTCTGTAACTACAAGCCTCTCAACACAGCTTAGTTGCGTGAAACTATGAAGTAGAACTATTGGGCTCTGATTCTGGAGGGTGGATATCCAGCAGGTTCTCACGCTATCTCGAAGCCTCACAGTCTCAGAATTCAACTTTAATCAGGTCAAGAATAAAGCTAAATTATTACGTTTGTGCCTGGCGGTAAGAAAGCCTACAGACACCGTAGCTCACCCAGGATCCGAGTTAAGGAGCTCATCAAGCATTATAGTTATCCAGGACTTGTTTTGAGTGGCCCCTTAGGACCCCTGGGTCCTGAAATATCCAGCTAATTTTGGTAAATATTATAAGGGTAATCAGGCATGTCCATGAATTTAAACTATACCTCCAAATCACAGGAACACTCAATGACTATCTGTGAACTACAGCAGCCAGCTTTACTCCAGCATGTTTTCCAGAGTAATATCGCTAAGCTTTATGTTTTGCAGTAGACCCAAGCCCTCATTGGCTCAGTGGAATCAGTGATAAGCAGCCATGCAGACAAACAGTGTACCCAACCAGGACAAGTGCTGGAAAAAGCTGCCCTTTCCTTTGTAATGAGAAACATTACAAGTGTTGCAATTAGTCCCTTTGTTGACAGCCTTACTTACATTCTTCATTATTCATGTGAACTCCGTTGTGAACTTGTGGGTTTTTGACAATAGCTCAAAGACACATGTACTATACTTACCAAGGACAGGTGTAGGGAACACAGACTGTATTTAGCAGGATATAAACCATAAGATTCTAGCACAATGCAATCAAAAAGGGTTTAATTTCTCAGGGAGAAGTAAGATTTATGAGGAAAATAGCAGTATCAGTTTGATTATGCAGTGTCTGTATGGCAAATAATTTCCTTGCACATATACACACAGTAGGTATGAATGAAGAATTAGCATTCAGTGGGTAAGTCCTTGACTGTCGTCGAGCGTCAAGGTCACCCCGAAAGCTGTAGATTTATGAAACCGACCCCTCTCTCCTACCAAGAGCTAAAACGTTATTTCATAGACTAACACAGAAAACCACACAGAAGGCCTTGTGAAGTCCAGGACAGTAGGATATTGTCAGCGAATGTTTGAATTTCCTGGAAGTCATGCGCGATGTGCGACTTCGCTACCAGTCACAATATTCAGCCTGACAGCGGGGACCGCCGACCTTGCAGAAATCGTTTGTCATTGCTTTGATGCAATACGACACCTGCTTCATGTGCCAGTTTCCTAACTAAATGAGGCTGTTATGGGCTCCTAAAGTAAATTATGGCTGAATAGAAAACAGAGGGAAGTGAATTTTTTAAACTTGGGTTTCCCCTTTATGCCAAAAACAGTTGGGAGACAACAGTTTTTCTCAGCTTGATGACATGCAATAGGCTGCACCCAAATGCAGAAAAGCTTGCATAATAGACAAAATATTGGAAACACCCAATGGAAAAGGAACTATATTTTACATCAGTAATTTTTCAAAAAAAAGTTGTGTTTCATAATAATGTCAGAACCAACTAGCAATATGTTTCTATGGTAACATTAATGTCCTAAATTAATTAATGACATTAATGTGTCCAGGATACAATGTCAAAAATCATGACGCATTCACCAGATAAGCAAACATTAATTAAAGATTTTATCACCTCTGAGAAAAAAAGGAAAAATAAAAACTGTATCTTAAATCACAGTTTTCCCCTATTTTGTATCATACACGTGGCATTATCAAATAAAAGTTGAAAGATAATTAAAGTTTGAAGTTTTTGATGTACATTTTTACTTGAGCAAAACTTTACTGCTAATGTTTCTCTGATAAATTCACATGCGTAGAATATAAAATACAATTCTGTTGACAGAAATAGCAGTCTCCATCAATATTTGAATGTGTTCAAACTGATGTAAATTTCAGCAGGTCTTTCCACTGCCCACTGCCCTTTTCTATAATTGCATGGGCAGCCATCTTGTGGGTGTAATTGGATCCTGTTATAACTCACCAATGGGACAATCCCACCCCAAAATAATACAAAGACATTAGCCATTTTAGGTTGTCTGGTGCACTCGATGGTACTAACATTGCTTGTTCTAGATGTTCCCATATTCAGACAATAACACCCGCTTACATCCTGACATGTTCCCCACCCTCCTCGATCACCAGATATAAACATCATTAAACCTTTATGTGAAGCTCTGGAATGAAAAGTGCAGAGTACATTTCCAACTCCTTGTGAGAGTTACAGGCTTTCCTTCTTGAAGGATGGCTGAATTTTCCACTAAAACAGTTATATACATATATAACAGAATTCCAAGAAGGAAATAAGCTAGTCTAAGAATGTCCCAAGTCCTTAGTAGTTAACAAATATTGATACAACAACAGGTGAAATAGGTCACTAAACCCATGGTTTGGTGCAGATCCATAATTTCCATTAAGAGCACCAAGGTTTTTTTTTTTTTAAGTTTTGAAAAATTCTGAGTTACAATGGCGAAGAAATAAAAATGGTTACTTGTGAAACCAGGGGATGATCAGGGCTTTCAGCAGTGTTTCTGCTTTACCGAAAGATGTTAGTTGTCACTCTGCTGACAGCGAATCAAATGCACCCTCCACCTACTTTCTCTGCTTTTCTCACAGATATCTGCTGACTGGCTCAGCACGGGATGCAGGCAAGAGGAGACAGCCTCCCCTTGATATTAACTCAGGACTAATGTCAAATTTGACATCTCAAACCAGATAACATTAAGCTTAAACTTTTGTTAAAGTTCCATTTATGTTAACATTAAGTATAGTAGTAGCTTTCAACCCAATGTTTTTCTTGGGGGTCATGAACCCAAACGCTCTAGAGAAACCTTTTCCTTGAGGTCATGACCTATGTATTTTTTTAACAGTAGTTAAAAAACGGCCTTGCACTTACCTTGATGTTTTGGAGTCTTGGTTCGATTGGTTTTGGATACAGCAGAAAGATGCGATGCACACAACAAACTTGGCTTTTGTGTAAACATGTAAAATAACAAGTGGCTCACGGGCCATAGCAAGCCTGCTGAGAGCTTAGTCGGGAATATAAATACTTAGTTATGGCCAATTTTTAAATGTAAACACAAGCTTACGCAGCTCCCAAAAAAATGCTATATGTAAGTGATTGTGAAATCAATGTGGACATTGCTTGTCCCTATAGACTTTCTTTAAAATGAAAAAAGACAACCTTCAACATCTCAGGTCAGCATCAACATCAATTTTAGCGTATCATGTACAACAATATAAAATTTAGTCTAACCTAGTTTATGTAGGCTTATGTCTATGGCCATACGTGTAACTGTGGCTCAAGTAATTCTTTAGGAAATTCAGAATCTGCTGTAAAAGGCTGCTTATATGTATGAGGGAGACAAAGGTGCAAACTAGCGAAAAATTGCCTGACTTGCCTGACCTGGCTTTTTTTTTTTTTTGGTTTTTGAACAGCCAACATTATTCCAATTTGTACCAGGTCATGACATACACAAACATAAATCTTAAAAAACAAATAACACAGTCACATGCAGGACACAGGACTATGTGAAAAACTAAGGGCTGCATTCAGATCTGTGCTACACTCACCATTGAAAGAGCGGAAAATACACTTAAAATACAGACTGGATTCAGGCTTAAGTGGCCAAGTCCATCATACAAAGTCAGATACTACTATGGAATTCTTATATTTATTCATGTCAAAATGCATTGTAGATGGTGTTACACACTACTGACCATGCCCCCTATTGGTCAGAATACCACATTGAGCACAATATGCGGCAAAAATATAATTTACGTGACTTCATTTTCTTTTTTGCAGTCATCTGAATGAAGTAGGCTGCCAAAAAATGTAAAGGAAAAACCCTACTATTTATGCTGTATCTATAGTAATTGCACAGTAATTGATGGAGTATGGCTATATGCATACTGTAATAATATTGTAGAGAGAATTATAAATATGTTAATTTTAAATGTATCATGTTTGAATATATGCTATTAAAAGCATACATATTCATAAATAATAAATACGGTAAATAATTATGTATGCCCTTTACAGTATACATAATCCCTACATTTTTATTTCATTTGAGTACTTTGTGTGTATATATGAAATACATTTTGTTCATACAGACATTTGATATCCTGTCAGTCCTGAACCAAAGCATACATTATTGACAGTCTTCCCTGTCACTCATTTCTATTTCAAATACGGTAATATTAAAAATGTTAATGCAAAAAGCAAAAAAAAAAAACAACATGGCTCTTGCAGCTGTTTTGTGTTTTCACTGGGTTTACATTCAAGTAGCTGAACAGAAATTCAGATCTTTGGTGTTTTTCCCATGAGCGGCCTAGTTTGGAAGGTGAATCACAGTGCAGCAGAAATTATTCAACACTCCTGAGTCCGTATCAAAAGTTCTTTTTCCTCTGAATAGTTTCATACAAGTTTTGGGGGCTGTTTTTCAAAAACTTTCACAGGCAGACGTTTTGAAGTTCGGATAAGATGCAGTCTCATGCAGACGGACGATTCAGAACTCAAAGATCAAATCAAGACTGTTCTGATTAAGATGTCTTCGTTCTTGCAATTCAGACTGACTCTTAATCATGACTAAATGTTTCAGTTGCCTTTTTGCAGGAGTTAGACACAGATACCCGTTACTGTGAGATCATGTTCACCCTACAGCACAAGTACTTACTTTAACACTGCCATTAATAAAATGTATTATAACTGAAAACGAATGACCAAACTAAAGAGCCACATAGGAAACTCTCACCTGCCATAAAGACAAAGCAAAGACCTCATCAAATTCATCAAATTAATCCTCAATACTTAACAAAAAATAACTTTTTAAATAAAGATGTTAATGTGTATATGTGGAACAGGACCCATTTAAAAGTAATTATTCATTAATGTATCTCTAGTGCTGGGCGTACAATGTTTCATTTTCAGAATCTTACATCGGAGAGTTTCGCACATTTAAAGACCATTTTTCCTGCAAGATATTGTCACCTCATAGTGTGTTGTTGCCCCTCTCACGCTACATGAGAGAATCGGTGCTGAAAAAATCGAGAATATTTGATATAATTTGGGGAGTTTGTGACACCTCAAAGACTGGATCATCTGTGCCAACCATCGTCACTGACGAGCCGGCAAAATGAAGATTTCGTATTGGCCCACAAAACCCTAATCAGCCTAAATTTTGTCTATCCATGACCTTGAGGTGCATCCCCCTATCTTACCCTACTGATGTGGTGGTAAAGGTAAGTCATGTTCTTATTTCTAACACTGGAAGAACATCTATCTCCTCTCCAAATGAAGTGCAATGAAAACCGGAATCAGGTCCACAAAGTGGTTCCACATATGTACTGTCATGCCTTTGAATGTAACAATTCACATAAGCGGAATTCATGTAGCTGTATCTGTTTATCTGTTTCAAGTGTTTGTTGTTTTTTTGTGCGATGAATGCACCTTCTACAACTTCACATTTAGCCCTCTACAATTTCCATAAAACTTCTCAGCCTCTATTTATGTGAGAATGATGATGGAAATGCACCTGGAATCGCAAATGTTGTCCTTTATAGGTGGAATAAATCTTGCCTCAAACATTAACCGCAGTCAGATTTTTAGTTCTGCTTATTCATTACCATTTTTGTCTATCCAGACCAGCTCTTAAGTCAAATGCAGACTCTATATCTTATTATTAATGTCTGTACATGAACAGATAGGAAAAACAAGTCAATCTCCAATTAAACACATTTTTGTAGATTTTTGTGCAGTTCCCCATACTATGACTAAATTGTGCAAATAATAATTATTGGTAATGCAGCTTGAATTCAGTTAAGGACTCCAATGTAGCTTTTAGTATTCTGCTTTTAAAGTAGTGGCTTTTTGAGAATATCTCTACAACTGTCAGATTGTTTAAGGTAGTTGTTACATGTGCAATACAAATATTCAGGCAGAAATCAATTAAGTGGTTACTTTCCTAAGAAAACAATCATGAACCAAAATATAGAATCTATATTATAGAATATATAACAGTATTTCGTACTGAGTTAATATAGATACATTCCATGCAGTCAAGCTGTTGGTGAAAGTGAGAGAAAAGGAGAAATACCAGATCTTCTGCAATTCTTTGTTGCGTCAGAAAAGCATCGGGTTCAGAATGACTATATCATCCATTTCAGCCTCATTAAATCGCGCTAACTGAAGCCAAGCTGATGGTTTCAGCCAAGTCTGAAAGCACAGACACATGGCTACGGGTGCTTGCATACAACATTAACGACAGCCTGCATGACATATTTCCAGGAGCCCCTGTCATTGGCCTACTTCCTGTTTAATGCTGTCAGTATGTAACTTTGCACCTGCTGAACAGGTGTGTCAGCTTCCTACTGCCCCTAAAGCAGTCTTACATTATTATTATTATTATTACTATTATTATTATTTATTATTATGACATCAATTATTTATGTGGGGGAATGAATAATTAATTATGTAAATGTGTTCATATCTATTTGCATGATAACTTGCTGAGTACACTCAAGCCGTGTGCCCTGTTTTGATGAATCTTTAAGGCGCCCCACCCTGAGGCGTAGTGATTTGGAGTTCATCAGCGTGCGCCGTTTCTAACGACTCCCGTAAAAAAAAAACTTCAAAGAAATCTCATCAGGTATTCTTTCAGACATTTCTATTCGCCTGATGCTCCACCTGCCCCCACAAACCCCCCCCATCCTCCAGCCCACCCTGCTCCCATCCTTTACGCCCCCCCCCCACCAACCCGTCCTCCATTTTTTGACGCACGGCAATGAATTATTTCTCTCATGGAAGAAGGAGACTCAATGTCTTACTCAAAGGATGTTATTTAGTTATCTCTGGGAGAAAAAAATGACAGCTCTGAAACATGGCTGCGAGTTCCCAGCTCAGGCGGCGGTTTGCTGTCAGCTCAGCAGTCCGATGTGTAGAGGGGCCGGAATATTAAATTAAAAAGGCTATTAAATAAATTTCACTACAAGTTATTTCCAGGGTAACACCACCAAGGCACACAATTGTGGGCTTTTTTGCAGTCAATTGCTAAGTGGATCTGGGAGTTCAGTTATGCAAAGCAGTGACAGTCGGTGGGAAAAATGGTATCTCAGTAGAAAATATGATTTGCCATTTTCCTGCATAGGTGAATGTCTAAGTAGAGGAGTTCCTAACAGTCCATTTCTGTGACAGAGTAGCTTTGATTGACGTGAGAAATCTGGATAATAGAAGATACAGCGCGCTATTTTAATGGTCTAAGCTCACGGTGCAAAATAGAGCACATTTCTTGAAGGAACTGCTGCCACGTTTATTCGAAAACTATGCGGCATCAATTTCAGTCTGGTTGAATGCAACACTTATGTGACGGCAACCGCTGCATTCCAAACTGCTATAAAATGAACTTTGTCCTGACAGGTATCGCACAGATATGGGTTTTCAAACAAACTATAGACCAATTATTCAGTAAATTCTCCTATTATCGTGCCAAGAGTTTGGACAGTCATAGTGTTTAGTACTGTTTCTGTGTGGTTGTGCGCATGAGCATGTAGTTTTGTGTTTATCAGGGTATATATTTTAAACACTGTTTAAACAGATGTGTTTATTTCATTCTAAGAAGGTTATTTAACACTTTCTGTGTTAAAAAAGAAATGCATGTGCTACATAAGGTCTAATTGCTGTATTAAATATTCATGAGCACTTCATAAATATTCAAAAGTTGTGTTGCGAACAAAAAAGACTAGCACAAGAGGTACTGTTACCATCCATTTTAAGTAACTAAGCTGATTTGTGTATTTCATGGTGAAGCTATTTAAAATGAACAGTGAGATGAATAACTTAGAGTAAGTTGAGCTCCAAACTAACTGCAGTCTTAAACTGCAGTCTAAGAGAAAAGAGGTTAGGATTCAGAAACTTTTCAACCCCAACAAACAAAAGAAATATGAAAAGAAATAAAGTTGGTCAACCTTGGAATCCGAAGTTCAGAGTTGCTGGTAGAACAAAATTAGACTCAGGGCTCATGACTGCATGCTTGGGAAAGGGGCACTCTCTTTTGCTCTGTCAAACAGCGGGGTCTGGTGATGGAGGGTCACGTTACCATATTCAGAGAAGGGACATCGCATGAGCGAACTGCGGACTTCTGATTGATTATACACTGGAGTGGGAACCAATTCTACCAACTCCCTGTGGGCCCCACCTTGGGGAAACTTCCACTGCAGCACCTGCAAGCTCGCCTTTTGACTGTGAGAGAAAGACAGATAATATTTTTTTTCTACTAGGAAGAGAAACGAGAGCAGGCTGCAGAAATGCCGAGGGCTATGGAAGGACACATTGGCTGTGTTTTCACACCATTCGTCAAACAACAATGTTTTATGTGGGCCTAAACTTTTCCCCAATTTCAAAACCTCCATCACTGCAGGCATATTTTGTACAAAAAGCAGTTTGTTCTTGAATTATACACCAATATTCAAGTGTGAATTCTCAGATATGAATCCAAAATTGTTGGAACTTTTCAATTTATTTTAAACGATGTTGCAGTAACAACTTTGACATGTGTTTTATGGCTCTTATAAAATATTAATACTCAACAAAGGGTAGATTTACAGTTTATGCATAGCATTGACTAATGAAAAAGTGCAAATCTTGTATAGTCTAAGTTGACTGAGCAGTTTTGTTGTGCAGTGTTGTCAGAAGAGTCTATTGTGGATAAAAGGTAATGAAGAATCTGAAGATGATGAAGCTTCAGCTGACTTACAAACTTATACAGCCAATGTTCTTTTACTTGCAAGATAAATTGACACTATATTTTATTTGATGCAAAGGTGAATATATAATATAAACTATTGCTTTGTGCTATGAATTTTTTCAATAGAGGGGGTATGGCTCTAATATTTGTGGATCCATACAAACATATTGTTCCCATACAAACTCTTGTTTATGAGTCAAAGTTAAGCTCAATGAGAGTTATTTTCAGCTGAGATGTATTGATCCGAGCGTGAACAGCAGTTGAGCTGGACTTTTTAACAAGGGATTCGGGTTTCCAAACGAGGCATCGCTTCTTGCGGTCCTCATCGAAGACGCTCGACTTCAGTGGATACCCGGCCGTACGGATTGACAGAATGTGTCAGATTATGATCTGCGTAAGTCACTCTGGATGAGAGCGTCTGCCAGGTGAATGAATAAATGAAAGAGAGAAGACAAAAGGAGAGCTGTGCTTTGGGGAGGAATTGGTCGGCCTTGATGATTGGCTAATCCTCCACCATTCCTTTCATTGGCAGAGGCCATAAGGCTACCATTGACGGGGCCCGGGTGGACAGGAGAATTCTAAAATATGAAACAGAAAAACAGCCAGCGCACCAAAAACAGACTGAAGATTTCATATTTCCGGGCACAAGAAAAGGCTACCTCCACATTCTAATTTCCACTCACTTCATTTCATGTCTAGGGGACTATGTTTTACATACTGGCATTACTTTTCATTTTGAAGACTGGCCAATGTAATACAGAGATATCAATGTCACAGTGCAGATTGGATCTGAAGAGCAGCTCCCCCCTGGTTATCCCTGGTTTGGTCTACTGAATATCTTAGTGGGTGACGATGCTGTCATCCTGTTGGCAGCGTAGTCAGGTAGCCCCCGCCCTTCCCCGCCTGCTTATGTCAAAATGCCCGTCTTGTCAGTTCCTTTGGCTTGTCTCTTTAGCGTCCATTCAGGAGCATGGCAGGCGGGCGTCGTGGAGATAGCCGCTAGCCTACCTCCCAGCGGACGGCTGTCTGGGGGAACGGAAAAGAAGTCAAACACCGGATTGACATCCAGCGCTCTTTGACCCTCTGATGGTTCAGGGCGTCCACACAAAACATCGAGGCGTCTACTGCCATGACGTACAAAGGCTCAAACACTGTTCAAAAAGCTATTCTTAAACTGTCTAAGATCGATTGTTACACTAGGACATAACCATTTCTGCAGTGCTACACAGGAGCATCTGCTAGATAGGCTTAATGCAAAGTATCCATCAACCTCATCATTACAGTTGCTATAATTGTAAGCGAGGGAAGAGGGCCAAGGATATTTTCCTCTTATTCTTACATCTGGGATCATTTTTTACTATGCACCCTGGCATTGTCCACCCAACCACCTGCACCTGAGTAAGGAGCACTGAAGCTGCAGAATAGAATAATCTAGCCTGTGCTGGTTCACCCCACTGCAAGCCGCGGTGAGGAGGGCGACATCTCTCAGTGACGAGCATTCAGTCCTTGTGCTCAGTCCTGGTGGAACGAGATCGACTGTGCCCCCCCGTGTGGTCTGCCAGCTCAAGTCGGCTCATATCATAGATCAGACATGATTCTAGGTTGCCTTGGTTACAAGGTTTAGCCATATTGGGCCATAATGCCATTATATTTAACATCAACTGCAAGGAGAGAATAGAGTTTTTACTACATGTTCATTTGGAGTGTTCATAATATGGTAGCAGTCCATACATTGTTTATGGGATCTAACAGGTTACACTTCACATTCATCATATATTAGCTTTTGTTTAGATGAAGTCAGTGAAGACCAACCCTGAAGATGGGGCAAACGTGTCTCTCACATTGCTTAACCTATAGCCTTATGGTCACTGATTAAGCACTTACTAATTTATTAAGTCTGACATTGAAGGAATATAAACTCTAAAAGTGGTTGAAGAATTCCTAACATTCCAAATGGTTTCCTGTCTGAATCCAAGGCCTTACTGAAGGAAATCCAATCTACTCCTCAGGCTGTTTACCGAATAATTACCATTAGTTTACATCGCAATAATCATTTAACATGTAACGCCTATTGGAGCTTGAAATTAGGTTTAGGTTTTCTTTTTTTTATAATCTGGGAGCTAAAGTCAATAAGCGTTTGAAAAACAAACCCCAGGGGAAGTGTTCAGTTGGACAAACGAAGCACTCTTCAGTTGAAGGGGTTTCTACAAGGTTGATTTATAAACACTTAGCAAATATACCCAAACACTTTAGCTGGTTTTATTTTAATGAAAAGGTCTCCAGATTTCACAGTATATTAATGTTATTATTTTCCCCAAAGGTGACTTAATGAGGTGGTTATTTTTTTTTTTCTTCTTGTCTTTCATCTTGCCCTGCATCTTCATTTTAAATGGAACTTTTTGTCATATGGGCAACGGGAAAGACGTGTCATTTTGGTTATAAATTACAGACTTTACAGATAAAAAAGGTTTTATCAAATCTTTAAATATAAATAATTGTCTTGAAGAACTGAGAAAAACCCACCTGCCCTGGAACTTCGAATTATCTCCCTACTAAATCTACACTTAATCACAGACGTCTTTATTATCAAGTTAACAGAGAAGTACAATTTAGAATGGATTTTATTCTCAGTGAGCTACTGCTGAATGAGACTTACAGGGCCTTTGAAGACTTTCACAAAGAGCTATTGTGGAGTCCTGAGAGAGGGAATGAGAGAGGGAGATGGAGAAACAGAGAGGATGAGCCTTCAGTCTTTCCTTTCACTTTATTTAAGTCCTCAATCCATTTGTTGGACATGCAGTTGTTCAGTTAAGTGAAGATTAAAGAGATCGCTCTGGAGCACAGTACATAAAACCTGAATGCAATCTTCTTGTGCATGCATTTGTATTAGTGTGTCTCTGTGCATGTGTGACTATGTGCGCCTGTTTGTGAGGTAGGGGTAGATTGTGTCGTCCATTTTCTCAGAATAAAGAAAAACATCCCTCTCGTTGCACACTTTCAGTAGTGTCAGTTTATTCATGGTAACGTCCTGCCATTCCGACCTTCATCAGAACCTTCACGTGTTCACGATCAGAATCGCTGCAACAGTAAATAAACTTAAGCCACTACAAGAACACAGTGTGCTAGGTTTTCTATTTATTCACAAAGAAATTTTCTCCTATATACACACATAATCTAAGAATCTAAGATTTATTTATTGTACATTATGTCAATAAATTATAAATTATATCCAAGACTATGCAAGGCTGTATTTCTGTCTCAAAGGCCAAAGTGGGGACACAAGGTTATCACAAGCCACCATTTTGAAGAGAGTCACACATGAGCATTTGGTGGCTATGTGGGTATGGTGACTTGATTATTCGTGGGTGATCTTACCTGAAAAAAGCTCTAATTTTCCACCTGATGATGCCCCTGGTGCCCATACATTCAGTTAGGCACTTTGACTACAGAACCTACATTGCCAGTTCTTATCACATCCATCCCAGAACTGTGGTACTTTCTATTAATTCAAGTGAGTGAAGTGAGAGACATCACTGTCTGTTTTTGTGTAGGGAGGCGTTTATACAGATTGACGAGAGGTGTCACCATTGAGTAATGAGACATATAATGGCCAATTCTGCACAGCCTTCTGGGATTCCTAGCTGTGGCTAGCACTAAAAACAGTAAGGATGTGAGAAAATAAAAACATTTGTAAGACAGCAGTATTGTGCTACTACACTAAGGTACTGACAACACTCACTGCCCATCTATCTTGTGCAGGAGTGGACATTTCTATCGAAACACCTCTAGAATGTCTTCTACATTAAGTTTTGCTTCCACTTGTGTGTCAGTGTTAAGGAAAATGCTCAGTGTATACAGCTCAATCTGTTATTCCTGTCATTATCTGTCATGCTAAAGGCATCTCACTACTCAGATTCCTCACATCTGAGAGCACATTCCACACTCTACATGACTGCAGGTGGAATCAATGAATGGGTCCAAAACATCGAATCAACCCACTGAATGCTAACAAACCTAGCACTGCATTCATTAACTCACTCTTTTTAATTGGAGAAACATAGACCGGTCTGAACTCGAGGCATCCAATGCCAATAACATTAACACCCAAATCTCTGACAATTTTCAGGAAACAGCTTGTTTTAAAAAAGAGGGAAACAGATTTATTTAGCCTGACAGTTCTGCAGTGGTATCGCAGTAAAAGTTTGCTGCCTCCCAACTGGTTTACATAGCACCTCCACCGCACGTCAAACGCAGAATGCAACTGCTTCTAACAGAATCCTCCATCCTGTCATGATGCCGATGAGGCTATTGATTGAGGGTTCACCGTTCACCATACATTTTCAGGTCTTGACATTATTATTTATTATTTACAATTTATGCGAGTGAAGGGGGCCTCGTTATACGGACTGACTTACAGGCCTGTCACTGCGAGATTCCTACAGGCATATGAAGAGGAGGCTGAAAACAAGGGTATGAGTAAAGAAATGCCTGAAACACATTGGCGGTGAAGCATTAAACTAAGAAAAAGTGACACGGAAAATGTATACCCCGATGCTAAAAAACGATCATAAGGAAAACCTTTCATCATCTCACAGCAAAAAGAGCGCAAGATAAGAGCAACCATAAGAGATATTTACCATAGCGATGTTCAAGGTGATATATGCTTCTGCTTCAGTTTTAACTACCGCTGTGGAGTGTTGAGGGATAAGGAGTTAGGATGCATTCGTTTAACGATTTATTTTTGCCCGGCTCATACGCCACTTTCTGGGGGTTTTTCGTCGAAATGCGGTAAGGTATTCACATTTCTGTCACATTAATGGAACCCATGAGGGTAATGGCCTGTGATATAGTACATAAAACACATGTCTTTACCTGCTGTGAGAACATGGATATTGAATTCTCAGATAAAAGTGGTCGGATTTCTCGGTCAAAAAGGTGTTTTAAAGGTGTCAGAATGGTATATCTAAATGGTATAACTATCCTGGAAGCATACATTTTGCCATTCATTGTCATGTCTCAGAGTCAAATAACATGTTGTCAAATGAATATTTATGTTTTACAAAGCTGTATTGCACATATAATCCATTTGGTTGTTGTTAATAATAACAATTATTATTATTATTATTATTATTATTATTAAGTAATTGTTACTAAATAATAAAGTACTTATAAATCTATATTGTACTCAGATATTTCCAAATAAGGAGGAGACAAATAAATTCTGTCATCAATATACAGACATTAATATGGCTTGTAAAAATAGTTAATTTAGTTTATTGTACATTGACATTTGTAGCATATAGCCCAATGATAACAAAAGAAATGTCAGAGAGCTCCACTGACTGTGGCTCCTAAGCCTGGACCCAGCACACAGGAGCAGGAGGTAGCTGAGGAGCGGCAGAAGGACACATACACATCAACACACAGATCAGGAGGAAGGAGAGCCAAACAGGAGCACACAGGAAATGTTATAGGGACTTACATATATGAAGAATATTATTTAAAAATGCCCAAAGATCAGTCCCGCTTCTTTGATGAAATATTTTCAGGAACAAAATGCTCTTCTTATTTCAATATTACCTAAAATTGTGGTAATGCTCCTTCCACAATGGGACAAAATATTAGTGTATGCAGAGGAAGTGTTAAAAGAATAACCTCACAGCTTTAGTGAAATATTTCATAAACACTTGATGAACACAAACATCGATGTACTGACCTTGGGTAATAGTATTTTAAATTTTAATACAAATGGAACAATTGTGGTGTGCAGAGAGTCAAGTTTTGCAATATCACCAGCACCTTCCTACAACCAAATGAAATGTTTCTGGTTTGCTTTGCTGGGAGTGCTCTCTACTCTTGTGGCAAACAAAATGAATGTCAGCACACACCTCAGGGTGTTTTTCCACCTCCGCGTCGTACGCTCATTTTGTATAAGCAATCAAAATGAGACACTTCATCGCCTATTATCCGTTATGTAACAAGCAGCACGTTGAATTTCAGAGGCCTGCATTGTGATGTTCCATCTGGCCTATCCAAACGTCGACAGCACGTTCACAGCAATTTAAAGACCCTCTCTACTCTACCAGAGTGCGTTTTGGCGACTTTCCGATTGAAAAGCAATTTAGACAAAATTGTTGGCATGATACACAGTGTTATCAGCCATGTCTTTAATGGATGTCCATTGTCTCCCAAAAGTCATCTTTCCATGGAAAGGAAAAAGAGGGGGTGGATCGCCTAGAACTGGGAAGGAATGACAACAGAGCTGGCAGCATTAAGTAGTCATTGGTTTTTCCAGGATCATGTGCAAACACGTGTCACCTTGCCAATAGCATCGCGAATCACCTGGATGCGGTGGACTGGGTTCCCTTATACACCGCATTCACACAGAACAGTGTGTTCTCTAGCCAGGCATGCAGTTGCCCACGTGTGTGCAATGAATGACACCGTAAGCCCCCGGGAGCCCAAAGTTTGCGGTGCAGTCGTGTTTCATCTGTTCTTGGCTGTCAGGTGTCATTCTGAATTAAATGCATTCATTGGCGTGTGAGAACTGCATGTACCGCCAAACTTATGGCGGGTTGGAATATATACGTACGGCTGAACCGAGTGGATGCAGGAATGAGCCCCTTTGAAATTTAGCGTGGGCATGACTTTCGAATTCACAGCGCATAAGGACATCCAGCATTAGTCCCCAGCTCGTCTGCCAGGAGGTGACAGATGTTGGTGACAGCTTGGTGGGAGAGGCGTAGTTAATGGTGGCGCTCCCCTCTCGTTTAAGGGCAAATATGTTACCCCTTTTAGCTTATGGACCCCTGGTCTCCATGGTCTACTAAACTTCTGGCCAATCAGATGCTCTTTAATTCACACACTGTGCAAATCAAATATGTATCAACAAACACACCAAAATTTACCAGCAGAATAACAGTTTAACAACTGATGTTCACGGAAACTGAACAATATGCCTTATTACAGAAGTCACCTCTATCTTATCTGTGTGATCCCTGTTCATTGTATCTGAACAGACCCTTAAACTTCATTAAATCTATTTCAATACTGAGTGATATTGCCATGACTGGTCATTGAATTAACCAATCACATTCTGCATTACCGGGCTGATATACACTGAATGAATATCATGGCAGGATAGTTATTTTGTATATGTCTTGAAATAAAAAAATTCACATGTCGATAGTTTTTCAGAAATGTCACATTTTAGGCATACTTGTTCGTGCTTGTGTGATTGATGGAGCGGACGAGGGCCCACAGCCTAAGTGGACACACTTTAACTCTCAGTTACATCACAATAGGGATGTTGAAATAGCGATAAAGAACTGCAGCTTCAGATGTACTTTTGGTTGGCACTACCTTGTGTTAGAGCTACCTCTGTACATTGCCAGATGGAAGAGAGGGGAAGATAGGACCCTTCGACTTTTACAAATCACTTTCATCTTTTCATTTATTGAGGTTCATAATCAATAATAAATCCCATTAAAATCTAGGTGGCAGACACCTGAGTAAAATCTATAATATAGTGACACAGGTAATGCATGCGAAGTTTAATCTTTTACTTGTTTATTAATATTCATATTCTGAAGCCTTGGGTGATCAGCTGAGTTCTTTCTGACACGCCGTGACTGAAAGAACAGTATGTTTCTCGTCTGATTGCTATTAGTAGCCTGCTGTGAGTCAGGTTAAAACCGCACTGCTCCTGTATGCCAGAAACTCGCTGTGCAAGTGTGATTTTGATTAGTAATGCATAATGGCACTCTACTGTACTCATCCCTCATTTCTGGAAAGTTCTGTGCATAACCGAATCGACTCAGCTACTAAATATGGTCTGTTTGGCTGGTTGTTTGCGACACAGTACTTTGTGCTAAAGCTGATTAGACAGGGCACAGTGGATTCATTGATTTCTTAAGTAACTCCCTTCTTAGAATTGAATTGTAGGAGTCTGATACACTCGAGCTGGTGAATCGATACATATTGGTTCTCCAAAAATATTTGTTCAGAAAGAATAGGTCTTTTATGTATTTCATATCATTAGTGTGTAGGCTGATATAAGTTTACAAAAGTTTTGTATCTGCTGTTATTTTTGTATAAAGTACTTTTGTGTCTTCCTATCTTCTCATCTGTACCCAACTTCCTTCCAAGGTTTTTTTTTAATAAGGTGTAAGTTGAAGGTACACAAGATCCAAGCATCAAAATCCAAACATCTGGATCTTGAAACCACAGTAGGTGGCAAAACAACCAGTCTATCAGATTCACAAAGCATATTATTGCAATTTGTAAAACATCTTAATATTACAATACAACAGCAGAAATATGCTATGTATAGAATGGTATCTCAGCTACATCATATCTTGGTGGATATCTTGATCTGTTAAGCAAGGGGAATACCATTTTAGAGTTGCAACAAAATACTAATAACTTATAAATTCAAAATACTTCAGAGAGTCTTTGTACTGGATACAGCATGAGCTGTGACCCAGCCAAACCAGATTTAGCATGGAAAAGTGGACAAAAAGAGAGACATGACTCATATACAATCATATGCAGTTTGTGACACCAACGTCCCAGAGAGAACAAGTATCAGTGAGTTATTGCTTTTATTCCTCCAACATATTGAGTTTAAGTTTGCTGGATGTATGTTCTTTGTTTGAAAACAGCCAGGGGAGAGACAGAAGGAAGTGTAACACATGGGCATATTTGGGGAGCATAAGCGTTCAAAGTGTTCAAAATCACATTTAACAAGTACTGCTGGCAAGGATTCTATTGATCATTGAGCAAAAGGGTTCATAATGCTAACAGTCGCTATTATAGACCTATTGAATGCACTTACGCGCTTTAATGTACTTTTACTTGGAAGTCACTCAGGTTAAGAGTATCGGTTAAATTAATGCGATGTGATATAATGTAATCAGGTCAAACAGCAGGGAATTGTGGTTAGTCTAGACAGGATAATTGGAGGATCCAAGACAAATGCTTGAGTGGGTGAAGAGGAGTGGCTAAAACGTTGTTTTTTTGTTCTTTTTCTTTTTGTTTCTTTTATTCAGCTGTTTGAACTTGTTAAAATTTGATGAAGTCAGTCTTAAAGTCAGCTCAAAACCCAGTGTGACAATACCGTTGCTATTTCGGTAAAAGAAAAAGTAAAGAACTGGTGTTTTTTTCCGGATTTGTCTTTAGGGAAAATAGAAGGTACAGTATATGTAATTTTTTAATTTAAAACTCATACTGTTGCTAATGATATGTTGTTGAGAAATAATCTGCGAGATCAGGTCACCGATGTCATATTCTCTGTGAACATGCCTGTAAAATCACCATTGGTTGTTATGGCAACTTCGATCTCCAAGTCTTGAATGCATCACTGGTTCAAGGATGTGCTATAAATATAGACTCATCTGTAACCTTTAAGTAATTGATTTGAATTACTCACACACTCAGTCACACATAAGTGCAAATTTCCTCAAAGAAAGTTTGATGGGAGTTGTTCCCTTCATTGTCGCTGCACACGTGGGTAAAATGATGTGCAGGACTACTTTTCAGACAAGCTGTTATGTTGTAACTGTAAGGAAACCTTTTATGTGTTTAGTTTGACTGACATTATCTGTTTCTGACCCTTTATTAGAATGTAGTCTATTATATTATCATTAGCATATTATGTTACAATATTGAAACTTCAACACTTTGGTATAATAGGGGAAAAATTTAATGTCCACTACAATTAATGCTATGAACATAGCAATTGCAGGATTTAATTTCAGTGGTCTGAAAATCAACAAAATGTATACTATACACTAAGTTATTATTATTAATAATTACTGTATATTATCTATATTTTAAATATTATATAAATTTCAGCTCAGCCAATTTCCCTCTAATAATTAAATACTTGCCTCAAAACTGATTTGGCCATGTAATCTTTATGTGAACTAGCTCTTGCAATATGGATTTTTAATTTTTTACCATAGTGTATTCTTTAGCAGAAGTGCCAAGACAGGTCCTTTTGCCCAGTAATTTTATTATTGTATTTTATTTATTTATTTTTTATCAATGCCAAGTGTGAGAGTGTTCCAGTGTTTGAAATTAATAAGTCATAAAAGGAATGCGTTCTGTCTTGGTCAGGTTCTACTGTATTTGATATACCAACACCATCAAGATATCATAAATGTATATTAATGGCCTACCATGATGGTTAATTTCATAGAAAAATATGAATGAGATTTCTGTTCAGTCACCTGAAATTAATGTTTAAAGTTCTGCATTGTGGGAAGAGGAAGTCAATCTACACAAATGGACTTGTCTCCAACGCAAGCTGAAAAACATTATATTGTGGGAATGTTCTGGCAACCAAAATTGTTAGATGGGTTAATGGTATATTGCCATTGTAATGACACAAGAGGCTACTGGACCTCTTTCATGTAATAATGTGTAACGTGTCAAATTGTCACTGGCTCACAGGTGACTGAATTCAAAAGCTAACTGCCCTTCAGCTTCACCTCTCACATGAGCGTGGCCGACACAATAGTAACTTCGTTGCAAAACTGTTAATACCAGATTTTATAAAAAAAGACCTTGAAAATGAATTGCTACTCAGGGAGAGATTTCAAGGGTTATAGAAATCAACGGTTCTCATAATACTGCATCATAAATGCTTGTTAACACTCGATCACACACTTGACTTGAGGTTTTTTTATTTTCGCATTGAGACCCACTATAGTTGCCTTTCATCAAAATTATTTCCACCTTTCTCAAAAAATATCCATAGCCAATCTGGAAAAAAAGGGACTTCAGCAGTCTAAACAGCAGTCCAAGGTCCCATTATATGAATGCCTTGGGGAGCTGGTGCAATTTAATTTGGTGTGGATGATACCCCATAAATGAATTGCGAAAGACACTATCTAACTTGCAGAAATGAATGTCTTTCCAGTTCAAGGAACTGTTAACTGGAAATTGCATTGTAAGTATATGCATAGAAATCGCGGGACTTGAGGGGACGCGCCAAGCGAGCGATACAGTAGGAATTTTAATCGATTTCGTCTTGTCTGAAACACAACCTCCCATGAGGCCTTCAGGCTCAGTATAATTATATTCTATGGCTTTGATTTACCTAAAACGAAAAAAAAAGTCCTATTAAAGAATGCTTACATCTCATGGAACCGCAACCTAGGCTGCTTGGTGCATTTCAGAGCCTACATCTGAGCTCTGATTGGTTCATGGATCTGTAACATGAACATAAAAACGGAAAACACAATATGTATTATTTGAGGGGGGAAGGGTGGTTGGTGACTTATCCCTTGTTAAGCTGTACAGTATAATGTCTGTTTAAGATTAAAAAATATATATTCACACTGAGTGGAATGCACAAGTGTGCAAACCGAATGGGCCAGGTGCTTGTCATTCTCCTGCAGATGAAAAATAGAACGCACGGCTTAATCCAATAAAAATGTGCCACGATCATGACTTCGGCTCATAACTTCTGAGAGTTGACATAACTCGCTTATTTTGCATGGTCTATCTGACATTGAGTAATCCTGCAATATTAGCTCCGCGCGGTGATACGTTTCCATCTCCGTGTTGGGATCTCTGAGCTGCGTTTTTTAATAATGTTCTTTTTCATATAGATCAGGGGAGAGAAAGAGAGAGAGCGACTTTTGTGTGAATGATTGTATAGCACATCACAGCTGCCTGAGCTACGCCAAGCCTATCGATACACATCAGCCCGGAATTTTCTGAGAGCAGGTAGCTAAACCACTGATTGTTTGTTCATTCAGTTCATTTGTCGGTCACAAACGAGCGAGAAAGAAGATGTGACAAACCGCCATGCCCACAAATGGCTGTGTGTGCCCTGAGTGTTGACCAATGGCTTTGCATGGGGATGCTCACATCGAACCAATCAGGGCCAATTTATTAATTGGTCATGGAATCTCAGTTGTGCTTGAGTTCTGGGCTCTGAATCTTGTCTCTGGTCCTGAAGGGAAACTTTCAATAATGCCAGAGATCAAGACATTGACATTGATACTGTAGTTTGCATAGCGGACATTAGTAAAATGCAGAGTAATTTCACTGAAATATTTATTCATCCTGAATAATAGAGTACAACAGAACGGTTGCGATAGAATGTGTTTTAATAGACACAATACCCAACACCCAACCCGGTAATTCCTTTTTTTCAACATTGCAATAGTTTAACTGTCATAAAGCATGAAACAACAAAGCACCAAAAGAAACTCAATCAAGCACTCTGTACAAAATAAAGCACTTTAAAGGGCCTATGGGAATGTAATAGTGAGTTTCTGTTACAATAGATGTGGACAAATCAACCCAAGATTCTACTTTCCTCTAGGAGTTGAGCCAAGGCTAGTCACATCATCAAATGCGCAAGGTGCAGCAATCCGTCTGCTTTTCTAGTACAGGAAATAACCGGAATATACTGCATTTTAAGGAATCAAAATGCATTGTCACATTGCCAGTCAGTCTGTTATCTGGTTTAGTGACCCACAGAAATGTAAAATGAATTAAAAAAGGAGGAAAACTATTTGTCACAAGATGTCTAATACACCTGCCTGTAAGATTGAACCTGGGTTGCTCCTTTCCCTGATAACGAGGGAAACTTACAATTAGAGGAAATTGTCATTTTTTTCAGTTTTGTTTGTGGGAACTCCCAGTCCCACATTTCCTTTTGAAAATCAATTTATGAATTTATTATTTAACTAGATATTCTAAGGAAGTTGAGTCAAAAAGAATAATTAATAACCTCAATCTGAACTTAATGAGTTTTAAATTCAGATTGAGGGTATTGTGTTCTTTTTTATTTGTTTTTCATTCATGCATTCATTTATTCCAGTGAACAGGTTGATTGCTGAGTGTAAATAAGTCTATATGCAGTGTGCTGCAAACAATTATCTCAGCCAGTGACAGCAGAATGTGGTTGACAGGTTAATTTCAGATCTACCTGTGCAACTTAAAATGCTAAAAGGCTTTAGCTGTCACCTGTAAAAAAGCAATGCTGCCACTACAGGTAGGGCTGAGCTACAGTTATACTGATGCAATATTATTCATCCTGCAACAGGAGCAACGTGCATGTGTGTGTGTGTGTGTGTGTGAGAGAGAGACAGCAGAGAGCAAGAAAGAGAGAGAAATGTAATGTGTTTTCGTTTTAATTATTCAAACCTTGTTGTTGTTGTTGTTGTTGTTGAAGTTGTTGTCAATTGCTTGCTATAATTAATATACAATAAGCTTTTCCAATATGTACTTGGATATACATAATGCTAATTAAGTATTTAAACTGAAATTGAACTGAGAGAGAGAGTGGGGGAGAGACAGTGTATTATATTGGTTCCAATGGTAATGAGTGCTTCAGAAAAAACTAGTCATGTTACTAAGTTTTCATTTATTTCCTCCCGATTTAGAAGGCCTGTTGCTTGCAAGCTCATTTCTGCTGAGCCGCAAAAGCGTTGCGTCAGAGCGGGGATTCCTCACGCGCAAACAAACGCCAAACTGCAAGCACCCGATCAACCACACCCGTCAATTACGTACAGCAACACGGAGAAAAGCCAGCCGACCAAAACCCTGTGCTCCCGAGCGTTCCTTTGGCCTCAAAACATTATCTGTCAGTCTCAGACAGATGACTTTGGTCTTGAAAATGTAGTCTTACAAATGATCATTTGTTCCGCTAAACAGCAGCCATTTCATTCGTCAATAATATGTTTACCGCATGATAATCCAGTGACTGTCTTCAGCGCTGGGATTTTGCACAATGCAAACTCGGATTGTGCAGTGAAGCTAGAGTACAGGCTCTGAGTCAGACACCTCTTGTCAGACAGACTGGAGTGACAGAGATTGTTTAGGATAAGCGCTCGCCCAACCAATTTCCAACAGAAGCACTTTGCAAATTTGGGCTTGCCACTGAGGCATTGAAAACTCCTGGCACATCTTTCCCAAGAAGTTTACTTAAAAAAAGAAGGAAAAAAACTTTTCTCAACTTAAGACTGTTGACTGAAACTTTATCGAGGCTCTTGTAGGACCACATGCATTGCAGTTTTCCAATAAATGTATAATGGTGTTGTGGGAAACAGACTTTGGCACTCAAGAGACTTTTTTGGCTGTTGATTGCAAGAGGCAAGGTAGGCTACGGTTGAGGCTGTGACAGGAAGGGACTACGGGTTCAAATCCCAGGTGTGATGCGGCTGATTCACCCTTGAGGGAGCCGTTCCGCAGTGCTTCCAGAAATGTCCAGCCCTGGACAAATTAAGCTAATGAAGCTATACAGTTTCTGCCGCAAAAAGGACATCTACTCAGAAAATAATGATGGTGAAAGCATCGTTTGCTTGTTTTTTCATTGTTTCGGTTGGACATAACAACCCATGTTAACCTTATGACATTCATCAGCTTTCAAAGAGTCTTGTGGACATCTGCATCATTTTGCAGAAAGAAAAAAGGCTATTCCATGTATCATAATTGCCATGTGAAAACACCCTCCCCCCCACCCAATTACCTTTGAGTTACCATAACTTTATGTTTTGTGAGATTACAAATATATCTTCAAAAACTGAATGCTCATCATTGTTATAGTTCTGGGCTCTCACTTTTGGCCCCAGCACCCAGAGAATTTTAAGAGCAGTTATGATAGTTCATTTTTTTTCTATCTGTTTTTTTCTTGAGTTGAAGAAGTTCAATTATTTTTATATAAGGCATTAAGCCTGGCACTTTGCCTGACAACAAACCGCCACACATAATGGTGGAAATTTGTCTGCACTATTTTTGATAACGTTTGTTTTCACCCTCTCTCTGAGTTACTGTGACGTTACTGTGACTTCCATCTTCCACCTTTGCTTTTTCAGTGTGGCAATTGAATAGCTTGGCTTGTCTTCAAAAAAGCCACCTTCCCAGGATTGGATTAACACTCCAAATGGCATAGTTATTTTGCTCTCGTTTTACCAAAGGTCGATGTAATTAGTTAAAACGTTTGAAGATTATATGCGACGCGTATTTAATATTTGCTTTAATAACTTCCTGTTTTTGCACACAGGTACAATTAAGTACATATTAAGGAGATTGGAAAAGGCGAGTTGTGAAGTAACATAAATATGAAAAGAGAAATGTTTATTGATTTATCAGTTTTGAACATTTGCTGTACCCTGCGCTGGAGGGGAAACTGGGGGTTGGATTGGGGCTTTGGGTTCATTTAGATTTCAGATTAAAATAGTTTATCTGTGTTCTTATTTCCTCTATTCACGCGATTTAAGTTTTGGGCAATGAGGTTTATTACTTCCTCCAGCCAGTCTACTGCCATTATCCTTGTGTCGCCAATTACAGTCCAGCTCGATGCTGTTATGCTGATGGAATTTGGTGACCTCCCACCTTCACATGTAGCCGCGACCCAAGTAATCGCCCAAGTTATTAATGTCCTAACTGCTCAGTAATTTAATTTCCGCAGTACTCTTTCCTGCGCTGGGTCGGTAAATTGCGATGCGTTGTGCATCTTGTGTCCTTTCCACCGCCGCAGCTAATTGGCCTGGCCTCATTACTCGACTTCTCTCACGGGGGGTTCGGTTCCGTAAGATGCATTGTCTTTCCTTAAAAGCCCCATTAAGCTGCAGGCAAAGGGAGAGGAACTCTCATTAACACACCTATTTCTCAAGCGCCTTACAGCGTTCGCCGCCGCGAGTTATGCACTCGATCAAGCCGCGGCTACGAACCGTCACCGACGGGGTCGTTTGTCGAGGGGAGACAACATAATGCGGATCGGCCCGGTACACAAACACCATATTCAGAATCACGAAATACATGTCACGGGGGGAGAAAAGATTAAAAAAGAGGCCTTTTTTGAGGAAGTGGAAGGGGTTGCCGCTGAGTAGAATGTGCACAAACCTGCACCCCTTAATTCACAGTTGAGATAATTGCCTTCATTCATCTCTCTGGATTGGATGTGAAGCGTCTTAGACTATCGAGGCCCGTATAGGAGATTAGCTCCACATGATTAGCGTTCAAACAGGCCCCTAAGGTTTCAGAAGTCACTGAAGCTTAGTGCCATTGGCCAGACTTTTAAAACGCCTTGTGGCATTGTGTAAAGGCCCCATCTTAACCACTGCAAACCGCTGATAAGTGTAAGAAGGAAGGCGGGCGGTTTAATTCTGTTGTTTAAAGCAAAGATAAATTAAATGGTGACTTGTAAATAAGCTTTTTGTCCAGGTTTGGGAACCGGAAATTTCCGGAAACTGGTTGTATGTGAATGGGAACCCATGCATGCCCTTATTCCCGAATACAAATGAGAGTTAGTGACATGACGCGTCGCGGATTAAAGATTAGGCCTTGTGGCTTGGACAGTAAATGCCCATTTTACATGGACGGGCTGAGCCCTCTAACGAATACTTTTCATTAGCTGACTGTGACTGGATGCCTTCAATGGTGGTATACAACTGGCTCCATGCCAAAACGAGCACAGTTAGTTGTAGTCAGCCATATTGTCTCCAGTTTAAAGCTGAATCAGTCACACCAAAAAAGGTTCTGTCAGGTACCCTTAAGGGTTCCTTATTCATCCATCTAGGGGAACATCTACGGGCTCTTCTTATATGTGCATAGATATCTAAAGGATTCTTTGTATAACTCAGTCAGACTAAGGTTCTCCACTGAACCCTTGAGAGATCTCAGCATCGAAGAAGAACCTTCAACGGTTCCTACAGATGGGCAAACAAAGAACCCTTCAGAGGGCTGGATAGAACCCAGAGCCCTAAGTCCTGTCATCAAAAATGTACTGTACATATTGTGTTCCAGTACAGTTAGATGATGTTAATAACCAGTGCCTTAAAATTATGACTGGGTTCTGTGCTGATGTAGGCTTTGTGAAATTTAGTGATGTGATTCAATCTGATCTCAAGCCAAGTTGCTTATGGAAAGTACCACAGGCTATAGACATGAAAAATGTCAGTCAGCATTGTGCTAAATCTTGCCGTACTCAAATACCGGTTTGCATTCAGATTTAGCCTAATAAATATTTCACATCATGTCCTGCCCTGTTATTTACAACTTATTAAAAATAAACATGTCAACAACCCAGATAATTCCAGTGATTTATGCATTGCTTAACTAGATTAATCTCAAAAAGATTGATGTCAATGAGTTTCATTTTTTTCTGTTTACTGATTTGGATTTTCACCATAGAGATTATAAAGCAAAAATCTGATGCTTATAAATGGATTAATTCAGGAGCCGGGTAGTTGCATGCATAATGGAGTCAGAATGATGCCGGTGAAACAATTGCCTTTTTTTATTCTGCCAAACTGATTTAGCAACAACGACACAAACCCCCGACGACTCGCGGCGCCGTAAAATTGAGAGTTTAAAAAAAGGCTCCCTGTGGAATTGAAATGTCACCGTTGGACGCGTTGGCGGGCACGAAACAACTGTCACACGCGATTGGACGGCGGTTCAGTCTGTAAATGCGGGAAGATAAACACGCGAGAAGTTCTTCATTGTGCAGTTTTTTTTCCCTCTCAGACTTGTCACATCCGTCCTGAGCTTGATGGGATTTGAATATGAAGCGACGAGACTTCCACCTTTATCCCAGGGGGCTAATTATTTAACGGCAATATTTCTTGTCTCTCTCTCTGGCTCTCTCTCTTGCTCTCTTCCCCTCTCTCTGTCTGTCTGTCTCTCCTTTCTCTCTCTCTCACTGTCTCTCTGTTTCCCTCTGTATCTCTCAGTCGCTCTCTCTTCATCTCTGTCTTTCTCTCTCTCACTGTGTCAAATTTAAATTCAATTGAAATGAAGCTTTATTGGCATGACAAATAAGATTGTCTCTCTGTCTTTCCCCTCTTCTCTCTCTCTCTCTCTGTGTCTCTCTCTTGTAGTTTTATTCCCATAGTCTCTCTCGGTCTCTTGCTCTGTCTCTTCCTCCCTCTCTCCCTCTATCTCACTTTGTCTCTCAGCTCCCCCTCTCTTTCTCTCTCTCTCCACTGCCTCTTTGTTTTCCTCTGTCCCTCGCACCCAGCTAACAGAAAAAATTCCTATAACACTGAACAAAATTTAGGCCATATTGTCACTGGGGTCTGACATAATGTTTTAAAGTGGACGTTCCTTGAATGTTCTAAGAATGTTACATTGCTCTGAACAAGGTGACGTTGAAGGGACACATAGAAAACTAGACAAAATGTACATCCTGGAAACATTCGCGCTAACATTCTGAGAACGTTGCGGCAACCAAAAATTGTTAGCTGGGAAGTCTCTCCCTCTCTCCCTTCCTCTCTCTCTCCCTCCCTCCCTCCCTCCCTCCCTCCTCTGAAGTGATTATGGGACAGCGCCACACGGAAGCCATGGGAAAACCATCCCTCTCCCACACAGCCCCCCGCCCAGTCATTCTGACACTCGGTTTGAACCCTCCTCTGCGCCTCCACTTCCACTGCAAGGCCGCTGCGTCTCCTCTCCACTTCTGACAGCATATTTGAGTAGAAGCGTTATGATCTAGTTTCCATTTCCCTATTTCTCTGCAGCACAGATTGTGTATATATTTCCACCATGATAAAGCAGCCAAATCTGAGCATCCGCAGTGAAAATGACAGAGCGCTGGCCATAAATAGATGGTACTTAGTTGATCTCTCTCTACCTTTTATTGTCCTGTGGTTATATAACCGTCTTTCCTGCTATGATTATGATGTGATTGCCTCATTACTGCAAATATGTCTTCTTTTTGTCCGTGCAAGATCATAATTTCAGACAGGAAATTTTACCAAAATCATTTTTGATTACGCTTGTGTCACAGGAAAAACACACAAGAGTTTCACATAAGAGTTTTAGCGGAACATACATCCACATAGTAGGCTTTTGTTTGGAGGGCTGGAATAGATGTGAACTAGTTTGTATTAGTCTTCCTCTACTCACCAGTGCAAATAAGGCTCCGCCATTTATATATAAAATGTTCTTTCTATCACCTTTAAAGGTTCTTCATTTGTCTTTCTTGGGGAACACTTAAATGTTTTTATACATATATCTTTAAGGGGTTCTTTATATAACCCTCAGAATAAGGTTCAAGTCTGTTGAATAAGGTTCCACAGAGAACATTTGAGTGAAATCCATCAAAGAAAAACATTTAAGGGTTCCCCCAGTGGGACAAGCGAAGAACCCTCAAGGAACCCTTTTTTCTAAGAGTGTGGCTGAGTCCTTTGCACCTTCCTGTAGCTCATACTCTGATATTTCTTCCTCAGTCATTTGACTGATATTTGATTCATCAGTCTGGCAGGTCTCCAGTGCCTTTATTACCAGAATATAAAATGGTTTAAGTAAAGACCAGTCTGAATGTAATCATCAGAATCACCTTAAACATATTTTAATGTGCAGAGCAGAACAAAGGGTTTCAAAACCGGGTTCAGGATCATTTAGCCGTATAATGTGCATTCCTGGCCAGCATATTTAACCATTACATTACATTACATCAACCTGCATTGATGGAGCTGCAAGTTTCTGTCTTCCTTTGAGTGCATTTATACTCTTCTGCCAGTTCGGACTGGAGCAGAAAAGATCACCAGCCTCAATTAGTATCAACACACAACAGGCTCGGTGTGTCGCTTGAAACCATTTTACTAATGCAGCATCTAGATTTTTCTGTAGTTCATCTGCCTCCACTGAAAAAGATATAAAGCATTCTGGCACAATCTGGGTTGGATGATCAGCCACTTAGAGATGCTGTTTCAAAATGGACATTACCCGGTTCAGAGAACCAACCAGATGCCTGACAACGATAGTAGCGCCACCTGGCGGGATGTAGTATGATGCAGCGTTGATTGTATATACTGGAGACCTTCATATTTTTTTTATTTTAATTTGTGAGTTGTGACTATAAATGTTATTGACCTTTCAGATCTCAGTAACTTGAAATTGTTCTGGCATCTGGCCATGTTGCTGTATTTACAAGTCAAACACGGGTTTATTGTCTGAGCTGTTTCAGTCTCCCAGTGTTTTATCCATGTAACTTGTTTACAATTGACAAATGCAGAAGTATCATAATAACAGAGAAGAGAAGCGATCGAACCAAATCGAATCTATTCCAATTTACTGCCGCATGTTTAGGAAACTGAGGCATTATCAAGGTTGTATGATGTTATCAGAATTCCAGCCCAACACCCGTCAGGAATTTCCAGTAACACTGAAGTTACGGCATTATGCTAAATATGTCATCGCCGTATAAATATGCTCTTCTCCGATTTTCTGCGGTCATAATAATTTCTCAAAGTGAAGGTTTTTGTTTTCAGTTCTCCGCCATGGAGATTTCTGCGGTATAACCTGAAATGTGCAAGATTACTGAGAGTGCGGCTATGATGTGCTGCCAAATTCTCAGAGACTGTCAGAAATCTGTATATAGCCATCTGCGAGACAAACAAATCTGTTCATGAAAATTTGAAATATTGCAGTGCGGCTTGAACAAAAAACACCGCCTCCATAAGCAAACACAGGACTGTTCGACTGACTCATGGGCCAGTTCTCATTTTCTGCTAATATTAGCACAGTAATTAAACTCCAATATTACTTTAGTTACAAAGCTGGGTACCATATGGCCGTACAGCTCACAATAAGGTATGACAAAATATGATGCATTAATTTGTTTTCTGCTTTGATGCTCAACATGTGTTTGTTCTCTTTTCACATAAGACCATATAAAACTCCATTTCAAATAATTTCACAGAACCACGTACTGCAGCTTGAAGATACTGCATCTACCTGAAGGAAAAAAGGAACTTTTCGTTAGATTTTAAAAATAGGCCATTCAGAAATGTGAGAGGTTTATTTAACTAATACAGCCATAATGATGCATTATGCATGCCATGTTAATACATGCGTTGTGTTAATGCATCACTGGCATTGCAACCGTGGGGGCCGTGTCCCCCGCACTTTTTCTGAATCATCACATAACCCAACCTACGCCCATCTGCATCGGGATTCGAACCTGCAGTGCTGGGTCGAGGGGTTGGACACGCTAACCAATAAACTAAAATTTTTTGTGGCTGTGATGTCACCGGCCTACTATTATTGAAGTCCACAAGCCACCAATGCCTCTGAGATAAGATACCCTAGTTTCACATTTTAAACACACACTTCTGCTTTCTTGTTTTGCAAACCTGCACTCCGCCAACACATATTTACGTACATTAAAGCTCTATATGAGAATAATAGTGTAACTGAGCTATATTTGTCTCAGTGATCTTTGATTTGGTGAAATATGAAAATCTTGTAATTTATTTATTTAAAATTACGAGAGGGCAGTCAACAGGTTATATTGTAGCAGCCTATATATTTTTTATGTATTTCTTTATTCAGAAAGGGCAATTACTTTTTTTCAAAGATGATTGCAATACTGGTGCTATTCCTTGTTTGTGCGGATATCTTGAGGCACATTTTATAACATGTAGGCTAGGCTAGTTATAGCATTTATGTTTGTGTGGGTCGAGCATGCAAAGAGTCAGTGAACAGTGAGCCACTCACAGCTTCAACCCCCCACTTTAAGAATGCTTTATACGCCCCTGTAATACAATATAATATAATACAGAACATTGTATTCAGCAATGCTTTGATTTAGCAGTTGCTTTTATTGGCTAGGATATGATCAACATTTGGAATATGCAGAACAAAAAATAAGTTGAGACAAAGTCGCAGTATTAAAATTCACTAGTGCGTGGAGATTAAAGAGACTAGCAGCTAATTTACTGGAAGCCTCCAGTAAGCTAGCTGCTAGTGTCTTTATCCTCTGTGGTAAAGTTACATTATCTCATCGCTAAAAAGCCAATTCCCATGGGAAAAGTGGAATGACAGCTTTTCTTTCTGGCTTTGCTATCCTGTCTGACAGCATGTTCCCTGTATGTTGTGTCATTTATTGCTCAGCAATTAGTTGAATAAAATGAAAACATGCAAAGCTATCAACTAATCTGACTGGCAAGCTATTAGTTACCCTGTTCACCCTGTCTTGTATTGATGATACCACCCACTGAAATGACACACCATGTCTGGTATGTTGTCACGTTAAAACCTGTCCTGTTTTTGTGCTAAAATGTCTTTATGTCTAAAAGTACTCTGTCTGCTTTTCATTTATTTGGTCACTTTGTTCTCAAAATACACATCTGCAATTTTTGGCCCTTACCACATTATGAACATTAAATAGAAACATAAAATTAAAACAATGTACTTCATATATTGGAGTTTGTTAATAACAAATGTCAGGAGAGGCAACCTTCGGACAACCCTTCACTCAAACACCAGTATCCGTCCAATCCGGTTGTCTATGTAGGTATTAATTTGCCACATACCTTTTCCCATCACACTCTCTGTTTCTGGCATCCCTCTCCCTCCCCATCTCCACCTTCAAGTCTACTTCCCATTCTTCAGTTTTTCACCCTCTTTTGACAGTCAAAGGGGGGGTTCACTTCATCCTAAAAAAATAGTGAGGCATGACACTGCCCCCTGGACTCCAAGCCCAAGATCAATGTCCATACCAATATACAACTCGTTATATAATAAACTCCTTCCAAATGCATTCATGTTGTCTGAAGAGTCATGCTCCTGAATTTGAGTTATGTTGGTGAACATATAACATCATGAAATATTGTTTAGATATTACTATTGCTATCATATTTTTGATATTTGTTTAAGCTGTTTTTTGCAAAAATGTTTGGTTCTCTACCACTGTCCATAACTGTCAATAATAATAAAAATGACCAAAAAAGGAAGTGTCTATTATGACATCATAAAGAACCCTGACTTGGTCAAGGCGTCAAAATCTAACATGGAACTTTCACATTTCAAATTTGCGTTTCTTTGTCAGCAAAATCAGATATAGTATCTGTTCAGATTTTTTTGGCTCATACCTCAATAAACACTCGCGGTTTTGAACTTCTATCACGGTGAATTGACTTCATTATATGCTAAAAGCTTCTTTAGCACCCTTCATGTGACCTTCTCCTTTTTAACTTTGCCAATCTTGAGCCACAACCGGGCGCTGAGCCATGAAATGAAACAGCACACTCCTTGGCTTATTGACAGCTAATTTGATAAACGAGACAAAGACCTGAGTCGGAGCTCTGCTCCATGCGCATCGTCCTTCCAAGAACGGGGCGACGTCTCCTCAGGGGTCCCCTCTCCTCTGACTTTGCCAAACTACCCCCGTCAAAGTCCATCAGAACTCAAAAATCTGGCAACCAACACAATATCAGCCACTTCTAAAGCTATGCGGAACTTATGGCTCTACCTCAAAAAACAGTATCCACACTGACTGTGCAGAACTCCAGACTCTGGCAACCGGTGCAATCTTTTATACTTTAAAGGCTGTTCAGAATCAACATCTTTTGAAATTACTACAAACTCTTCTTGTCGCAAGGATATGGAAAAAAAAAAACTGCGCCACAAAGTGCCACAATTTGGGATACACAATGAAGAAAAATTGAAATTGCAGTTTGAACAATCATGATTGTTTGAAAAATCTAAAGGGTGCAATTTTGGCTTTTTATTCTTTTCTATCTTGCATACAATTAAAAAATCATATGGACAAATGTCAGTGGAGAGATGCGCTCCACTGTCACTGTCTCTGCTCAACACTAGCAATGGTAGAAACTGACTTTTGTTGTTGTTCATGATCCAGTTTCGCTCACTGTAAGTATGGACCAGGTAGTGCTTTATAAATGTTTTATTCATTTATTTTGAATGATGATCATCAGGAATAATTGTGGGTAAATTAAGCTTTTGAGTGATTTCATGTTTTATTGATTTTTATATTATGTTCATTTACGACTTTGTGCTGTTGTGACAACTGTGTTGTTCAGAACAGATGATTGTTTTGAATGATGCAGTCATTTGAAAAATAGAAAATCTCGTAGAAGTCATTTCATTGGCGTCAGTTATTTTGAAGCTGGTATTGTCGCTTCTCTGATCTATCTTAGAAGTAGGTCAGCTGGACCTGTTCTTCTAAACATTTGATAAGGTTAAGCTATGTGTTGACATAAAAGTTTATCAAATAAACGATTCACTCTGAAATTGTAATACACAGCTAATTAAATGCAATATATTTTGTTTGTCTATGTTCTGTAGCCATAACCACAAGATGTACTGCTTTATAGCCTATGCAGAAGTAAAAAATTCTGGTTACCATTCGAAAATCTGTCCCTTGTCTTTGAAATGGACACATGATGTTTTATGAATCCCATTATGGGTGTTATCATTACAAATGAGCTGTCAATCACTGACAGCTAATGATCCAATTAAAACCTGCCTGTGTCTGCTGCAAGACACAGCGATTGGTTGAAACCAGTGAGTGACTGATAACTTGTGTTACTCCACCCACTTTTGGTTTCATGGTACATCATGACAGCATCAATAACTGTACTGTCTATGCAGAGTGAGAATACCAGCAACTTTAAGTGGTATACTTAATTTTTAACATTGTAAAAAAAAAACCCAGGTTCTTCAAAATTCAGCTTTTATTTCCCTCTCGACACAGCTGGTTCTTTATTTTTCTTCAAGATGACAAGATGTTTCTTTCCTGGCAAGATTTGAGAATAAGCCTCAGTGCTGCTTTCATAAAAGAACGCACAAAGTATGTGCTTATGTAACATCCCGCATTACTGTTATATCTGGCTTTCTGTGAGAACAAACAAGTGAATAATTTGTCAGTGTAGTGACACAAAAAAGACTGAGTGCTCTCTGCACCAGAGAAGAGAATTCTGGATTCATATGGTCGCATTAATTAATGTCGGGTCAGACATTTCCAGTTTCATTTCCGTGCTAAAATGTCACATTTGAAAAAATAAATACAGGAATCTTCCCGGCCTACCTCTAATACTATTGGATTTCTATGTTTAGCCCTGCATAAACAACCAATAAACGACACTCAATAAAAAATACTTGCTAAAAATAATGACGATAACGGTATTTACCCATGAAAGCATATCTAAATAAAGAACTTACAGGCACAAGCTTTTATATTGACCCTACAAAACAAAAACAATTTGCAGATGGTGAATAAAAATCTATTTCCTGAAGAGATCCTATGCCATAAATGTATTTTGCTACTTAGGGTTCTGTTTATATAATGGGTTTTGAAAGGGGTTGGAGGGGCATAGGGGTAATGCTAATTTACCCATGCTTGAAATGTCACGATATTTACACAACAACATATCAGTGTACATCCATTTTGGAAGACGGTTTATTTGGTTCATGAATTTCTGTTGAACTGCTTCCAGAACTCCCGTACATGCGGAACATTGCCCCGGCCTATAGTTTGGGACTTGCTCATCTCATGTCATAATAGGGGAGAATTTTTATTGACCTCCAAAAACGGGTGGAGGTACAGTTATCTGTCATTCATTTTTTTGAATCAATGAAGCATGTTTTGCACTCCACAGTATAAAAGTATTGGTTCAACATATGAAAGACTTTCCCATTTTCTATCCCATGAGGCCTTGCTCTCCTATAACTAGTTTTAAATGTCATGGGCTGGGATAATTTGGCAGGAGCCGAGTGGGAAAGCTTTTCCTCTGGAGAGGATCGCACCGTTCCCAGGGAATCTTGGGAAACATCCAGAAGTGGTATTTAAAACTGAATATTAATAGTGATATATTTAGGAAAATGTGCTTTTTTTAAACTGAATGGCAGATACAATTAATTTATACCATGGGACAGACACATGTATAAGCTATTTATAACTATTTACTTACAACTTTGAAAAAACAGGCTATGCAGAATGAACAATTAAGAATAGCTCAAAAATTCATATTTTGGATGATATTGAATGCGTATAGAATACAATGATGGTCCTAATATACTGTAATCTGAATCAAATGTATCCTGTACATTATGAAGAAAACATTTACTGTGATTCATGATTCAAGTTATGACAAATTAATTGCAGTTTCCCAACACCCAATAACAATAAATTGTGAAATACATAATGCTGTTATCATGGATGACTGGATAATTCTTTCTTCTCATCAAGTTTGAAGTTCCTACTATTAATAAAAAAATTGTTCACTCATGGGAAATGTTCTTTCTGTCTCTGCTTATGCTTTAGAATTGGTACTCTAAGGTGAGAATTCTTTGCAATAGCGAGATGACAAAACCTGTCTAGTTCCAGAGCATTTTTAATATGTTTTTTTACACTAGGTTTGGATGTACTAGATAGTTCTCATGCCTAGTCTATCTATCTGTCTGTCCATCTGTCTGTCTGTCTCCCTCTGAGGACTGAACCAATGTGTCTTCTGTGGTCCAGAGGATGAAGGCCTCTCTCTTCCGAACCAGTGGCTGTCCCCTCTTTCATGCATTCAAACACAGACAAAGGCTAAGCTGAGGGGTTGTGACCATGATAAGCATCTCCACCACCCAATCAAAACGGTAGCCATCCTGACTATTCCATGCATGTGGCACATGTCAGTGTTGCAGTCACCTTTTCATATTAACGTAACCAAGGTGCTGTGATCATTCATTGGTTTCTATCATATTACTGACACCCACCTCATGACCATGAACAGTTGAGTGATAAAATCCGAGTAATGTAATGGAACCTCGGTTATGAAGGTTCTAAGAACCAGGAACGACCCCAAGAGCTGGCTCTCACTTAGACTAGGCAAGGAAGGCGTCAAGACATCAACCACCACAGGAATACGCTGTATTGTTTTGGTTACATTTAGAATAATTTCATACACCATTTCACGTCAGAGATATTCAGTGGATTCACTACCCAAAAACTACTAACAGTCATTCTTGGCCTATAGGTCTTATGCTACATTAACTTCTGCTATCACAAATTCAAAACTGAGGATCACTTTTAAAGCAGTTGCAATCAGATACAGACATGTCAGTCCAACACATACTTTAATTGGAATGAAAAGTAAATTCAACCAATGTATTGGATCTAACGTTTGTCCTTGAGACATACAGAACCCCATAAGTACCCTGGTATTATTCTGATTCTTTTGAACGTCTTCTTTTTGTACAAATTTCACAGTATACATCGTTTCTATTCTCAAGGTGTGCTGGGTGCCTCCTAGGGTGGTGTGTAATTAATCTCGTTTGTTCTATCTCTGAAAATTTGGGAAAAGATGATACACGAATACCAATTTTCCCACCGGACAGTACCATCAACGCTGTTATTATTGTCTTTCTTAAGGGACGTGTTCTGTTTTTGAATTTTCTTATTTCAATAACTTTAATGTGTTTTATGCATTGTAATAAAAAAAATTAATAAAAAAAAAGGATTGTAATGAAATACAGTCTTGAGGAGGGGAGATATATTGCTGTCTGAGGCCGGGTTTGATTTTCACTAGAACTCTCCTTTGGATATAGTTTTACGGCTCTCTGAGCAAGCCTCTTCATAACGCTGTATATAATTCATATTTCCCAGCCTCTGAATTCCCCAGAAAGCAGAATGTATTTTTTTTTTCTTTTTTTGTCATATTTGGGTTGTGCTCAGAAGGGCGGGGAATGGGGGAACCAAATAAAATATAGTTTGTTTTTTTTCTCCTTCAAACGTAAATCATGCCTTTTTTCACATGTGGATTTAGCCTCACTTGTCTTTTGCGCAATTATTAATTTGTAGCTGAAGGCAAAACAATGTCTGCACGTAATCAATAAAGCCTGCAAAGGTTGTCATTACGTAAGGATTACTCAAAGGGAAATGGATTGCGCTCATAAATAATTCTCGATCTGATCTGCAGATTGGATACAGCTCTGAGTGCGGGGATAAGAAGAGTTCGGTCAGGTAATTCATCTGCGCCTGGCTCTGAGACCGATTCCGACGGTATTTTAAAAACTCAAAAACAAATTTATTTCTGAACCTTTGGAAGATTAATGGAATTTCTACCTTTGTTTGTATGTTTTGTATTATGGAGAATATTTGGTGTTTTGTGTGGTGGCCTGCAAGCTTTGACAAGCAATAAGATGCTATGTCTTTGCTGTAGGTCGTACTTTCACATCACTTACAAACCCTGTATTTAGTATTTGTAATTTGTTTTGAACATGCCCACACAAGCCATATATGGCACACATTAACATACAACAAAATATGTATTTTTAAATAGTATTTCATGGTGTAGAGCTCAAAAAATTTGAATGGATTTTTAAATCCATGTGCATCCAATCTCTTTGTCCTGCTAGTCAATAAGATACAACCAAATATGTATTTTTAAATAGTATTTCATGATGTAGATCAAATTGCTCAAAAAATAACTAACTTTCCAAGTGTTCTTAATCATGCACTGCAGTTATTGGGTAGCTTTTATTGAGTAGGTGTAGGACCAGGTCTTGTGGTGAATGAAAAGGTTCAATTAAGGCCATGTGTTTGTTTAATGAAATGTATGCTCATAGCAGATAAAAGCTGGAAATTGAGAGTCTGTCAGTTGGGTTGAGTAACTTTATTAGTCACTCTTTTGGACGGCTACTGCTTCTGAATGCTTCTTTTAACCTTTCTGAATGCACATCAGTTTGAAGTCTCTGCTGCAGTCAGAAACTTGGGACCCCTGCAGCTACAACAGCCAGTGCTAACTGGTGCAGTTATTCCCCTTTTCAACATGATATTAATCCTGATGTCAGCTCTGAAAATTAAAAGGTCAACACTGATATAAAGGAATACAGTTCTCACAATTGTTAGTGTGATGTAACCATGTGTATGTGAAACCGAGGCCTAGAGATTCCTACCTCCATAGTTACAGCCACATCCATTAATATAATCTCTTGCAGGCCCAATCTAGCTCAACATGCTTCTTGATTTTACCCAAAGAAATACACAGAGGCAAAAAACCTTCCTGAAAAAGCCCCCCAAAAAACAATGCCCTTTCATTTGCTTCATAACATTACAAACAGGATGGCTATGCTGCACCTGTAATATATGAAAGGAAAATACACCACTTTTTTTTTAGTTTTATTATTGACCTTTATTGTGCAGCTACTCATACTTTCGCTGACATGTCAAATTTTGGACTTCCTGGCTAATCATGCAACTCTACAGTATGTACATTTTCAAACTAAAGGTTATATAATGCATTGAAATGATTCCACTGGTCTTTTTCACAATCTCATCCTCATTACATTCTTGCAAGACAGTCACTGGCTGAAGAGGTTTTATAATCAAGAGCTGCGGAAAGAGTACTTTTCAAAATGGTGGTCAAAGCATGGATTGTGTCCTTTAAAAATGGTTTGTGCATTGTATAATGGTAAGGCAAATCCTTGTCAAAGGTATTACATAACTGATTGCCTAACAGGCTCAAAAAAGCACACACAAAACACACAAAAGTATTACTCAATAAAAGTGGATGCAAACTGCAAAGCTGAAATAAGAAAATTGATGCGGTAATAATGACCATGGCCTTTTTAGCCGTCTTATTTTTTGCGAGTTTATAATGACTTTAAAATTGTTAAAGACGTTATCCATGATAAAGGATTAGATTGTAGCAGCGCAAATAGCCTCACAATGACTCCTTGGCAGCTTCACAAATAGCCTCCTTTTGACTAATTGGGATTTCAAAGACTTTTTCACAAAGAGGCTTTAATTGGCGAGACTTCATCCATTCGTTTTCAAACAAGGCCTGTTTCGTCAGCTGCTCAAATCTGGACACAGAGTTCCGTGGAGAGATGTGATTTTTGTGTGAAAAACATGTTCCTTGAAGTATGGAAGAAGGAAAGAGTGTGGTGAGTTTAGGGTAAAATATCTGCTAAGATCTTTCCTTCATCCCCTCAAGAAAAATAAGAGACTTGAATGATTTTAACAGTGTGCTTCTTAAAGAACTCTAGTCGTTCTCTCATTTTGGTTGAGGCAAGATACAAAAGAGCTATCAATAGCATGTGTTCATTCCCTGGAAATACTTATTTGTTGGCTCAAAAGCCTTTCTGTACAGATTTCTGTTTCAATACATTTTCCTGAAATTGGCAAACACAATCATGCTTTTCAGTTCTCAGTCCCTATCTAAAGCTGAATAAAATCTCTGGCTCTTCTCTGCTTTTGCTTTATCATTTAGAGTCAAAGAACAGCTCAAATCTATATGATCAATGTCCAGTTAGACCCCAAACTCAACTAAATACGACCTATTTGCAAATGCACCAGCCACACATTATATTGAAATCAAGTAATTCATCCTTACTGCTCAGTAGTTACTGTGCAACCATTCCAGTCACACATTCTCATGTGTTAGTGTTTGCCACCTTCATGTCTGTCTGTATAGTCTCACACAGGAGCTGAACTATACAAGCTCCCTCTAGTGGTGGAGCAGTGTCATTACATCAATCACTCTCTGAGTCTGGATGCAGACATTGGGCTGGTGGGGGGGTCATGGTTTCCAGCCCAATAACACCATGGAAACAGTGTCAGGGATGGAATATCAGCTTGAAGAGCAATAATCCTCCTAGTGATCCCTCCCTCTGGTCTTAGAGTGTGTGTGTGTGTGTGTGTGTGTGTGTGTGTGTGTGTGTGTGTGTGTGTGTGTGTGTGTGTGTGTGTGTGTGTGTGTCTGTCTGTCTGTCTGTCTGTCTGTCTGTGTCTGTGTCTGTGTCTGTGTCTGTGTCTGTGTTGGTTTGATGGGTGGGGGAGCATGGACGGCTGTTGAACTCAATCTAACCTCTGTCCTTTGCTTCTAGTGTTAAACAGATGCAATAACTAATTTACTTAAATTTCATTATAATATCTAAACATTTTTTACAAAAAATGCAGCATTGAAATATAATATAATATTTTTGGGTGAATACACATTTTATAATATGGGATAACTGGGACAACATAATTACATGTGAGCAAGGTGTGGAGTGGGAGGTGGTATTTCTACTGTTAACTGACAGCTCGGCTCACGTTGATATTCTTAACAACGACATGGGGAGCAAATGATGTGTGGAAATGGACATTATTTTTCCTCCCGGAGGCATCGTCAACCCCCCCCCATCAGATGAGATCTTCTGAAGTAGCTGACTCATCGAGCTAAACAACAAAATTAATAATAAAACTAAATTCCACTATTGTGGATGGAGGCAACATATTGTTTTTCTTTTACAGATTGTCCATCTATTGTCCATTTATGTCTGCAGTCAAAATTTGTTTTTCAAGTTTTTGAGATATTACTGAAATGCCACCTCCCATTCCCCAAACACACACACACACACAGTCATTCTCACATATACGTGCAGATATACACACAGTCAGTCAGTCAGTCATTCACACAAGCTGTTACTCGTTTTCTTGTATACTGACAAGGTTATATAAATGCACACACATTCACACACAAAACAGACAATGCTTTCAAATGGAAGTATGTTTTTTTCTCCAGCTGTGAGACATAATTATGACCCTGTTGATTGATATCAAAATATAAAGTGCCTTTCACCGTATCATCAATGTAGAATCTTCATAAACATAAACTAGATATTAAAATATTATTTCATCAACATTTTCTCACAATGTATCTTGTGCAAAGTGTACCACCCACAGGCCAGCCCTGGTATTGCAGGCCCCTTCCACCTGACATGAAAACGTATCCCATAACACAGAATTTGCATTCATCTTGAGCCAGTTTCTTTGTGTTTCTGTTCTCATTAGTCACAGCAGACAGCAGCAGGAGGAATCTTCTGGAACAGGATGTGAAGGATGTGACCGCTAAATCTGTTCCGCCTCGTTGTATCCTGTTTCTGTGTTCCAGGGGTTTGGCAAAGACATGCGAAAATATATTTATACATACAGTCAACAAACAGGTGTATGGCTTGCATTCTTGTCATTATTATTCATGTTACTGCTGCCACAACACAAAATACGTCTATGGAAATATGTGCACGGTTACTCTATTGCAAAATCAAAAATTAATTTCTTACACAATTCATTCACTTTGGGCCAGAATTATCTAAGCCTTTAGCACGGTAAACATTTTGCATGTGCAATTTCAGTGACATGTTTTGTGATTGAAACAAACAAACTACCTCAACCAATCACATGCTTGCTTAGTCTTCTTTTGCACCAGCAAGTACAAAATATTTTAGTAAATCAGGCCCTTAGTTGATACTTTATTATTGTGTATATACCTAATAGCAGGTTGTTCCCTTGTAATTTACAAGGGGTAGGCACAGCTATCATATGCTGGCTTATGTTGACTCCAGGGCTTCCCATAGCTATTGGCTGGTGATGGATCTCTATTCTGAATAGCTTGTTCCATCTCATCCCACAGATGCTCAGTTGGATTGAGGTCTGTTGACTGGGGAGGCGGCTGCGCTAAGCTGAATTCGCTTTCATGTTCCCGGACCGGTTCCTGGACGGCCCCAGCTTTGCGGCATGGAACACTATCCTTCTGACAGCCCATTCGCACTGCTGCCACGGGGGGACGAACCTGATTGGCAAAGATATTCAGATACAGTTTGTGGCACTGCTGTTGTATTCGTAGCAAAATGGCCCAAGTGTGATGCAGACATGTGCCTGCACACCTTTACGCTGCCACCAACAAACTGCATTCACAACACCCACTGGGATGGACCCGTTGGTTATTTCCACATCCTGGTATTCTCATCAACATGAAAAGCAAGAACTGAGATTCATCAGACCAGGCAATGTTTTTATGATACCCCATTGTCTGGTGTCCTTAGCCAATTGCAGCTGCAGAAAGGAGTGGAGGTAGGCTAATGTCATCGCTTCCCATAGCCCATCTGTGGCAAGGTATGGAGAATTATGCAGTCTGAAGTTTCTCTTTCAGTATCACTGCTGTACTCACCCGTTAGCTGACTGACTGCAGCCCATCTGTTACTCTACAAGTCGTGTTACCCTTCATCAGCCTCTTCCATCAACAGTCTTTCCCAACCACGGGACCTCTATTGGCTGGATTTTTTTTTAAAAGGTGGAACATTCATACACCTGTGTCACTGTTGCACACACTTCAATCTCTGTCTTGCCATTTGTACCTGCCTCCCTGCTCTAACTGAGCAGTTTATTCCATGGAAAGTGCAGGCATATACCTTTACTTTTAATAATCACTCAGTGACATTAGCTTAGCGCATTATTGTTGTAGTTGTCATTGTTATTTGAACAAATACAGCTGCAAGCTATGATTGGGAGTCTAAGCGTAAGCCCCAATACAACATTTTCATGGATATTTGGCACATTTTTTGGCACAACTTTATAGTATATTAATTGTTAGCACTTTCCACATAATAGCAAACCAAAGGCATCAACATTCCCAGAGAAGGAACAGAAATGTAAAAAATTGATAAATAAACAAAACAGAAGCAAACCAAGGGTGAATGATACTGCAATAAAAAGCACTGCATTAAGTTAAAGGTAAAATGAGGTGAGACTAAATCCATACACCTGATTACCTACAGAGGCAATGGAAATAAAGTACCCCAGAGGCATAATGGCCATGCTGTTACATTATATCACATTTCATTACGCCTCATTCATTAAGCAGGGGCTTTTATGATCAGCATTAACACAGAAGTGTATTCAAATAGGTTGATAAGTTGCAGTCGCTTGTTGTTTCAGATGAGCTACTGCAGGAAAGGATAATGAACACTATTAATGTCGCTACAGACAAAGACGTTTACACAGAACGACGTTCACATGTTCCTTCTTCCCATGCCAGTGTCTATTTTGTAGGACTTTACTTGAAGGATCCCATTTGGGATCAAAACTGTCATGTGATTGTCGAAGTTTATTTTTTATATGTCCTGATATTCACAAATAAAAATGTAAAAATCCTTATCTTTCGTATATTGAATGCTTGTGGTTTGTGACAGTCTGCATGTAACAGAGTTTGTGTCCGTACCACACACCTGCCTAAGAGGAGTACATTATTTATGGCGTTTTCAAAATATTAAAACAATTTTGGCTTTAGGCCTGGTTTTGGTTGATCTTGCACTAATACCTTTGCCCTGAATCAAAATATCAATACCGCAGCAATGTTCCTGACCACAACTCATCTTACGACCGACCCACCAAAATTGATACAAGTTCATTCGCCGTTTTAAGAACGTGTGCAGTGAAGAGGAAAATGACAACATGCATTTGTCAGAAACTAGCAAAGCAACTTGCACTAGAGCTTGTTTCCTACCGACTATGGAATATCGATGGAGAATCACGAGTTCTAGAATGTTCAAAACGGCCCTTTTTCCAGCAGATTGCTGGATGTTGTCCCAAATGAGATGAGGCTGAGATGTCCCGCAACGCAGACTTAGAGAGGGCAGGAAATGGGTGTCATTAGTCACAAAAGTCAACACGCAGCAGGGGAACTTTCCTAATTCTGCTTAATCATGTTTTAAATGCAAAATGTATGAACTTTTTTTTCCTCCCGGGCTATACTCTATGCTAATCATCAGATTATGGTTTGAATAAGCTCCAGTTTTTCCTAATGCCGATCTGCATCTAAAGAGTATCCCGGTGCATACTGTGTATCAAAGCTATTTTTTTCATGAATCTGAAATAATCAAAATATATTTTCTCATTCCTCCAAAAACACATTAGTCTTTGTCAAGGTGCTTGGATAAATGACCTGCTTCTATGTCCCATTAAACAATCAAGGTCATTTAATCTAACCAACATAAGGACCAAGACACAATCAAATGTTTTTACAAGTTAACTCCCAGTCTTGGGTTGGGATTCAATCAACATTTGCCCTTAACTTTTACCTACAATTGTATGAGAGTGTTGTGCTCCTTTTCCATAACAAGAGTTTGGTGAGTTCATGTTCACAATTGCTGAATTCACCAAACTTTGTCAGTGAAAACACAGTTTAGTGAGTTCAACAATCACACGAGTCAAAATTGAGGGTCAAAGTTAAGGACAAATTTTGATTGAATCCCGACCATTATTTGAGAGTCTGAATGTGTTTGTATAGTTTAGCATGAAAGTTCCATTCTATAAGTCAGAAACCCCACAGAGGAAGGATGTATAGTTGATAGGTTTGTCTACGTCTCCCCTGGCAACAGTCACCTTTCATCAATCGTTGTCCTGCTATCTGCCTGCGCCAGTGTGAGAGCCACACAGCTCAGCTGAGCATACAGAAAAAACTGTCAGTGTAATACGCTTTAGCGGAAAAGCTTGCACTCGTCTGCACTGTCCTGAACCAATGGAGAATGCTGCAGTGACGTCACCAAGCAAAGGAAACAAAGCGGGGCATTCCAAATCAGGAGAACATAACGCATTTTGAGAAACATGAATAATTCTTCTAGCAAGACATTTCCCCCTTTTTTTCCACCCAGTTTTCGAACACATTACATCAGGATACTAAAAAACCTCAAAGCCGTCACGCACTACAGAAGTATCTACAGGAAAGAAAAGAGATTTTCTTATGGGCAATCGCTAATATTTGTATGAGGGGAAAAGCTTTATGCTTTGACGTCTTTGTCAAAATAAAACTCCAGATTTTCTGCAGACCACAGCAGGTTGTCAACTCTTATCTGCTCCTTGTTGAGAAACTGTTTTTTTCTCCTGACAGTTTCATAGAACTTGAATGAAGGATATAGAAAGAATAGAAAAGAAAATGTGGAATGAAGGATGAAATTGAGTGCAAAAAAAAAAAAAAAAAAACGCCCAGGAAATCGACAATGGTGAGAGAAAAGTGGGACATTGAAAATGAAGACAAAAAAGGGTAAACAGTAAAGAAAAATACACGTCTTTATATTGCATGGCTCAGTTTTTTTCCTGGGTACAACTGACAGGTTTTTATGCACCGACCAGTTCTTTAGAATAAGCTGTGAGGAGGAAATTGCCCATTATATCTAAACACAGTTCAAGGTAAAAAAAAATCCATGGCAGGCTGTGGTGACCTGGCGCATGTGTTGTCAGCCGCAAAGCTAGAATCCATTTAGGAACACAATAATTCTTGGTAAAATCCCCAACTTGTCATACCTAGTAGAATAAGCCGCAATTCAGGTGAAATTATGGCAACCATATATAAACATGCCAAACTCAATATCCAGTGAAATTGTATAGACATTTTCTAAGAGATTCATTTCCAACTGCTTGTCTTTTTGCCAGCATGTTCAGAATTTCAAACTCCAATTAAACATACCTGATATATGCTGTAGAAAAAATATTCCCAAGGTTTTGTACTGAGGAGGTATACAGCCTTTCTAAGTGTTTATCAACTGGAGTCAATGTGGGCAGATTAATCAACATGATTTTCAGGGAGAAGTCTGCATTCCTGAAGGAGTTTAAGTTTTAATTAGCTGACCCCTAGTTTGGGTCACAAAAAGCAAATCTATCTGGGTGTGCTCAATATCTAATTAACTGGCTCTTACTAAGCCCTTATAATCGCAACAATTTCCCAGCGAAACCATATTACATCATTTATATTCTTGTACAAAAAAAAAAAAAAAACATGTAATGAGTTGTCATTTAAATGAAAACAATAGCATGATTTAATTGAATGCTTTAATGGAAAGAGTTAGATTCAGATTTAATCTAACAACAATGCACTCAGTTCCCCAAACTTTGATTTACTCAGTTAAGCCAGTGTTGGGTTGCATTTTTTCATTTACTTGCAAAACGTTTTTTTTTTTTCTTTCAAATAAAGCGAAAAATGTTCTGTAAAAGAATGTTGCAGTGAATTCCAAATCAACTTTAACAAAATCAGAGAAGAAGACAATTGTACCCAATTTAATCTTTGTAACAAATTTTAATTATTTTATTTACTTCTTTTAACTCTGCAAAGTCATTGAGTCTCCTTCTTGCTTTCTCCCTGGCCTCTCGCCACCTGACTCTTTGAATAGTGGACCAAGAACATTGGCCAGTGGTCTGCTTTCTTTCACAGCACTTTCCGATACCAGTTTCTGTTCCATTCTCCAAGCTCCAGTCACCAGGGCCAATGACCAGCCAGCCAGGTTGTATAGACCATTACCACAAAGGCCAGATGGTCCGCATCCCTATTCTAAACTCTGAAACTTTTTTTTTTCCATTGTTGAGCTTTGAAGTGTTCTGATTGGCCGAGCGTTATGAATATTCATGAAAGGGGCTGACTTGAAAACAGAGCATCCACAATTAGCATGGCAACGCAGCCAGCACCGGAACATCTGAGAGATAAACACCTGCTTACCCAAAGGAAATTTCTAGGCCATACTATGGCTGGTTTGAAGTATTATGGCTGGCCGTGCTAAACTGAAAAGTCATTCAAAGAACATTGAACTGAATTGAACATCTCTGGCTTATAACCTATGGATATAGATGAATATATGAGCATGTTTGCAAGACAAGTGGGAAATTAGTGTAGCAGGGAGAGAGAGAGGATTCAGGTAAGGTCGTTCTAAGGTCATTTCCTAAGGCGTTGTGCTGTTTGGCTGCAAAAACCCATTCTTTGTAACATCAATGCGTTTTTAAAGGGCAGCAGCTGGCAATATGAAAATGTGTATTTGAAACCATTCCACATATACTCACACAGCTGATGGACAGGTGACCAAGGTTACGCTTCATTAAGCTCCATCTTAATATCATTCAGTCATATTTTAATAAGAAGTGACAGCATTTTTTTGGAACTGCCATAGCAACTCTTGGGGACTTTTCTTTAATAGCATTTTTACAGAATTTGTGATGCATGTAATTGAGGTCCCGTTTTAATAAAATGGATGTTACAGGACAAAGACAGACAGAGCGGTAAGGCCGTTGTCACCTCGTAGTCTTCAATTACTTCAGGCGAGTTCCGGAAAGATAGACGGAGCATCAGATCGCCCTTATGGGAGATCTCTAATCCATTTTGGAATGTGAATCCTTCTGCATTCAGAGTAGCGCCATCTGTTTCAGTCATCAAGGGACCTTTTGGAACTAGAGTGACACTGTTGAAATCTTTCCTGACACCCTTAAAAGAAAGTTGTGCTCTCCACTGTCACATTTCTTATCTTGATTGAAGTACTTCAAATGAGAGCAATTATGTCGAAAGGTGGAAAGGAAGACATTTCCCCCGTCTCTGAGCAGCACGTCCACCCGAGAAATGAGTCATGCCATTTCCAAATGTTTATTTCTGTATTTAGAGTACCATGAGCATTTGATTCAGTCAAAGCGTTCCCACTTTCAAACCAATGTATGATAGCTGATAATTAAGAACGTATAGCTTTTATCACAAACATAATGTAACAATTTCATTAACTGCTACCCATTGATAATATAGAATGATATGTACGGAATAGAACAGAATAACTTCATATTTCCCAGGGGGAACTTTAGAACCAATAACCAATAAACGAATGACCAATGACCAAGGAACAGCTTTATTTGGACCATGCCTTTCTTATTATGGTGTAACCTTTGAGCTTAACATTTTGGCAAAAATCTAAATTAAAATGATGACTAAAACCCAGAGGGCAGGGTCCTGTTAGATGGAACTTCAGTGCTGGCAAAGGACTGCTTGACTATACTGAATCTATGGTTATGACATTATTTAGAACATGTGACCTCACAATCAGGGCTTCTGTCCACTAAGGTGGGTATACAAAGGGGCTTTATGACATCACAAGAGAAGCCATCTAGTAGATGATGATGTCATTCCTCTCTCTTCTGGAAGCTGCCAAAAAAAAAAACAGTTTTCAAAACTCACCAGAAGGCTCCACCTTTGATTGACATATCAGCCCTTACCTGAAGTACTGGGGAATTTTGAATAAGAACATCCTTCCAAGAATATCATTATGCATTCATGCAAGAGCGTCTGCTGAGTATCAATTTTAATGTGAAGTTCTATTTTTGTTTTCTGTTCTACTTTTGTGTGATGAATGCAATGAACCACAAGTTAGTTGCTCTTTACACTCAATTTTTATATTTTGCCATTTACAAAGACATTGTAAAGCAGTGCCTTACAATGGATAATTTCCAGAGGGAATCAAAACATCAGAAGAACCTCAAATGAGCCATTTTACTTATTAAAATGAGCCAGTGAAGACTTTTAAATTATGATCAAGAAAAGCGCTTTGAAAATATTGTGATACAGAAAACAACAACAGAAAAAAATATTTAAAAATAGGTGAAAGCTCTTAATGGTGATATAGCATGTTAAATCATTTCATGGCAAACACTTCGCATCATTTAAGAGAATAATACTTATTAAACAGTCTTCAGCAGTGTTTGATGGAGTTCCTAAATACAGCACAGTCCACATTGCTATTGTGGCAAAACCACTGGAAGGACATTTTTTGGCACCTTCAGGGCAGGGGTTAGGTAAAGGCCATCCCAACAAGATCTCGAACATTGGTGCAGGACAGTCCAGGGGTAGGCTAAAACTTATTTAATAAAGCAGAATGAGACAAGTTAAGTGGTGGCCACCTTCCAAGTTTATCATATCACCATGATTGCATTTTTTCAGGGGGTTGTAGTGGAAATGGCTGAGGAATCCAGACTGGAAGGAAAGACAAACTCTCAAGCCAATACAGGTTCAGAATCCTTTGATCAGCTGAACCTGCAATACAGAGCCCCGGAGACCCTGTCTTCATGTCTGTGCCAGATAGTCTCTGGGTCCCTTTCTTATTCAAGAGAGCATTCAGAATTAATCAAAAGTCTATATGACAGATGATAGGTAGTCATGTCATTGAATATCCTTCTTGAACAGCTGACAGTCTCATATTTAGGGATCTTGTTTCTTCAGCTTGTTTTTTTCTTCGACTGATTATTGGTCTTTCCTCTGTTGTGACACAACAGGTTAGGCATTTTAAAATGCTTAATTGTGTACACTATAACACACATTTAGATGTAGCACACATAGATTAAAAATATGTTAAAAAAGTATGTGATGTATCTGCTTTCCACTTATTGTGTGTGATGATGCCCAGAAATGTTTCTTTTTGGAGAAAACTTTCAGATTTGATTAGATGTGTCCAAAAGACACCTTTTTCTGGCAGGTTTTACTTCTAGGTAGGAATTGTTTTGTCTTCAGTTTTTCTTCATATTTTACTCGTACTGAGGTTACTGCAAAGCTATAGGAGGTATCACCTGTAACCTTGGATATTTAATTTTGTCCAATTTTCAACCTTATTTGCAAAACTTAGTTGCTTATTATTTTCCTATCTTTTCTCTACCTTCCCCCTTAACTTATTTTATTTTTTATTTTCTTATGGCTTATTTATGTTTCATATTTCATATTTATGGAGCAAACAAAAAAACATTGCAATAAGAAAATAACTCACAAAATAAATTAATTAATAAATGCTAAAAAATGAGCATGACTAACAGATTTAATTATAGCATGGCTCTTAACACTGACAGATGTCGTAACAGCAGTTGCCCTTTCAGGGCTTCCCAACCATATCACCAGCTGTTACACAAACACCTACTAGACGAGAAAAGTTTGAGTTTTCATCAGAGTGTTTGTGACTCAGACTCTGGCTTGTGACTCTGGAGATCATTTTTAAGAGAGCTTTGATGAATTAGGTTCCATGACAAAAAGATCACACTCATACAAACCTAATAAGTATATGCAGAGGGCAAGGATCATAAATGCTCCCAAACTATAATTTGTTTCCTGTCAGCTTCACGCCTTTTATGCCATCAACATGTCTGTAATCGTCCCTTATAGATAGAAACAAGAGACGTGAGAAATTGTGAGAAAGTTTGTGAGAAATTGGAGATGAATATGGAAATGAACTGAATTTGTATTCATGGGAAACATTTGGCATGTTGAAACAGTCCTTGTCATGAAACTGTTTCCCTGGGATAGATGGGGCGATAGCAAAGAAACAAAGCTACCTGAATTTGTTGGGAAATGCCTCAGCCAAAGTGAGTGAGATATTGGGTTTGGGATGCATTGAGGATATTGGGTTGTAAATGAGCAAAACCAGTGGTTTACAGTCATGGCCCTGGAGTTCACCTGTGTACGCTCACCTTTAATTCCAACCAATCTCTTGATTAAATAGGGTTGTTGAAAACATGTTTATGTGCCACAGTTCTGTGCTGACACATTTTAGAACAATGTAAGTTTGACTCTTTGCTACCATTTCCTTTGTCTTTGAATTCTTCATTTTCCACAAATAATTAACTTTCCATGGACACACTTTTAGTATTTATGGCTTTAAATGACAAATTTATTCTATCGCAAGGAATAATTTGCAACTATATTAAAAAATTGTTATCAAAAAATCTAGTATTAGTTGCATGATAACCTATCTGACAAATCAAAAGTTATTTGGCAAATATGGAACGTTGGGTCATAGCATGAATATCTTTTTCTGAAAAATATGGCTTTAGGAGGGTACGTCAACCCTAATTATAAATTAAAAACATAATTGAAGCAATTACGAGCTCCTCATGCTTCAGAAAATTGCAATTAAGGTTACAATGAAAAACTATATACGTTGGGATACCGCAGGACGAGAGTTGAAAACCACTGATCTAGACAGTTAATGATTCATGATAATTTTGGAATAAGAACTATAAACGTTGGGGACTTGACAGGATTTAGCTCAATTTTACCAACATGAGGCATTCCAGATAAAAAGCACATCTGGTAAGCAGTGTCTAAATGTACCGATACCTTCCTCTCCTGATGGTTCGTCCATCTGTTTTCCCCCCTCCCATACATCCCTTCTCATTTTCTCTTGGCTATAACGGAATAGAAATGAAAGTATTTAATAATGTTGTTTCGCCTTCAAAGAATCATGCATGTCGTGTTTGCGAAGGCATGGATAATGAGAGACAAATCACTGAGAAATGGCTTCTGCTCATCCACAGATGCAAAACCACAGGTGAGTATTGCCTATCCATGTCAAATTTAATAGCCGTTCATTTTATGCTTATGTTGCTGATGGAAAACTTTGATCCACAAATTCAGTTAAAATTGGGTTTTGAAACTGTTTAACCAACTAAAAAGGCCAAGTAATAGCTTCATAAAGAAATATACAGATATGATAGATATGAATAATATATGGAATTGGAATATATTTTTAAAATGCCAAAGAACTTGTTAAAATTTTCAAGCTCATGCATGAATTCTCATCTGTCCAGACCCAAGTCTTAGCAACCTTTAAGCTGTGTGAATTCTCAACATTCTGAATAATATTTGTAAAAAGCCCTGCTAGAAAATATACCGAGGTGAAACATTAAATATGAATAATATGCCTCAAACCAAAAAAAAAAAATCCAATAAGTCTTAGCAAAAAACTTGGCTTTCACAACCTGGCCATCAAGATGCACAGTAAAAAGCAGGAGAAATAAGTACTATTAAGATGCACTATAAAGCCTGGAGGAGGGTGTTTTTCTGTCTGCATGCTTTTATCTGTCTTTAATATTAGAGACAGTGTGTATTGTATCACAGATTGCAGCCCGTCACAGAGTGACATGGTTATTCCCGTTCTCCTGCTATGCCCACATTCTCACTGAAAGAGCACTCATCCAATTCTGCCCAATCTGCTCCATTAAACCAAATTACACTGCATTATATTTAGCACACAGTCTTTTCCAGAGTGATTTACAAAGGAATGGCTTGGCAAGAAAAGTAGCAAACCCAAAACTGGTTCTGAAATTTTTTCTATGCCAGGTGTTCCCAGCAGCCCTCCTACTCTTCCTCCCCAGCTTCTCACCTCCTTCCCTTGGGTACCCGGTCCGTAATGTTGGGGGGTAGGCACCATCAATCATGTCTGAATGGCCAGGTGCAATACTTACTTCTAACTTGAAGGCAATGATCTCATTTCCTGCCTCCCTGTAAAGCCTTATAACTCTAGGACTGCATGACTCAAGATGTCTCAACCACATTTAGAAGACAATATTGTTCTTTTGTTTTGGTGAATTGTAAAGTAGTATGTGAAAGTTGCATAAGAGCTAAAATGAGGAAGCTGGTCAGGATTCCATCTGCTGTAACAGTGATGTGATAACTGAACTTGTGTTCTCCATTTCCAGGTAACCATGCTGACATAAGATACTACTCACACACTTAAGATTACCTCCTTTGTTTAAGTTCTTTCACACACTTTAAATGACCAGTTTGGTTGACTGATTCGGCCTGTCATTCACTTCACATATCTGTGTCCGACAAATAGCCATTGTGAAACAAGATGGCAATTATACCAGTTTATTTACTTTCACTTGAGGTGAATGGTTTTATTTGTTACACATTCAGTTTGGCACTCTATCCACTGAAGTTGAATGTGAATTTTGAGGAGGAGGTCACTCTGCTAGACAAAGCTGTCTGTGTCACACTGTCAGAGTGACTGGATATAACAGCAAAGCTGAGGTTTACTTTTCAGCATGATGAGATAGCGAAAGCAAAGCTGAGGTTTACTTCATTGGAATGGTGAAATGCGAAAGCAAAGCTGAGGTTTACTTCATTGGAATGGTGAAATGTGAAAGCAAAGCTGAGGTTTACTTCATTGGAATGGTGAAATGTGAAAGCAAAGCTGAGGTTTACTTCATTGGAATGGTGAAATGTGAAAGCAAAGCCGAGGTTTACTTCATTGGAATGGTGAAATGTGAAAGCAAAGCTGAGGTTTACTTCATTGGAATGGTGAAATGTGAAAGCAAAGCTGAGGATTACTTCATTGGAATGGTGAAATGTGAAAGCAAAGCCGAGGTTTACTTCATTGGAATGGTGAAATGTGAAAGCAAAGCTGAAGTTTACTTTATTGGAATATGAGAGCAAATCTGAGGTTTAATTAATTGAAGTGGTGGAATGTGAAATAGACCTGACAGAGTGACATAATATTTGACTATATAAATATAGGACACTGCTGAGTTTCCTTTGTGTACAATACACCAAGGATTCATTAGAACTCTCTGCAGCTCTGTGGCATTAAATTAAATTATTTGTATTGTTGTCTAATACAAAACGGCCTGACCAAATTGTAAATTGCCTGTATTTCAAATAGCTTCAAGATCTTGTATCTGAATAGAGCTGGCTGCAGTCTAAATCAATTAACTGCAGTCCAAGTACACTAACTTGAGAGAGGCTCAGTGCAAAGGCAGCTAGAATGCAATTACATTTTTAATGAATAAACAGACAACAAATGTTTATCATTCAGACTGGTCTTTTTGATGTACTGCCTGAATCACCCCAGTAACATGTATATGTCTCAGTCTCTGTGCCTTTCCTCCAGTTTTGTCCATTTACATCTGGTATGCCTCAACTCATTTTACATCAGGATACAATTACATGTAGCGTGAATGCCGTAAATACAGTTTATCTCACAAGTGTAGTATAAGGGTAAGAGAGATTAACCATTATTCAAAGGTTGCAGATTCAGTTTCCAGGTCAAATATTGCTGAAATTCTTCCATAGATATCTAGCTGTATAGATAGTGTATAAAAATGTAAACTGTATATAAGTCTCTATGGGTTGTGGCATCTGCTAAATGTGTAAATTAATTTCCATTTGAGGCGGGGAAGGTGCAGTAGTTCTATGAACCAATATTTATATTTAAATTTGATTTGGGTACGTAGTGGCACTAGGTTGGCATGCTGAATTCTGAGTCTCGGTGCAACGTTGTGGCCTGCATCGTGGATTTGTCCTTCATCAACCTTTATCCTTAATCATCCTTTGTCCTTTATCATTCTTTATCATTTATCCTTCATCCTAATTTAACATCCTTTATCCTTTATCATCATTTATCCTTTATTATCCTTTTCATTTGTCCTTCATCCTCCAGAGCAAATGGAGGTTAGATTACAGTGCATTCAGTCATTTCATCACCTTGTGAGAGGCTACAGTCTGCAGGGTAGTCTCTTCTTCATTCCTTTGAGCCAAAATGGCAGCCTGTCCACACTTCACCAGATTATCTTGCAGTGTTAGCATGTACCTAAATGTGCAAATGGAAGCTGGACAATAACAGGACAATACATTGACGGAATTTTAAAAGTTGCTAAGAAAAGGTAACATCTGTCCACAAACATTTTATGTTTAGTTTAGTTTCGTTTTAAATTGAGAGATTTGGAACTTTTCCAGTTTCCATTTCCTTTTTTTCCCCAGATAAGGAGGAATTAAAATTCACAGACTTTAATCACACAATTTAATTCAGCAAGAATACTAAAAATCCATACGCAATTTAATAGGAAATGGAAATCACTTGGAAACATTTCAGCAACGCACACAGAAATAAAACAACAACAACAACAACCGCAACATTTGCATATTCAAAACAGAAATCAGTGACACTTTAACTTACTGTCGGCAGCATATGCCCAGGCCTCAATGTTTCAAAAAAGAAAAAAAAAAAACCGCAAGCGAAAACTCCCATTCAATCGATATTGCTTGTCGCCAGTGTCACAGATATGTTTTCTGTGCTTTGACAGGTAATGGTGCTTTTATCAGGATCATATTGACATTCTTGTAAAATCTATGAGAGCTGAACCTGGTAGGTCCCCTGAAATCAGAAGATTCATTACATTGGCATGAAGGGGGGAAAAGCAGCTAGACGCCGAGAGCAAGTGCCTCTTGGCAATGTCAGAACAGAAAAAAACACACACAGCCCTGCTGTGCCCTCCACCGCTGTAGCTAATCATGGCATGTATAAAACAATTATTAATCTGCTGTGTCACTCTTATATCTGTCCCCTAGGAGAGACACTTCTCCTGGAATTTAAAGGGCACCCAGGGCTAAGTCTGTGTTCTGGAAAATGATCAGTACTTTACATGCAAATCAGATTCAGACTTGAAACAACTGATATTTTTCCCTGGAAAAGGCAGTTATGATAATGAACATGATAATGGAAACCCAGGGAAAGTAGTTTAGGTAGTAATAAGAAGTGCTCACCAAGTCGATGTATTTTGTCAAAGCTGATTTTGCTCGCACTTAAAAGTGTAGACACCACAGTCACGGGGCATACCATTTTGTGTAAGGTTGACCTCTGTTGCCGTTTTTCCTTTTTCTTTTCCTTGGAGTCCCATGATAACTTTCATCACTTTAGACACTGTTGCCAATATTATAATATTATAAGAAACCAGGCACAAATTGAACAATGACCCCATGAATTGTGAGTTGTTACCTGCATCATTAATTGTTTTAATTGTGTTTAATCCATACCTGCATAGCACAGCCCCAGGTTTACCTATTCTCTTGCCTAACTTAGGTGATTGGTCAACCAAATGCAGAAGGAACCAATGATAATAAAATAGGGGTGGCACAACTGTGACATCACCTGTCAGGTTGAAAACAAAGAGGAGCTCCACAAATTGCACAGTAAGCTAACATCGCAACTTTCTTCTCCCCTAATTTATTATCTTAAACATGAACCTATAGGACAGCACCCTATACACATATGCATCTTAGCAATGTCAATGTTTTTACTATCAATGATGCAAATATTAATCTATTACCATATGGGAGGAGCTACCATATAGTGTCAGTAAATTGATTAGTTGGACATGGAGAGGGAAAACACATTTCATTGGTTCTCTCAAGTCAGTGATTGACAGCTGAGTACAGCTTTACACAAACAGAGTTCATGAGATTACATTTCAACCATCACTGCCTACATCAGCTGTGCAGTACTTCTGCATCAGTATGGCAGCCAGATGGCTGTGAAAAATAAGACAATCTGCTGATTTTTTCTGATTTGGAGTACGTGAGTGCTAATCTTCACTGAGCTGGGCGAAATCATTACGACAAATGGAGAGTCAACAGCTGGAGTCTATAGCTATGATTGGCCATGGGATATTTGAAACATCTACATCATTAAAAGTATTGTTTTACACAACTGTTATGTCTCATTTTTCACATGTTATTGATTCTTTTATAAAAAGAAAAATATACTGTATATTAATGAACAGAATCTAAACTCTTTTAGGTTTTAGATCATGAGGGTTGAGAATAGTGTGCTGTGTAGCAGATAAGCTGTTTACATTTTAGTTGGAGAGATTGTGAGAAGAGGTTTTAGGTTTTCATTGTAAGCTAACAACCACTGGTTAATTTGTTTCAGGTAATAATTGATGCTACTAGCATTATAATATATGTTTTAAAAGTGACCAGTGATGTTTCAGTTCAAAATCATAACAGATTATCTTGTTCTGGAAGTACATCAGCGCCACACTGTGGCGAACAGGGTGTATTGTAACCTTTCGTTCCAAAATCGACACAGAAATCAAAGGGGAATTATTACTAAGAAACAGGCTTCCCTTTATCACTTTTTCTACAAATGTTCCTGTTCAAAGGAAGTCATGTTTAAAGGACGACTAGCTGTTTACATTAAACCACTCAACAGTCGCATTGTTTTTTGGCATCTGAAAGAGTGGCTGTTGTTTTTCTGCATTTGACTGATGAAAAGCAGATGCAGAACAGAGACTCGCTCACTCAGCAGACAGGGGAGGGATTCTAAATAACTGAGGCTGGCTGATGCGGGGGAGCGGGGAGGGGGTTAAAGCGTCCCTGTACACAGGATCTGACAGAGCTGTAAACGTGTGCAGGCATGTGTGTGGATGTACGGCGCACAGTTTCGCACCTGTCTGTTGTCACTGCAGATGAAATGCTCAGCAAGTGACTAATGTGGTAATACCAGGGCGAGAGCGATGAGGTCACGCACAGAGGTTTCACACCATGTTTAATGTCTGCGATGCATTATGTAAGTGGTATCTAATCCTTCTCCACAGAAGTTGATTAAATGAGTTTTTCCTCTGATAAAAGTATATTTTAAACACACACCAAAGTAATAATGTTGTATTAAACTTTGAGACACTCTGAACTGTAAGGTTTTGGCATTTCTGAAAATGATTTTTAAAAAAAATGTGATATGTGAATTCTTATAAAGCACCCACAACTGTTTATGTTTGGTCTGTACAAAGGCATCATGATTTTATTCTGGAATATGGACATTGACAAAATTTGTATGTATGTTATAATATACATATAATCCATCTACGAACCCCTAAATTCCAACCAGAGTTTAAAAGTAAATTTTTAAGAATGTTTATTGCTTAATGACCACTTATTTTGAAATGTATTACAACAAAAGAGCATTCAATAACTACAACAAGCCATTGATCGCAGCTAGGCTCATTACTTCCCTACAAGCCATAGAGCATCCAGTATGGCAGCAAGCCTGGACTTGAACACTGCAAGCGACTATGTCTCTACATGAACTGGAAAGCCCTACAAAGCATTGACAACACTCTGTATAAAATAACAGTCTCTGATATCAGTTCGGTATTTACCCTTAATGACAAACCATGCAGAATCTTTCTCTTGAAAATAGCAGTAAATAACTATGCTCAAGCCTTTATTAATGATACACTGGCAATCTGCATTCACATATTCCATAACCCAGCCCTTCTGCCAGTATTTGTTTTTCAGATTTGTTTGGGATGTTTCTGGGCATCGGTTTTTTGCTGCAGGCTAGACGGAGCTGTGTCAGAAAATGAATGATTTAATACTAGAACACTTAACGAGAATTCCTGTGGCAAAGGGGTGGTAGTTACTTCATATCCTGTCACAAAAAAACTACACAATGATTGAAATATGATGAAATGTGTATGCAAGCTGGGATGTGGAGACAATTTTTCAACATGTGATTTCAATTCCTCATGAAGACATGGGATAAAAGTACAGATATTTATTGATATATACATATCTGTATATATCAATACATATATATAATGATCTATACGGCCTTTAGATCATTTTCATCTATGCCCCCCTTGTTCTTCTAACTGAATGCAACCTATAAAACTCCTTTTTAGTTCACCTTGTTAGCCTCTTAAATATGTTTAAAAAAGATCAATTAAGTCCTCCCACAGTTCCCTTTTTCTAAGTCTGAACAGGTTAAGTTGTTTTGGTGCCTAGAAGAACACAAAGTATTTTCGAGTGTTATTATAAAGTGTAAGGTGGCATTGTATAAATTACATATACCCATGTACAGTATACCAAAAAATACTAACCCACCATTATATCGGCTTTATTCATAAAACCGTTACCATGAGTATTCTCTGCAGTATATATAATATTATTCAATTAGCATTTGCGTTAGTAGAGGTACTTTTTTTCATTCGTGCATTATCGAACTTCAATTGTAAAATGTATATAGCAATAACAGAGAGACATTTAGGCAGGGGTTTAACAAATGTTCTTATCAGACGAGTAATGCAACAGCATAAAAAGTAGAAATGACATTGTTGCAATATGACGGACATACAAAATGTCTCTTACCTAACAAAGATAAACTGTTGCCGACCATTCTTTCCGTCTATCATAGTATTTTCCATCTGGTGATATGGGCGAGTTTCAAAACTTCACCGGCCTCGTTAAATATGAGCAACTGTTGTTTGCATCGGTCCAGGTGATTAATATGGCTCAAAGGCAGCTGTCACCAGCCATGGCTGAAATTATGGGTCTAAATTTAGAAGTGTGTTTCAGCGTTCGAGTTACTGGGTAGACATCATGCAGTATTTTTTCTCTTTTTTTTTTTTTGGAACTCAGTACGTTCACTGCTGGGTAATTCAGTGTGTTTTAACGGTTCATTTTTTTTTTTTTTTTTTTTTTCAGAAACAAAAAAAAATGACATTTATTTGCACAACAAGTCGATCATTTTCTTCATTCGTCTCACTGGTGCTTAGATCCACAAGCAACCGTATTAAAAAGCATTGTTTTGGGCTTTACTGTAACCAGAAGGTTGCCAGTTCGAATCACGATTAAGGGCGCCAACAAGTTCTATAATCTAACACTAGTATTTACATGTGTGTGTTACTACTTTGTACAAATGTCAAGTAAAACATATTGTCTTGATTTTTAATGATTGCTTCGCCAGCATCAGCGCCACTGTGTACCCTTGTTAAAACGTCAAATCCCGGAGGAGAACGCAAAGGCACGCGCACTTCCTGGAGAAACTGCAGTTTCATGCCTGGAAAAGGAGCTGACTTGGGAGTTGCGTGTAATGTTGTGCTACTAGATCAAATGGATCTAAAGAATCCATGTTTTGCAACTAATGTTTTAGTTCGCATCGGCTCTTCAGGTTTTTGATCTCTGATGCTTGTTAGCTATTCCGTGCTCCATGACTCACGCCTGCCGCTGCGTCGATGTGGAAAATCTATCTCCGGAGGACGGATAAACCATCTCCCAATAGCTAGGTTGTAGCCAGGCCAGCAAGCGGCCTAGTTTACTTTTATTAACTCGTAACATGCTACCATTTCCTTTTCTTTTGCAAGATGGGTGTTGTTATGTTGCAAAATTGAGAGTTTTACAGTTTGATTTCATAATCGTGGCACGGTGTTGTAACTGAGGAAGAGTTTGTTAGCCTGCTCAAAACCTTAGCCGCAGCTATCTTAACCAGCTAGTTACGTAGCGGAATAGTTGGCATTGCGGTATAACTTCACTAAGTGACAATTTGACGTGCCAAGGAACTTCCTTGCAGTTCATTTGAACGCTTATATTTAACGCAGAATCCATTAAGCCATAATCAAGGCTAAACCTCCCGGATGTTGTTTGTTTTGGTCTCCAGCGATGTCCGTACCACCACCAGAAATGCTGGAGACTCCACCTGGCTACCCTTTCGAAGAAATTGAATACAGTGATATTGAAGTTGAAGAGGTAAGTGTGATCACTACGGGAAAAAAAACTCCTCGGTCAAAACTCTAGTGACAGAATAAATCCAGTCGTGCATTACATGTACGTCTAGCAGTGTGTTTTCGTTAGCATTCTGTCCCAGAAGTTTTGTATATTAGCCACGATTTACTCGTTCTACGCCCCAATTTCTGTTAAATTTGGGGACTTTGTTGATGGTGGTATTTTTGTTGCTTTGCTGCATATTATGATTTACTTTCTTGACCCGTTTTCCATTTTGCAAATTGCAGAACATACTTGTCATAGCAATGTTGTGCAGTAATTAGACCTATTTTACACTGAGCTGCGAATGAAAATCACTTCGACCTTTGTCACATTTTGAACACACTGAGGAACTAGTTGACTTACGGTTGCATAGGCTACTGTACATCAAGAGGGTGTCAGCCTCTTTTATTACTTACCGTTTATTCAAGAGTGACGCTCTCAAAGTATAGGTAGCCGACACGTGTGTTATTGTATAGGACATTTATGGAAATATGTATTGATCCGACACAAAAGCTAGCTGTGCGACGTAAATTACAGTATGATTTGCACTTACCACGAATGGACTAGAAGCCAAAAAAGTGGAATTTACACCAATTAAATGTGAAGTGACACATGAAACTGAGAGATAATGTTTGTCATACTCTCTTTGTAATGTATATCGATGAGGTGCCGGCATGCCCAGCATATCTGACTGCTGTCACCGTGGTTCACTGTCAACTAATGTTTTTTTTTTTTTTTTTTTTTTTTTTTTGCATTGTTCCAGAAATCCTTAATAGTTATCAAACTAACGAATAGCCTGTGTTATGCTTAACATTCCTGTTTGGCTTAGGTTTTGAAAAATATAACGGGTTTTTTGTCTTTCAAGGTGGTGGGACGAGGAGCGTTTGGAGTGGTGTGCAAGGCCAAATGGAGAGGCAAAGACGTCGCAATCAAGACCATAGAAAGCGAATCAGAACGAAAAGCCTTCGTAGTTGAAGTATTGTGCCTTTTGTTTGTTGTTTGAGTAGCAATCAGTAGTTAATCGTTGGCCTTGGTTGCAGGAAAGTCTGATATATAAGAACACACAGCAAACATTGGGAACCATAGCATGATTTTAAAAATCCACATGAAATCAGGATTTGTATGGCATTGTGTAAATAGGTCATTATGTATATCATATGTACAGCGGTTTTAGCAATTCCAGGTCTTACCTCAGCACTCATTCATTAGCCAATACCTGCTTCCATTAAGACATGGAAGCACTCAGACTCCTAACCATTAAGAGTGCCTTTTCCATAATTTGAATTATGGGAAAAGCTTTGAATGTACCATTTTGTCACAAAAAAAGCAGTTTTCCTTATTATTGACATATTTTTAATGTATATATATTGAACCCTAGTTAGCTTGTTTAGGTAACCTTTCAACAGGGTGGACAGGAAGAGAGTATGTTTTGGGTTGCAGCTGTTGAGGTGGGTGATTTTCCCCATAAAAGAAATAAATTATTTAATATGAGCCCAGGAAAAATTTGCCTTCCAATTCTCCATGGGAGAGAGTGTTTAATTGAATGTCAGAAACACCTCTGAGTGAACATGAATGGTGATGTTCTCAGGTCTTAGCTGGATGCTAATGCTTCTCTGAAGTAGCAGATGTTTTCCTGTAGCCAGCCTTGCACCTGAGCTTCTCACCAAAGGTTGATCACGAGTATTTCAATCAGCCCCGCCTTGTTTTGCTTTGTAATTTTGAAGCAAGCGTCTTTTAATGCTTTACTTTGTCTTCTCTCCCCCTCCTCCCCCTCCCCCAGCTCCGTCAGCTTTCTCGAGTAAATCATCCAAACATCGTGAAGCTTTATGGCTCCTGCAACAACCCAGTAAGTTAAATTCTGTTCAGGGTTTTCTTGTATATAGGTTTTCCTCCATATGTTTTACATTGCTAAACATTTTCCACACATTAAAGAAGGAGTTCTTGTTCCACGTGTTTCTCAGTTGATGGAAACCGTGGAGTTTCTGGTCCCCTGGATGCTACACCAGTCTACGAATTATGTGAACCAATGTGAAATGTGAAGTATGAATTATGATGTGAAGTATGACGGGAGCAGCACATGTCCTGGTTTTTTTGTTTGCAGGTTATGACAGGTCATCTTTGTGTGGCACCTCCATTTCAGCCCTATTGAAAGCACTGATTATTGTTCTTACCCCTAGGTCTGCCTCGTTATGGAATATGCTGAAGGGGGATCTTTATATAATGGTGAGTCTTGGAAAGCTTGTATTATTTTTAGCCCATCCTAATAATTTATAGCTTTACAAAATGCCAGCCCTGAGCTGAATGAGCGGTCAGTGTTCCGTTAAGTACTGTAGCCAGGCACACAAGACTGTGTTTTGACTATGGTCATATCAGTGACCGTGCCCTTGTTTACAGGACATGGTTTTGAAATATCAGGCTAAAACAGAAACCAGTATGCATTGCCACTTTCCAGGACCGAAACTGAAGACCACTGGCTGAGAAGGATCATTATCTGCTACAGTGTTCTGACAAGAGTTTATCCGTATCTGTGGTCTGACATGGGTTGTTTCAAGTGCTATGTTTTTAGAAGGAATGTGTGGATATAGTTCTTTGTAAGTGATTCAGTCTTAACAGGACAGTTTATCTGATTTGAAGACTGTGACCTTAAAGCGACCTTATATGACCCCATTGTGACTGTGACCTTCTATTCACCTCAAATGATTTTCTGGTGACTGTGAATTTATAGCGGCCAAAGAGTGACTGTGACCTTAAATCGAACCTATAAGATTTTATGGTGTCTGTGACTGTGCGTTTGAGACCATTTCCTGTTTTTGGCAGTGCTGCACGGAGCCGAGCCACTTCCCTTCTACACGGCCTCCCACGCCATGAGCTGGTGTCTACAGTGCGCCCAGGGAGTCTCCTACCTCCACGGCATGAAGCCAAAGGCCCTCATTCACAGAGACCTCAAACCGCCAAAGTACGTGCCTCTCTTCCGCTCCGCAGTGCGCCCTCCCTCCACCTCTCCCTCCCTCGTCTCTCTGGCCGCCGCTCAACCACTCAAATTCCTTGCCGTCTGACGCCAGCTCATTCTTGTCGCCTCTCTCCTTCCCTCACTTTGTCACGTTCTGTATTTCTCACCCTCTCTGCCTGTCTTGTGCTCTGTCTCCCTCTCACATTTTCCTTCACTCTCTCCCCGATTCTCTCTGTTGCTCCTGTCACCTGAGGTGATTGTCAGTTGGCCTTCAGTTCCCTTTGACCCCCCTACCCCCATCCCCCTCTACTACACAGCAGGTACATGGCAGATTGCCTCCATTGTGTCAACATAGGTAGTGTTTTTGCTATCATTTTTTGTTATTTATGATAGGCATATTTAGTATACACCTAAATGACCTTATCATGTTCCGCCACGAATGCATGTCTGTAGGTGTTCGTGTTGCCCATACACATGAGGGCATGCAGCATGGTGATACTGACAGGGCGGGCATTAAGGGGAAAAGGGCACGCTACAGAACGCCGCTGACTGCAACCAGAGATGCCGCAGATGTTATTTATGAGGGTCTGACAGCAGGAAGCACCTGGCAAAGCCGGAGGAATGGCTGGCTAGCACCATTCTTAGAGAGCGCCGCTGAATGTCCGTGAAAGACCTGGGGGTGGAGAAGGCCGTGGACTAGATTCAGTCAAATGCATTTAGTCTCTTTAAGTCCATAATGCAGTTCAATCAAAACAGACTTTAGTCTGTACAAGGGGTGATTTTATAATGACAACGACACAGTTCAAAAGACATGTTTGCTTGAGTCCAATAAAATTGAACATACTGGCAGAAAATTACGCTGTAACGTTAATTCAGCTTTGATCGAATTGAACATGCCATTAAAGTGACTAGGTGCATTTGATTGAGTATGTCCCCATGTCTCAGCTTGCAAATACACATCCAGTCAAACATTGATTGATACCTGCGGGAAAATCCTTATGAAAATTTGCATGCACTGTAGTTCCTTGAAATGATGAGAATAACACAGCGGTTTGAGGTAGCCCATGTCTTACTAAAGGTGAATGTGAATGAGTTACAGCTACCTGTTGGAGGTTCCCTGCCAGTGGATTGACATTTCACTAACGAATGGTCAAACTGCCATGCATTCGATAGAGCAAAAACTAACTCTGACAAAGATTTCACTCAATGTTTGTCTGTCAGTACGCTAAACCTTGACAGCAGTGGGAATTAGCCAGTGTTAGAACAATAATTTACAGCTTGTTGTGTATCTCAATGCTTTTTTGGACATTTAGTATCATTTGAATTATTGGTAAAATAGTCACACAGATATAGTGTGATGGCAAAGGTGTTCATGTTGGTAGGAAAGATGAATTGCGTACTTTGCTGTTGTTGGGGTTTCGGTACATCTTGGTCCCTCCATGTGCATTTCTTTCAGTTTGCTTCTGGTTGCCGGGGGAACGGTGCTGAAGATATGTGACTTTGGGACGGCCTGTGACATTCAGACCCACATGACCAACAACAAAGGGAGTGCTGCCTGGATGGCCCCTGAAGTGTTTGAAGGTGAGTGTGAGCAGTGAGAGTGGAGTTCCCATGAGCCCACTGTAGAGGGCGCAGAATATTCAGACCAATCAGATGTGTCCAAATTGACCTATCTCATGAATATTCATAAAGGTGCATTGAGCAAGGACAGTATTTGTGTCAGTGGTGGGTTTTTTTCCTTTGGCATACCTTTCCTGAATTTTCATAATTGTAATACAGCAAAGGAATCTTCTGTTAAAAACCTCAGAACTGAACTAAAAACTATGGCACCATCCTTCAGTTTATTAAGAAAATAGGGGACATGTCTTGGCACTTTTGGTAAAGAATATGATTTTGGAAATATTCTGGGCACAAAATCCGACTAGATTTCTGCGAGTCAAGTCAGTGTCCATTCAAGTCCGTTTTATGAAGCAAATAAGTGGTTGACTTAAATAAAGGTCAAAATAACCAGATACAATAAAAAAGAAAAATAAACTAGCATACATTGATTGTGTCTGGGTTTCGATTACATTTATTATCCAAAAATGATCCAAACTTTATTATTTTGATGTCTCTTTCAAGGCTATACATATTTCCATACTTCCATTTCCAATGAGTATCTCTGAGGTACTGCTATGTCAAAATTAGGTTTTTAGATCTTGAATAGTTATGAATATTTACCAGTGATTTTAAAGTTAATGATCATTTGGTCTTAAACAGCCCTAAAGCATTCTGTAAGTGTTCCCCAGAAAACTGTAGATCAAATGCTTCAGGTGTAGCCTTCGGTATTATATAAGAGTCCAGTGTGCAGCTAAGGGAACATTTTCTGTGTTCGCAGGCAGCAATTACAGTGAGAAGTGTGACGTCTTCAGCTGGGGGATAATTCTGTGGGAGGTGATCACACGCAAGAAGCCATTTGATGAGATTGGTGGCCCCGCCTTCCGCATCATGTGGGCGGTGCACAACGGTAAGGCACAGATGAGATGTCATTTTAAATTATTTTACTTCAATTCTTTCAAATATTTTTTTACCATTTCATGACTTTAGGAACTGGGACGGAATATTTGTTCCTTGGAACATTCTGCCGTTGGAACAAATGTAACTGTCATTGGGAGAAAAGTCAAATTTGAGATTCAAAGTCCAATGCAAGGTTCAAATTTTAAAAGGGACAGAGTAGTGAAGTGTGAATAAAAGATTCACCTGAACTTTCATGAACCCCCGGGAATACAGGAAGCTGCCTTCAGTCACGTTCTCTCTCTACTCCTCCTCCCTCTCTCAGGTACGAGGCCGCCCCTGATTAAGAACCTCCCTAAACCCATCGAGAGCTTGATGACGCGCTGTTGGTCTAAAGACCCTTCCCAGCGCCCATCCATGGAGGAGATCATGAAGATCATGACCCACCTCATGAAGGTAACATCTCTTAGAAGGACAGCTGGTAGCAGTTATACAACCAAACCTGAAACCAGAATGTGTTACCTATAATCCCAACTGGTACATGGCCAACATTGGGTTAAAAGACAAGCAGCATAAATGTATAACTTATAAAATGTGAAACTGCTTCACGAATGAATAATGTAACACCCAATGGAAATGCCCACAACGGAGACAGAGAAATAATGTGGTGACATTTTTTACTTTCTTGTTCCAGTACTTTCCAGGATCCGACGAGCCCCTGCAGTATCCGTACCAATATCCAGACGAGGGACAGTGCAACTCGGCCACCAGCACAGGTGTGTTTTAAAACATCACACATGAAGAGGAAACATCTCTCCAGCTCAATAGGGTTTACTTAAAGCTATCTCCTCAGTAATTGTGCTTAGAGTGAATTTCTAGCAGCTATTTGAATGAAAATGACTAGAGAGGCACTAATCCTGTTTCAGGATTTAATATTCTTCTGAAGATGTAACATTTTAAATACAGGATGTAAAATATGTTGTTCCTAAGATGAGTGTTACGAAATATTCATCCTGTGTTCTCTAAGATTAATATTGGTGCAACAGCAATGAAAGTTTTTATTTCCTTACAATCCTGGCAGTAATAGACTAAGGCAAATTCATTTATCGCTTGCATACGGCAAGGCTGCTGAATATACAGAATTCTTACTGAATGTAATGAGTTGTGGGTGAAACAGTCAACCTAGTAATGCAAGTGTAGCAAATCTGCTAATATAGCCTAATCAACAGTTTGTGCTGTTCACTGGGAACAAAACTTCAGCTGTGAATAATAATTCAGGTTGCAGTCAATAAATGGGCTATTTGCATAAGTGCAAAGTACCTTGTTCATATTATGTACAGTTAAAATTGTGATGTACACCATACTGGAAATCATTGATAAATTAAGAATTGTATGATAAAATATGAAAATTCCTGTCAGAGTTGGCAACAGCAAGCAGGTTTTCTTTTACAATTATTTTGTGTGTGCCTGGTACAAAGCATGTGTTTCGCAGTGTTTTAGTTTGTCTGTCCTCTGTTTCGTCTTCGTTTCCCTAGCTGTTGTTGGGAAAACCGTATGTTGTTATGCACAACACAGCCAGCGCACAGACAGAGCCGCATCTATTCCATTAACCCGCTTTCAAAGTCTTGTCTGGACCGCCCCTTTGAAACAAGATCCGCTTTACATTTCACAGGCTCCTTCCTGGACTACACTTCTAACAGCAACAAAAGCGATGGAAATTTGGATCAGGGAAGGAATGACACCATCAAGATCATGGAAACCAAATTCACACCCCACTTCAAGCCAAAGGTATCGCTGCTCTGGCTACATCTGTCTCCAAAGGCCGTTCTCAAGGTCCCCGAGGGCTATACTGAGGGGGAAAATGACACATGCTTACATCACCATTTTACATATTTACTGTATTCATATTCAGCAATGCGCATCGCGGAAACAAGTAAACAGATGAGTTGGAAGGATCTATAATTTTCCAGGAAGCCAGTGAAAGTATACCAAGTAGAAGAGGAGAGAGATAAGAAAGTACTAGGATAAACAAGGAGAAGTGCAGAAACTACAGGGGTCAAGCATGCATAGCTTCAGTGAAGCCAGTGAACAGAAAGGGTGCAGTGTCCAATGACACAAATGACTCAGAGATTCATTATTTTTAAGTTAAGAACTTTTTCATGATTTTCAATGGGATAACTTGATGTTTTGACCTTTGCATGTAGAAGAGGGCAGATATAGAAATAAACGTCTCACATTTGAGGATTTGACCTTATTCATATAGATTCAATTGGGACAGATGTACATATATTTCACAGTTGTTTGAGTTTGTGTACAGATAGTTCAAATCACTGCTATGTTTTAAGGTCATAATGGCTTCACCTGTTTTCCAGGCTAAAAAAAATACTCATTTTCCTGTGTCAGGTTGAAATTGCTGGTTTGTTTGCAGGGGGAAACGATGCGTGCAGGTCTCCCTCTGTCCAGAGGGGGCAGTGTGGAGAGCCTGTCGGGAAGGACTCTGAGCCTGGCAACTTGTGAGGGAAAGAGGATGAGCACCGACCTATCAGAGCTGGAGCACCGGGCCACCTTAGGCCCTGCTGGTAATGCTACAGAAGCTACATTCACACCTGCAGCTTTGAGCTGGACAAGCAAAGTTATTGACAAGAGTCAGATCTGTTATGCACATGCACACACTGGACCATATGCAGGAAAAGCCGACATTAACTGCATAGTTGACAGATTTGAGTCTGATGCTAACGTTTGTACTAAGGGCATTCCTTTGTTGTAAACAGGAGTTGTTCCATCCTGCATACTTCCATTTAGTACATTAAAACCTCAAAGATGTGGAGCTCCAAAACACTTAAACGCTGGGTAACCCAAACTGCAATTATCATTCTAATTATGCCATATTTATGTAATAACACTGATGCAAAAGAGCAAGCATTAAGCCAGAAGCCATAACAAGCCATAATTTCCATGGAAGGTTTTGAATGATACCTCACATTTGCTTCCATAACATTTGCATGTGTATGGAAGCTTTGCGCAAAGAAAAAATGGTACTAACCTTCACCTGCAGGCCATAGGAAACATGCAGTTTGATGTCATTGTTTAATGGTTCAGAAGCTGTCTGCTTAATGACAAAGTGTTCAAGTAATTCATATCAACAAGGCAATACTACAGAGAGTCTAGGTACACAGATAAGTCCATAAAAAGGGTCGATATTTTTTGTTTGACCCGCTGGCAACCTTTATTAAAGACTAAACTGTGCTCCTTTAACTCTAAATGTGCTGGAAACCAACCTGCGGCAGTAGGTCAGGGTGATATCGATTGATTTACTGTGATGCTTTTAGAGGTGATTGGGTTGATTTTTATTTGGTTAATAAATGAGCTGAGTCTTTCTTGCTCATAGCTAATAGAATTTACAATTGCACAGTGCCTAGGCCTAATACATGAAGTGTTGTGCTTTTGGCTCACAAATATTTTGACTAAGGTGATTGTTTTAAAGATCTTTCATGAGACAAAAGATTGAAGACCCTGACAGCGAACAATCTCTCTCAGCTTGACTGGAGGACTCAGTTGTGACTGCTGCAAAGGGCTAACATTCGACATTCGGTTCAGACTGACTACATTGTTTCAAAGCATTTCGCAGCAGGTTTATTCTTACTTTGCATGCTGTGGTCGACAGCAGAGAGGGATACTCTAATGTAATGTCCTCGCTAACCACCTTCAGCCTACCTAGGCCTGCTTTGGTCTACTTCAGCCCGCTTCGGCCCACTACAGACTGCATGTGTGTGTTTTTCACAGCGCGACCCCCACATAAACGGGGGCACCGTAAAACGGCCTCATTCGGCACCATACCGGACGTCCCCAAGATCCTTTTCTCAGGTACCAGTGCCGGTTGGGTGGTCTCTGCATCGTTTGGGTTTTGTGGCTGGCCTGAATCCACGCTCGGCTCCTTGCTCTGACGTGTGACTCTCCTGCCTGTTGCTCCAGGTCTCAGACACTAGGTGTTTCTGCTGTTGTGAGAATTTCTGATCAATCCCTCAAGGAAGATAGGAATACAGACATTATAGTGCCAAATATGTAATGTATAATTCTAATACTTTTTTTTTTTTTTTCCCCAAATGTCACCCCATTATAATTGTGATATGTATCCTTTTAAAAAGGTTCACAACAGCTTTGAAATAAGGAAATAGAGTGTAGAAAAGCCAGAGAGACTTTAAAAAGGCCCCTGTCAGGTTTTGAATTTGAATTACAGATAGAGTGAATTGAAATTAATGTGGAAGATTATCATTGGATACCACCTCTTGCAAAGCTGGGAGGAGCTTCAACATTCACATCAGCCAATACCACTAGCTTTCACATCAAGGGCCCTGAGGCTCCGCCTCTTCTGTCCCAACATCTGAAGTGCCACTCTCTGATAATTGCATACAACATTAAAGGAATGGAGATTTTAATACCTAAAGTATGGAGATGTGTTTTAATATACTGAAAGATTTTCAACTTATTTATGTCTTGGATTGCCCCTTTTTTTATGTCCTGGCCTCTGTCAGAAGTCTTCACACCAGAGTCATAGTAACTATGATTTCATCTCCTGCTTAAAATGGCATTAACAAGAAGGAGAACATTTGGCACAGCATTCTAATTCTGAGAGACAAATTATATAATGTAGCAGAATTTTTTTAACTTCAGCCATGATACTTATGGATTTTTTTAACATTTGTTTGCTCATTTCAGATCCATCTTATAACAACTATTAATGATGTAGGTGCAAAGGGTTTAGATTTAGAAGTGTATTTAGAATCCTCATGCTGTTCTGGTGAGTGGTTTTCATTTATAGGGGTTTTATATTGTCTCTACTGATACACATGTTGAACTTGGAGCAACAGGCGCCTGCTGCCTTACCCTCTAGCGCATCGTGTTGGCTAATGAGTTAATATCAGGCTGCTGATTAGTTAATGTCAGTCAAAGGTTGGCCTCACATGGTTTTATAACTGTGGGTAAGATAGAGAATGGTTACTCACTGCTGTCAGCCATTTCGTAGAACTCTATGAAGGTTTCTTTGACAGTGTCACAGCAAAATGCCACCTGTTGTCTAGGCTTGTCATCTATAGTTGGCATCAGAAAGGACTCTTTCCTCCTACAGTTGAGGCGGTGTCTTCCCCTTAGAAGGAGACCTAGCCTAAAAATGTGTGAATGTATTCCTTTTGCAGTTTCTAGAAAGTGTCTGGAAACCAGAGCATACAGTAAATATGAGGCCTTTCATGAAGCATATTGTTTAGGCTCTCGTATGTGGTGGGTAGATCGAATTTGGATGTGCATTGCTCTGTGGGATTCTCCATAATTAGGATTGTCGTTGCCCAGGCTAAATAATGCTCTTTGCCTCACTACTGCCCCCTTTGGTAGGTACCAGTTCACCAGTGCAATTTTCTGGTGAAACCAATTGGCTGGCTGGCACACCCATCATTCCTTGTCTGTCTAGAGTGCAAGAATATGATAGGCGTTTGGTTGAGTTTGGGTTGAGGCAATGAGAAGAGGTCGGAATGGGGGCTAAAGCAGAGATGCAGGATGGTATACAGGATATTCACAAGACAATAGCCTCCTAGCCATGGGTGTTCCTTTCTCAGGGACTGAAATTATCCTCGTCGCTAACTCTGGCACAATGTATGAGGTTTACGTATATCAACATTGCAAACTCTACATTGTAAAACATATAATACAAGTAAAGAATAATTAAAAAGATCTTTTGCTGGTATGTGTATAATTTGGGGCCTTTCTAAAACCAGTCACATTCAGTATGGAATGTATACTTTGGCATGACATATGTCTTAACGGCTCAAGGAAAAGGGTGAGCACATTACAGAAAAAGAGGGAAAAAGTTTTTGTGACCAAAACAGTGATAACTGTTTCCACTTAGAGCTGCAGACATCCCCAAGACTCTAAAAGGTGAAAATGATATGAGTGATTTACAGTATCATGCGAATATTATTTACCATCAGTAGATGGCAGCATTTCATACTTGATATTTAATGTTGAGGACATGAGATGTTGCTATTGGGTCAGTGACATTTGGCCAAACAACAAGGGGAGTGACAGGCTAATGGATATTAACTTATCTTTGCCTTAAATGATCGCCGCTTTGAGAAATTTCTTTTTTATCAGGTAATTAAGTACTCATTTGTTTTGCATTTTGGCTGGACTAAAGAGGTAAAACCTCAAACCTGCTATGCATGTCTCTTTGTGTTTTTTTGCATTTTGCCTTGAAGTGCGCAGTCTTTGCTGGCAGGCCAAGGGTTTTGGAAGGCATTGCGAAGGTTTTGTTTCCCTGCTTTGTATGATTACTGCACAGGGGATGGGTTAGCAGTGTGGAATTGGTGCAAGCTGTGCTAGCACATCTTGATACTGAATGGTGTATAACATCTTGGTGCGGATGACAGTATCTGCTAACCCAGCTGTGAACCTCTTCCATAGACTAAAGATAAAAAGAGGCCACATATGTGTATCCTAAAATTCACGTGACAACTAAACTTCGCTAGTTAAGAGTGGGTGTAACAAAATGATGCAAAGTAAACCTATCAGCTGGCGGCCAGGAGAGGGCGCTAGAGAGTAATCAGACTGATGACTTATGCTCTGTTTTGCTCCACTGAATCCTAGTTTTTGTCTCACTAATGGGGACCTTTGGCCATAGCCTTTAATAGTGTGGCTGGAACCGGCGCTCCCGGCCATGGTGGAGCATCATATCTTGACCTATAGTTCATTATCACATCATAATTCAGAATTACAGTGGCTTGTTTTCAATCCTTTGTAACAATGTAACAATGGATGGACCTCTTAAATTTGATACTGTGCCACAGTGTGTAGGGTGGGTAACCCATTGAATGTCATCATTGTGAAGGAGGGTGGACCAGAATAGGGTGAGGTTTTCATTTTCAGCCCTGGAGTGTGAAGGCCTTAAATAGCCTCTGCCCTCAGCCCAGCCCCCTCATGTGGCCCCCACCAAGCAAACACATGTGACTGAGGCTGCCTGATGGCTATTCGTGTAGGAGGAATGGTCAGTGTGTGTGTTTGTGTGTGTTAGTGTGTGTATGCATGTCTGTTTGTGAACACTAACTTGTGTGTATATGTGAGTGTATCTGAGTTTGTGTGTCTGTTTATTGTGTGCATTAGTGTGTACATGAATGGGTATGAGAGTGTCTGTGCGTGCGCGCACGTGTCTGTGTTTGCATATGTTTGAATGGTCTGTGTGTGTGTGTGTGTGTGCGTGTGTGCATACATGCATGTCTGTTTGTGAACACAAGCTTGTGAGTGTGTGTCTAAGTTTGTGTGTCTGTTTATTGTGTGCATTAGTGTGTACATGAATGGGTATGAGAGTGTGTGTGTGTGTGTGTGTGTGTGTGTGTGTGTGTGTGTGTGTGTGTGTGTGTGTGTGTGTGTGTCTAAGTTTGTGTGTCTGTTTATTGTGTGCATTAGTGTGTACATGAACAGGTATGAGTGTCTGTGTGTGTGTGTGTTTGTGTGCGTGTGCGTGCGTGCATGGAAGCGTGTCTGTGTTTGCATGTGTGCTTACATGTGTTTACATGAGTATGCACACATGCGTGACTGTGTGTATCTATGTATGAGCTGCAGCATATGTTGCAGGGCCTGTGTGAAATCTCTGCAGCTGTCCCTCTGTTCCCTGTTCGGCCCCCCCGCCGTTCCCATGGATCACAGTGGGACTCACTGCACTGTCCCGTGTTTGGATCACAGTAGGACTCACTGCACTGTCCCGTGTTTGGATCACACTGGGACTCACTGCACTGTCCCGTGTCTTCTCTGTCATCCCCAGGCAGCTGTGAGAGGCGTAGATCTATGCAGGATCTCCCCGGGGCTGGGACAGAATCCAGTCAGGTACAGGGTGTGTCTGTGTTCCTGTATGTGTGCTTGTTTACACATTTGTGTGTGAGTGTGCATGTGTGTGTCGTTAAGAGAGAGGCTGTGCTCCTGTGTCTCTGCATGGGTGTGTGTGCATAATATATGTGCATGTGTATATGTTTCTTCCGTATGTGCCTTGTGTAAACCAGCTTCACTGTACAGCGCTTGTGAAAGAGAAGTGTCAGGTGGTTAACAGTGCATCTGTATCTGCGGTTTCCACCCTCTGCTTTTTGTCATTGGCACATAGCGTCCTCATAACAACTCACAGCAAAAGGTCACATGGTCTAATTCATTCATTTTCCAAGGATGCAACACTTATAATTCTGTTTGATTGACTTGCAATGGCCATATGGGTTCAGTGTCTCCTGCTGTGAATTCTTTAACCGTAATACATTGTGCAAAGGTGTGTTGTTATTCATGTAACTACTAGCACCTGGTGGAGTCGGCATCAGTTAAGCTCAGATGATCAATTGCATTGTCAAAGTCTCGATCAACAAGTTTGTTTTTATGAAAGATAAATGCATGCATGCTTTACATGGTTTGCACTGTTGGACAAGAGAAGAACTTTTGTAGCTCTTTAGAAGATTGCATCATGATCAAGATGTGTAGGAATCCCATTCCGCCCCCCCCCTCCACCCCCCACATGCTCATCAAGGACAACATTCCTGAGAGAGAGTGTCATCCTGCTGTCTTAGGGGGCGCGTCACCCCCAAAGTGACACATGTGCGTCCAGACACGTGGGACGACAACAGGGGGTCACTCCAAATTCACAAAGGAGACAGACACCCTTACAATGACTGTCACGAATATGAAATTTGTGCTTAACCGATGACTGTAATGCCAATAACTGCAATTAACTCTATTATAATATGGGTGGGGATCCCTTATTTAACATAATAATCGTCACAATGTTTAATAATCATTTAAAAACCACTTCAAACTTCAGAACAGTTCACTCTTGTTGAAAACTCTGTCACTCTTTCCCCATACCCTGTAATTGCTCCTCCCCCTGCTTCATCAAGGTAGTCCTGTTGTCATAGAAACAGTCATGTGATAAATCACAACTTGATTGTGATTTAAATCAAGATAGGCAGATACAACAAACATAGGCATGTTTACATAAAACACGATTTAATGCAATAGGCTAATGGATACCAGCCAATCCTTTCAATTCAAAGTATAGGTTTCAGCTCCTGTCAAGAAGAGAGAAGAAAAACCTGACAGACTGCTCTTTACTTATAACCAAAATTAGTGATCTCTTAGAGCCTTATTATAATGAAATGTCAGATTAATGTCAGATTACATTTTCCTGTATTATACCAACAGCAAGATTACTTTATTTCTTTATTATCTTGGCTAAGGCTTATAATTAACACCTACAAAAAAAACATAAAGTACAAGAGTCTTACAATTGTGTAGCCTGTTGGTTACTTCATGAAATATAGATTAAAATCACATATGATTCAGTGTTTTGATAATGGAGCCACGGACGGGTTTTACCTGCCTGTGCCATCCATAGTTTATCACATTTATTATTATATTATTTATTATAATTTGTCCTGATAAAATCCGTAGGATGCCCCTCTGTCCATTACACACCCTGTAAAATTCAGTGAAATATGGTTGTCCTTCTGCACTTTGGCTTGTCTCAAGCCTGTCTTTTTTTTAGTTGAGGGTATAACTCGAAGGGAACAAAGCTGAGGGTGATTTTTGTAAAGAGAGTAGAACGGCTTGAGAACAAAGCTGAGGGTGATTTTTGTAAAGAGAATGGAACGGCTTGAGAACAAAGCTGAGGGTGATTTTTGTAAAGGGAATAGAAAGGCTTGAGAACAAAGCTGAAGGTGATTTTTTTGCCTCGTTCTTTTCTCTCACAGGGTAGCCGGAGCAGCAGTAGGTCTTCCAGTCCTAGCGCCAGGATGATCACCGCGGACAAAGCCGGCCGTGCCTACAGCTTCTCCCCCGACGACTCCATGGGTATAGCATGTGGCACAGTAGTTGTTTTTATTCACAAGTGACAGACAGTGGATCCAATATAGGCATATCTTTCACTGCTTGTTACCTGTCATAGCACATAGCATTGGGAGAGAAGTCTTTTGGGTTATCTTAAGGTTAGCAGGTGATTTAGAGACATGTAGTTCTACCAGTTATGGCATTGTGAAGCTGCGCCTTCTAAGTCTATGATTAATGTTCACCGGAGGACATAATGTATTTAGCAGGTGTACCTGCTTCCTCTACCATTTCAACTGTTCTTACAGAAGAATAGTAATTTATCTGTAGACTTATGAAAGTAAATGTGCGCTAGAGGTACATTCAGAAGTTATAACTTAAGCTTGTTGCTCCCTTTACCTGCTTTGGTTTCACAGAGAAGGACATAGCAGGCTTTAATAGCTGCAGGTGTGTGTACGGAGTGGAAGACACCTGTTAGTGATCCATTAACCTGTCCAGGAAGACCTGGAACAGCTCGATGCTCAAAGCCATAGTGAACATTGAGAGTTTCATTTATCCAGCCCATAGTGCCATCTGTAACCCTCAAAGCTAAATATCTGGCTTGTACGCTTTCAGATACCAACGGATCCGACAACTCCATTCCGATGGCCTATCTGACTCTGGACCACCAGTTGCAGGTAGGGCCCTCTCCACCCCCACCCGACTGTTCCCAAAATGCAGGGGTCTGTAAGGAAGTAGGCAATCAGGGCAGAGCGTATGAAAGCCACAGAGTCTCCTGGTTTCCATTGGTAAAGGGATTCATCAACAGAATTTCACCAGGACTAAGAAAAAAAAAACTGGGGGCAGTGTATCTGCTAGGACTGACAATGCTACTGTTAGCACTGGCTAATTCTGTGGTATCACTTTGCGGCAAATGTTACCTGCAGCCCTTCAGCGATAACTAAAACTATTCATGCTTTTGGTGATGCTATATAGACATCGCTTCATGGTTGTGCTCTGTTCTCTTTATTCTGAAATCCATTTTCAGAGCATTAAGCTGCCATACCATATCAGATTTTGCATTAGCCTTCATACATGCAAATGTGTGATCTAAATGGTCAGTTTCAAACCTTTTCCATTTGAGATGAGTAATATCTGTTCAGGCAAGTTGGCCAAAAGATGTAAATAGTGACAGCATATAGACCATCCTTATCCTGTTTTACGGAGAATAAAACCCAAATGTATTGTGCAGAATGCACTACTAACACAGGAGAATACAGCTCTGTTGAAGAGTGAGTGGAACATTTCTGCAGTAAATTCAAGACGAGCTTTTAAAATGTAGGAACATTGTAAAAGGCGCCTCCTGAATTGACAGCCTTACTAGTGCAAAAGGTTTTACAAAGTCTGCCTACAAAAAAGTCTTCACCGCGTAAAACCCCCTTGAAAATCGATTCCGGCAAGACAGGCAATGAATGTGTAAGGAATAAAGAAGGGGAAAAGTTCACGTTCAGTCAAAGTCATGTCTCTCATTCGGTTTCTTATTCTGTTGCCATGGTAACCACGGTCGGAACGTCTGGTGTGAAAGTTCCGCTAACACAAAGGACTCCCCCTTTGTACTTTTACATGCTACATCTCTATATAGGTTCAGCTGAATTTGTAATAAATAACCACATTTCATAATCTGCAGTTCTGTAGGAAATATTTTTATACGGTAGTCCTAAAGAGAAAAATCTGTAGATGATGATGATAATAATAAGGTGCCTTTTTTTTTTTTTTTTGCAGCCCCTTGCTCCGTGTCCCAACTCCAAGGAGTCCATGGCCGTTTTTGAGCAGCACTGCAAGATGGCACAGGAGTACCTTAAAGTGCAGACTGAAATCGCCTTGCTGATCCAGAGAAAGTAAGTGAGGAGCAGCTTACACAAAAGTCCCTCTCCTCCCTAATTTTGGCCTTATTTCAGATGTTCTTGGGAGCGATCGCTGTAATGAGATCGGTTCATCAGATGAGTATCATAGGATGAAGGGGCAGAATTTTCTTGGAATAAATGTCTTTTTAATCTCAGTGGGGGGGCCCCTGGTGACTGGAAGGAGGGATAATGAAGCCAGTCAGGTGGGTGGAAGAGTGAAATATCACAGCTTTTTCCAGATAAATGAAGCCCGTTCTCCCTTTTCTCTTTATCTCCCTCTCTCTCTCCTCATCAATGATATTCATTCATTCTGCTTTTCCTTCTAAACTCTCCCTCCCTTTCCTTATCTCACTCTCACCTCCTCCTTCTCCTTCTGTCTGTCTCACCCTCTTACCCTCCCTCTCTTCTCTCTCCCCCCTTTCTTCCTCCCTCCGTTCCTTCATCCTTGTCACCCACCCCAATTCTGCATTTCTCTTTCCACTGTTTCTCCCTCCCTCCCCTGCATCCCTGCATTCAGGAAGGAGCTGATCGCCGAGCTGGACCGGGACGAGAAGGACCAGCAGAACACATCCCGCCTGGTCCAGGAGCACAAGAAGCTGCTGGAGGAGAACAAAAGCCTCTCCACCTGCTTCCACGAGTGCAAGAAACGGCTGGAGCTGATCCGGACGCAGCAGCAGAAGAGGCAGGGCACGTCCTGATGGAGCCGTGGGTCACGTCCCGAGGTGGGGCCGCGCCCGCAAGACTCACAAACCAGGCCCACGTCACATCACAAAGCTCCCAAACCAACACCATGCACCTCTACGTTCTGCGCGATTAGAGGCCTGTCATTTCACGAGGGAAGGGGGTTGTCAGGAGATCAGCAGTAGGATGGTTTGAGAACGGTCGAGGGGAAGAACAAATGGCGAAAGACAAATGTACGCATGCGTTGTTCCCCGTTGTTCAGCGTTGAGAGGGCCAATCACCAGGAACCATAACAAACACAGGTCACTCCCGATTGGGCTACGCTAGAGCTGAGGGTGGAGCTTTTTACCCCGCTTTCGACCTCACTGAGGGTCACCCATGATTCTTTCGTTTTGAGTGCCCTCTGATAGCCCCAGATTGCTTTGACAGCCATTCTTAATTTCGCTTCAAAACCAAAGGCTTGTGCTTCAGCCAATAAGAAATTCCCAGCCTGGAAAGAATGTGAATCGAGTGAATTTGAAAGAGAATGTTTACTATCCCTTGCATACATGTTCACTGCTTCATATGGAGGAGATAGCCAACAAAAAGACAGATATATGCAAAGTTTGGCATCATCCCATACAAATATATCATTTTAATTCCATCATTGATGGACCTACTCTTACAAACTTTGCATGAACCATTCAGGTCAATTGTAAAAAGGCCCACATGGTTACATATTTATCTTTCCTACTATGGATTTAACTTGTTTGTTATGGTTTCAGTATTACGTTTCTATTGTTTTATTTATTTTGTCTTTTTAATCAAATGTTTGATATTGTTTGATACTCCGTGCATAATCAGCAGACTATAACATTGTCTCATTTCTGGAAATCCGAACCTTTTGTAACTTTACACTGCAGATATCTTTCCTCTTGTTTTCTTTTTCTGGCTAAGAATCATATTGCTTTTTCTTGATGTTATTATATTCCCTTAGCTGTCATGGTACCAAAGGCGGAATACTGTAACTTCAGGGAATCCACTTCATCAAGAACAAATCCAGTAAAAATAATATTTGGTGTATTCAGAGAAATTCTCTGGAATCGGCATTGTCATGAGTAAAAACCACTTTATTATTATTATTATTATTATGCTGGTAACCTAGTAGATGGCTAATAGAGGTAAATCAGGGTCCAGTGCTTAACGTCATGTATCATTTGTGTCTTATTATTTTCGGAACCTTTCAGATGATTGTTCTGTAATTTTAAAGCTGAACAAGAATGTTTTGTTGTTTCTCCCAAGTCCCGGCCTTAACGAGTAGAGATCGAGTCATTGTACTGATTCCGCTGTCACAAAATTGCTACCAGAAAGCCCTGTTCTGTCACAAAGCCACTGTGTCAAATATGACATGCAGAAACACTTGTTTTAAGTATTGTTTTATTTTGCATCCCGACCTTTGTACAGCATTTTTTTTTTTTTATTTTGAAGTCTCTCATTTCAAATTATGTGTACTTGCTATCTACTAAATATAACAAGCTTGACTTAAATGGGCATTGAGGTAAAAATTCTGTCTAGTTGGATTCAATTGAGGTTTGGGAACGGAAATGTTGTCTCTATGTATTGTGAAGATCCTTTATTAAATTTAAAAATCAGTAAAGTCAAGGATGAGACACTTTCTTCTTTGAGTATTTTAAGCTGTGCGTTTGAGACTTTCATCAGATGTAACTTCCAATGGAAATGGCGGTATCAGATTTTCTGTAGTGAACAGATTGTCAGGTCAATGTGTTACTTCATTCATTACTTTCATTGTATGTGCTCTCATAAATCTTCCCCATCTCAGTTGAGGAAAGTATGTGTTTTTTGGTGGCGAGGTAAAGAAACTGAACTGGATTGTTACTTTCCACATTTCATATCAAATCCTGACCATGGACAGAATATTTATTTTAATTTTAGAGAAGGTAGTGGGACTTGTTTATTATCATTTGTATCCATAATGGAGGATCAAGCCTGAACAATGTGGGTTCAAGCATAATAAAGACAGATCTTTTAATGTTTAGATTATGGAGCTGCTTTTCTCATTAGTGTTCTATTTCAGCCCACAGCCATACCTCAGCACTGCTCATTAGTCCACACAGAAGTAATTCAATCCGTATTTATTAAGCTTCCATTCCATGTAACATTCTGTATGTCAAGTATGTATGTATATAATTATGCATTTGTCAATTCATTTCATCTGCAAAGTGACGTGGCACAGAAATGTGTATTCTCTCAAAATGTTTTCTGAGGATTGCAGACTTGAATAGCATCACCAAACAGGAGGGTTGCATCATCATGGGATACCTAGCCTTTTTGTGCAACGGTGACACCTCTGGACAGTCAGGGAAATGCACCCTCCCTTTTAGAGCTTTGGTAGTACTGTACTGCAAATACATGGAGTGGCTGCCCACATGTGCTAGTTTATCTTTAATGGGATGAGTCTGCAGCAACAAATTAGAATTGAAAAGTGCCAGTGTTAAAAAGTTGTTCAAGAGAAAGGAAAGTTGTTTTTGATAAAAATGGTGGGGAAAAAGTCACATCATTGAACAGAACAATGAACGCATAAATATGCCACTCGATGGCGATCATGGGCAATTTATTTACCATTGAAACACAACAACGACCTTTGTTTTTGAAATGAATACCTCCACAGGAATAATTTGTCTTTTATTAAATAAAATAGGTGGGTGTCAGTATATTGCCAAGAGTTTCAGTAATGTATCCGTCAGCATAAATGTCAACGAAAATCATACACTTTAGATGACAAGATGGATATCGCCATGAATAATGTAATACAAATGTCAAAACATTAGTGTGAGGTAATTCACCTTTCACTTTTATTTTGTCTCAGAGGTGACATTTAAAGTTTCCATTTTTCAAAAACGTTTCAAATAATTGGAACAACATCTTGAGTTTTCCTCTAATTCTCAATCTAAAGCATTTTGGGACCTAACATAAAATTACCCTTGTGATTTTTTTTTTTTTCTTTATTAAACTTTTTTTCCCGTGGTTCATATTTCAGGTTGGAATTGCACCATGGCTCTCACAAGTGCTATATTTTGGTCTTGACAATGAAGGGCAGCTTTTCATCCATTGTTTGAAAGTGACAGCTGTTTGGGGCGGGTGATGTCATTCTTTGTGTATATCCGACATCAGCTTGGTCTTCGGTCACTGCTGTAGGTATGACGGACTTGAGCCCATTGTACGGCTCACTGTGATTATCCATCACTGTTTGGCTACGCATGTACTCAGAAAGTTCTGTTCTTCTTCTGTCAGGCTATAGAAAAGGCAGGAAGGAAAACTTCCGGAGGTTTTGCTTATGGATTGCGTCTTCTCCTCACGCTTTGTGTGTGTGTGTGTGTATGCGCATGTGCGTGTCCTTAGGTATGTCTTCAAGAGGACGTGTGTGTTCCAGCAAATGTGTGTTCCTGTTTTTGTGAGTCTGTGTAGAACTTGTTGCTGCTCTTTTAAAAAATTGAATCTCTTAATCCATTTACACCATGCAGACATTCTTATCCAGCGTGACGTCCACAGCCTTACATTACTATGCATTCTCCATGTATGCAGCTGAATGTTTATTAGCAATTTGGGTGAAGTACTTTGCTCAAGTGTAAAACGGCATTGCCTACATGTAAACTGAACCCTCCACCTCTGTGTAGGAAGTGTGCGGTCTTCTGCTTGAATTGAAAGTGTAGCGTGAAAACAAAATCACTGCCTTTGGAAACTGAAATTCAAGTAATGAAACAGAAATTGCTTATCAGTTGGACTTTGCAGAACTAAAGCTTTTCCACTGAAGTTGATCTGGTTTCAATCTGACCGCAAATCTGAGTGTCCAATATTTAAAATAATTACACACAATCATATGAATGTAGAATTTCTCTATCTTTTGTTGAGGAAAAAGACCAACCACTATTTATGAAACCAGAACTCAATAATGTGCTTGGACAGGCAGTTGTGTAATTTCTTCTGAACTTATGACTCTAGAATAACCACATTTATAGAAATGTCTCACTTCTGCTTGATATTATCTTGAGCATATGGACTTTCCCTATTACTTAATTTCTGCTATATCACCATGACAATGAATTCCTGTCCGTAACCCTTCATGGAAAAAAGGTTCACACTTTATAACTTCTTGCATAGAACATTTTGAGATTGCCTTGGTCACAAGACTTTTATTTGTAAATGAGCAATCTTGCAAAGAAATAAGACATTTTAATAAAGTTTCTGCTTATAGGAATGACTGAAGATGTTCGACTAGATTTTCAAGCAGGATTTGTGCAGGTATAGGACAAGGGAATTTTGTGCACACAAACAAAATAAAGCTTCAATTAGTCTGAGATGCTAGCTCTTAGACTGATTGGAGCTCTTTCATAACCCTGAATTTTCCAGTGTCAAAAGTCAAGCACATAAAATAAAATTTGGGCTCCATCTTATATGCTCCAATGAAGGGTAGCAGAGAGCATTGCTAAACAGCTTTATAGACTGGTCACAATGTTCATACAATATATACATAATGCAAGAGTTATGGCCTTCATTTTAAGTAGTACAACCACTGTAGCAATATAGTATTATCTTCTTAGGTAAATACCAAGTTGTGTAAGTATACAATAGCTGTAAAATATATATACTGCCCCCGAGCTATTGAAGTATTGTAATTAGCAACAATACAATATTTGCTTTCCCAATAGTGGTTAAAATCCAAACAAACAGGCCAGAGAGACCAGGTCATATGCCACAAAGCTCGCATGCCAGGTCAGTTGGCGTGATCAATAAAGGCTAAAGATACATAAGATTACAGTGGCAAGTGGAATACATTTAACATGCATGCTCAAAACCCCATGACAGTTCTTCAGAAACAGCAGAAATTCAGCATTCTTTGGATGTACAGTTGTGATTTGAATAAAGACAGAAATTCCATGTATGCAGCCAGTCATGCAGTGTTGTCTTCTGTGACAGATGGGATCCCCTTCGAACTTTGAGGCTACACCTCATTTTTGTAAAAAAAAAAAAAAAAAAAAAGCCTGACACCCAATACCGACATAGTACTTCAACATTAAGGGAAAAAATGGGAGCTGGGATTCAATCAAACACACTGTGTTTATGGGTATACACTATTCAATCAAAGCAACTACTATGTTCATGATGAAGTACCTTATAAATACAGAAAACCCAAGAAAAAGGTGTGACCTAAATACATGACATGATCATTTAAAATGCCAAAGAATGGGTGTATTTGTCTTCAGCATTACAATCCCTACTCCTTTGGTAAACTTAACAAAATACAACATACTCAAAGAAAAAGAGTAACACAGGAATGTAATTATTTACTGTGTGCTGTAAATGTGATTGATTAATGTAGTTAATCAATCTTGTTCCATATTTTAGCATAACAAATGTGGAGAAAGGATATGGTATATGTGGCTAGCTGCTTTCCCCCGGGTTTATTTTTAAACACAGTTTACATGATTTCCTGAAAACCGCACATCAACTGCAAGCTGATTAGATTTCCACGTCGACTGGTAAAGCAGAAGCACATTTCAGCCATGATACCACTTCATTTCTGCCAGTCACTTTGATCTTTGTGTTATTTTTTCATCAACTTTTCCACTACACAAATATAAAATTAGGCGAAAAAACAAAATAGAGTAATGGAAGGTACTCTAAAATAAAGCGTCGCTCATGGGGTTCTACTCTGTTTTGATACACCACATACCCCAGCTGAGAGATTCAGGCCATTACTGTGTTGTAAAATCTATCTGTCCTGTTCGTATCTCTTTAGGTGCGATGGCACAGTGGAATGAAACCTCTTGCTGCACCCAGTTTTCAGGTTCAGAGGAAGAGAATGCAGTTTAAAGAAAGGAAAAGGGTGGGAGAGGCATGTTCAGGGGACCGCGGCCAGCCAGCATGGTAACATGCAAACACAAACCACTCTCACCTTCCACACGTCACCTCTGTCCTGAGCAGACTCTCCCTGTTTCAAATGGATTCATTAAACGATACAATTTTTGAATGGATTATAATAACACTAATTCATTGAATAAGTTGAGCAGTTTCCTTGAAGTATTTAAAAATGAACCTATGGGCAGGCATTACATTGGACACACTGAGTAGCATTTTGTTTCCTTCGAGGCTGATGAAGCCAGTGGGGATTCTGTGAAAACCCGAACAATAGAGATCACAAACATTCCGCTCATAATCTTGTCTTCAGGTCCGAGGAGAAGTTGTTGTTATTGTAACATTGTTATGGTTTCCATTCAAACCTTTCCAGTCAGACGTGAACTGATCAGGTGCAAATAGGTAGGGGGCATATACTGTTACTGACGAGCTCATCTGAAATTAGCCTGATGCTACCACTCATAAACCAAAGCCGGCTGACTCGTGTATTACTTTGGACTCACTTTCATTGTTGGATAATGGCATAGCTCTGGCTATGTGAAAGTTACATGGCTCAGCGCCTCTATCAGAAAAGTCTTGAACTCAACCCTCAGCATTGCCATACCACGGTAATGACATTGTACTTTTTCCATTATAGCGTTTTTACACTATTCAGAGGCTAGCTAGCTTCTCTAGCTAATATATAACAAATAACTACAGATCTGAAAAATGCTAGACGTGGCTAGCTGCCAAAACAATTGTTTCAACTGTCTTCAGATGGGACTAAAGAATATTCTGCTTTACGTAGCTAGCAAGTTGACAAGGGAACCCTCACAGAATTGATCACAGTTTCCCAAAACACCAATAATTTAACAGTACCGAGAGTACACCATTTAAAATCCACAGGTGTGTCACAACATCATGCATTATAACTGTTGTGTTAAATATCAACCCATATAAACAGGAAGAAGCTTTACCTTCCACAGATAGACTTCAAGTCACTGGTCTGTACTTACACTAAGTGTAAAACACTTGGTGTCCTTCCCTGCATTTGACTAAATTATAACTAAACAAGGTGCCTTTTTAAGCTCGCCAGGAGCCAAGACTAAGTTATTGTCCACAAAAACATTGTGGGTAAATCCTGTTGAGGTTGACATCCCGACAGGCTGTTATTATGAGCGAGATGATTGACAGTGTGTGGGTGAAAGGTAATAATTGTCATAAGGTTTAGGTGACAGGAGGTGTCAGAAGAGGAAGTATGTAAAACTGAAGAGCTAAGTGTGACTCATTACTCTTGAATTCACTTTTTTTTTCCGCGACAGGAAATTGGTCCCGTTTTCAAATTTCCAGGTTTCTATGAGTTTTCGTAGTCTTGGGGGTGGCACTGTAGATTCTGTGCCATCATTTCTGTTGAAAAGATTTGACAAGACTCAGTGGGCAACTGTAAGTGGGAACAAAAGTGAAGCCTATGAACAATGGTGCCCGTCTTCGACATTATCATCAGCAGATTTTTTGAGGAAGGCTTCAATCTTGATTGCACTAGCATGTACCGTACAAAAATAATCATGCTGATTTCGATATATTTAAGATGGCACGCCTGATTGTATTTTAACACATCACAATGTCACTAAACCACATTGACAGAGAATGGGATGAACGAGTAAGAACATTTTTAACCACAGATATTTGCCATTTAAACCAGGCAGTCATCTCCTGCTGTTCCTTCTGTTTCTCCCTGTACTTCCTTATTGCAAGGGAAGCATCCCTAATTCTTTAGATCGCATGGGCAAGATCTCTCCACTTAAAGAGCATGTAATTGGTTGGGTTAGTTTGTTTGCTCCAATCACAAATCATGTCACAATACTTGCATGTCCAAAAATGCTAACATGTGTAAGGCAAGGCTTTTATAAATCTGACCCTTAATTTTAGCATTTAGATAATATAAATAATAGGTAATGTATACCTTGTGTGGAATGGCACCATGTTACCACTATTTCTTTGTGTGATTTCCTTTGATTTACATGGACTTACCACCGATAAGGGACATTGGCTATATTCAGGCTTTCAGGAAAAATGGACACTGCTGATTGGTTCAGGTATGCCTTGTAACCTCATTGCCAAGCGACATGAACCCAGCCATCGAGTCACAAACAGCTTTCACACATGATGAAAGACTAAAGTCAGCTTTTACAGTCACAGGCAAGTGGAATTTCAGTCCAGACTCAACAGTGAAACCCGGTAATTCCAGATCTGGTGTTTTTCCTAAACAGGGATTGTTGACATAGGAAGGGCTTCAAAATAAATAAGCGCTCAAAAGTGCACTGAGTTACGGGCCTTCAGAAATATGCCTATGTAGGAATATACCCAATCCCAGATTGAGGCAAATTTGGAGGTCATTTTCTTGCATGTATTGCAAAAATTGAATTTAAGTATGCACTTCCAATACTTTCTGCTGCTGCAAATTTGTTGGACACAATTGCTCAGTTGCTCTGATCACGTTATGAGCAGTCAGTAAGCCCAACAAAATGCTTTCCCTAGATGTTATTTTCTCACAGTTGTCATGCTCTCCACTTTAAGGCATTGCACTTCCCACGGTTCTTGCAGTCGATCACAAAAATTAATTGTTTCGTGTTCTCCGTTCTTACAAGTCGCTTTGGCAAAACTTCAGAACCACCATGACCCCGCCTGCACAGACTGCATTGTGAGCCAAGACTCAGCACATATTTGGAACCATCTCTGTCAACAAATAGTTGGCTGCTGTTGTTTTACCCCTTTATTTTTATTTTTTATTTTTTGCAGACATCACAATGACGTTCTTGAGTCGTGCAGCCATTGGCCCAGGCAATAGTTTTCATTTTTGGAGCATGTCTGAACCCTCCAGCAGCAAAGAACCAATCACCTGCTTACCCTTGCACATGCCCACATGGTTCACGGCCAATCTGTGAATAAGTACCTGTGTTTCTTGTTTTTGTGTGTGTGTGCGTATGATGTGTTAATATGGTAAATATGACAGGAGCAATGGCATGTATATAAAGCTTTATATAAATCCTAAGACTTCCATTCATTTTGAAAAAATGACACATGAAATGTCTTGGCCATTTCCCCATAATTTCTGATAAAGTTTTATATTCAAGTTCAAAATTTATCAACAAACAGAAAGCAACCACTCTCATGAAAATCGATGTTTGATCTGGAATGCACAGATGTATTAGAAATGTAACACGAATAACAATAGTAACTGAACAAATTGTAGTATTTCCCAAAAAATTCAAATAATTATGATTTTGATATTGCATTTAAGTGAATGGAAACATTGTTAACAACCGAAAGCCTTGAAGACTTACATGTGGACAGGTTTATTATAGCAGTTTTTACCTCTGCTGCTTGCCAGAACCACAGATCTGCTTAGGCTAATGTGTGCAATAGAGGAAGATATAGCTCTTCCTATGACTAGCCCCAGTTAAACAATGCACCAACAAATCAAATGAAATACATATTCCAGTGACCACTAAAAATACACCCCCTAACTGATGCTAGCAAATCGATATGTGGTAAACTACTGAGGCAAGCTGTGCTATGGACAAATGTGGTTTGGCGTAGCTGCCATTGATGTGCACTGATATGGAAAGCTTTTGCTGCTGTTCAATTGAGGCACTTTGCAAAAGGTTGTAGCTGATTCTGCATAATTCAAAATCGGCTCATGCCAAAACAGGTGAACAATCGATTTGACCGTCACAAGAGGACGAGTATCTACGAGGGTTCACGAATCCTCAATAACCAGTCATTTATTTATGTGTTATCTCCTGTGTGTCTTATTCACAAGACCTGCACTGATAACCAATCCAAGTTTACAGTCAGCTGTGAAACTGATGGACGGACACATCTAATGTTACTTTAGTTAGGTGTGACAGTATCAGTGTGACGGTACCACTGCTCTAGCTGCAGCGTCTACTTCATGCACTACTAAACATTGCATGGGATGGTGGAAGATAAACATGGAAGCAGCAATATGAGATATGTCAATAATAAGTCAATTTTATTGAAAGTGTCAACTTTAATAATTCTCATTGTTGTCTAAGTATAAATATAGTGAATAGAAAATACAAATATAAAAATGGGAAGGATGTTGATTCCTCTGAAGAGTGGTGATTTGAGAGAAAGTGTGAAGCTTAAGCAGAGAATATTGTGTGAAGTGGCCAAACGTAGCTAAACAATCAATAATGCTCAAATTTTTGCCAGTGCAAGGGTCAAAGTAAAGCTGAGGTAATTGAATGAAATATCTGTCTTTTGTGGCTTTTTCTACCTTTTAGCACCAACGTCAGCATAGTTTTTTGTATATACTATGTACACAATATGTCGTATGGCTGTAATTATGCACTCATCATTCTTGGAATGAAATGAATGGTACCTCTCCAAAAGGGGAACTTCAGAGGGCGCGGCAGAGTCTGAGGAGGGCCAGGTTATGAATGGCGGTTGAAAGGCTCCCCAAAGCGCTTGTCAACGCCAGGCTAATTGACGTAATCGAGGCTGTTCGGTTCTCTCTCCCACGCCGATAGCTGTCAAACGGCAGGAACGCGCTTGCGTCTGTGTGCCACCGCCTGGGCTTGCTCTGTGTTTTCTCTCGCTCGGATTACAGTTCACTTCCCCCGGCGCTGCGCACCGTCACCTGCACCGCGAACCAGGTGAACGGATTCCTGCAATGATTCACACTTTTTTTTTTCGTTGCTGCTCGTATGCTGGTTATGAACGGTGCCCTTTTAAGAAAACAACACCTTGTTAGCTAACTACTTAAAGAACAAACGATGAGGCTTTTGGGACTAAAAACAACGGCTGAACAGAGCCGCTGGGCTTTATGCTATGTTAAGAGGCCAGCCATTTGTCCTTTAAGCAACCCATGTCTCAGTGCTAATTGAGTGTCAGAGGTTTTATGCATTGTTTGTGTTATGTCCAATTAGGCTTCCTAAAACTGACCGCACTTTTTACCCCCAAAGTCTGGAAAACCCCCTCCCCATACACCACATTCACACAAAAACCGCAACCCAATCTCCCCATTCACGCTGCATAGCCCCACCAAAAAGGTCACAGAGTACGGCAGAAGCATTAGTTTTGTCTGGATTCCACGCTGTTAGTGTGCTGGAGCATCTCCCGTGGGAGCCAGCATTGTTCAAACGCACGCTGCTTTCTAAGCACAGTCTAGAACAAAGGGCCTACCTTAGCTGACTGGTTCTTTAAAGGGGAAGTTACAGTGGCAGTGTGCATGGTGAATATTCTCTTAGTTTTCCACGAGATTGAATATTTACACATGATCAGATGGACTATTTGTTTGACATAATCAGTAAGTGTTTTTACTCCCTTCACCCTTTTGAATACATAGTTATATTTTGTGACATTCAAATAAGTTGATATTGAAAATATCTCAGATCTTGAAAGTTCTTAAGATCTTAATTTTTACTTTGGTGTGCGTCTTCACTGATGTCAATCATTAATGTTTCATGTATGGAAACAGACTGATTTGAGACTGTTAGTATGAATGCAGACTTGGATGCTGAAGGTTTTTCTACTTTCCATCACATAAGAGTAAAATCCTAACATATTATAAAAACACATTATAAGGAAATAAATTATCTGTCTTATTTAAATGTTATAGTTTAACTGCGTTACTCTGTTGTGGGTTTATCTTGCGACTGAATGAAGGAGCATAATCGTCTTCAGCTGTGGATGACGACCAAACGAAAATAGTTTTCATTTTTGGTTTTTCACCCTAATTACAACTACAGGCCATTCCAGTCACTGTACAATAGGGGGTTCCCAACCCCAATCCAGGGGAGCTGCAAGTCTGTCGGTTTTCTTTTAGGCCCAGTTCAGTCACAGATGAGGTGATTGTGGTATTACTGTCTTATGTTGAATCAAATGCTGGGCAACAACATTGGGCTTGCGCACCCTTTGGCTTTGTAAGACCAGGATTGGAGACCACAACCCTTTATCAGTTTCGGAGGGCCACTGCCCAGCACTTCTACCTTTAGGAAAACCTAGGTAGGCTATATTAAGTTCTCTGAAAAGGTATCCTGGATACAAATGTCAACCCACACAAAGAAATGAAGAAAATTACACCTTTTTTTGCACAGGCTTGGTATGCAGTCGGGAAGTGCCTCAAGCCAAATGCGATTTAATAAAGCTCTATGACACAGCTCTGTGAAGTATAAGATGTACTTTTTACATTTCCAAATTGAGAATGAAGGTTACATAGAGTATGTGGGGAATTAAAAGGGGCTGACAGCAGCCTGTGACATTGTGATAATTTGTAATTATATGCAAGCCCCCTTAGGGCAGAATTCTACATAACAAATTTAACATTTCCTGGCTAATGATGTCTTATAGGAATGTCTTATACATGGGTGCTATCGGAGAAAAATAAAATTCTAGTTGGTTGCATGGTATGTGTTCATATCTTGAGCTGTGGTATTCTGCATCTGTATCTCTGGCCCCCCTGTTCCTCTGTAGCCTGCAGCAAGACGGATTTACATAGAATTTCCGACTATTGCAAGGTCTGCAGCTTTGATATTCATAATGACGGGATTAGAGGCTTGATGTATGAATTAATATTGATGTGGGCAATGAATCTTTTGGCAAGCTATGTATCAGTTTAAATGGTGATTCAGCCCACGCTGATTTTGTATTTTTTAAGCAAATAATATCCTGTAGCTAGACATTTCTACAACATCATTTTCAAAATCGTGACATGTGGGTTACCCTTCACTTATTATGCTCTATTGTTGCTGCTACTGCAGTTACTATTATGATGGATTTCAAGGCGTAAGGCATTGGGAGCAAAAACATAAAGAGGTTTTAATTTGTGCTTTGTCTACTTTTTGTCGTTTCTTTGTCTTAAACTGGGTAACATTTTCTACAGTTGTGAGTGAAGCCCAGATTCATCCCACCACAATTCAATGCGTTCATCATTGTGAGAAATCACTGAAAGCAAAGTTAAGTTTTTAGATGTCTTTGTTCGTCAAACTTTGCCCTTCCAGCAATCTTTTAACATCTTTAAACAGAGATTGGATTTGCTCAGGGACAAGGTACCTTTGTAAATATGTGTGTTTGTGAGAGACAAAGAGAGAGAAATAGGGAGGGAGAGGAAGATGTTTTACAGATATTTTTCAGTTGTAATGATAAATTGTTTTTTTTTTTTTTTTTTTTTTTTTTTTTTACTGTTCTAGCCACCAAGGCTTGACATCACGAAAACTACACAAACGGTTTCAAATGCCTCTCAGAAATTTAGTACATGAAGTCAACTCTGTTCACATTTCATATGCTGATGTCCTTTCAAATATTAAATGCACATAGCATAACAATTCACATAACAATGCACATTTATTAGATACAGCTCTGTTTTGGATATAGCTATAATCCTCTCTGCTGGGATCAGGTGCTCGAGACATAAAGTAACATATACTTGACATTGCCAAGAGCTGAGAGTCAACTTCTCCTGAGGAGATTATCACTGCAACAACATATTGAAGCGTCATGTGAAATTTCTTTGGCTTCTTGTCAACTAACAGCAAGAGAAACACAAAAGCAGAGTCATGTGCCAGCTATTCACAACAGGCATCGCACACGCTAATACAACACACAACCTGAGGCCACATGATCCCAGTGAGTTTATTTATGAATAATTCACACTTAAAGTGTACTGATGTGTGGCAAAAATTCATTTTATTATCTTGTAGTTGTATTCATATTTTGTCCACCTTGTTGTCTCTGAGAGGCATGCCACATAAGACATTGCAATGGATATTAATATATATGACAATTTAGCAAAAATTATTAGATGCAGTTCCAAATGATTACATTTTTATGTAGATAAATTCACATTTAAATTTATGAAACATCCCCAACATGCAGCTGTGCAATTTTATTGACAGTTTAGAGTAGATTTTAAGCTTTCTCATACTTGCATCAAAACAAGGTTACATGGGTTAGACAAACTAACGGAAACAGCAAACAATATATATGACTACTTATTGACTCATACATAGTTGGGCTGGGACATTAGATACACTAACAGTTCTTAACTTTAAAAGATAAAGGAGGTGGAAAACATCTTTGAAAACACTTTCAGTCCTTCTTAAGATGTCTATAAACTGTTATGAAACCCCTGCTGATTCTGTAGTTTTGAAGTGTATCTAATTCTGGGACATTTGCATCAAAGGTTTGGTTGTCTAACATTATTCAATATGCATTGGCTGTAATTTCATCACGCCCAATGACACCAACAAGATGGTGTCCATACCGCAATAGATCTACCAACATGTTTAACAGTTGGGAACAATACATTCTGAGTTGAAGCCTTCCTTTGGCTTCCTCCTAAACTTACCCAGTGAAGATGTAGGAAGGCTCTTCAGACAGTATTACTTTCTTGAACTGCTCAGAAGTCTAGGTTTGTGCTCATTGCACCAGGATATGCAGTGATGCAAATTAGCTTTGGTGACAAGCAGTTGTGGCATCCTGACCACAAATATGAGAGTTATGAAGCTCCAAAGGTTTGGATACAGTTCAGGAGTGATTTCTGAGTCAAGCAAGTATGCTCAGAATTTTCCATCTTTTTCTTTCAGGAAGCTTAAACCTCTGATCTTCAAATCTCACATATAGCTTCTGGAACTGAAATAGTTAAGTACTGATTTTAAAATATCTTTTACAGCAGGTAACATTCTGGTAATTATGTATTGACATTACAATGAAACACATGTGTGGACTTTTTTTCATATCAATGTAGTTACTTCAAAATAATACACACAGATATGAGTGCATGTGTATGTGGGAAAGAGATAGAGAGAGAAAGATGAAAAAAGTAAATGAGCCAGAGAAACTGGGGTGAATGACATAGGCTACTAAGAAAACAAACTTTGCTGATGTCAGTAGAGATGTCAAGACAACTGCAAACTACTCACTGCAGTCAACTTGTCCTGTCACGTCCTGGTGAAGAGGAGGATTACGTCTGAGAGTCTTCTGGGACAGCCAAGTTTTCTGGGAATTGCCAAAAGTTCACTTACCTGCCTTCTCTAAGAACCTCATAGCAGTAAAACATTAGATACACTATATGATTGACAATTGCCTTTTAGTTTAATACATTGTTTTTACAAAATCTGTGCATTCAGTTTACTGCTTTTTTGTTGAGTATGCAGAATGAGAAAAATGATTCTGCAATCAGAGTGAAGTTTTTATTAACAATTTTTTGCAAGTGGGTACATGTAATTTTGAATAAATACCTCATACATTTAACAGCGCTAAGTGCATGAAGTGCAGAACAGTTGCACGACTGAGACTTCACCCGTTTCAATGGGGTACTATAAATGTCTGAGAATTTGCGCGCAGTTTGCGCAGAACTGATCCTCGCGCATCAGACCTCTGTACGCACACCTCATTACTCATGGCGCGGGCACTTCAGCTCGTAGAGAATTCTCCTACCCGTGAGGCTGCTGAAAAGACGGGTGGTTGCGCGCTGCGCGCACTCGTTATGGCAATTCACCAACTCCGACTGCGAATATTTTTTGAGTAGATGCCTGATCGCTCGAGGCGCCAACGCAATCTTCACCGCGTATTGTTGTGAATGAGGGATAGAATGACGTCAGTGCTCGAATGTCAACAATGTAGCGATTGAGAGTAGGCGTTCCATTAGACTAGTGTAGCAAACAGCAGAGACTAGCAGCGTGCGGCACTGGACCGACACAAATTCCGAACAATAACAACAACAATAAAAATAAGAACTGCGTTTAATTTTTTTTTACAATAAAATATAACAGTGTTTCACGATACAATCTTCCGGCGGCATGGGGCTTTGAGGAACTGTGGAAGTCGCCCACCATGTGAAAAAATCATATTTAGTTAACACGGACAATAAGGCTGGATTGCACGGGAAAAAGCGAAAGTTAAAAGGTAAGACCTACGAATATTTATCTTATGAAACATTTTCATTGATTAACGTTAATGCTGCCTGTCTTGCCTTTGAGTTTGCTTTTAATGCAATTGTCTGAAATACATTTGAAAGCAAAACCCGGTTAGCCAAATGCCTGACGTTTTATGCCGTTCAAAAGTAGCCGCTGTTTTGGGTGGGCTCTGTAAATCTCTAAATGCTACAGATTTAGTCCGAAGACCTCGCAAAATGCATGCATGTGGTTTGGAATTTATGCAGCTAAGCAGTGCTCTTTTTTTGGTGTTCGGTTGGCAAGCAATTGCTTTATTGGCATTTAAAAGCTTATTCACTGAGCGGAGGACTGAAAACGTTAGGATTCCACATCCTGTCGCGCGGCTAGTCCGGTGGCAAGACGGTGGGGTTTTGTATTTTGCATGTTGTGAGATGCAGCGCGTTCAGGGAGAAGGAGGAGGAGGTGCAGACTGAGTAGGCTAGAGCCGGGGGGTGGGCAGGCATGGACTCTTGTTTTCGTTGAGAGAAAAGAAGCTGTCAGTTGCAGGCGGCCTTGACCGATCACTCGGTCATGGCTAAGACGAAGCCCCCCTCATCACATTCCCGCCCTCATATTCACCGCACGGCTTTCTTTGGTGAACTTGGGTCGAGCAATTAAATATTAATCGCATAAAAGCAAACTGAACAACATTGTTTTGTATCAGCGCTTTGGCATATGGATATTGCAATTCTGTGATTCTTTAGAGCCTACATAGGCTACCACGCGCCAATGTTTAATGCTAATCGTTGTACCGAAGCATTGTTGGTTGTTTAAATATTGTACAGAAAATATGCTTTCATTTTTTCATTTCTTTTCTATGTTTTTAAATACACAACGTTCAGAGCTTGTTGAACTTACAAACCGTTACGCAAACCATAGCATTGCAATTACTATCAACTCATAGCCTATTTCTCAAAAAAAAAAAAAAAAAAAAAATTGCTTAGAATGCACTATTGACCTTGTTTGGAAAAAAACGATAATATACCTACACCGAGTTCCGACTTCATCAGTCTTAGATAATGTAACGACTAGCCATGCAAAAGAAGGTTGCATTACATATGTTGTGTTCATAAGTATGTTTTCGACAAATTATATCGACAAAAATCTGGTTGTTAAAAAAAAACCTGGTGGCTTTTGTATGGTTGTTGTATAGATCATGCATTGATGATCGCTGTGCGGTAAAATTGTAGCCAATATCAATTTGTTCTTGTCTACAAATTTGCCACCACTCTCGTTGTATATGAATGATACAAATGGTTCTGACTGTTATGAATGAATTCGCAAACCGTCCCGAGCGCTTGGTAGTGTCCATTAGTGCTCAATCAACTAAAACACACTTCCGTAATCTCGTCAAATTCCAGCACACATCAAGGTACCTTGAAGATGGTATGATTTATTCAAACAATTTAAAACGTCCACTTCCTTTTCTTCGTACACCAATGCGATTAAGAAACCACCATACACAAACATACAACTACCTATCATGGCCAGTAGCACAACTACGAGGGAGTGTTCGATAGAAATGCAGTCTTCAGTACATATAGATAATAGCCTACTACTTGCATTAAATTATTTGTAGCTAAAGGTAATAGTTTAAAGGCGATTAAATAGCCCTTCCTGTGGGGATTGTAGTTGTACAAACACAGCTAAATCGTCACTTTGTTTTGCTGTTCGTGGTGTAAAGGCACTCTGCATTGAAATTATGAACAAACGTTGTCGGACTGTGTCACGAAACATGAACGCCATGTCTTAATTTTCAATCATTGTTAAGAGCTGTAATGGCGACATCGGGGAGTTGATTAAGCTGTCATGAGAGATGGGAGCGAGTCCCCTCTCCGGCATACCCAGCTATTTTTAAATTATAGTGGCATGCTTCTAAAAATAACAAGTCACCGAATGCTCTTAGCCTGATTGGAAGAAAAAGAAAACGAGGACAAAGTCGGGTCCGATGTGATTCGGTTTGTGCTTTGGTCCCATATGGCACATTGAAAAGTTATCACTACTATACTCTGTCAGCCCCCAGAAATGTTTTTGTGTGGGGTAAGGGGGGACATAAAGACGCGAAATTCAAAGAACAACGTGCCTGCCCTTTTCTTTACCCATGTTCTGACGAGTCTTGTTTGCTTGTGACGCTTCGCTAACTGCCATCATACTGCAGCGCTTGTGGGTTCATTTCAGACTACATCTGTTCACCAGCGAGCAGGGCTGATGAGTATTCAAACAAAGCCGAGGAAACATTTGCCTGAAGTGCATACAGCTTTATGTTCCAGCGATTTATATTATCCATACGTTATTTAATATCTGTTATTTGTAAGTGTTTTTGTCGTGCTGTATGATCAGCATGTGCAAAATACATTGTAATACAATAGCTACATAAATTAACTAGTTTTTTAAAACAACCTGGTGTCTCAGTTAAACTTTAAAGAAACATTTTTTTGCTTCATTATTACGAAGTGAAACTCTAATTTGCTCATTAGAGAATCAGACAGCGTTAGCACCGTTTTTAGAGGAATTAGTATCTTTTGCTTTGGTGAGTTATATATTTTAATCAAAACAAGGGTGCCTGATTAAGCTCCACCCATTATGGGGCTCATGAAACCCTATCACAAGCGTCATTTGCCCATTTGCTGTGTTTTTTCTTGCACTTGAGTGTACTGTTGTGCAAAGCAGTGTGAAGTTGTGTCGTTTGGAACCAGACTTGTTGCCACAAGATCCTATCTTTGAACTCCCAAGAGGTTGCTTAACCTGAATCACTTTTAGTAAATATGTTACTGTATAAAACGGTCATTTTTGAAGTGCAAAGCATGCTAGACTCGTGGAATGAATGCGTATGCAGTGATTGACATAAGTTGGTCTGAAATTATCTAGTAGTTATAAGGGAAACCTCAGGTACCCTTTAAGTTTATATTTTGATATATTTTGGTTATATTTTGACTTGTGGTATGTGTATGACTAGACTTGCTGCTTCATGGATTTTGAAAACACCATCAATCATACATGCCACTATGCTTTGACTGGCGTTTGTCGAGACTTGTGTGAAATGGTTCAGAAATGTTGACTTTTTTTAAACTTACATTTCCTGAATTGACCTCGACAGAAGTTTGAATAGCACGTAGCTCAGGTAATCTCAGTTGAAGGTATTGACATATTAGATACTGTTTCCTCTAAAATTGGACTGCTTTTGTCAAATGAAAAGGAATTGCCCACAGCCAGAATATGATCCGCAGAACAACGAAGTAAATCTCACCTCCTTCTGTTCTCAAGCAGGTTGTCATACTTCATTTGTCATATGTCTTCAGAGTGAAAGATGACCTACTGGGCAGGCTGAAGGTTTTATTTTATGGTATTTCAATGTGCAGAAATTTTCAATGGAATGACTATGCTTGCTAATCTCAAAACAGGAAAAATTAACATTTTTATCATTGTCCTATCATGTCTGCACAAATGTAGAACTGAGATGAATTCAGCTTGTATGTGGCATGTGCTCAATGCACGGATAGTAAGACTGCTCCCTGTTCATTTAATCTATGCAATAATCCACGTCATGCAATCTATGCAAACCTTTCCAGCCACCTTATAATTTCATGTTTAAAATCGAGTCGGTTTTTCCACACACATGGAGAGTCCGTCCATGGTTTTGTATACCTCTGAGCTGGAAAGGGTGTGGCTTGGTCATGCTGTTGAGAACCGACAGCAGAAAATTTTGAGGTATAATGAAGTGTCTAAAATTTTAGGACAAACACAGAACACAGGGACTTGGCACCTGCTTGAGCCTGGTGTAACCTGGTATTTAGTTCTTGTTGATTGCTCAGAAGAAGTCTGCTGATTGCTTCATTGCAGTGTCTCCTTGTTCATTACCATGGTACTCTTCGACTCCAGCAGAGAACTCCAGTAGTCAAATGCAGTGGAACATTACTGAAACTTTCTGACTTTTCCCTGGACATCTAAAACCCATGCTTTCACTGCCAGCAGCTTGGAGAGGAAGATCACAAAACGCTCGTTAGCAGCACATTTATATCTTAGTTAATGATGAGCTGGATGACTGAAGGAGCTCCTGTGCGATTCATCAAATAAAATAAAAATAGGCATGCGGGAAAGATGGTCCATTGTGGCGAATGAAGTAATGGATGTCTGTTATGGCGTGGGGTATGAACTATTACTCTACTGCAGGTCGCGGAAACCAAACGCTGCCAGTTTTGTTGAGACAAATTAGCACTGTAATGTTCATAGCGGGAATGATAAATCTCCTCGTACCATCCTGACCTCTTTCAACAAGATGAGACTGCAGAAGAAAAAACTGGAAAACACTTCTCAAGATATTGGGCCTAAAAATTCCAGTTATAGCTTCTTGTTTTTGAAAATCCGGGAAATGAAATTTCTACTAATTTCAGAGCTAGGTTCTGCAATCTCCTTCTGAGATGTCTTTTTTTGTTGGTACGATTTACAACACATGGGTATTCCCCTTTGAGGTTCACAACCTCCTATCCCTCAGTATCCATCGCCCAGCAGATACACTGTTCTATTCATGATAAAATCAAGAAGGTAAGGTGTGTTAGTTGTCAAGGGGACATATCCGTAAAACAAATATATAATGCAATAAAAACATTGACTCCTTGTGTAAGCTCAGCTGTGGTGATGGTGACAGCTTGGGAGTTTGACTCAGTTGCCTGGAGACCAGTCCTTAAACAAATCTGCTTCTTGTATCCTGCTTTGAAACGCTACTGGACCCAACTTGCCCCAGATCTGACCCCTCCTCTAATTTTTGGTCTGATTGGTCATGTGCAAGCTGACATTGAATCTGCATTGTGTGACATGGCAGAACACAGTTGGCTACCTTTATGCTGGTGCTTCTCACGCAGAGCTAAAGGAGTGGGTAAATTGGAGTGCGTTCTGCATTTGAACATGGTGGCGCCCTCTCTGGTGCCCAGGGCATGGGTTGCCCATCTGGGCGTTCAGGAAGCTGTGCGGATATGTCATCAGGGTGCTAATGAGCTCAAGGTGTGCGAAAAAATGCTAAAGTTTTGCAACACAAGAATATTTCACTAACTGGGAGGTCTGCTGTGGTACCCTCACCCTAAGAGAGCAACCAATCAATACCAAGAAGAATACACACAGATGAACTCTAAATATGACACCATTTGAATAAAGTATGTCCGCCATGTTTGGTGCATTTCTTGATGTTGGCCGAGTGCCTCTTGAGGGTGCAATGGCCATTTGTCCTCCTGAAACAAAATCTATGAAAAAGACCACAGTAGTAAAGATTCATTGATTAAGATAGATTACTTATCTTTATTGTTGAGGGTCTTGTGGCAGTTGATCCATTTAATGAATTAAAACAACTTCAACTGAAGTGATTTTGACACTTCTAAATTTAACACAGCCAGGCAGTCTGGTACATCTACACTCTGCTAATGTCGACCTGCATAAATTATCAGTATAAACTATCACATTTACCAGTTTTTGTCACTGAAGGATATATTTCTACTTCAACGGGCATTTGCCCCCCTGTAGTACACTGTGCACTGGTTGTGTGTCCACTACCATAGGCTAATTGGGAGATTTCTGACAGGAATGAAATATATGATCTGCTTAAAAGAACAAAACTTGGCAAGACAAGTATGTTGCAGCCTCTCTGGACTGGGAACTAGAAAACTGGCATTATAACGTATTCTATCATTTCCCATGATGCTTCTTTTGTTGGCATTTCCTGTATTTTAGATACAGTTGAGATACTCTAATTAAGAGGTAAATCTAATAAAGAGGACTTTTGGGCGTCTGAACGTTGCGCTAATGTGTGTAGTTGGAAGATGTGCCTGGTTGAATGTCCAAGAACATACCAGCCACACATGCCAAAATGGCTTTCAGAAAGTTAGGTTTCCATACGAACAAAACAGAGCAAGGAAAACGCTGGTAATAAAAAACAAATGGGGTGAAATACTGTTTTGGTATTTCAAAAACAAACAATGGACTAAGTGAGCATCTGATTGGCTGAGGTATTTCATTTGCTCCAATTACAAATCATGTCAGTGAAATTGCATCAGCAAAAATATTAGCATGGGCTAAAGGCTTTGATAAATCTGTCTGATTGTGTGTTTGGTTCTGCGTATCCAATTATAAATTAATTTACTTTAGATCATCTTCAAATACTATGGGCTTTCCCCTAGAAGACGTTAATGACTTTAAAATTCCACAGAAATTATGTGTAAATGAATAGGGCTTTGAAAGGAACATGCCACAGGTCCTATGAAACCTGTGCTTTACTGTCCCAAGACCTGGACTTTACGTTAAAGGATATTGAAGGTAACAGTTTGTCCCTGTTAAGATTTATTTCAGTTTAAACAAATATAAAATGCTCAGCTGAACTAATGTCCTCTGACATAAGTTAACATTTAAAAATCTAAGTTTTGGTCAGTGTTAGGATTTGGCTTATTTTGTAACGGTAAGTGGTTCTAGGACAGGCCATACAAAGACATTGAAAGTAATATTTTTTTTCACAGTAAGGATTGTGTAACTTATGAATATTATGATAGAGTACATATTTGTGGTGTTTGAATCTCTGAGCCACAGCAAAGTCCCCTCTTTGTTTCCAAGCTTGTGTTGCCACCTTGATTTTATGACAAAAACCCATCACATTAGTCTATGTTAGGGCAGTTGTACAATCTGTGAGCAGTTGTACCCTATAAGAGCCTGTTAGAGTCTCTCATGAGATGCAGAAGAACACGAACAATGCAAAACACAATCCTCATCTATTCTACAACCTTGCTGTGCAAAGGTGATTTTCTGGGAATAACTACTAGAACAGCGTTAGATTGTGTTCACATTGGGGTTAGACAGCTAGTTAAATTCACTGCCTAAACTGCACTATTAACAAATGAATGATGTCCAGGGAATGGCTTCAGCTTTTGAGGATGAACCCGTCATTCAGGAACACAAAACAGTATTTTGGTGATTTGGACCTGGTTCATGTTTAGTAAGTTGGACATTAACCAAATCCTCATTATTTGAAAGATGGATTGAAAGGGGACAGAAATAGAGACAGATAACCCTAGAAATGTATTCCCCCCATAAAGCAGTAGCCATGGCCATTGGCTAATTTAGCATCTGTCCAGCACTGTGAAATAACCTGTTTGTCTCTACAACTAGAATTGTGTCTTTCTTGTACAGTGGTGTTTGTGTGTTGTCTCTCATACAGGTTTGGCAGCAAAATGAAGAGATTCAGTTATTTCTCTATGTAGCTTCTACTTCGGTCTTGGGTAGAACCACTGGTCTCCGAAAAATCATAGTCTGTCAATGTGACAAGCTAGGTTGAAAAAAATTCAACATGTAAGTATATTTGTCCCTGTCATATATACATATACAGCAAGGCAAAGCTGGAACTGTTGTCCCAGATATGTTGATATTGTAGGCTCTTGTGGTCCATGTTTTAACCCATTTGCAACAAAGTTCTTATCTGTCAGCATGACTGGTGGTGTTTGGAATTTTCCTTTAAACCTTTAAAAATTGGTAAATGACTGAGAATTATCAGGTTAGTGGAACCCCTGGGCAGAGCAGTTGTTTCTTTTTGGTTTTACTATTTTGCTATGAACATTGCTGAAGCTTTACCAGTCCTCAAAAGACCTGATTCATGTTGGGAATTATGAGAAAGCAGCCAGGACCTGAATGGCATGGTGTGTTCTCGGTGACAATTCTAGGTTTGATGTGGCATCCTTTGTGTGGCTGGGTTCAATTCAAAATCATATCTGGTGACTATGGCACAGTGTTCAACTTGTATTGAATACATGTGAACGAAATACCTACGTAAACCTTCAATTTCCTGTGATGTTTTCCCCATCTCATATATGTCCTTTTTCATGCAAACTCCATGCTTTTTATGCCCCAGAAAGTGTAGTACCGAAAAACATAGATATTGTGACTTGTATTGTTATAAGATAAAGTCATAATTTTCATGGTATATCTTTATGATATTGTCCGGTTGTATCGCCCAGCTCTTGGTCATTCCCTCTCTGTAACTCTGTAACCTTGGCCAATGATGTAGCCATGTTAGCAGTTTGTTTTCCGCTAAACAGAGCCACGTGCATGTGTATTTGTGTGTGAGTGTGTGTGAGCGTGCAAGCGTGTGTGCGTGTGCGTGCGTGCTTGAGTGCGTGTGTCAGTGAGTGTGCGTGCGTGCGTGTGTGTGTGTGTGCATGTGTGTGTGTGTGTGTGAGTGTGTGTGCGTGAGTGTGAGTGAGTGTGGGTGCTGTACTGTTAAATGTAGAGACTGAAATGCCTGTCAGCGTTTTCCCAGTAGATGACTCATACAAGAGGCTGGCTGGAGTCTCACTGCCTTTCCAGGGACTAATGGCTGGCTCACTACTTCATCACCCAGTCTCCCGCTGCCACACCGGCTAACTCACTGGCTGGTAAACGAAATCATGTAGCTCAGACTCTTTTCAAATATAAATAAATATCTCCTTTATACTGTTTTTTAAAAAAATTTTCCATTCCGGTTAAGATAGTGCTACTGTAATTATGTCACTCAGGTATGTCTCTGCATTTTATAAGACTGTGTGTTCAATAGGTTGCAAGACGGAATTTGGGCTCTCAGAATTCCCTCACATAAAGGAATTTGAGCATGAAATTCCTCACTAATTTGCCATTGACAGTTGGAAAATATGAGCTTAGGCTCATTGAAATACCAGAACTCAGTGTGTAGAGAGAAGTGTGGAGTCAATGGCAAAAAAAACAAAAACTTCAAACTCTTGACCTATGGTACTGGTCTAAATCCTGACGGATAGAAATATTATGTGGTTTTCTGTCTGCTACTATCTTTTTTTCCTACTGCTTATATGTTTTTATTCCTTTTTATTTTGGAACGTGTAAACGAAACGGGGGGAAGGAGCAGACAGCATGTAAGTCCATTGGGGATATTTAAACCAGTCACCAGATTCCTGGTAAAGAGGAGTAAGGGGTAAGATGAGATCATTGTTTTGAAATGAAAAAGAAGAGGGGGCCGGGGGGAACTCAGATGAACCCGAGGCGGAGTTATTGTTGTCCGCCTGCCAGCGTGCTGAACTCTGGGATTTCGGACAGTGTCCTGGAGGTATTGCTGGCGGCGGCTAAGGTCACAGTCATTCACAGACTCGATCGTTTCCCATGCACAGTACATTGGAGCAACTTCCTAAAAAAAAAACAAAAACAATGCCAATGTACTAAAGATTAGCACAGAGTGTATTTGATATACATTTTTCAGTATCATACCAAACATTTTAAGACAGCTCTAAGTAAGTACTTTTTACAGAATTGGGGATCTGTTGAGCGTGGGTTTCAGAACCAATACGTCTCTGGTGTTCTCACTACAGGATATAAAGATGATTGTGTGATTAATAGATTCAAAATAATTCAGTGACTTTTATCTGTTAAAAGGGTACAGAGGCACTTCAAAGAAATCAAAGCAACAGTATGGCAGCCACAAGTACAGGCTTATGAAGTTTATGTTGATATGATCATATATTCTAGGAATGTACATCGTCCTTTACCCATGTTTGTTTGCTTGGTATGCTACACTAACAATCACAGCTTTCGTATTTGTGTTTGCTTTATTTTTGCTAAGTTTGTTTTGTTTATTATGCATTTATCCAGCTGATTATCGTGATATGTCAAAATTAGCCTGTAAATTTTGCCTGTATTTAGCTTGTAAAGCTTTCAGTCATCAGTTTTTTTTTCTTTTTCTTTTAAAAGCCTAAAATCCATTGGATGTATTTGAGGATTAAATAGTAGTCCGGACTAGCAATGATAAAATGTTTATTGAAATTGTTCAGGAAGAAGTTGCTCTCATTTCTTTTGCAGATCCAATACTAGAATGTCTTTTATTTAAGGAATTCATTCCTTTTCACTGGAAAAAAATTGTGTGCCAATTTCTGACCCCCTCACTATGTTAAGCTATTCGAGCTATTGACCTACTCATCTGGACATTATAAATTCTCCATTGATTTTACTTGATTTTGCAGGCAGCTGAAGTGTATTGTTGAGTTATTTATACAATTTTATATATGAACATAAAAAATGAGTGCAGCTCCACTAAAACTCATTTTTAGATTTTTGTCATTTTAATGGTAAACTGTTCCCACCTATTTATATATAATAGGATATATGCACATCTGAAATAACATAAAAGGTTTAACCACAACATCCCGGAAATAGCCACAGGAAACCTGGTTTGACTTTCACAGCAGAGGATGAATTCTGGCCTTTCATCTTAAGAAAAGACCAAAAGACCTTTACAGCAACAAACGTTTTGGAAAGTGAACTTATTTTCTTAAAAAAAAAACTACTTTGCTCCAGATTCTCAGCACATGTGTAAGCACTTGCCAAATTCTTGCATTTGGTTTCATGAAATGAAATTGAATTCAGTAGCACATAGAACACGGGTTGATGCTAAATTCGGGGTGGAAGGGGAGGCACCACTCTTGTTTTTGTGTGATCAGGCTGTGATGTTACATCTAACACCTTTCCAGGCTTCCTGTGTTTCGGTTGTGCTTATCTTTTTATTCATCTTTCTCACATTTTTTAGTCGTTGCAGTCTTTGGCATGAGGTTTGAACCACATTGTTTTATCGTCCTTCGTCACTCTCATCCATTGACAAGATACAATAAATAATTCTGGATATAAGAGAGGTGAGCTTTTTCCCTTGAAAAAACAGATGAATTGCACTTCTATTTCTTTTTTCAGGCAGGATTTGGAATGTCTGCTTATGTCTCAGTTAGAAAGACAGTCAGGTTTGTTTGGGGTGAGGGTGGAGATGGTGAGGTTTGCAATCTTGTGAAACTTGCACAGGTGCTAGCTAAGAGGTATGTTGTGGTTTTGGGGGGTGTGTAGGGAGGCGTTTTCGGGGGGGCGGAGCACCAATTTCCTGTGTCACATTCTGTGGTGCACTGTGACTCAGTGTCCCGTAACCAGACGCTGAAATCAACAGGAATTGCTCTTGTGGTTTTAGCTTCAGACCTGCTTTTTTTTTTTTTTTTTTGCTTTTTTTTCAGAAAAATCTTTGGTGATGAAGTCACAATTCACGCCATCTGGTTCTTCTCTTTTTTGTTTTACATCGTCAGCACTCCGCAAAACACAGCCAATCTGGATTATTCAAACTCACAACATATTTCTTCCCCCAAATCCCTAGAATTTTCTCGGCTAATTGTGAACAGACACTGTAACACAGAGGAGTGCATTGTCACTTGATTTTTTCTTCAGCGCTGTGCTGTTTCACATCACCCAAAAGAATCTTCGCAAAGAAAATTAAGTTTAGGCTTTTTTATTATTTTACTTTGACAGTGTGCATAGAATCCCCCTGTTCCTTCTCCAGAAGTGTTTGATAAAGGTAAAGTAACCTATCGTCCCAGTAAGCATTTCTGTCGCTGAGTAGGATGTGATGAAGGAGAAGAACATGGCAGTGCTTCTTTGACATTGCATATTGCATTACGCATGCAAGGCCTGAGTAGGCTGCAAACGGATAAATCACTCACTGTCAAAATTAATGTTGACAGGACAAGTACTGACTTCTGCAGGGAAAACATTTCTAATTCTAGGGTGCCACCTCGGATTAACCTGTCTTTGACCTTTGAAAGCTGACTTAAACCACAAACTTGTAGGAACTATGTGCTATGGAACCATCCAAGGCTTTCCTGTAGGGCTACAGGGAGAAAGTGTAAAGAAGTCCCCAGCACTGTACAACTGCAGTTTCCCAACAGTTTGTTGATAGCAGTCTGTGGTCTGAACGGTGAACGGAGGAGGGTCAAGCTAGCTTTTTCAGTTCAGGCGATCGTTTGGCTTGTTTGATCTTGACGTGAACGTGGCTTGCAAGTAAGGAAAACAGGATGCCGTCTGTCGGTTCACTCGTCACTATGACTGCAAAGGACTGGAGCTGGAAAGTAAAATGTAATTCCTCCACACACAGGTTGTGAATGAAAAGAGGAAAAAAAACATATGAAACACAGACAGAAGGACAGTATCCGAGCTCAGTGCGACGTGTGAAACTGCATACGGTTGCAATTTCTCCCTCTCTGATGTTAGGAACACAATGAAAAGTGGTCTGAAACAAAGAAGTTCCATTGCACTCTTTGCTTAAATGGCTTTGCTGTGAGGGTGGCTCATTGTTTTGAAGACCATTTCATTTTTCCCTCAATGTTTCTTTCTCGGAATCACATGCGCATTTTGACTGGACTCCCAAATTATGGCCAGGAGGAGTTTATTTCAGGACAGCAACCATTAAAAGACATGGCCTCTCCCGTTCAGCTTACAGTGATGCAAACAACAAAACTCGGGACTGTCTGCTCGTCCGCTCAGTCTTCACGCTGCAAGGGGAGGGTCTTATCGTCATGATCAATATTTCATCCTGCCTGTCTCTGTGAGGACTTGAAACTGCTGAGTCATTCAGCGCACGAATAGAAATCAGGTGAAAACATTCGCCGTTGCTCTCGAGTACTTGCGCGGTGACCTAGTTGGTCTTCCGACAACAAGGGTGCATATTGGGAGGATACATCGCTCTGTTAAACAGGACGGATTGCAGAAAGGCGATGAAAGGGTTATTCCCACAGGATATTTCCACGGGATTTATTTGATACATGACGTATGCTCTTACCCCAACCCCCATCCTCCTTTGATACCAGAGTAAGTGGTTTTGGCTAATGGGAAATGATGTGTGCCCTCATCCCGCATGATAAGTGAATGCTTTTACATTCAGTTACTTAGTCTTGAGACTCACTGGCGACTTATGATGTTTGCAGTTTTTTTGTCTTGCCATTACCGTAATTTGTATGTCCAGACGCTCATCTGTCAGTCATTGACTTGTTTGCACCAAGCAAAAATCTTCCCCTCACCACAGCCAGAACAGTCTTTGGTCCACACCATTGAGTAAACTGATACAGTATGGTAGCTCCTCTAGTTTGTGGTTCAGTGAAACCTAATCCATTTCTTGAGCAGTTTGTCAGCACAGTCCTGTCCACCATACACAGGCTTGCATTATCTTTGTCATAGTCCTGTGTTCTAACTGCTACTCAGTATCACCTCATACAGAAATATCCTGTTGAATTAAAGGTATTCTTCTCCAGTGCTGTTTTGCTTTTTTCTAGCCATTTGGAATGGCAGACATATTCACAATCTGCATTAATTGCTGCAGCCTCTGCTATCAGTTTGGAAAGGTTCTGACAAGGATGTCTCCTTACCTCAAAGGGGAACACTGTGTCAGCCGCCACGCCACAGCCCACAAGTTGTGCTCGCACAGACAGGAGTTAGAGGAAGACACTGGATGTGCAGCTCATGCAGGCTGACCATGAGGGCCCACACTGACCAATGGGAGTCACTGGTTAATGATGAGACATGGACAGCCCCACTGACAAAATCCCTCCCTCCCACTAATTTATTAATGGTTATGGTTTATGAAAAGTTCAGAGTTCAGTATTATCAATTGCAATGTACTGTAGATCTGTAAGATCTAAAAATGTTGAACTGTAAAAAATATTTCAGATCTGCAGTTATCCAGAAGCTTTATTAATAAGCTTTCATTTTAATACATTGAGTCTTTAAATAAACGTGTCTGTTTGTCACAAGTACCCCTTTCTTAATTATGACAGTCTACTTCAAGGGTATGCAGAGCAAGAACAGCCCCTAATTCTGTGTATCAATGGTTCTCAGAAAACTGGAAAACAACTTGTGCTTTCACCCTGCAAGACCCAGAATTACAGACCTTTTTTTTTCCATTTTTGGAGAAAAGATTTTACCATACAATTGCATTTAGTCACGCATTTCTAATTTAAGCTTGAAACTTAGCGGCTGGAAAGAAAAAAAATCAATGTTATTTGAAGTATTTGAAAGTCAAACCCAAGGATCGTTCTCAGTTGGATACACCAAGCAGAAAGACCCCAAGCAGCCTAATTTACAAATAGCTGATTTTCCCATAAACCACTTTTGCTTGATTTAATTTATTATGGAAAAATCCCCCATTGACATTTGAGAAATGTCACACTTCACAAGCAAGCTCAGGACAGAGCACAAGCTACTGTGTTGTGCTTTTAAACCAATAGCTCAGAGTTTGTTTTTGGACCTTGTGCCGAATATACTTCTGTAGAAACATCAGTGACCAAACAAACTGGGGTGAAAAATCGACTGAGAAACACAACCGCTATACATAACGCCAGGAATCTTCTGGTCTCACTGATCTCTGGTCTCACATGAGATAACAATACAGCCCTCCTGTAATATTACACTGTACTAACCTTTCATTATACCATGGTACATCAAACATAATACAGTTGAAATCAAGCACTTAAGCCATATATTTCATACTTAAATATTGCAAAATGTGTGTTTCTGACAGAAGAAAGATTTGATTATATATGAAATAATGAGCTTTATTTTTGTTCATAAATGTATTCATGTTTTTTATTTTACTTGTGTATGATAGATTTCTCACACTTTTAAAGGGCTCCATGGGTTCCATAAAGTGAATTTTTTTTTTTGAAGAATACATCTGAAGAATTCATATTTGAATGGCATATTACACTTTGTGTACAAATACTACAAAGTAGGAAATTGAGTAAGCCTAAACAGAAACATCAGCGGGGGTGCTTTCGAACATTCATACTCCTTGCCTAATCCGAATTTACAATCTGCTCATGAAAACCTGCCTGGCCTAAGGACATGATTGAAATACTCTTCCATGAAAGATAAATACAAACTGTTATTACAGTAGCGCTGTATTTTTTTATTATGGTAAAATTGTACATTTTGGACAGAAATCCTGATTATAGGGTCCTTTTAATAAGGGAAAGAAGCCTGTGCAGTAGCCTTCATAGACGAAACCTGAAATGTGACTGTCAAATCCTATTACTGGCTTTACATGTAGACTAAGTGCATAAAGTCAAAAGTAATATCCGCTTATTCCTGGTAGACTGGAGCACAAAGCAAGCCTCTGTAGGATCTATTAGTCTCATAGTTTAGGTTGTGGCTTTGGGTTAAGCGATTACTGAATACGGTTGTGGAGGTCTGGACTCACTAGTTGAGGCGTGACCTTATTTCGGGCCCCAGGATGATCTTATCAAAGGTCTTGATGATAGACAGCTGGGAACGGTGGTGTCTCCATCTGTCAAGACCGACCATCGTACTTATACTTAGCGGTACTCTGTAGGAGTCCAGTGTAGCAGGCTTGGAGCACTACTGTGCGACCCTGGGGTTATCTTGGAGAAGGGGCATGTCACTTCCTGTTTCGTGGGGTGATTGGAAATCTACAGCCCTTGCAAAGGGCTCTCTGATACGTCGGCCAGTGAGAGAAAGAGGCCATTGTTTCCGTCACTGCAAGGCAGACTGCGGGAAGTTCACTTGGCACTCCTGGAGACTTCAGAGCGGCAGAATGTCTGCTTGTTAAACATCTGGAATGTTCTTTGACTAAATGTGCTGGACTGTAGGATTGAATAAGATGTTGGGGTTTCTCCTCCCAAATGGCTCAGTGGCAAAAGGCACTCACCATGACTGCCCCTTTGAGACATATAGCTTCGACATTGCTAGTTAGTGCCAGGGCTCTTGTTAAATTCACAGTAGCGTTGCTGGATTGGAGCCTGGGTCACAAATGAGTGCTGGACCAAGATCTGTGTGAAAAATGCTTCTTTAGGGCTAAGGCTGAAAGTCAGAGTGCGTCAACTGACCTGAAACCAGTGGCTTATGAGAAAATTGAAAGCCACAGATCCTTCATTTGATAAGGACCTGGATCAAAAATAAAAGCAAGTGCTAGTCCAAAATTTGTTTTTAGACTTCTCTTCTTACAGCTAAGGATTGTGGATTGAGCATTTGAAGAGAAATGAATGCTTATGGCAGACTGGATTAGACTCAGAGAAGAGTCAGGAGCCGTTAACACATATTCAGTCCTGTACTCTTCTATCCTGTTCAGTGACTGTCCCCTACTGTCGCAGTCCTGTTAAAACATTTTCATTCCCGTCTCATTCTTTACTGGAAACTTTTCAAACATTAATGTCCAGTAGAGAGAACAAACATTTTAACATTTGTCCTCTCCATCTGCTGTCCTATCTTTCGGCGACCACATAGATTAGCTAAAGCTATTCAAATGTCTTCAAAATGAAGACTGGTGTTAATTGTGGAACTCTGCGTTAGAGGAAAATAATAACTCCACTCATTTTGATCCCAAAGAGCTTTATGGTTCAGGGGAAACTCACCGCAACCACCACCAGCTGAGTGATTCTCGGCAGCCATTTTGCATTTCTCACCGAACATCAGCTTGAAGCAGAAAGAGCAGGAATAACTGAGTCAGTTACTCTGGGTATGATCAGGAGGCCAGATGAAGACAGTCATGGTTGGGGAATTCTTCCAGCACACTGTGGAACCCCCAGCTGTTTGTGATAAGTGCCATTGGATCTTTACTGAGTGCAGTGAGGCAAGACTTCATTTTAAAGACAGCATCTCTGGCAGCACAGTGTCCCCATCATTGCACTGGAGCGTTGGGATTTTGTTTAGTCCAGAGAAAAGCCCTCCCCTAGCAAACCCACCAGCATAACTTCTTGCATCTGTTTCCACAGTAGGTTTTTCATCCAAGTGCTAACCAAGCCCTCTTATGCTTGTCATTAGTGGTTCAGCAGGAGCGGCGTACAGGGAGTACGGAGTCTGTGAGGGTTGAGTGATAGCATATTTATACTTGGGATGCAGTTGTTAATCAGCGAATGTGTCCGATTTAAGTTGTGCTCCAAGCTAAGGTTTTTTTGGGGTTTTATTTCCTAATGTGGGAATTTAGCTGTGTTATTTTTATTTATAAAGTGTAAAAATTGGATGAGAAACATGATCAGAAATGGGATCATAAAAACAATGATGTTCTAATATCCGGGAGAAAATCTCATTCTATCTCTGGCATTGTTTGGCAGTGTAGGCTTTGTGAACTGAGCATTGATACAGTGTATTTCAGGAGAGGAGTTCCTAGGCTAAGCTGCCTTATGTCCTATGGACAAGTACCAACCACCAAAATATAGCAGTGATTTCACTAGCTTTGAACAAATATTTTATGAATTTAAAACAAAGTCTGAGTGGAAATAATTTAAACAAAATTCGTCTTATAAAATCTTTGTGGGGAAATAAGAGGGAACTCCATATTTTTCTCTAAAACATGTTGAAGGCTTATCATAAAATGAATCACTGAACCATTGTATAGATGATCTTACATTCCTCCCTGCCCAAAAATTCTTTATGATTAATGTTATTTACCCCTTTTAAGAAACAATGCAGTACATCCTGATCACGTTCACTACTCTGAATGCTCTTGCCTGCACCGAGGGAACCCTGTGGGTCCCACAGGACTACCAACTTAATGTCACCAAATTAACGTCATCATCTACTCCACTTGTTCCATCACCGTCTCAGGCTTTTCCATGTCTACTGGAGGAGAACGGCTTTGCTCAAGAGCTCCAATAGGAACCAGATGACTAACTGGAACACCCGCGTGGATCTCTTAGGGCGTGAAACATATGGTAAACAGCCAAGAAATATTTTAAAGGAAATCCTTTGTGCCAGGAAATAGCTCATTGCAAAACAGCGGGCTGCCATCTCTGTGAGAAGGCTGCCGTTTGCTGCATGCTGAGCTTCATTTGTTCGCAGATTGGACAAAAGCTTGTGGTTTTCAGCGAATATTATTTGTTTGTTTATCTTAGTCATGCTTCCATCACAGATACCCACTCACTATATCAGAAGGTTTGAATTTTATTTTTTATTTGTTTGGGGAGGTTTTTTGCCTTAAATTTTCATGGATTTAGGGAACTGGAGTGAGGAATGTCCTCAACAGAATGGGAGGAGGAGAGCTGGCTCTTGTGTCACAAATAGTTTTTTTTGCTTTCCATCTCTTTCCTTAGTCTGGAAAAAGGGACACTTAACTTTTGGGGTGTGGGGGGAGATCTTGGCGGTGCACCAGCATATTTTCTTTCGTGAAAGGTCCTGGGAGGAGGGTGGAAGGGTGTAGTTCATCATGGTAACCACTTAGTCGATTCATCCAGTTTTCCTAAGCCCTCTCACTCTTTTATTTTTAGCCAAACTATTGGTTCTGACAGATGGGTAATGTGAACCGGGATGAAGGCGACGCGGGGGTACGCTTCAGGGCACCCGCCACACAGCCACGTCGCCTCTGCCCTCCTATTTGGGCTCCGAAATTCGGCCTGTTATGAGCAGATAGAATTGTCGAGTCATATGACATCACGTAAGTGAGAAATGCGAGCGAGGCCGAGAAGAGCGGGAGAGAGGGGGGAAGTGGGCTTCACTCGAGATGGGGGATGGGGCAAACAGGGGGCAGAGGAAATCTGCTCCCAGGCGCAGCAGACAAAGGAATGCACTATACACAGTCTTGTATAAGGTAATGTCTACTGAGCTCCTCGGGGAGGGACTTCAGGGTAGATTTATTTTGGCACATTGCTGGCATGCAGGGGAGGGGGGGTTGGTGGGGAGAGACCCTACAGAGAGTAGGCGTGTAGCATCAGGACTGCACTCGGCCCTAGGGAGATAACGGGCAAGCGGCCACAACCGAAAGCACAACCTAAAGAGGCAAGTCAAGGTCAGGTGTTTTCAGATTGCTTGCAATGCCATTCGGACAGTGTTTTCCATGCTGCATTTTTGAAGCCACCATCATCTTTCCATGGCATATTAAAATTAATTTGCTTACTTCTGCAGGGGTGAGGAGAAACATGATGTCATGGCAAAATATACAGTATCATTTTAATCATCATAAGTTCACTGTTGAAGGTTAGAGGGCTAACTCTGCTAACCTCTTTAACATATGCGTCAAGGAGTTTCTCCTTAAGTGACCCAATTTCGGGCTTCCAGTGTTGCTGCAGTTTTCAGTCTTAGTTCTCTGGCAGATGTTAGCATTAAAATGTTTGAAGCTGTTACACATTACAAGCTTGAAAGGGGGATGGAAACTTTTCGGTATGCATTTTATGGTACTAGACCTGGACAATATTTAGCGGAATAATTTTAAAATATTTAATGGCTACCCTTTAAATACACATCCTGCCCTTCCAGGGTATTTAAACAGAACTGATTCATCGAAAGCTGTGGAGTTGATGTGTAGTGAAAATGATTGTTTTCCTTCTAAAATTAGATGTCTGCCATCTGACACACTATTTGTGTGTAAGTAAATGTTTAAGAGAGGCATAAAGGATCATTCCAAATATGCCCACTTTTGCCGTTCGCTGTAACTGGATCTTCAAGTTCACTAGAAACTTGGCTAAAAATACCAAGCTGTGCTGTATTGGCCAGACCCCCATCTACCTTGACTTAAAAGCATAGCTCATCAAACAGAGAGAGAGAGAGAAGAACCAATATGGCCTTCCAGCTGGGATTTAATGTTCATTTTTGGACAGAATTTGTACTTTAGTAATACACTGACCACTTTAAGGCCTAGCTCAGGGAAAGGGTCCATTTGTAATGGATGGAGCTTCTGTTGCTGAACTTAGTTTGGAATGCTAATATTTTCACCCGTACAAATAATTACTTAGCGTCTGTAGTGTTTTGTGATTAGGTGCTGAACACATGTACTTTATTGACTTGAAATAATTTAATAAAGTACATACAATTTAATCATTTCCCTTCATGAGGTCCAACATTTTGTGCACAGAATATTCCAAGTATTTTAAAAATTCGGGGATCCACAATTCTGGTCAAAATAAAATTCCAAGATTGATAGAAAACCTTTTGCATATGTAATTATTGTCTTATTTTTAATCTGGTTATTTTCATTTTTAAGGTATCTACAATTAAACTAGCAGTAGGACTTCCTGTCAACTAGCATAGCCGCACGCCTATGCTAGCATTTTCCTATGTATGTAAAATGTGGTAGCCTTTTGATTTAATACTCATCCTTTTGCATCTGTGTTTGAAATTAAGAAAGCATAAGTAGTGTTTTACTGGATTTATACCACACTCATATAAGTAGTGTTTTCAAATGACAGCGTTCCTCACAGGTATTATCAGGATCATTTATGGCTCCTTTAGGTTAAACGGATTGGGACGTCAAGTGAAAGAATATGATTAAAGACCATAAATGATTCCACTGACACAGGAATATAAAATAGGCATGAAGCTGACCAATGGTGGAATTCAGATCTGCGCTGAATTTCATTCTCCTCACGAGTCTCCCGCTCTGGCAATGACGAAACAACACTTCAGCACAGGTCTGAGTTCAGCCTCTAGTCATCTTTCATCAACACCTCAAAGAGAGTAGGGTTAATGTTCTTGTACTTTTTGCAATATCTACCTGTCATTAGAGGAACCACTCCGGATAGTCATTTTATTGTGAGCTGTGGAATTCTGGGATTGATGTCTGACTACAAAGAGCGACCTGGAGCACAATGCTCAAAGAGGGTGGGGGTGGTGGGGAAGGACTCTCAGCAGAGTTGCAGAATGACTAATGCTTATATAACAACGTTATCCTGGTAAAGAAAGACCACTTGTCGGAAGAGAGTGTGGCGTAACAGTTCACCGGTTGTCAAACTGGAGGTTGCAAGCTGTGTGATAAACGTGTGCCAGCACTTAGTAAGCACAGTGCACAGAAGGACTTCTTTATTTTTATTTTTTTTTTTTTTTTAAAAAAGATGTCTTAGTCTTGGGAGTCTCAATGCTGATAAGTATTTGTCACATGACTTTATCGCACATGTTCAATCGAAATTCAGCAGACACTTTTATTAATGACAGATGGAAAGTGGTTCATATGAAATGTCATTTTGCTTGGAGAATTGCACTCACAGTTGAAAGGAAAGCCAGAATCTTGATAGATAGACAGATTCCTTTTCTAATCCAGTAGGAAATTCTTATTGCACCCTACAGAGAACACATTGCATAAACAATGCAGCAACACTTTCCATTGGATTTAAAGAACATATAAGCTACATCTAACACATTGAACATGCACGTCAAAAAAACAGCTACATAGCAGTGACATGACACATAGCACATACAACGTCTGGACACAAGAATCGAGTGTTATGACAATTTAGAGTTGTTCCACTGGACAAAGATTGAACGGCCCTTTCTTATGTTGTAGCTCTCTTGGTCGAGAGTGATATTTGACGTCTTGGTGTGGTTAAAGTCCTCTCAAAAGCTATGAGCTAGCACTAAAGGTTCCATATAGAGCCAACTCACGCTGTGTGTCCCAGTCGCTCTGTTTTGAGCAAGCCCATGAATAGAGCTCACACACAGTTGTTCAGTATTCATCGAACTCGACTGATCCAAAAGGACACAGTGTACTCGCAAAGTAAAAGGTACTCCATTAGCATTTCATTTAACACAACATTTTGCTGTGTAGATTTGCATCTTCAGGACACCTGCTACACAGATGGTCTGTTTCGTTTAACTTTGCATGTTTTTTTCATTTCCTTTTTAATCTCATTTAGTCGTTCAGATATAGGGCTATGTCTGAAAGAACTTTAGTACATGGTCTATTGCTCATGGTGCAAGTGCAGTTATGGCGTGTACAACTCCATTTTTGGAAAAATGAAGCATAGCAATTCAAGTAACAAATTCTTCATTAATGTATTAATTTCAGCATTAGGCATGACTAAGTGCATAGGACAGCACATAAAAATCTCATAATATGCACAATTTCAGCAGGAAAAAATACTCATCATATTTTAAAAAATGCCACATTTCATGTTTGTGACCACGTGTATGTAACAGAGAGGGTATGCGCTATTTAGCTTGCCTAAGTACTACTTTTAAAATGGCAAAAAAACAACTGCGATTTCACTGTAGACATGCTTTTGGCTGGCCTTAACGTAGCAGCTTTGTGCTAAATCAAAACCGCAATTCTCCAGCCTGACCACACCTCAGCTTAAAGACCAACCCGCCAAAATGAACACAAGTTGAGTTGCTATTTTAAGACCGCTGGTGCTGGAGTGGTAAACGATAGCCCCGTCTGCCTGAAAATAGCAAAGCGACACGCATTGCAGCTACCGCCACATAGCGCTAGGTGTGAGACAGCATGTGGAATTTCTAATTGCAATGCCAATGCTAATTGCTTTGACATATTTAATTGGTACAGTACGCTAATAGAAATGATCCATGTTATATTTTAAAACATCCCACGAATATGCATGGCCTAAAGGCTAATGTTATCTGTATACCACATTCGTTTTTTAAAACTAGCATATAATTATTTTTGATGTTTTGTTAAAGCACCATCAACTCACAGCCCAGATAAGCCCGTATGATTGTAGGCTCCTTTCCAGGCATTTATTATTTCATATATTCTTTTAAGGGCATTTTGACATGTAAGAGGGAGGATGGGCAAAGGTCTATAACTTGTCCAATGGTGCAACACCAACTGAAGATTTTCCACTAAGCCAAATTGCTGTCTTAACTGGTTGTAGCCAGAGGTTGTAGCTTCAAGAGCTTGTAGCTTCAAATACAGCATTCAGCATATTGTCCTCTTGAGCAATGCTACTTGATCTGAATTATTAAGCATTTACTTCAACATTTACCCGCCATTGTGAATACATCGTATGTAAAATGTAAGCTGTCTAAGTTGTTCTGGATAAAAGCGCATCCTATGCAAATCATTAAAAGATAACTTATTTTCTACTTGAATCTTAGGATCTTTGATCTGATCACACCAGTTTGTACATCATTGATTAACAGTGCACCAGAATTGCTCCTGATCTTCATAACTTAGTTCGTTTCTGTTTTTCAGCTCCAATCATTTGTTCTTTTGCTGTTCTCATGCATCATATTCATCTGCTACCCACTGGGTTTGAGGCGCAGGGTTTTTGGTGAGACAGGAGCAGAGGTTTCATTTGCTTTTCTTTTTGCCCGTAACCGTGTTTTTGGCATGTGTGGGCGTGTTTCAATGGCGAAGGCCTTGTCTGTACATGGCCATATGTTCCATTCACATGTGATTAACACAGAGGGCTTTGGGATATAATGCTAACCCCCACCTTTGGTTTTATTTTTAGGTGTAATTGTCAATTGGTCAGTTTGTCTTACCTCTTTGTTATTGATTGAGTAACAGTAGCAATGATTAAAAGTATTATTTAATACGATAGTCAGATGGTTAAGTGTTTGATTCGCGAATGATATATCCCTTTACAAGATAAAATGAATTCACTCACACAGCTCAGAGATGCATCTGCTGCAGGTTTGAAGGGTTCCTTTGGCAGTGATTGGGATTTCACATTCAGGATTTAATGATGGGCTAAATGGATAGCACAGTGTACATTAAATGTGTCGTTTTCCCTGAGTAAGCGAAAAGCTTAATAAATAATGAACACCTCACTTGGCTCACATGTGCTGATCTGTGCAGTTTGCCTGCTTAAAGGTTACCTGAGGCTGTTCTCAGTTCCATGATGGGGAGATTAATTAGCATTCAGAGTGTGTTTACTTCATTGGAACTGTCAATGCCTTAACGGAGTGCATTTAGCCAGCAATCCTTGAACCAGTGCCTCTGTCTCATTCGTACAGAGCAGTAAGATTTATGATTCATTTCAAGTGCTGTTTAAAATTTTAAACGTTATGCTTAAGTGTCGAACATGTTTTAGATGAACTTGGTCTTTTAATGTACTTGTTGGGGGTAGAGGTGGGAGTGACCTTTTTTTAACAGTCATAACCAAAACTGTTTTAGTTTTAATTGTGAAATTTATGTTCACCTTCACGTTTGGCACATGCCTTTATAGGACAGTGTATCAAATCACACTTAGTTTATCAAGGACTTCAGCAGAACAAAAGGGCTTGCCACTGTAGTGTATTGTGTGCAAACATAGCGTAGCCCATGTTTGCCATGGTGAAAACAACCTTGCATAAGGTCTGCTGGGTAACCCATCTGGCGTGGGCGATTAGCGGTCGGACAGGGCAGATGGGGCCAGTCGCCGTCTGCGGTGCGCCAGGGAATGCGTAAATCTGCTTTTACTACAGGCAAGCTTGATTGGCTCAGACGTGGTGTTTATGCCGCCCGCCGCTAACGAGCGCCCATGCTAAGAAATGAAAAAGGGCAATTCCCCCTGTCGTAGGCAGAAAAATTACAGAGGGGCCACGGACTGTGGCGGGTCGCTTTTGATGTGTTGGGTTGGAAATTAGCAGAATAGTGCCTCGTCAGGTGTAGCGCCAGAGGGGACTGGGGCATGGAGAGCGGCCTCTGAAGCTCCAGAAATCTCCCAGGAAGCATAGGGGGTTGGGGGGAGGGGGGTTGGATTCTTGGAATACCGTCGGACCTGTCACTTATTAACCTGACTGAACTCACTGAACCTGGCCGGCGCCGATAGACTCTCTTCCAGTCCTTGTTCCTGTGCCACTTTTTCCCTTCTCCCTCCCCTTGTCCTCCTCTTTCTCTCTCTCCCTCCCACGGTCAGCACACTCACTCCTTCTCTCTACAGTCTCTCTACCTACCAGCTCTGTAAGATCCACCCCTCCAACGCCCACCTATTCTCCGCTCATTGAAAAAGGTCAAGGGGACATTATGCTGACAGGGCAGTGACGAAATACAGATACAATATGAATGTAAAGTGGGTCATTCACACAAAGCAGGCAGAGGTATGGAGGCTGTTTTGAATAGAGAAACTCTGCATGGGAAAATTGCATCAGCTATAAATTTATTCTGTTTAGTGAACTTCTCTTCTACTCCTGTCTTGTAACGGTCGTTTAGCTAAGGATCCTGAATATTTTATAAAAAGGCAGATACATTTTTTCCATTGATCATAGTTTATTGTAATTGGAAATAAAGACAGTGATTCGTTCAGATGTAGTTGTATTTGAAATGTTAACTATCTTTTAATAGGTTTGCTTTAATAGGTCCTCACAAGCCACGCCAGTAGGAACTGGGGTCCTCATAACAGCAGGCATCGAAACTGAGTGAAGTGAAAGCAGATACAGAGTGTGGACACAATAATGGAAACAAAATAGCTAAATATTAATATTTCATAGGTGATAGTGAGTTGGGATGCCCTTTAGCTTAGGAAAATTTCCAGTCATTCTTGGTTGCTTTAATTAGCATTTCTGACTTTTTCTAGTGGGGTATTTGACCACCCTTCAAGAAGGAAAGCGCCCGCTGAGTTTTTGGGGTGAGAGAGGGCAACACCAGCAAAGGGTTTTATATGGGATAGTGAGCCACTAACAATGTCACAGGCTGCTAAGTCATTGGCTAATATGAACTTGTGAAACAGTGGTAGGCTATCCCTACCTTTGGGGACTATCATTGAAACTCCATGTAAATTTAATAGGTTACAGTGAAAGCGGCAAAGACCACCACAAACCTCATAGCATGTGCTGTTACTCTTACAGAATGAATTTGTTTGTAGACCAACCATGGGCTCTTCACTGAGAGGTGAAGTTCAAATATATGCACCGTTACACCCTATATATTAACAATATGCATCATAATTATTTTGAGGTTTAGGTTTATTATTAGTGCTTCGCAGTCACAGACTGACTTCACACACCAAATTACAACCAAACATTAAAAACACAATTGTAAAAGAAGAGAAGGAAACAACATTGATTTACAATAAGGACATCTAATATGAAAAGAAAAACATTTACACTGTGAAAAATAAGGAGTTTGAAAACTTGACTCATAATGTATGGTTATTGATTAGTTTTGTGAGGTAAGGGATTGGGGAGCCGGGTCTTGCTAGTTCTCCCACCTATGCTCATGGACAGCAATACCTAAGGCGAAGGGGGCCTGCTGGTAGGAGGTGTATGATGCCCCAAGAATGATGTGGCATGCCTTCTTTTGAACACGCCCCAGCTGAGAAGACAACGTACGGGTGAGACCAGGGTGCCATGAGGGGCCGCATACTCCAGCACCGGTCTGATGTAGCCAATATAAATGGCTAATAAATGATGAATAAATGAAGTTGAGAAATCTTCCATATGGTAATAAGTATCATGCATGAGGCACTCTATCAAAAAAAGGCAGTTTTTGAAGTTTTGGTTTTATTTTGTTCAGTTATGATTGAAAACCTTTCTCATTCGATCATATAAAACTTGACAAGTGGAAAAAAAATGTGGAAAAAATACATTCAAAGTCATTAAAATATTTAGTCCCCAATGAAATAAATTAGGCCCAGTGGTTGATTCTCTTGACATGAACAGCACAGCTGGCAGAGGTCCTGCCCATTTGTATTGAATTCATTGGAGGGTTAATCAGGGTGCAGCGGAGGTATTGGTTTAAAAAGCTGAACCTGTCTGAGTAATGTTGCCTTTCTCAAAATGCTGCGCGGCTGTTTTAGGATCCGAGACGACATGTAGCAAATAGATCAGTGAAGACACAAAGAGGTACAAAGACAAAGACTCCACAGGCTGTTGCTGAACTGACAGAGAACCCTCTCTGCATCTCTCTCTCTCTTCCTCTCTCTCTCTCTCTCTCTCTCCCTTTCATCATTTTTGGAACGTGTGAGAAAGTAGGTCACCTGCTGACCCCCGCTAACCGTATGAGTCAGCAGTTTTTCGCGTGCGATAACCCCACCGAACAGGTGCCAAGCCGAGCCGCGGAAAACCTGTTGCAGATGGGTCGTAAACACAGCGTTTCTCTCCAGCGTCCATTTTCACTGCTGTCAACAGACGGGCCGTCAGTCGTAAGTCAGGCGCTAAGAATTCTGTACCCTGGTGGTGGAAGTAGGAAGTTTCACAATTCCCCACAATGGATAAACATATGGTCAGTTACTCGCTGAATTTAACCAATTGAGGTATTTGGCTGTGAACTGAATAGCGTTTTCACAACCAGTGATTGATAATGCCTGGTATCTATATTCATTTTCACACCTCTTCCATTACAAGAGCAACTCAGTTGACTTTTTAAAAAAAAATGTTTAGGCTATTTTCGCCAATGTGGAACTGGCACTTGGCACCGTTGTACCACATACACCAGGGCAATAAACCATGCAGCAAAAAGACTTGCACTTCTCCAATGCCCTCACCCACAAGACAGTGACTGTTTTTAACTGTATATTAACTTTTTACAGCATACTGCAGTGATGGATTATTCGATACTCGCAGTGATGGAAGATGCAAAATGTCTCCTTACTAATCATTTTTGTCAATTTCTTTGACCCCCAGTTCAAAATGCAGCGTAAGAGGGAATTGTAATGACAGTATGCCACAGGGAGCATAGCTGAAACCTTTCTGCAGTTATACTGAAACGAGGCAGGAGATTTAAGCAGGAAGAGGGCACATTGGAAAGATCCAAAGACGTCTGTTGTCCCTCTAGGGGGGTTACATATTAGCTTTCTTGCTTGTGTTCATAAACTGCAACATGGGATGCAAACCTTCATCTCCTCTTCTGGGTTTTCCCACAGATGTTTTACAAGGGCGGAGCTGTGCAGCTTCAGAATGACAGATTGTGTGACATAACAGACATGCGAAGGGCCAATCGGGTGCAAGCGGCACCTGAGTGCGCATGAAACTAGAGAATGGGTCCATGAAAGAGGCAGAACCCAGTCTGCCTCAGGCAGAGGATGATGTCATTGGCCGGGGTCAAAAGAGGAGGAGACAGTGACACAAACCAGCCAATGGTTTCACAGTCAAGCATAGGAGTAGCAGTGGATAAATATACCTGTGTCGTGACAGGAAAAGTAAAAGTATACATTTGCCGGCCATTCATAAAGCCTCACCAAAGTGTTATTGTCATGTTCCGACACACACAAGAGGGGAAAGAAATGACATAATGCCTTTTGTATTCAGGTTAACAGTCATCGCACTCGATCTTGTTCAGATTTTTACTTTTAGGTCAACTTTTTTCGTGTTACCTCCAGGGAAAATGTAGCTAGTCAAAATTGAGGTCACGCTAACACCATTAGCACAGAGCCAACGGTTTCTTTCTCTCATTGAAATGTAGACTACAGCTTGCTGTACTATGGACCATATTACTTTAAAAGGTCACTTTTTATTCTGTGCATTTTTTCTCAATAAAACTGATTTTTAGATGGACAAGAACTATAATCTACAGGTATTTCCTGGCAGTGGATGTGCTGGAAAAAGTGGTCATCTCCATCTTATACATTTTTTCCAACAGGATTTTTTTTTAAACTTTGTTTTCTGAAATAGTATCCATCAGTTTTGTCCCCTGCATTTACACTAAGGATGCAGAAATTGTGAAATTCTGGGCAGATACCGATACCGATGTTTAAAATAACAATTTGGTCGATAGCCGATACCGGTATTTTTTTTGTTATTATTTATTCCCCCTTCTGTGTCATGGAAACAAAGAAATCTTCATTACAAAAAAATAACTGAACAGCTTTAAAGTCTTTCAGCCCTTCATCACACTATCTGTGAATGAGCACAAATTCAATCATACAAATTTATGAAACAACATTTAATATAACCTTCTTTCACATTTAGCCAGCGCAAACGTGATGCGACACAACAGATGTACATCGGCCACTGCCATCGCTGAATGTCATCTTATTTGCCAATGGCTGATAGCAGTCAACAAGGCGAATACTGGTTGATTCCGATGTATGGCCGATACATCAGCACATCCCCAATTTACACTTCCACAGACATAGTTCAGCAGTAGTCACAGAGGGCTGAGGGTGTCAATAACAAATTACCTCGAGCAAGTTGTGGCTAGTGGTATCCTTGAGGTAAAAGTAGCCACTAGGATTTGAACTTGCAACTTCCTGTCATGTGTGTACACTATAACTACTACATCTCACAGCCACATATAGGTGTAATAATCTCATTAGGAGGATAGAGGGATTATGTAAATGCTAGGTGAAAAGAATGTGTAGGAGGAAGAGGTGTGGGACTACAGTCTGTTAAAACTGAACATTTGCAGGGTCAGAGCTGAAGTGTAGAAGAGACTCTGAAGGAATTTTACTCATAGTCATAGTTTTAAAATTGATCAGAATGAGTGGATATGACCATTTTTGATGGGTATGTGCACACTATGATCTGTCTTTTTAATGCTGAGTTAAAAAATACATACGATTCTTGTGACAATACTGATAATATGGGTCTGCCCGAAACCTATTGAGTACATAGGTGACGTATCCATTACAGTCGTAAATGGGTGTGAATGTGTGTGAATGTCAGCATTGTCTTTTGGATCACCTGATAAGGGAAAATACAGAGAAGGCGACGTTTTTTTTCCCCTCATCTTGGGTGTATTGTGAAAGGATGAGCGCCATTGCTCTGTGATGGTGACAAGAGCGACGTGCTATCCTGCTGCCAGACCATGTTCATGGTGGCTAATAGCCTGTAAATGAGTCATGGGACAATGAGTAGTTGGGAAGTCCAGAGTTCACTGCCAGTATGGTGTGAGTCTACGTCTCGCCCTGGCCCTTTACCGAAGGACGTTAGCCTAGCGTCCTTCTCCACCAGCTGTGCACTGTTTGAATTATGTTACGAAACAAAGTGAAAATTATTGAGACTGAGACATGTTAGTGCTTTAACAAACAATGCACATCTGTTTTGTTATCCGCCCGCTGCCCGCACAGGGTTCTGAGCTCTTTTCCCGGAAATCGATGATGGTATGAGTGACTAAAAGCTGACAAAACCAAAAAAAAAAAAAAATCAGGGACACTCATTTCCAAGAAACTCTCAAATTTCTCAAAACAGCACATCACTGTCTATGTTTTGAATTTAGAGGCCAGGAATTTAAGTGGCAAAGTGTCCTCACCCCCCAGAGCACATCTGACGAGGGGGCTGCCATGCACCCAACGTTTTATGAGGAAAAAATAAAATCTACAGTATCTTCAGCTGTTGTTTTTTAGAAATAAAAAATCCGCTAACAATGCACAACATCCTGTCAAGATTCATTGACTTCTTTGTAGTCAAATGCTGCAAATATTTCAACATTAATATTTGTAAATCTCTCAAGTGTTTAGCTCATCAGGTTGTAACTTAAAATCTACACAAAGGAGCTTTAAAGTCTAAAAATTGATGGCTTATAAAAGATGTACAATTAAAATGATCTGTCATCTGTCACACAGATTGGACATATTGAGCATATGGGCAAGTGAGCACTCAAAACACTGCAGCCGACTTAAGCAGTGTATAGCGTAAATTAGTGCATTTGAATAGATACCGTCATTACAAATGTCATTAATGTCATTCGAAGATCTATATGTGGACAGCCTTTTGGCGGGAAAGGTGTCACCTGACCACCCAGCTCCATACCACCTGGCACCCCCACCCACCCCCAAAGGGAATCTCTGACCAGCAACTGCCCTCATCACATGTTATATTTGGCGTTTTCATCATGCAAGCAATGGTGGCTGGACAATCGTGGTCAGGTCCTGCATTCAGGTCCTCCAATCGGGTCACAGGATAAACAGACCTTTTAGGGGGACTGGCCGCATGCTTATTCCATGCCCTGTGTGAAATCTTTTCTCATCACATTGTGAGCGTATGGACTTTGTTGATCTGTAACCGAACTGATACTGAATGTCTATGAGGAGAGTTTCGTACGTGAAGGTTTTTTAGCTTGTACTGAATTTTTGGTAATTACTGCAATCTATACCATGATACTAATTAATCTGCTTCATTCAATCATTCAATCTATTTATTCTTGTCTATACAGGTTATTGCTACTGAAGGACACAAAATGGTCTTTCATAAATCTGTATTATACTGTAAATCTTGTATAACATGTTTATTCCCTTATGAAACCTGAAAAATGAATTTGTAATGTTTTTGAAAACATTTTTCATAGGATTACGTTATATTGTAGTCATTTAACATATTTCTGTAGTACTGCATTGGTTCTATGGGTTTAGTCTGGCACCAGTCTGACCACCATACACTTTCACTGTCTTTAGCTTAGACAGAAAAGGTATGGATTTTCCATCTTTAGAAATAAATGCTGAAGCAATCACAAAATGGTAAAAACGTGTCTTTATTTAAAAGTCATTGGTAAAATTGTTTTATTCAAGCATAAAGAGAACAATGGTGTGTGCTGTGTTAGGTGGTAATGATAAGGGGGTTTATCCAGAGCGTTGGTGTAGAGAGAGGCTGTCTGGAGGAGCTGGGAACAGATAACCAGGCCATCCATTACGACCACAACCTCCTCAGGAGCCTTTCACCCATTACCGTTTCAGTGCAGAACTGGGAGTGTGTGTGTGTGTGTGTGCGTGCGTGTGTGTGCGTGTGTGTGTGTGTGTGTGTGAGTGTGTGTGTGTGTGTGGGTGTAAGTGTGTGTGTGTGTGTGTGTGCATGTGAGTGTGTGTGTGTGTGTGTGTGTGCATGTGAGTGTGTGTGTGTGTGTGTGTGTGTGTGCATCTATATGGGTGTGTGTGCGCCTACGTGCTTGTATGTGTGTGTATGTGCATGCTTGTCTCTGTGCATGTACATGCATGTCTGTGTGTATGTAGGGGGCGGGGGAGTCATTCTATTTAGAGAGGCTTTAATGTGATATACCATCTGGCAAGGCATCCACACTCAGCGACAAACACTTGACAATAAATTGCTCCTTCTTCTGTCAAACCCATTCAAGCATTGTATGGAACGTATTTATAAATAAAAATGACCTCCTCATAAATAAAAGGTAGTGTTTCAGTTGCGTTTAGTTGTGTTGCGTCATAAGTAGCACAGTTTGTGCCACCTTCTACAGGTTTTATTGAAAGCCCTTAAGGTAGCGTAGCATTTCATGCTACAGGCATTTACTGATGAATCCTTTAAGCTGCAAAACACACATGAGTGTTATCGTCACTGTGTGTGCAGATAATGTAAAAAATAGCATTACGGAACGAACACGGCTGTTTTCACACGGAAGAAGAAATTTCATTCATTTGACAAATGTCAAAATCAGACATTTGAAATGAAAGGTCTTTGCGTTTGTGCACATGTGTGCGTGATTATGTATGAGCATGTGCGAATGGCTGTATGTGTGTAGAAACTGATATGCGTACGTTCAGATTTTAAATAAACATTGAAAGGAAGGACAGGTTTATGTCAGTGATACACTATGAGCGTACGATTCTGCCTTTGGTACAGAATTACAATCTCTTCATAACTACAATTTAAAAAAAGGCAGGTCTTTATGAACCAAGAATAGTTTCCATCTCAGTTCATTCGCCTTGTTTTCCGACACCCTCCTCTCCATCCTCCCTCCCTCTACACCCCCTCCCCCCCAACGTGTCATTTTTGGACCACACTGAGGGAACACCAAAGATGTGATCTTGGACTGCCCGAGGGAGGCATCTGATGCAGTAATCAAACAAGAAGGGGCTTGCCTGCAGCCGGCTGCCAGGAGCCGAAGGGGTTTCTGGGATTGGCTATTCACTTCCAAATTCAAATGAGCCCCATTTTAGAATCAGTACATGTAGGTGGGCCACATGGTTTTGTAGTTACTACAGTGGGTCAACAATATATATCAGCTGACTAGACTTTGTAACACGGCCAAACGCAATATCCGTTTTCTCCAATCACAAAGAGTCGCAATGTTCTGTGAATACAGCTTAAAGGTAAACAATAAACAGTTATTTATCACTAAATTACCACTAATTAAGTTGCCTGTTTTCACAGAGTGTTATGACTCTTTGTGATCGGAGAATAGGAATTTTGGATGAGGTGTACACTGTGATATTGTTCATCGTAGAGAATATATTGTTGACATAATTTAAATGATGACGCAATCATCTCCTGGTTCAGTCAGAGGTTGCTCAAGGCCGCGGTTTGTGGACCTGCTGTAGAGCATACAACCGAAAGTTTTTATATTTACTTAAAAAATACTCTCAATACATGTCTACATTATCTTTGATTTGTTCATTTAACAGATGGTCTTGACTAGACTGATTTATAGGTTGGTGAACGTAGTAAAGTTAGATGACCAGGAGTGCACATGTAGAAAAAACGCAGTTGATACAGGGAATTTTTGTGTGTAGAGGTGCTTCGGTGAATGTAAGGTCGTGCGCAACCATATTCATAGTGAAGGGTCTTTAAAAACAAGACGGAAGAAAAGCCCTCTGTCAGGAGTCACAGAGCGTGGCGGCACAACTGGGCACCCCGGAGAGTCTGTCTGGTGTATGGCAACAAACCCCAGTGTGGCACTGACACTGTAAAACACTCAGAAGTCATGAGCTTGCCGTAGTATTTTTTATATGAATGCGGTGGCATTGTGGCATAGAGCTTTAAGCAGCTAAGGCTGTCACTCAGCGGGGCAGGGGCAGGCCCTAGGTCAGTGCTGCTGTACTGTACAACAAGGCTCCTAACCAAAATGTAGCAAATACCCAGATGTAGAAAAGAATAATATTAATAAAAAATAAGATGTGAGTGATGGATAAGAACATCCAACAGACAAAGGTGCTTCCTTTTGAAATCTGATTAAAGGGTCCAACCAAAACATATCTTATTGAACATATTAAAATAATACTGAAAAAGTAATGTTAAAACTGAAGGCTGAATCCAGGTTTCAGGATTGCCAGATAGGATGATATTTTACCTAAATGTATGATTAATAATAATAATGATAATAATAATGGGTAAAGTTAACATTTATGGGCATAAATGAGTCATTAGTAGAAGTAGTTATGGCGGTGAGAGTATTGAAATGTTGTATGAGTCAACTGAAGATAGATGGGAAGTACTGAAAATAGATTATTATAGGAATTTGTATTCAAAACCATTTGGCAAGGCTGTTTGAATGTAGTACATTATGAACGAAATTACTCACTGAGCACAACAAAACAGGTTAAATTGCCTCTTGTTCGGCCGTAGTCTGGCAGACCGTGGAGAATCTCTGATCTACACAAAGAACATTATTACTCTTGCAGAAGATACGTAATTAATACCATTAATAAGTCAGCACCCCCTGCAGCTGATGTAATTTGCACAGCCTGTATAAATTGCGCTGGTGTGTTGCGAGCCACGAGCCATGCTGCTGAGTTCATACAGTGCATAAATCAATTCGTGCGGTGTAAATTACGAGAGCATTAATAGAGACAACATATTGCAAACGCGACATCTCAATACATGAGCTGTGAATGCAGGTGCACGGTGCTCCAGCGACGCCGCTGTGTGAGCTCCCTGGTTATTAGCTAATGGTTTAAATAGCTGTTTTAGACTGATTTCGAAATGATGTAAACGCTGTGCAGAACAATGGGGCTCTCTATGTTATACATGGGGCCACTGCGCTCGGATATGATATCCACGTAGCGTAAACATGACTGATGCATCAGTTTTCTCTTCCTTAATCGATGCAGCGGACATTGAATGACCGAGCACCGGCTCTTTCTCACAATGTAAACCAATCCACTTATCACATTATGTATCGCATTGTATATCTTATCGCAAAACAAAATAACCCTCAGACCCGGATAATTTCTGTCTTCACAGCACTGATGAAATATGAGCAAGATCATCTTATCTGTCTACAGTTTATTGACGAAACGCGTTGTGTTTTGATAGTATAACATTATGGGACCGTATACTTACATTAGCATGCGTATATTATTTTTATAATTGTATTTACTGTTATTATAGTAGATATAATCTATATAATAGATACCGGGTATGGACCATCTATATGAAGTAATTTACAAAAGAGCAATCATTGCTAAACGTGTGTGATATATATCCTTACAAGCCGCCCGCTTAATTTATATGCATGTTTTGTTTGCAATGTACATAATGTCTGGTTATTTTGGGGGAATTATAAACTCTAGAAAATGTGAAGCTTTTTTGGCTACTGTATGTTTTTTCTACATCTGTTAAGCGTATCAATTATGAATCCGCGCGGGGATGGAGCGACTAAAAATAGGGTCTTACAGGAGGGATTTTTTTATGTTGCTTAAGCCATACACAAACAGACGTGAATTATTCTAACCCGCTCCCCCAAATGTTTTGACGGCATAATTTGTGGTTTCCTGGAGTCTGCCTTTGGTCAAAGAAAAGGAGAGTGGAAAAAAGAATAAAAACGCAACGTTATTTTGAGACGTACCGGGACAAAAGCCCAAAATCTGTCCGGGTTTCACTTGCGATGCCGGGGTGAAGCGAGCTAGCAGCCGTGAAATAAAATGCTTTCTATGCAGTAGCGTGCCTCCGGGAGCGCGCATCAATCACGTCTTCCAGGAACTGACCGCGCAATGTCCAACCTGTCATTTAAACCCGCCTCGCCCTTTGTACTGCAAATAGAACTGCTTCGCCTATACGCCACAGCTGTGCTTCTGTTACAGATTTTTTTCTTGAATATATCACCTACCATGAATCTACAGTACAATCATACATGTGCATTTAATATTGTATATATAAAATGGGCTGAGTTCCACTATCAGAAGAACTATTTTTCATTTGGCTTCTGGTATAAGCACACGGCAGAATTTCAATTTTGCCACCCCAAATCATGACTAGCAGTCAGTTATTACCGTTGTATGTTTTTTTTTTTTTTTTTTTTTTAATTAAAATAAAAACATGATAAACCCTTGTCCTGACTTGTGAATCACCATGCTTAAACAGAGATGCTATCCGCTGTGTACAAAAGCAGCTAATGACATCAGCATGTTCTTAAGCATGTGAGAATGTTATTTTGGAGATCAGATATCATTTTTTGATGGCAGAGTAGTAGCACCACTGAAACTAAGCACATATGTGTTATATGGCTTGGAGGGGAGTTCACCCAGGAAGTCGTATTATTAGTGGGCCAGTTGTAAGCAAATTAAAATCCGAAGCCCCAGCCTAGTGATGGATGGAGCACTTCGTTTTAATGGATGCCATCCTTCAGGTGAGATATAAGATTTTTATTGAAATCAGATAAATACAAGTGTCTTCTGCCCGCTGTTATGGACGACATAGCTTTTTCCGTTCTGCCTGAGGAATGACTTGTTTTCTCATTTTTGTTTACCCTGGTGATAAGCTTGTGTTTGTGCAACAATCACCTGCCTGTGGTTCTGGCACCCTGCCTGTGCTGGGCGGAGTCGAGGGCGGGGTTAGCCTGACCGGTTTCCCAGCACCTTTGTTCTTCCATGGTTCTTTGAGGGAATGAGACAGACAGAGCAATCTGGAACAAAGAGTGAGAGAGAGAGAGTGTGTGTGTGTGTGTGTGTGTGTGTGTAAGCATGAGCCCTGCACACTGACACAGTATGCCCCCTGAGGTCAGAAATAGGCAGGGCTTCCACCATGGTTATCCGCTAACGTTTTGCTCCACGGGCGGCTGAGTCGGCAGCTGGGGGGGGTTGGGGGTGGGAACCATTTCCACCCACCTGCACTTACCAATCTAATGTATGCTGTTTGTGTGTGTGGTGTGCGTATGCTTGTGTATGCATGTGTGTATTTGTCCTACTGGGGGCTTGTCTTTAGAGAATTCCCTGCCCTCAGCATGACCAATATTGTGTTTAATGTCAGCAAAGTGGCAACCGCAGTGAATTGATGTAAATCTTAATTGCGTGATGGGGGATTCCATGCCACAACATGGCATGTATCTACAATTGGTTTTCGCTTCCTAGACAGTTTTTTCTTTCTGTTATTTTTTTTCCATTCTCCCAATCTGGAGCGCTCAGCTGCGTTTGTTGGCCAGCCACTTTGCATCAACGCTCTACATCAGTTTGAGAGACCGCCTACAAGCGCGCTGTCCTCCGACACACTTTCCTCCGGCCGTCGCCTCTTGTCACTCCGCCCACCGGCTGAGCAGCCCAGCCGGCCACATTTGAGGAAAACGCCCCCTGCAGACTCCATTCAGACGTTCTGCAGAAATCCTGTCAGGCAGCAGAGTCACTTCCTCCCAATGAAACGCACCTGAGAACAATGCAGGCTGACGATTACCGCGTGCGTCTGCCCCGCGGAGCTACCAGCTACAGTCAGCATTCCGGCACATTCCGGCACCTAACGGCAGACTGTGCGATGAGTCATTACAATGCAAGCCTGTGCTTCAGCGGAACATGACATTCAGCCATGGGCTGCCTTTAACTTATTTACAGATGCGCCGTTTGTGGCCACATAATCTTTAATGTAAGACTGTGTAGGCTGAAATCTTGTGGGTTTGTAAATTTATATCATGGATAGCTCTGAAACAGCATGCTGAAAACAGAATGCTATACATTCCTTGTTACTGAAACTGACTCCTTTACTATGCAGCTATAGATATTGCTGTATGTGCACACGTGTATCTTTTCCTTTTGTGTAATAAAACTTTCTTCCTTTCCGTCCTTTCGCTGTATGGACGGCATCTATTTATGTGTGAGGTGGAAAGGTGATGAAAGAATGGGAAAATGTAAAGATTTGAACTGAATGTTTGCAGTTATCCTTTTGAAGATTTCCTTTGCGTCAGTATCCTTTTATGGTGTGGACGTGTGGATTTTCAGTTATTGTTGATAGGCTTTTGGATGGCTTTACAGCGGTTGGCCTGGCCCAAAATGTTAGGTTGCAAAATATATGTTTTTTATACCGACACACAAGAACATTGGAAAGCATAATCCAAATGTCAACAATTATGAACATTATTTTCTTTATCCTTTTTATCTCCCTTAACTACAGCTTTTCATTTTTAACATAGTAGGCAAAATAACTTTACAGACACACAAATACACACATACTTATATTTATAGACACATTTTTGTATGGAATGTATTATTGGTAGCCTTGAACAGCAGAACATTTCTGAGATAATGAATGGGGTTGTGAAAGGACATGTCATTATGTCACAAGCAATAATCGTGTCCTTATTAACGCAGACTGCTGAACATCGGGTCGAATTCCTGTTTGTGCAGTTTGAATGAATGCAGCCCATAGTGTGTAATTAGACTAATGAATGGGAGGGTGGCTCTGCTCTGCATTCAAGTGAATTAAACTGAGTCATTGAAAGTCCCAGACGGTGATTAATATTTTCCAGGACTCTGCATGCATGTAAAGACTGACTACATTTGCCACAGTTTTTGTGTCTGTGTTCAGCAGTGTTATTGGCCATTAGTGGATGTTGCCACTCCACCCCAGCCAATAGGGAGTGTAACTTTCATATGTGTGTATTTGCAGTACATCTGAGTTTGAGAAATGTTTTGTGTATGAACATGTGGAGGAGTTATTGTGAGCTGTGCATGGATTGGTTTCTTTCCACATACAGTGGGATCCAAAAGTCTAAGACCACTAGTGGAAGAGCTTCTATTTTGCATTCTTTTACAATTTAATACATTTTAAACCTGCAAATTATAGTATTATTAAAAATTTAAGTGTGAGGTTGAATCTTTGAAAAATGTACATGAATTTCCAAAATGTCTTTGTTTTTAGTGTGTTCCCTTCTGCTTTAATGACAGGGTGCTCTGGAGCTGGGATGGACTCCACACTGAGCTAAACCTGATGATATATGTTATCTTATGGTCTTTAAGTGCACAAAACGTTCTTGGCCTTCAAGTGCCCCAATAAATGTTTGACTGGGTTTGACCTTTTCTACAAAGGGATTGACAGGGTCAGTGTCATACATTTGCTTAAATTTGACTGAGACATCGTGCAGAATCTTCAATATTTCTTCTTCATTTTAAATGTCATAACTTTTCTTTGTTTCAAATGTTTAAAAATCTTTTTTTAGTTTTTTAAAAAAACTTTTCCAGGTTTACATGAAAAAAGTTTGAAAAAAAATGTTCAATGTGGTCTCAGACTTTTGGAACCCACTGTAATCATACTCTTGGGGTTTTGTGTTGTTGTTTGATTTTTTGTGTTTGTTTTAGAAAATGCACTCAGGTGGAGGGTTTTGTTCATGGAAAATCAATAGTTTCAGGGATATGTATTGATTTCTCAGACCTGGCTGTCATGAATCCAGTCCTTCTTTATTTGCTGAAAAGAAAACCCTCTTCTATCTGCAATGACCTGCCATCAGCAAGGGGCTACGTGTGTATCTGAGGAAATGTGTGACTGTGCGTGTGAGTGTGTGTGTGTGTGTGCTTGCATGTGTGTGTGTTTCATGTGCATGTGTTTGTATGCGTGAGTGTGTGTGTGAGTTTGAGTGTGTGTGTGTGCGTGTGTGTGTGTGTGTGTGTGTGTGTGTGTGTGTGTGTGTGTGCTTGCATGCGTGTGTGTTTGTATGCGTGAGTGTGTGTGTGAGTTTGAGTGTGTGCATGTGCAGACTCCAAAGGGGCATGAAAATGCTGACACAGTCTGTGAGGGAAGTGACCATGCTGCTCTTGGAGACTGTAATAGAGGCTGGCAGAATATTTCATAAGATACATAATTTATCAGCTTAGCAGACGTACCTGGCTTTCATTCCACACATTACCCAATCATACAGCCGAAAATCTTACTATGGCAGTAGAGATTAAGTACCGTGCTTGAGACTGTAATTTAAATCCATGACCTCTGGGGGGGTCACAACTACAGTTCCCATAATTCTTAGCTACACACTGATTCCAGGCTATGTGTTTCCCCTGCCCTTGTCTCTGAGACATTTGAGTCAGTGATAGTGATTCAGATTCATTTATAATTACTGGCCGTATATCTTGAACTTGAATGACTATATGCCTATCCCGGTATGAGCTTGGCTGTTTGGCATATTTACAAATTGTATGATTTACTTTCCAAAGTATGCTTTTGTCATTGTGTTTATAGAATATGAACAGGTCCTGCACATATAATATAATGCTTAACCACACCACAGTGTAACATGTCACAATCCACTGCAAAACAACGCCAACCAGAGATTTACATATAATTATGTAATTTGATTATCTACCTCACCATGAAAAGCAGTTTTACAAAATTTTATGTCAGGCTACGATGGCCCCAGTTAGACTTGATTGTTTACTAAGTTTTTGACCACCTGACCATAAATATCAGTTTAACTGGGCTGAGATAACTGTGGGGGGGGGGGGGGGTGATTTTTTTACTCTTGAAGATTGCACGTTTGAATACCTTGTGTACCAAAAAAATGAAAGGAGCGCTATATTACACTAGATTTCTGTGGTCTTATGTTTCTGTCCCCATTTTCATTTTTTTCAATATTCCCTATACATGCTATGATGTAGGAAAAACTCACCCCCCCCGTACGGCCCTATGATGTAGGAAAAAGACTCACACCCCCCCACCCCGTACGGCCCTATGATGTTTCTGTTATGGTTTATTTATCGCTGTTTGACTCAACAATGCTATACTGCTTTTCACTTACTAGCCAGTAATGACATGTCTGCACGTATTTAAACAGCAGTGTTTGATTTCAAACCAGCAACTAAGTCACACAAAGAAGATGTTGATACATTTGTCATTTATAATTTAAGGTCCTAACCTTTCTGACAATACAATACTCCATTTCCTAGAAAATGAAGGCGTTCACCCTTTGACCAGATATCTCGGCCATTTACTGGATCTCAGCTGGAGATTGAATGACAGCAAGTGGAATTTTCATTGCTACAATTCCTTCCATTTCCTGCAGACTGTGTACTCTTGCATGTAACTTAAAAAAAATATATATTTCAAAAGAATTTTTACAAGCTTAACACAATTGTTAGAATGAAAAATGAGTTCACGCTTTGAGCTGATATCTCGGCCATCCTTACTTAGGAAAAAGACCGCATTGAGAGGAGAAAATGACAGCATTAAGAGTTAAACGGTGAAAAATATGCTTCATGTATGTGTCTTTGATGTGGTACCTTGAATGGATTTCCTGTGACAGAAGAGATTACACATTCCTCTGAAAAAGTACATAAGTCCTCCAAAGAATGTACACAATCCTCCATGGTGAGGGAAAACACGCTGGATGTAAATTGGCCTTATTTCCTAGCACTCTGGAATGCGGTCATTTCAAAGTACCATAGAATCCTGTACACATACCATAGAATCCTGCACATCAGATAAAAAGTGGTGTCACAATTTAAGTTAATAGCAGTAGTTTAGCCCCAAGTAGCTCTGATTTTAAAATTATATGTTTGCTTTCATGGATGCCTGAAGAAGGCCGCTTGCAAACCTTGCCGTTCAGAAATAATCCGTTTGTGCAGCATAGTATTTACCAAAGTCATTCCAGTTGTAATATCCTGTTTAAACGTAACATAGTATTTTCCCACCTGGGTCTTAACTCAGTTTAATGCAATTCAGTTTTACATAGCTGTTTTTACAACACAAATTGTCACAAAGCAGCTTTACATAGATTCTAGGCCTGAGACTCACTCACAGCAAGCCAAGGGCAACATTCACAAGGAGAATCTCCCTATCCAGTCCTGAAACCTCCTTGATACTAGTTCTGCTCCCTAACCCCAACACACGTCTAATGTAATTTGTCGCAACATTTCACAAGTCACCTTCTTTCCCGTCCCCTATACGTCTGATCGTTGCATTGAAATCTGTACTCTGTCTTAAATTAGATTGTGTGGTGCTGACCTGCAAGAGTGGTAGCTGGTTCAGCTGCATAACTGATTTACGTTTTGCAAGAATATTACCGTCTTTGTCATATGGGCCGTGATGTTTACTGCATACACAGAGTGAAGTAGGATTTAAAGGCCTTGCTGGGCTACCTTCTGAAAACCTCTAAGCAGTTTATGCTGTTTAAATCCATCTGAGAACAGTGTCTCTTAACCCCGGCTCTGAGGGCACGTAGCGTATACGGAGTTTCGTCCTTGTTGCAGTCGCTTAACCTTTGATTAAGCTGTTAATTGAATATGGACCTGAGCAGCGAGGCGCCATAACTGTAGGCCGTGGGTTTATTCTCTGCCACAGAGTAGATATGTAGCTATTGTGTTTGTCCTAACAATAAGAAACAAATACAGACATCCTGAAGTCATTTTGTACATGTTTATTAATGCCTCTTAAATGATAGTGAATAAATATGTTTATTAAAGTTTAAATAGATTTTATGTTTTGTGAGGGTAACAAGCATTTGCCACGCGGATTTTGCTTTTTTGGATTTTTCGGTCTGTAGTGGTACTATGGGAAATCATTTTGATTTTAGTATAAATTAGCCCTGAAAAGGATTTCTAACTGGCAGAGTCATTCAAACACTCACCCTTGATTTCCATTCTCTTTCAGTCATTATTGGTTCCTGGAAGTCAGACCTTTGCAGTCACTTCCTCTGCTATTTGGCCGCTGGCAGATTTTGATTTTGGTAACGCTTTAGGCGGGGTGGAGGTCAATAGACTGAAGCATGGAATGGATGTGAACATGGGGCATCCCTAGTGCTCTAACATTTGCTTATTGTAGCGATGCAGTCAAATTCGTGCGTTTGACTGTGTTCTCACCACATCGACTGTAGAAGCCCGTCCCCCGGTGTACCCACCCACACACAAACACATCACACCATCCCCCCGCTCTCCGGCACGTTCATCTGATGACTGGGTAAGGTGTTTGGGGTTTCTCAATGTCACTTCTTTCCTGTGTTGAAACAGTGTTTCCCGTTTGTCCGCTGACCTGCTGTTTGTTAAGGTGCCTCCTTCGGCGTTAACATCCGACACCGCGGCCATAATTTTGTTTGTACGACATTTTCCGTGTGCCTGGGAGGGGCCTTTAGAAGACTTTATTACATCCTGACGTGATCTCATCCCTTTGTGTCACTATAGTGACACCCCCACCCATCAATGTGAAGGACACGAGTCTTCCTGTATAATTCATATTAAAAAGTGACAGTTTTGTGTGAATGCCAACCATTACCATCTGCTGATCTGATTCGCCTTATAATGGAGTTTAATGTACTTTTTTATGAGGGGATATGACACCAGAATGGGCATATAATAATTTAGAGAATCTTTGGAAATGGACTGGAAAAAGCAGCAGCATGGTCTTATGGTCAGGGATCCTGACTTATATCGCATCATCCTCAGGCTGTATTTAAAAAAAGAAAAATAAAACGATGATGATTTGACATGTACAACATATTCCACATTACCTTGAGTTCATTATAAGTGTCTTATGTTGCAGCTTTCTTTACTTTAGATTAGTCCTGCTGGTGTTAGCTGGATAAGGATGGCTGGCTGCTGGGGACAAATAGTTTAGTCCTCTGTTAGTCCTCTTTCCAATAGCTGACCTATCAGTTTAGTCCTCTGTTACTCCCAATAGATGACCTATCAGTTTAGTCCTCTGTTACTCCCAATAGATGACCTATCAGTTTAGTCCTCTGTTACTCCCAATAGCTAACCTATCAGTTTAGTCCTCTGTTACTCCCAATAGATGACCTATCAGTTTAGTCCTCTGTTACTCCCAATAGCTCCTCAGTTTAGTCCAAATAGCTAACTGTTTAGTCTTCTGTTACTTGACCTATCAGTTTAGTCCTCTGTTACTCCCAATAGCTAACCTTCAGTTTAGTCAACAGCTGATGACCTATCAGTTTAGTCCTCTGTTACTCCCAATAGCTTTCTATCAGTTTAGTGACCCAATAGCTGACCTATCAGTTTAGTCCTCTGTTAGTCCTCTTTCCAATAGCTGACCTATCAGTTTAGTCCTCTGTTACTCCCAATAGATGACCTATCAGTTTAGTCCTCTGTTACTCCCAATAGCTAACCTATCAGTTTAGTCCTCTGTTACTCCCAATAGATGACCTATCAGTTTAGTCCTCTGTTAGTCCTCTTTCCAATAGATGACCTATCAGTTTAGTCCTCTGTTACTCCTCTTTCCAATAGCTGACCTATCAGTTTAGTCCTCTGTTAGTCCTCTTTCCAATAGCTGACCTCTCAGTTTAGTCCTCTGTTACTCCTCTTTCAATAGCTGACCTAAAGCATGTCTGGTACCGTTCTTGACACACGTATGAGTTTGAGTGTGACAGAATGTTTGTTAGAATGCGTCAGAGTTCTGTATGACTCAGCCTCAGGAAACTTCAGGTGCCAATAAATATCACCATAATGCATCTGGCAGTTCAACACACAGTACTGCCCACGTCTCCCAGCCGCGGAGAACCTGAGCTGAGCAGAGCTTTTAGGCCACAAATTTAATCATTAATCTAGGTACAATAGGTCTGGAGGCAGTCTCTGAAGAAATGAAAATTAATTTTTCTACAGAAAGGTGTACTACAGATTTTTGTTTAGTTGTTAGATTGTGGGACATCCAAGTTAATACAAAGAGGAGACAATTTCAGTCACCACTCTGCTCAGGGGACAGAGGCGGGAACTAATCAAAATGCAATTTGAAAAATATAAATGCTGTTAATTCCATTCTTTTTTATAACTTCGTTTGGATTGCTTACACAACAGTGAAATGAAAACATGAAAATGAAAAGACAAAATGGTAGCAAACTGAAAGTGAATAGAGAACATTTAAAGATGAAACCGAAAATCAAAACTGAAAGTGAAATCTAAACATTTGAAATGAAAAGTGAAAATGGAAAAAAGAAAAGATGAAATATATTTGAAATGAAAAGTGAAATCTAGAAGTTAAATGATAATTTTTGTTTCTTACCATCGCTACTTTCATTTCCAGCTGTAATTTTCAAGTTGTATGCAAACATGGCAGACAACTCATTTCCTAGTTGCTATCAGTGCAAACTTATATTGGTTTTAGAAATTCACTGTGGGACAGCACAATTTATATGTGCTACAAATTAACTGGCTATAAAACGGCCTGGTGTGCCAGCTCACACTTAACAGGTAAACATGAAAAATCTCATTAAAAGCGTAGTGCGGTATTATAAATTGAGTGTTGACCATGTGTTTGTAAGAGAGCTCATTTTCAGTCACCTATCTGTGAAATTTAATTGCAGTGGCCTTGAAGTGCTGTATTAAGTGGTTAAATGGACACTCCGCAGGGGTGCGCTTGGGTAAATGCCCTCTTCAGTGTTTTTTTTTTTAACTAACGTGGCAGATAGGTGTTGCCAAATTTTAAGCGATTTGTCTCCACATCTATGCATACTCAGTCAAGAAAAGTAAAATGTTTTTGGATTGCAGAATTGAATATACACTGATCTACACTTATAAATTGAATGGGAATAGACAGAGTGATGTGGTAAAGAACTTCCTTTGCAAAAATAACCCAGTAGGGGGGCGATTTTTCCTGTGTCCCAAGGTTAAAACCACTGGCCTTTTCAAATGAGAGGTTGAAGCAATTTCCCTACCAGCTTGACTATACAGACATTCACCCGACTACTAACTAGATTGGAGGTACACCCATATGAGCTGTGTTTGTTCTGTTTGCCAAATGCATCTCAAAGACGACCAAGAGCCTTACTGCTCTGAATATATTTGGTAACTGTGATTGCAGGTATGAGATTCCTAACTCATTATTTGAGTATAATTACCTTTTTCCTCTTTCGTCTCCACTTCTGTGAGGTGAAATAGTAGGCCTAATAAGTTGTCATTACCAGCTCTTGAATTCTCACTCGTCATTAAAAAAAATTGAATTCTTCACCTCTGCAAATTACTTGTGAACCAGGAAATAATTCTTAGAAATGACACCTTCTCAGGCATGTGGCATTATCTATTTCTGCCTGTCATATTTCAAATTTTAGTCTGCTCATGTAGCAAATTGTTTTTGCTTTCTCTACTGGCCTGTGTTCTCAGGTACAGAGGGAGGTATTAAAAACAGGTGCAACTAAATATGGTATCCGTTTTAATGTTATGCAATTTAAATACTTGGACCAGTCATACAAATAGTTATGTGCCTGTTTTTTTTTGTCTTTTTTTTTTTTGTACTACAGTATTTTAGACCTTTTTAGTCATAGCCTTGCCTCATTACTGGGCAAATTTTTTGTGTATAAAAGTTATTAAAAGTAACATAATGTAAACAAAGTGACATGGTCATTATGGAAGTATGTATTTGTAAACAAAACCAGCTTGCTTAGCACTAAGCAGTGGTATAACCTACAAATGGGGGTTTTGGTGTGAGGCTCTATGTTTAGCATATAAATAAATGATTATATTAAATGAATTATTTATTTGCTTACCAGACGCCTTTAACCAGGCCATCTCTCAGAACATGCATTTTGATATCGCAGAGCTGGGTGTTTATTGGGGAAAAAATCAGGTTAAGTACCTCTCTTAAGTGTGCAACAGAAGAACCTCATGGGGGAATTGAACCCATAACTGCCTGGCTGCGTGTTTAGTTGACCATCCCAGGGGGTTTCCAAACCTTTTCCATGTAAAGACCATCTGAAATGAACACCTTCTGGATTAGCACCACCATCTTAATGAAATGATTCACTTTTTTCACACAATTGTCAAAGATCTACTTCATTGCCTAACCCTGCTTCGGTTTAAACCGTACTGGAGGCATTGATAATGTGTGATGCCAGGCACAATGGATCTGTATAACACAAAGATTTTGTTCAGTATAGATATTTTATAAATGACAAGGGCTTTGGCTTGCCAAGGACATGTAAAACAGTCTCTTTTTTTGTAAACTATAGGTTCCTCAGTGCTCTGTAACCATTCTCAGTAATACAGAGAATCGTGAGTTATAGGTTGTTGTTGTTGTTGTTTACAGAGCTGTCCCCCTTGCTTCATTTGCATATGGCTCTTCACCTGAGTGAGTGAAAGTTTAGGGGAAAAGGGAGAAAAATAGGGAAAAGAGAAACTAAAAAAGTACCCCAGCTGAAACCAAAAACTATTTATTCTGTACATTCAGACGCTTCAGACATTCAGGAGCTTAAATTACCTTCTTCTTTGTGAAAAGTGACACTTTACTTTGTACACCAGTTAGATAGCATTGACTCTGTAAGAATATATGTGATAGTCTAAAAGGAATCTTTAATTAGTTTATGCAGATGAAAATAGTTCTGATTTGTTTGCCTCTGCCCAGGTATGAAAGGTGGAATACAGGTCATGAGCACCTACATGGGCACTTAGGTCACCTTTAGTTCAACAATGGATTTCTGGAATTCCAAGTTAGCAGGCTTTGATGAGTATCCCCTTAGGAGGAGGATAAATTATGACTTTCTAAAGCAAGTGTGTTACATTTCACAAGGATTACTGAAAAATCTTCAAGGCAGCCTAGCTCAGAGGTTTGTGTACCCTGTATTAATTATTAAAAATAAGTACAACGTTGTTGTGGAGACCAGATATTTGTATCTGGAGCAGGACTGTAATTAATATATTTGGAAATTGAACAAGGTATTGCATGCAGTATAGTGTGACAGTGAAAATAAAATACAGTCCCTTTTTTTTTTTTTTTTTTTTTTTGGGGGTTGTCTTTGCTGGGTGTTCCATGCTGCATTTTCTGTCCTGTCTGTTAACACAGCTGATGAAACATCTGGGAGCTTGCTGTGAAAGAGAAGTCTTGCTTAGAGAGCTGTTTGTGTTTTGGGGTGAGTGTATGTGTGTGTGTGCGCGTGTCGCACTTCAACACATGACACAAGATAATACCTCCCATTCTGACTATATGGTCACTGGTGGTTCATCACTACCAACTTTGGAGAGAGTAAGGCGTAAACTGCACCATTGTAGTAGACACCACAGTCTGTCTATGTATGTCTCAAACCGTCCATTCAATTTCAATGCACAGACTCTATTCGCCTTTGTGCCACGGTAAATATAATAGAGCTTTTGGGCGGTTCCATTAAATTCACTCAATTCAGGAAACAAGGTATAATTTAATTTATTAATTAAAAAAACTCCCTAAAAATCTCCCTGCAGCATCAGAGGCATAAATTGGATTTCAATTCATTTCCTTAATTGATTGAATTGAAGTAACTGAGTTGACCCCAACCCAGAGACAAAAACTCATATCACCAAAGCTTAAAGGCTTCACTTAAAGAACATACAAGCAGAATATAGACGGAAAGAAAATAATCAAGTATAACTAAACAAAGACAATAGATAATAGTGAAATATTGAATTCTAAAGAAAAATAGGCACTTTGGATAAATATAACAATCGATAATTAAGCTGAAATTTTGAAGTTAGATTCTGTTCTTTCTTTTTCTCTCTCCTCACTATCAGAGGGGCCTCGTCACTGGTGAATCTGCAGCTTTTATAACATAATCTGGGAATCTCCCAGCATTCCATTGCCATTGCCTTCACCTGGGATCAGACAACAGAAACAAAATATTGCACATTTCTGTTTTATATTTTAGACACGGCATTCGGCCATGGGGGTGGGGGTGGAGTCTTAAGTAGGGCGGAGCCAGATACTGGTCTGTTTTACCCATACCTGCGGAGCTACAGCATGACTCTTGGCTAACCTTTTTGTTGTGTACAGGTGCGTGTAGAACAATAACAACTTATTTCATACTCAGCATAAAAATATGTTTCCTGTTTGGCAAAGCTCTACATATGACAAAACCCTCCTACATATGACAGAAATGCTGCACCATCTGTCCTCAGCAGTAAGGGAGGTTTAGAATAGTATTGCTGTACTCTGTATGTTTACACATTATAAGCGAAAAAGATACTCAATCATGTTCTCTTTGTACTTTTTCTGTTATTTTATGCATATTCTACACATCTCAGCAGTGAGATTTGCTCTTCTTATTCAGCCAACCTATAGACCCATTGCCTCATTCTGAACAACAAAGTCACATAATTTTAAATAGGCTATATCACATTTCTGGCATGTCTTAATGTCTCACCAGTAGGACAGTGGTAATGTTTGATGTTGTCCAGATCGACATACCTTGCTGATATCATGTTGCAAACATTTGACAAAAAGTTGCATTATATCATGTCTACTATAAGTAGTATTATATCATGTTTTATATAACAAGGATTCAGGGGTCCTAAAGAATTACTGTGTATCACCGTGTCACAGAATGTTTTTGACTTAAATTTAAATGTGTTAAATGACTTAATATGTAGTGGAATAAGACATGGTGTCAGCCAGCTATTTGCAGCCACGCTCAAATTCCAGTGAAATGACCAAAGACTCATTCTAACTGACCAACAGTTGTCTGATAAGATGTAGCCGTGTTCTGTGGTAAGTTAAACAAATGAGCAGAGAGCCATTTGTTAGCAAGATTAATAAATGCTGTAGCTAGAATATAACTAAAACAGTATAACAATGTTACTGTTAGAACAAAAGCTGTATCGTAGATGTCTCCTTCTCTTCAGAGTGTGCATTGAGTTACCTAGCAACAGGCAACAGCAAGTTTTTTATCTCAGCTGAAATTCTAAGATTAAGCCGGCTGTGAATAGATAACAATCTTGTGAAAATGCATCCCTTAATAGAAATTTTATGTCTTAATAGAATGTTTAATTACCGAAAAGCTGTGCAGATATCACATAGAATGATAGGAATGAAAGTCACAATTGAACAAAAATCCTTTAGTAATTTGGTGTGTGTATCTTTGAAGATGTGGGGGAGGACGTATTTAGTATTCTTTTTTTTTTTTAGAACATTCATAAGTTTATAGTTTATAATAATTTCTGTTTAGCCTTCAATAATGCAAACTACCCATTTGTGGCATTCTGAAGCTTAGTATCCTCCACCTAAAGCTCAGAGTCCCACCTGTCCTTTTCAGTTCCATCTGGATGACCTCATAAACGTGAGACTGTGTGACCTCATCAAAGTCACAAAGAGCCATTGTTAAAGGTGCATTGTGATGTCACTGTAGTTTATCCTGCTCTACATTCTCAGCCGGGAAGCCTCCCGCATGACTCAGAGAGAGCAAACAGAAAGCCAACAGCTGCCCTGAAGTCTGAAATTATTTGATATTCTCACACCCACAGCTTGAGATGCACTTCCTGTTCCTTCAAAGGGTTTCTTCCAAGACTACCAGGAGAGAAGGAGAAAAAAAAACACTTATTAAATTTGCATGTCGAAAAATAAGACATAAATAGGTCAGTTTGAAGGCCCGGGAAGAGATATGACACACTTCACCTAGGGAAAAATCAGCGTGCTAACGAAAGGCAATGAAATGTTATTATTATTATTTTTTAATTTCATCGCTGCGGCTCAGAGGAATACAGAGTTGCCGTTCTCTTGTTTTGTGATGTATTATGTATGGTTCGCTGGTGTTGATCCCTAAAACACAAAGTCTATGCTGAAAGCTGGCCCTCCTTATACATGAGTATGAAACTCACAGTGTATGCCTCTGAGTAAAACCAGCTCCTCCTAACACCTCCTGCTCTTTGACCATGGCAGAAATTTCCTGGTTTTTCCTTACTTTTTGGGTCATAATTTTAAATTTGTAAATACTTTCTCATGTACTGTATATTGTTGATATTTATTCTCTAAGTGGGTCTTTACATCTTATACATGACAGCTGTGTTCCATCTGATGTTGACGCCTGAAACATCTTGATCTCAAGTCAAGGATGCTAACCTAGATAATACATGCATAGGAGAAATACGTGATTAGGCTATATTGATGGTATCCTTGCTGTGTGTGTAGGTTGTGATTGTAGTTGTTTTATTACCAATGTGTGTCATCCATGGGTTGGGTTCACACTGCATGTGCTTGTTTTTGGTCATACTGACTTCCAACAAAATGGCTGCTCAGCTCAGCTGGTGAACGAGAGTGAAATTCACCAGCAGCTGTCTACACATATTTCGGATAATGCAAGTGCTAGCCTGTGCCCTCCCAAATTAACAGTATATTTTGAGGTCATGAGATTTGGACATTAATAACTTGGGGATATGATAGAAATTGTGATGTAAAATTTGGATTTGCCATGAGAAAGATAGGTGTGATTGTTTCCCCTCCTCTGGTATTCCTCCTAGTCCATAAGACAATTGAACAGCTGGTACAAGTTGAAACCAAACAAGTGTTAGTAATTTTTTTTAAAGAACAAAAAATAAACTGAAAATAATTTCAGTATTCTTGTTCTTTTGCCACAAACTATATGTCAGACAGCATCCTCTATTCTCCACAGTTTGGGAACCTCAGGGTTGTTATTGTGACAGAGAGGTTTATCGGAAGGAGTGTGTACAGTGTGAGTGATGTTAGGGTCCTTTTTATGGAGTTAATTGATTGCCAGGGCGCATATGTTTTCGCAGAGTCGGGCTCAAAGGTTACGTCAGCACAACATAAAAATATTCGCCCTCTGCTCGCTTGGAGCGAATAAGTCATTCCAGAAAGCCTGTTTGGGTCTCAGGAAAGGGGGTGAGCTGGCTCTCGTCCCAGGACCCTTGGAAATGTAATCCACGGATGCTGCTGTCCTCTAAAAGGAAAATCGGCCCTGTCCCACAGTAACCTGATGGGCCGTTTAAAAAAAGGAAAAATTCCCATTGCCACAAGGGGATGCCAAAGCAACCTGAGAAATACCCTTTGGATGGTGTTAAAGGGCATCCAGAGCTGTTCTCTGAAAAACTACCAGTGATTAATGCTTCTGCGCCATCTTACACCTATCATTCCATCATTAGCAAGTATATATAGAATTCAGGGAACATTGATTTCCAAAATTAAAATTGTGTGACACTTCCAACCAAATAGTTTCCATAGTGTTTTTTTTTCTTCTCCTTTTTCTTGTTAGGGCCCAAGATGTCCTTTGCTAAATAGTTGGTGTCATCCTTCCCAGGGTAGGGTGGGTTTAAGGTGACTGAGGTTATTACAGGATGGCAAGTTACTCACTATAATTTGCCAAATACCTGAAAGGCTAACCACAGTGTTATCCAAAAGTCATGATTGGTGAATCCGAATTTGGGAGAAAACAAAAAATGTTATATAAAATATGTATAAGTACGCTACATATGAAACGGAATGTTACAGGCAATTCATTGCTCCTTAAATGAGAAGGTTTCAGTAATGAATTAAAATATATGTATATCACTAGTCACATTATATATTACTTTTATCCCTCAAAGTTAAATTTATGCAGTGCGGTTTTACAGTGATCTAAGCACATTTAGGTTTGGGTGCTTAATCCCTGAAATGCAAAGACAGCCATTTCTCACCCTGTTGATAACTAAAGCATTCTGCTTGGAACTCTTCCTTTCAGCCCCCCAGGGTGTCTATAAGCAGTTTATATGGTGTACCATGTGACTCAAAACAACAGTGTGCCTTCATGAATGCTGTATGCACCACAGGGGCACGTTGTCATGGCATCCATTGGGGCGGGGTTTGAAGGATGATATCATAAGATTGACAGAGCCAGAGTAAAATATTGACTGCCTGATACAGTCATCAGCTTGGCCTCATTCTTGTTGGTGGGGGTGGGAGCTGTTAATGAGGGCCCCCCATCATAACATAGAACCGGATTGCTTTATGCTTATGTGACTGGGTCACGGTAGGCTATAGCCATGAAGCAGTTTTGGCACAGGAAATTCTAAATTCAGTGGCCATGTTGCTGTGTGAGTTTCACACCTCAGAGCACAGAACGCCGCAAGTTTACACTTTGAAGACTTGAGATGTTCCAACCCAGGGTGACAATCCTATTTGTGTACCTTACTTGTATTTACGCTTTTCCCTCTTCCCCTCTTTACATTTTAGAGGAAGCAATTTCACAACAGATATTTCCTTGCAAGTCCTTAGTTTTGAATTTTAACAGTTTTCGTCTTTCTTTTAAGCATCGTTGTTGCAAATGATCTTTAGATCATTTAGTACATTGAAGTATGTACTATGAGACACTGATGAATACAAAGTCTATACAAATATGGCACTTGGTGTGTGTGTGTGTGTGTGTGTGTGTGTGTGTGTGTGTGTGTGTGTGTGTGTGTGTGTGTGTGTGTGTGTGTGTGTGTGTGTGTGTGTGTGTGTGTGCATGTGTGCTTGCGTGCCTTATTGGTGTGACAATGCCTGATTGTGGTTACCCATATGAACAAAAATGGAATTAAGATAACTGCACTCAGCCATGTACTAAAGGCAACGAACCTGAAAGGTACGGCAGGCTAGCACGTCACACCCTTGCCATTCAGGTGAATCATGTTTGCAGTGCTAAGAGCCAAGAAAAACAAAGCACGGAAGTGATTCTGAGAAGCCACACCGGGGGTGATATGTTACACTCTGCTACACAGACCCCAGTGAAACCAAACCCCAAACCACAGCAATGCCCCTTGCATAGTCAGTGCAATCAGAGACTCACAGAACCTGGACCAGCTCTGTGTTAGCATGCCTCGAGCCTCACTGCAGTCCATAATGTTGCAATGCATGGGTATATCAGCAGGAGCTGAGGGATGCTGGGGGTGGGGGGGCAGCTGTCAGTTGTCTACTCACAAACCTTCTGATCTGTGCAGGGGTTCTGTTCATAAAGCCCTTAAAGACATGTCAGTTGGCAAGGAATGAAACACCTCCGAACACAGTATATTTCAAACATCATATCTCTGAAATTATCATTATTAAAACACCACAGAAATTATTAATATAATAATCGTTCATTTTGGTTGTAGTAGTAGTGGTAGCAGTAGGAGTATTAACAATACTACTAGTAGTAGAAGAAGTAGAAGTTGTAAATGGAAGCAGTAATAGGAGCAGAAGTCGTGTAAGTGATAGCAGTACGGGTAGTAACAGTAGGCGAAGAAATCGTATTAGTGGTAGAAGTGGCAGTATCGTTAGTATCGTTTGAATCTTTCTTTGTTCTACTGCAGTCAGTCAAGTACTGTGCCAAGTCTGTTCTTGAGCTTCTACTGCATAAATTGCAATAAGGTTAACAAAGCCTGAAGCAAGAAGGCATGGATAAAAACATTTTGCAATTTGACCTTGGCGATGGGAATCAGGCACAGTGGGATTATTTCAGAGGAAATGTGAGCTAAATCAAAAACGTTCTGCCCCCTCTCCCCCCTGTCCGCAGGCCGTGAGCGGGATGTCCGTGGATGAGAATCCTGGAAACCCCATGTACGTTTATGAGTCGACGGTCCACTGCGCCAACATCCTCCTGTGGCTCAACGACCTGCGGAGGCGGGACGTCCTGTGTGATGTCACCATCCTCGTGGAGGGCAAGGAGTTCCGAGGCCACCGGGCCGTGCTGGCCGCCTGCAGCGAGTACTTCCTGCAGGCGCTGGTGGGGCAGCCCGAACGAGAGCTGGCCATCAGCTTGCCCGAGGAGGTACGTCCCAATCCCATGTTACACCCTTCGTGGTCTCTGCATAAGCCTTACTCCTATTGCATTGCACTATGAGCCATTCCAGGTTTTACTAGAAGCAGGTTGGAGCAGATCAGCCTCATAATGGCTGCATCTACTCGGTGGCTTCCTTATACTGAAGCTTTGGAAGGCCCAAACTGCTATGCACTTACAGGGTTATTCCACTCCTGAACTGTAAAGATGAAGTCAAGAGATTCAGTCAAACACACTTAATCTGATTAAGGACATATGCTGTTCAATTATGTTTAATCCAGATTCTATCAAACCAGCCTCATACTCAGATTTTTGCTCTACATTTTTCTCCTCCATTGATTTCTGATTGGAATGCAGAGCTTGCTGGCCATTGATGAAGAATATTTGAATAGATTACCGATTTCCATTCCACATCAAGACCAAACAGATGTGGAAGTGCGTATTTCCTCATTGGGGGGTGGCAGTATATGTGGGTGTGTTGGAGCGGGGGAGGGGTGGGGGGTTGGTGGTGATGTGTGTGAGTGTGTTGGAACGGGGGCAGTGTGTGTGACTGTGGTTCCGTGCCAGTGGCATGTTTCGTAGAACAGCTTTTGGCAGCAATCCTGAAAGCCGTGTGAATTTCATAAGGAATCCACAAAAGTGTAATTCGCACCATTTCCCTGCACTTTAACGGTATACAGTATAAGCAAGGCGAAGAACGATGCAGGCCTTCTTCGCCACCCACCCCCCAAAGCCCCCTCCCCATCACCCCACCCCCCAAAGCCCCTGTATTAGCATAAACCGTCCCAGATCTGTCACTTTGATTAATTTGTCTCTTTGACTCCGCTCCATACAATAAGTGTTTTGAACGGCTGAAACACTTCATATGTCAAAGTCTATCCTCTAATGACCAGAAACCATGGTTTATTCTCCACCACCTAATTTTTTGTTGTATAATTTTTTTTTCCTTTTCCGTTTTTTTTGTCTTCTTTGGCAATTCTGCTCTCATTCACTTGTTTCCTTCCTGGACAGGCTCGTTGTTTTCCTTGTCGTACTCCCCTCTACCACATTCCCTCTTCACAGAAGAGAGCACTGTTTAAGACTACACTCATTTAATTCGGTATTACCCGAACCAGGCCAGAGGGACCCTTAAGAGGAAACCCTTGGTGGTCCTCACAAAATTGGAAAAAAAAGTCCCCCTTCAAAAATATTTTCTATCTTATTCCATATTTCATAAATCACATAGTTGAAGCAATCGGCTAAACAGTGTATAATTTCTTTTATCCTTTTGTAGTATTAAAAATAAATGTTACAACCCTGGCTTTTTCATTCCAAGAAATTTTTTTGTCAGTGTCATCAGGGGACATAGTCTGTTTGGGTTAACTGTGCGTAAAAGTATAGTCATTTATAAAATGCCCATATTATCAGATGGAAACAGTGTTACTATCTTCAGTAATGGAAGAAAATACAGATGCATATTTGATATGCACTTTTCTTTTTGTACACAATTCTTTTTTTCTGTGGTACACTGTGAATAAACAGCATCTAGATTCTCTCTGGCGATTCAATATTAAAACACAATGGTCCCATTATCCGTCATGTATTTTGATGCAGCCTGTTATATACTATATCCTGTATAGCTAAAACACACACTGTTTTGTAAATATCATCATTTTTGCTGTACATAGCTCTTAACAACTTTGGAAATTGTGCTTGTTCAAAGCACGTTATTGAGGACATTCTGTTTTAAGGTAGGCCTAGGAGTTGCTATTTGCATCGAAAATTAACATCAGCTTGATTGACCCTGGAATCCAAAGGATTTGCTCACCAAAAGAGAAAATTTGTGAGAATTTTAGTCAGTCTCCAAGGGTGAATTTGTTGGAACAATTCATCTAGAAGATCGACTCCAGCTCTCATTCACCCATGACCCACCTGGAAAATTCCAAGAACATTCCTGGGAAGGTTGCATGTGTGAATGGGGTTAGGCCAAACAAGAAAAGCCACAAACATGACTGGAAAAGTTATCTATGCTCTATGTGTGAAAGCCCGTAATTCCTTGTAGCCTGTAATATTTCATTTTGCTTTTATGTAGCCCACATTTCAACATGTCTGTTTTGCTCATTTCTGCTGTACTCATGAGATTCCAGATAGTTATGTTGTACAAATAAGCGACCGCTGAGTCTATTTTGCAATGCATTTCAAATGTGCCAGCTAGATTTTTTTTTCCTTTGGAAAGATCCACTGGTGGTTTTGTCCTTGATTTTGTGGAGGTAATTTGATCCTGCTTTAGCAGAACGTTGTTTGGCTTCCCGTACTCAGACGGTTGCGGCCACGTGGCTTGCATCTTCATCCCGGCCAAGGGAATTTCATGTAGTATTTTCTCCTCAATGGCCGAGCGTTGGTTTAAAAACAAATCTTCTCCCCGCTCATTAAAAACACATTATTCCATTCAGCGTTCACATCCCCAAGGTCTGGTAGCTCAGGTTTCCAAGAACTTGCGTCATTCAGCCACGAAAAATGTAGAGTTATTTCTACGGAGAGCATGATGCAAATCCCTCTCTCATGGCATCAAAGTTTAAACCAGCGTAATGCAGTCGCGTTACATGGGGGTGACTGTTTCCCACCATGCCTTTTCCCATCGCTCCACTTCCTGCTGCTTCCCGCTTCAGTTGTGGAAAAATGTAACTAGAAAGCAGAGGCATTCTCAGCTGTCAAGTCGTTGCGCTGCGTAAGGGGTCAGCTAAAGGTTTAAGGACTACAGAAGTGCCGATTTATTTTTTTGGGCCCTTTTTTTTTTTTTTTTTGAGAAGCTCCATCTTTCATCCAGCTGGAAAGTAGCTTTCGCCCCAAGTGTACGATTAAACACAGAATCATCCAGAATCTCTCTCCGCCAAGGCCTCGACCTTCAGGTGCTGCTTCAATTCACACAGGCCGGCATTGTGAATGGTCATCGACCCACTCCGAAAATGTGGGAGGCCCACGGAACAGAGGAGAGCAGCTTTTGATTAGATTTCCCCTGCAAACAGGCACAAATAGATGTTGCCATTTTTTAAAACATCTATAGGAGCACCACAGGTTGCTTTGAAATCACTATATCTGGAGAAAAGATCAGTTGCTTCCAGCTGGCGCAGTGCCATGTGTTTGTTTTGTCATGTCAGGTCTATAGAAAGTTCAGTCTTACCCTGATAGAAGCTTACAATGTAAAAACTCCAGCAATTTTAACTGCTGAATAAAATGGTTGGTTAGCTTGAGGGCATGGTATGCTTTATTGTCCTATCTGTTTTGAAACTTTTAATTAGGCACCTCCCCAAACCTGAATCTGCATTTTTTTTTGTTTTGTAATACTCCATATGTACTAACCTAACAAAAGATAATGGCTGGGATCCAATTACACATTCGGTTTCTTTAAGGGCATATACAAATAATTTTCTTTCAGTATTTTCTGTCTAACAAACAAACAAACAAACATGTCCTTTGGAATGTGTTCTTTTCATTCTAAAATAATAGAGTGTATGATCTAAAATAAAGTATGTTTTTATACAGTTGCATATGCCCTTAAAGAGACAAAATGAATTTCATTAAATCTCGCCCCACCTTATTCTTTATCGTGTTTGTCGCTAGACATAGTCAGAGTCATTGACTTGTCTCACCACATTCCTTAGAGTTTGATGAGGTGCACTAATGTTTGACAAATGTTGTGCAACTTAAGTATTGCTTAATTTTTTAAGTGGTCAGCACCCGTGTAGGGTAAGTAAATAACAGGCAGAAAGGTTTGTGAATGCGCTACTGGAGTTTCTGTGAACATTTTAATGAGAGTAATTTCCATCATCTTTGGTAATATGTGTTAATGATTATCAGAGCCATAGGTTTGTCCTGCCATGCTCTAAGAGGTGGGGATTGAATGCATAACTGACAATAATGCTAATGCCATTTTTGTTGCTGTCCTCAGGTCACGGCCAAGGGATTCGCGCCATTGCTGCAGTTCGCCTACACTGCCAAACTGCTGCTCTGCAGGGAGAACATCCAGGAGGTGATGCGCTGTGCCGAGATCCTGCGCATGCACAACCTGGAGGACTCCTGCTTCCGCTTCCTGGAGGCCCAACTCCTCAGCGAGGAGGATGGCCTGCTGCTCTGCCACAAGGTGGCGCCTCGCCCACCGTCTGCAGGGCGCAACGAGGATGAGGGGCCACAGCCCGAGGCGGCAGTGGTCTCCTCCGTCTCCTCCTCTGCCCGGGCAAGGCTGCAGCCCGATGCCAGTCTCGAGCCCCCTGATCTGGCGCAGTCCGCACCGGACGGCATCCTGGGGGTGGACTTCCAAAAACATGCGGTCTCAGACCTTCCCCGCTGCCCAAAGTACAGGAAGTACCAGTGGGCCTGCACCAAGCACAACGACAACACCTCCACGCGTACCAGTACCTCAGGTTCAGAGGGGGCCGACAGTGGACACCCCAGGGTGGCATTGATGCAGGTCAAGACTGAGCCGGGCACCGAGGACGAAGTCCCGCCGCCATGTCTGTCAGCCAATGAACTGGACTCCCAGGATGAGGATGGGGTGTCAGCAATGGAGACGGACAGTGGGCAACACAGCCCCCCTTGTGTGGACCGGGCCAAAGGCTCTAAGTCCACCCCCTGCCTCCGTTCTTTTTTCAGGAGAGGTGTGGACCTGGCAGGCCTGCCCGGTACACAGCACCTGTTTGCCGATAGCCGGTTTGCCCGTCCACAAGGAAAATCGGCAACTCAGGGTGACAACAAAAACAACCGCAGTCCTCTCTGTGCCGCCGAGCTGGATCTTCCCGCAACATCATTTGATGAGGCAGATGGCTTCCCCATCAGGCTGTCACTGAAGTCGGCCTCCTGCGACGTGGTCTGCAAACAGGAGCTGGAGTCAGATCGCCGGAGCGTCATATTCGCCCCTGGGGGTTGCGAGCGACTCAGAACTCCCACGCAGTCCTACCTCGGCGGGAACTCTTTGGAGAAGGAGCTCTCCGAGCACACGCCAAAGGGCCTCTGGGCCGATGCTAGCCAATCCCTGCCCTCCCAGACGTACTCCCCCGCCGAGCCCACGCTACCATGCCGCCCCCGCCCAAACACAAGTTGTCCCGTACCCATCAAAGTGTGCCCCCGCACCCCACCCTCAGAGACACGGACCCGGACCTCCAGCTCATGCTCTTCCTACTCCTACGCAGAGGACGGGAGCGGGGGTTCCCCTTGTAGCCTTCCCCAGTTTGAGTTTTCCTCCTCCCCTTGCTCCAATGCCACCCGCTTGACCACCGACCCCCAGGACCAGGGGCCAGGGGGACGGCGTCTTTAGCCAGTCGCACCCCAAAATCAAGTGCGAGCGGTCGTATGGCACCAACTCCAGCGACGAGTCCGGGTCGTTCTCTGAAGGGGACAGTGAATCTTGCCACATACAGGAACAGGGGCCAGAGGTGAGTGTCCAAAACACTTACTCACACATCTCATGAAAGCACTCAATAGGCCTAACTCTAGTGTAAACTTCAACCCTTAGCCTGTAACTATTTGCTCCTAAATCCGGTGTTCTTCCCACTATTCCAAAATCCCCCTCAAGCATACTCATTTAGCCAGGATTTCCACCCATAACCACTTATTCCTGCCTCACAATATGTTTGCATTACGAACCTGATTTGACAGTTTTACAAGATACCTTGTCATATAGCCCTATTCATTTGAATCTGTAAAAAATTGATAAGTAGGTACCATCAAAGTCACACCACTGAAATACAATGTGCCATTTCATATTCACTGCCCCCGTGCTGATCGTTTGTGCTTTTTTGAAAGCATGGAGTAATGACTCCCTCCCCCTTTCTATTATTTACTAGTGAGAGGAAAGCTCTCTGCTCCTAGAGAGAGAGCTGAATTATGCACAGAGCTGACTGAGAGAAACTACTGGGTTACCATGGCGATCTTTATTACTGAACTCTTCAGGTCTTGCCAGTAAAGGGGAAAAAAACACACATTGCAAAATTGCTACTCTGAGTACGGAAAGAATCCGGTCATTCCACACGGAGGAGCAGCTAGGTACACAAACCCAGCTCTGACATGTTACCATTACCTAGAGTGTACCTGCCACTGTACTTGATTTATATGTTTTTCTTTGTTTTATTTCATTTGTTTTTTCAAACTTGACTCTATGAGCCCTGGCAACAAGAACACAGACTTATGTGGAATCAGTTTGTAACACATGTATGAGCGTAAAACTTGATGAAAAGCCTTTTTAGTACACCTTAGTTTTTTTGATGAGCCCACCGAACCTTTTATGATCCAGTCTTTGTGGTTGGACGTGACTCATTCCTGACTTCGGGAACAACTTCACACGGTTTTTACATTTTCCCAGTATTTATGCCGCATCAAAATGCAGTCCTGCACTTAGATGGAATCTGTAAGCTATTTTAGCACGTTAGCCGTTTGGTCGCCAGGGGTCAAGCCGCCTCTCTCCCAGTCCTGTTCTGTCAGCTGGAATCATACACCAGCAGTGATGATTGGCTGCATTATTAATGAGACCCGTCTGCTCATTCATAATGAGTTTAGTTCATGCACTCTGCGTACTTGTTCCTCTGTTTCGTCTTCACCCTCATTTTCAAAGGAAACCTCTTTTTACCTGGGGACAGAGAGCCATTTCCATACTCATGAGTTTCTGGCTTTTTTTGGGGGTTGACAAATGGCAACCATGTGGCGGTCGTAGCAATCCCAACGATCATCAGTAATTCCACATTTGGTTTTCTTTTAAACTGTCTTTAAGGGAGGTTTATTGTATGTTTTATGGAGACATGTCAGCAGCCATCTGAAAAACTGAAACAAAACATTTGAAAGAGGGAGAGTAGGACAAAAAGAGACACAGAGGGAGAGAGAAAGCCCCGTTAAAAATAGCAAGAGGCCAAGAACTGGAAACAATGAATCCTGTGAAGGAAGGAAACTGTTGAGCAGGAGTTTAACCTGAAGGCAGGAGTCAAACAAGGTCGACAGAGTCACATCGGGACTGTCAGCGGTGCTGAGGAATCCCACGGTAGAGTAACAAAAAAATACTAAACCACAGTTTAAATGATAGTCATTGTGGTTACATTACTAATGACTGGGGCCTTGCTCACACAAAACACACTAGAACTGTTGATCAATCAGCTGGCCACTATGGTTTTGTGTTAACTCCTGAGTCAGGTTTGATGAATCTATGGGTCACTTTACCCCTTGGTTATAAAAACGATTAATTACTTAGTTTAACAGATTCTACCTTCGATGTTGATTTTTGTCTGATGCTCAGAGAACAAATCTCAACAAAGAACCTCATATTTGTCAATGACTCTGGCTCTAGGGCTTCAGCGTGACTCTGACCTGAAGGCAGGTACATCATAAAGCTAAACCATCCAGCTCACCTAGAGAGGCTAGAGTGTGGTATTATTTATTAAGTCTGCGCAAAACATATTTTGAACTTCCCGGTTGCCAGGGTGTGACTCAGTCCCCTTCCCCAAGTGGAGATTGGGATTTGGATAGACAAGAGTCTCATCTGTAACACTGCCTCCCAGGTCTGTAAATCTGCCACTTTCTGCTACAGACCCTTGGGTTTATCCCTAGCCATAGCATTTCCCAGCGAGGGATGGTTTCAGAAGGTCTCATTCTGTTGTCTGTAAGGATGGCAATAAAGTAGGGTACAGTGCAATGTCATGATACAACAAAGAACAACTAAGGTTCTGTTAAAAAAATAAGGTCAAGTATTATTTCCCAAATAAGTCTGGTACAAAAGTTAGATTTTCCTCTTCAGAGTATATTGGCGCTTTCCTTTATATCGTATATTGTAGGATATCAATGGCTGTGTAGCCAAGATGGCGATCTGTGTGGTCAAGGATAAGTGAGATTTATTGTGAGGCGTGCTTATTGCTGATAACCTGAGGTCTGCCCTATCTCCATTAGAATCTGATAACAAATTTAACAATGCGTTGGAAAGGATTGACAGTACGCACTTCATAATATGAAGTTGCAAGGATACCTCAGTTAAAACAACCGAAGGAACCGTTTTTCAGTAAGACATGATATTGTGAGTCTCAAGCGAATCTAAGACCAGTTAATTCTATTTTGCTTTGGTTTAGCATTTCTTTCTTTTAATTTGCTTTGTGAGGCACCGTATTTGTTAGTGTTTGTGTGTGTAGCACCTACACAGTAGATAACACACATACAAAGCAGCTTCAGAAGACTGTAATTATTGAGTGTACATGTATTATTAAACGTAAATAATACATTATGCAATTCCGATGCGTGTGTCCTGAATTGTAATTCTCTCGTAATGCTTCTGCCGGTTATGTACTTTACTGAATTATTGGTGATATCCTTTGTGTTTACAGGAAGCAGCAGCAGTCGATTCTGTAAATGCCATAAAAAATGCATTACACAGATGCAAGGTGGCTGCCTTGATGACTGCATCATCATTACGGCTGGTGTGCTGTTTGAGTGAGCCATTATTTCATGACATCTGGTTGTAGTTGCACAAATGACACTAATATTGAGATCAAAGTTTGTATGTGAGTGTGCGTGCATGCGTGGGAGTATGTGAGTGTATGTACTGGAGGTTGCATGTCTACTGAATTTTTACCAGTCATTACTCATTTCAAAAACGTATTCAGCAAGTGACTCTTTGCGTGATGTAACATACAAGATCTAAAGAAGGGATCTGCGGATCAATGGACATTGTCTTCATAAAATGCGACTGCAGGAGGTTATGCAAACACGTTAAAAAGCTCAAGCATAAAGATGTTGACATAATAGTGTAACGTCTGCTGTTCTTGCTGACACTGCTATGCTTCAGAATGATGAAATTATTTGATTTGTAACTAGTCACCTGATACCCATTGTGTCAACTTGCGGCTAAACTAGAGTATTTATTGCAACCGCTAGTGTTTATGTGAGTGCATGGGTGTTTGTTGATTTCCTAGAATCTGTGAGGTGTTCCTTCTTGCACCTTTTCTCACTCTTTTACCTGCTCACCTCATGCCCCAACTCTTGCTGCACACTTACCCTATACCAGCCTTCTCAAATCTGCCTAAACCCTTCTCACCCCCTCCCACAGCCCACTGCCACCCTAACCCAACTCTGCCCATGACGCAAAACTCTTGACGCCTGGCCCTTGAGGACCGTAACATGTGACGTTACAGCTCTTGGGTCTCAGAACTGGGACAGCCTTGTTCTAGGGGATCTGATCCTCAGATCCATTACCATAGATCCAGAACCAGGGAAACCAGTTCTGGATCAATGCAAACGATTCCAAAGCTGTTGGTCTATGGCCTTGCTCTGTAACTCTTTAAATGATCAAACCCCAACGAGCGCACAAAACTCTGTCTGCTCGCTCACTGTGAAGGGGAGGAGAGGCAAGTGTTCCACCAGCAAGAACGATCATCCAAGTCTCCAATTAACAGATGAGCTTTTTTTACACAGGAGACAAGGGAAAAAGGGCTTGCAGGGAAGGTGTTTGAATTTATGGTTTCTGCAGGGTACACTTTGTCAACCTAACCTTATTACTGGACTAAACCAGCCCTCCTGCTAGCACTACCTAAATATAGACACGGCTCCTGCCCTGAAGAAAAATACCCACAAGGCCACAGTGGAAAGAGGGCATCAATCCCAACCAGTCACCCTGGGCCAAAAATACAGTACTTTGTGTGGTCTAGACCAGGGGTCTTGGACCTTTTCGCCTGGATGGTCCACTCATTAGAGAGAAAAAAGCTTCCCTCACTTGCGTAGGCGCTCAGAGAAAACACTTCTCCGACCGCGTGTATTTCACAGATATTTTTCAAGAGAAAAGAACGAAGGAGTTCTGAAATTATGTGAATAACATACTGTTCTTTGAAATCAAATTATTCTCATTCATGTGTATTTGGTAAAGTTATATGAGTATGAGCTGACCATCGCCTTTACCAACTGTGAAAAGAATATCCCCTTAAGAGGACTGTAAAGTATCGGTATGGATGTTTTTTTAATGCATCTATGGTATTATACATGATGCAAAAAGTCACATTGTAGGCTGCTGTTATGGTATGGTATCCCATGTGGATGGGCCTCATGGTCCAGTATGAAATCAAGACAGGGACAGTGCCACACATGGCAAGCAGCCCTGTTAGCTCATGCATAATTCATTTGGCTGAGATGTCCACATCTCATCACTCACAACATTACCCATGAAGCTGAGACTGCAAGAGTGTGGAAATATTTACATTTAGACATTTAACAGATAGATGATATTTGCACACATGATCCATTTATACTGCTGGATATTTTACTGAAGAAACTTGGGTAAAGTACCTTCTTCAATGGTACAATGTACATGTGAAATTTGGCAGTGGAGGAACTGAGAATCATTCTGCAGCGTTGTAATGGCGCCATCTTGTGGAATTTAGATGTTATTTCAATATCGATCTTTCTTTGAACGAAAATGAATTTTGTGTCAAAATGTATTTACTGTCAGTGCAGTGAATGGTCTTTTGTTAAAAATGTAGGCTAATCAAAACAAGAATGCCTGCTTTGGAAACGGTCTCAGAAATGAAGCAATTATTTTTTCAAATGATTTAATGTTTGTATTATTTTGTAGGTGAAACTTCCTTTCCCAGTCGATCAAATCACGGATCTTCCACGGAATGACTTCCAGATGATGATGAAAATGCACAAACTGACCTCAGATCAGCTGGAGTTCATCCACGATGTGAGGCGGCGCAGTAAGAACCGTATTGCGGCCCAGCGCTGCCGCAAAAGGAAGCTGGACTGTATTCAGAATCTGGAATTCGAGATCCGCAAACTGGTATGATCCTTATGAACAGCATTATGAGTTTGTCTCCAAATTCCATCAAGTGTTTAAAGGGATTTCCTTTAATAACTTCAATGACATGTCAATGTAGCTGATGCAATTACAGTCACACCAGGATACAATTATAGTAACTACACTGGAGGAGTTTTGTCAAAAGTTAGTGTGCTTTCTCTGAGCCAGGTCATTGGTACAGAGCAAACGGCTGGCCTAATGACACTTAACTTTCATGCAAGTGAGACCACGAGCTATAGATGACACCACAGCTAACTCACTAATTAAAATATTGACCAATGCTGGACCCAGATTATAGTCTGTCTAACCTTGTGACCTTGTTTGAATGATTCCATTGTTTTACTGCCAATTTGTACGATGGCCTGATTTTCAGACTGCAGTTTTAAATATGTCATATAGCTTGTCCTCTACATCACTTTGAAGCATTATAGAAAACGTACAAAATGAACCAGAGTGCATAAAAAGACTTTTTTGCACAGTGAAAACATTCATTTTTTTGTTTGGTGTGTAGGGTATAGAAATTGTGATTTAATTTGGTAGGAAGTACCAGGTACTAGGTATTTTACACAGCCATGCAACATTTTTCACAGAGTTGTATTTATATTTTACCTATGTTATTTTTAATGAGTTTTTCAGTCATTTATCGAAGGTTCCATTTTGTAACGTCAATCCTTGTGGTTATTTTCTGTATTTAAACTATCCCACATAATCCATAACGGATTTTCATTGATACTTGTATTTTGAAATTTATTTTGTAAATAAGTGTTATTGATGTACTTATGTTTCATAGGTTTCAGAGGTTTGTTTAGATGTTCAGATATCTACTTATTTTAGGACTGTTGTTCAATTAGTAATCTATGTGTAATCTGAGCCTGAAGCCCATCTGTGTGATTTGTTTACAATGGCCATCTTACTGTGTGGTTTCTCATAAGATTCTGTAGAATCACATTTATTTGGTCTGAAAATGTCTCTTTCTTTTTCTCTTTTCTCTATGTCTTTCTCAGGTGTGTGAGAAGGAGAAGCTTTTAACTGAGCGTAACCAGCTGAAAGCCTGCATGGGGGAGCTGTGGGAGAACTTCTCCTGCCTGTCCCAGGAAGTGTGTCGGGACGTCCGACTGAGCCCGGAGCAGATCCAGTCACTGAACCGCTACTGCCCCGCCCAGCGCCCCACCGAACCCGCCTCCAGCCCCACCCTCACCACCAGCATCGACCTCACAGTCAACCCTGATTCCCCCATGCCTGAGCCCGCTGAGGCCCCAAGTTCTCCCCGCCCTCCGGATACCAAACTCAGCTCTGCTGAATGGGCACTGGAAAATACAGCCAATGGGCTGGGGGAGGAGGGAACAGAGGAGGGGCAAGACCCAGGCCCCTCCCACTCAGAGGCAGGGCAGCCTACCGAACAGTGCAGCCCCACGGTAACTGTGGATTTCTGCCGGGAAATGACAAATAAATGCAGGACTGAAGAACAGCCCAGTCAGGACTGTAACTAGTAATGATGGGAAATCTACTTTTGTTTTTTGTTTTGTTTTTTAACTCCATTTTGTGTTTTTTTTTGTCTGACACTCCTCTGCCTAGCGGTTGCTGAGTTCTGTCAGGTTCCGCCAGCGTATTAATTTTAAGGTTTCACACTACCGTTGTCTTAACAGCAGCAATACTCCAGGTGTTCTCTTTCACCACGGGACAGAGTGGGGCAAAAACTCTCACTATGGTGCTACGCTCTCACCGCGTCTCGAGCCTCGCTCCGGAAACGCTGGGCTTTCAGGTTCTTTTATTTACAGTTGCTTTATGTCAAAGTCAGTTCTGAATGCTAACAGTGGGAAACCCACACATCATATTTTGAGACCTCCAAGAGTCACTCTGTTTTCAGCTTTCTCTCTGTCTTTTTCTCTCTCTCTTTCTCTCTCTGTCTTTCTCTCTCTCTGTAATGAATTCTCAGGTAATCCATTGAATGTCCAGTATTCTTCATGGAAACACATCGACAGCTACTGCATATCAAAATTTTGCTTTACACAGCAGATAAACTAACCGGGTTATATGCAAAACCACAATACTTATTTTCTCCATTTCATATTTTTTTTAGCATTCTTTACTGGAAAACATAATGTGTTGTACAAATTTTTTCACGTTGAAACATTCCTCTTTTGCCCTGATGTGAAAGAAAAGAACGGTAGAAAGAAAGATAACTGCTCATCATGTTAGCTTCCTTGCATTTTTACGTAAGTATTTAAGAGCTGTTTGCTAGATGTTGTTTGGTAAATGTATATGTTGTGACATGGTGGAGTGGTCTTTTTGCATGGTGAATTGTTGCAGGAGAAATGATATGCCCCCCCAGCTTGGTTAAATGTTATAGCATTTGTTTCACTTCCAGCCCATCCCCCCACCCCCAGCTTTTTGAAATGGCTATCCCTATACTCAAACACCAGATGAGTATACACTCACATGTGCTTTTGCCCATAAAACAGGGGTTGACAAAGTAATGGAAATACAGAGCAATAGCAGAGTATTCATTAATTAATATGGAGCCAGGCTGCTCTGTGCCTTCAGTGTAGCTTTGGAATGCCGGTACACAGGTTTGAACTATTTCTAGTGGGATGTTGGACCATTATATTAGTTGATCTCTTCCGAAACATTTTAGATTTTTTTCAATCTGGTCAATTTTTCATTTACAACGGAAATATATTGATAATCATTATCGACATCGATATGAAACCTGTGTCTACATCCCTCTTTAATTGTGATTTAGATGCTTAAAAATGAGTCCTTTTCAATTATAATACCCCCAGCATGCACTGCATGTGCGCGCACGCACACTCACACACACACACACACACACACACACACACACACACACACACACACACACACACACACACACACACACACACACACACACACACACACACTCATTAGAACCATCTCAAGGATACCTAAACACTCTTAAGTGGCATGGTTGTTGGAGGCAAGAGGAGAAGAAATTTTACAACAATGAGAGAAAAAGGTCTTCACTAGCTGTCTCAGTCTGCACTGAATCAAATCCTCTTCAGATTTCTATAAATGTGAAAATTTATGAACTGTGAAGAAGGGATTAAATGTTGCTGAGTGTAGTCACAAAAAAATATTCTTGGAGGGAAGTCTTTAGAAAAGAAAAAAAATCTTGACTGGTATTGTGACCTTTTGTGGCATGTTTAAAAAATGGTTTTATAAGGTTTTAAAACTGATGGAAGCTAAGGAATGACATTTTCAAAATCAAACAATTTACAAGGCCTAAAATCCCAAAGAAACATAGTTTACTGTTTGTTGCGGTTTGAAAATTCAGCACTTTTGAGTCTTGAACCACTCTAATTACCATATTGCTAAGAACATTTGACTCAGAGCTCCCCTAGTGGTTACTGTCCATAACGATGCTTGCCACAAGTTCAGAATGGGCAGTGTACTAGTACTATGTCTGGTTAGCTATGTTGACAAACAGGAATCTACAGTAGCTGGTTACCAATGGCCTCGTGACACCAGTAATAACATGAGTTAAGGCTGGCCAAGGTTGGCTGGGTAACCTCTGAATTTGTTCTTTCTAATGTATTCACTGTAGGAAGTCAAGCACCCATTGGCTGACGGGTGGGGGAATTGGAGGAGTGCATGAATGTGGTTTGACACAGTGGCATTATTGTTTCCAAATTTGGAATTTGGAAGAAAAAATGGGAAAATTGTTCTGTAAAAAAAGGGTCTGTTTCAGATTTGCTGACACTGGACAGTGCTGAAACATGCACTTTAAAAGCATGTCTCCTATTATTTTGTTAAAAGTTTTGAGAATGGCACTGTAGACTTGTTTGGAAAAAATACATAACTGTCCCACAGTGACCAGTAGCCATAATTGAAAACTTGACTTGTGGAAGTATTTTGCCCATTTTGCTGTTGTTGTAGGTCATGTTTGCTTCTTTTCCTTGTGATTGTTGTTGTCTGCAGCAAAATTATTTGCAGTTCACTTATCTGAAAATATTATTTCTTATTTCTATTGAATTGTAGTGGAAGATGTTTGATATGCAGGATTTATTCCTCTCCAGTGTTTTTGAAACCTAAATCCATCTTCTAATTCATACAGAATTCTAGAAGAAATACTCACTCATTGAAACTACACTTTACTTACAGTCAAACTAATGGAACTGAGAGATCTTGGTAAACCTGGGTAGAATCTTGACAGTGTGAGTAGATATTCTTTTGACGCAGTTGTGAAAGACAGTAATATTTGGAATAATTGCTGTGGCCTGGATAAACCTTATGACATCGCAAAACTCACAAAACCTTATTTTGTACAGAGGCCATTGTGTGTTTGTGTGTGTGTATGTTTTTAATCCTGCAATTTAATACTATATGTCTTTGCAGTACATGAGTGCTGTTCTGAGCTGCTACCCACAATGCATCTGAGCTTTCTCACTGATGTAAAGCCATGGACAGTTAGTGTAAATAGTTAGTGCACACCCGATAACCTGTTACTGTTGTGATTTTGCATCTTTTAAAACCTCCACCTCCATGTCAACTGTATTATAAGATCCACACTGTTACTTTGAAATGTGCACAAGTGCAAATCAATGTTATCAGGGAAAAAAAAACAAAAAGGGGAGACAAAGAGACAAGACCATCAGAAGAAAATGCATCTGTAAATTTAGGTCGTAACTATCAAGACAAGCACATAAATTGTAAAAATACATAGCTATACCTGTCTTCCAAAAGAGTTCGGCTGTGATATTTTAAATGATGCAGTTGAAGACTCTCTTCCTATATCAAAAATAAGCTTTAGGCTCCTTTTCATTTTTTTAAATACAACTAGCGCGAAAACTGTTGTTTAAAATGAAATGGAGGGGGTGATGTTTTCTCGGTGTTCGCGTTAAATCTTGAGCTTTGCTCTGCCAAATTTGCAGCCAGATGCTAACGGCAAACTTGAAGAGGTGAGGGTGGATGTTTGTAGTTTCGGTGCATTGACTCAACCAACTTTTTTATGTGCAGAGCTTATAGTACAAGTAAGAGATAAAACTGGCTCAGTGAGCCTCAATAGGACTTGATTTTGGCAGAGGGAGTGTCCTGTACCCTTATCTGTCTCTGGACAGCAATGTCATCTTCTGTTGAATTAGTGGTCTTCTGTCACTGGTATAACAAGTCCATGATGGCCCATGATGGTGGGGTTGGCGGATATGATTGTGGTTGGGGGAGGGGGTGGCAGTGGATCTTGCTAATCCCTGGGAAAGGGGTGGGGGGCGTGGCTTTAAAAAAATCACTGCTAATACACCAAACTGTTGCATATAGTGGGGTCCAAAAGTCTGAGACCACATTGCACTTTTATTTTTCATGGAAACCTAGAAATAAACAGAAAGGTTTTAGGATTTTGAAAAATGTAAAACAGAAAAATTAGTCATTTAAAATGAATAAGAAATATTTGAAACTCTACACTTGATTACATTTCTTGGTCAAATTAAAGGAAATTTGTGACATTGACCATGTTAACTCCTTTGGAAAAAGGTCAGACCCCATCAAACATTTATTGGGGCACTTGAAGACACAGAAGGTTTTGTGCACTTAAAGACCATGTGATAACATGTATCATCAGATTTTGCACAAACTTGTGGAGTCATGTCATCCATGTCCATTTCATCTCCAGTGCACCCTGTCATTAAAGCAAAAGGGGGACATACTGAAAACTAAGACATTCTGAAATTCATGTACATTTTTCAAAGATCCAACTTTTCACTCAAATTGTTAACTAATTTGTAGGAACAAATGTTGTTTTAAATTATAAAATAATGCAAAATAGAAGCACTTCCACTAGTGGTCTCAGCACCCACTGTATATGTAAACATTTCATTTAATGAACGGGCCCCACCTCCCTGTGAGTTACGCCCCATTTGTCCTGATGCATGTCTACCTTTTCCACTATCTTTCAGCCACTAGCTGGACAGAAAATCTGTGAGCAAGTTAGGTATTGATACCACAAAAATAGAGATGCAGTAATATGCATGTCACCACAGGTTGATTTAACAATGACATTAACATCTGAGTGGTTTCACGACATGTTACATGATATTGCAGTCTTTTCTGTTCTAATGATGGATAACCAACTAAACATGTTCACAAAATTTGCTAGTTTAGTATGTCTATTGTGTCACCAACACACTTAAGCTTTTAGATAGCTAACGATTTTATCTGGGATCTGTATAATGTTCATGTTGTCTGCCAGTTGATTTTACTGACAGCAAATGAAGTATTGAAAATGATGGAAGAGACCTTGTTTTCCACCTCTGCTGTGTTGTGGCCAGCCACATGTTGAATCAATGTAACGAGCTCATGGGTGGGTGCCAATGTGCTGGATTATTGCTTAGGAAAGATAATGAAATTTACTTAATCCACTCTAAAGAGGAGCCTTACCCAGAATGCTTTGCCCTCTTCGGCATCCCTGGCACTGCTTTGTGGCACAGCTGTAATTTATATTATTCAGCTCATTATTCAACTGAGTCAGTCCAGTCATTTGTTGAAACAAAAAGTTGCCTTGATCTACAACTGATTATCATTAATATTAATGAGGGGGGTGTGTTAGACAACAGACAACCCAAAACAGCAGCACACTGGAACTTCCTGTCACTGACCCAAAATTTGTATACAGAAAACAAAGAGGAACGGGAGGAAAGTGAATTACAGATTTTTGAATACAATATTTGTGTTTGTGGCCCCCAACTCTCGCCCCATGCCAGCTGTAGCTCTGTTTCCATGGCAACCAGAATGATTAAGAGAAAACAGATGTCTCTCAGGTATCCAAAAGTCCACAGATTTCCCAAATAAGCAAGTTCTTTGTCACAAAGATCAGACATCAACAAAAAAACATTTTCTAACGAGCAAAGGTCAGATGCTCTCTAAAAATATCTCAGGGTGCCAAATACTTGTATCCATCTCTTGTTCAGTAACACAATTTTATACTGTTTAAATGTTTCCCGTTGTTATAAGCTTTGTCCTTTTGTTTTTTTTTTTTTTTTAGAATTGATCAAGACCTCCACCTTCTGCATTTTGTAATATTTGAACTGGTCACCACCTATAACATGCAAAACGATTAGATTTGCACATTGTAGATAAATCCCACTTAAGGGCTACCATCAGTAGTATTTCGGTTTTTTCAATGGTTTTGTTTTTAATCAGTACTAGTAGCTAAGAGTCACTGGGATGGTATTAATATATAGATGGGCCTTCATGGGGCTGTCATATGCCACAGTTTTTTACAAATACAAACCAAACATTTTCACAATGCAGTGCATTCCTTATGGGCCATGCTAATTTAGGTATAAACTGTATGTATTGTGTTGTGAAGGCAGCATAGCCACTTTGACTGAATGCAAGAATTTCTTACTTTCACAGTTTGTTTCTTGTACCTTTTTTCAGTTTTTTTTTAAACAGTTTTGTTAATTGGGGGAGGGGGGACTTGCCTTTTTTAAATATTTGCAAAACTTTATAATTTAACGACCTGTGACCTAACAGGACACATGACATGAAATCATTCAGTGTGGAAAGACATATGTTTACATATTAAGGTGTCATGTTTTGTTGTGTTAAAACAGATGCTTGCCATGTACTGTAAATGAACATCAGTAGTTTGGGTTCACAGGGGTTTTTGGAATCATGTTTTAAAAACAGAAAAGACAAAAAAAAATCAAAAAAAGGAAAAAAAAACGGCCATTGTGTTACTATGCGTTTCACAACCCGTCCTCATACGGGACGATTCGTCTCGGAAATACAAGGACACGGGAGCACCTCCAGTGTTTTGCCTTAGAACGCCCCGAGGCCAAGTTCACATTCGAGTGAAACTGAGTGTATGCAGGGGCTAACGCCCCCATCTCAAAGTCAATAGAACAGACTTCCACACACATATCTACCTGTAAAATCCATCATACCTCTCATTATTGCTCAACGACTGTATCAACAAACTGCATCAGGTGTTTTTTCTATGCTTTTTACAGACTCTATGGCATTATTGTATTAGTGGATTTTGGTGAGTCAATTTTATTGTACTGGTTCCTAAGCTAATATTCTAAAATATTTTTTCTTCCCTTTTTTCCCTTTCTTGGATGAACTGTGTTTTGTGTTAATTTACTCGATCTGAGATAGCTGTTATTTGCATATTCTGTTACTAGGAGTTTCTACCTTTTTTAAACTTTAACTGTCACATGACCCTAAAGAACTTAATGACTTTCTGTACCCATTGTAAATAGAGTATTGTGCAAAAAATGAATACAACTTTTGTCCATTTGAATTGCAAGTGTTATAAAATGAAAATAGACTTTTTTTTTGTCTAGACACCATTTCTGTTCATGAAATAAAGAACACATCATGTAAGAGTTCAGTGTTTCTTTTTGTTTTGTAGCTTTGAAGATTCAGTAAAGATTCGAGATCAAAAGTATCTGGAGTCTAAAATATGTGAAAATACAGACCATTCTAAAGGGTTCACAAACGTTTCACAGTATGTGAAAAGTTTACGTGTTTTAGTGATTAGAAAAGATTTTTGTTATACAGAAAACAAAGACATTTTTGTTGCAAAAACTACAGCTTGGGTATGTCATAATAGTATATAATTATTGTATTAGGATTTAATTTATATCTATTCTCATGTTCCATATTTCAGACCCCTTAAAATTATTATACTCAATAAAACTGTACACTGCAGCCCATTGTTCTTCCTTTAGACGAGGGCTACAAATGAGATCACCATTGATATTGACTCACCATTGACACACCATTGATATAGACTCGGGTGTTAACCCTAATATCCGTGTCAAATTTCCAAAAATCAGCATCCCTGTATATCTAACTGGGTCTTTAGTCCCTTGTATTCCCTTCCCAATTGCCAAAGAAATCATTCTCAAAGAAATCATAAATTACAAAATATTTTTTTCTGTTCCACAAAATTTGATAAAACAGTTGAAGGTCTATTGAAAAACAAAAATATGTTAGCCACCCCAAACTAGCATATTTTTTTTTTTTCCTGTTGTAACTAAACATTGTTTCCATTAGCTTGTAATAAGACTTTTGGCTGATTACATCTGGCTTTTTAATTCCTTAAATGCAAATTAGTACCAACGAGTACTTACATAAGGTATTTAGTATGTTACATTTGCATTTTATACGCAATATTACACAGTTATTCTTTGGATTTATTCCATGTTTATTCTCATCTCTCTTTGAGATGCAGGCAAATATCAGTTCAGGATAATTTCCTTTGTCACCTCTTACACTGAAACAATAAGATTACATCAATAAATTATTTTTTAAAATCAATTAAATTAAGTGCATTACAAATATCTTGGTTCTGCAAGCAGGTGTGCTTAAGCCATGAACATTAACTACTAAACATTTAAAAAATGGTTGTTAACAGAACTACATTTAATGTCGTTAAAGCTTTATATTATTGAGAAATATGTTTTAACATGATTGCAGAAAGCAGAAGGGCATGCAAAGCAGTGACCATCGATTCCAGCTTGACCCTCCATCTGGTAGGTGACAAACTTCGTCTTGTTTGTCGTATTTTTAATGTTCATTTTTTCATGACTGAAGACAATTCCAAGAACACACTCTGCAAGAGAGAAAGAGGGAGTGCAAGAGAGATCAACATAAGGTCAGAGATCAAGCTCCCAACTGACAAAGTGTGATTCACATAAAATCCATATATGGCCATGGAAGATATCCTTGACTTATGCTTTTACTTCAGAATCTTTTTTTTTTTTTTTTGTAAATTAAATAATAATTCATTCCACACATACTTTGAACATTTATCTCTTGCATCTGTTTGTGTTTACAATGAACAGTTGGGACTAATGACATTAAGATAAAAATCAGAATATGATTATTACTATTATACTATTATATATTACTATTATACTATTATTATTATTATTATTATTATACTATTATATTAATCATTTTGTAATGATTGATAGGGTTACAGTTTGACACTTCATTCGAAACTGCAGTAATTACAAAGTTTCAACATCAAAATCCCATTAACTTATATCAAAAATTTGATGCAATTACTTATTTTTATAAGCATTACTGGCAAGATTTCTAATGCCAAAGTACTAAAACGTAATGGAACAACATCAACCATTATCTCAAATTTAGTACAGGAATCTGCAACAGCTGTGTAGCTCCGTCAAACTGTTTCAGGGCAGTCAGCATTTTACAATTAGCCACTAGAATCCACCACTGTACAGTGAAGCTAGTCATGTAAGTTCCTTATCTCTTACGTTAAAATTTTTTATGACACTTTCAAAAATAATCAATAAATAAAAAAACAATAAATAAAAGTATACAGTGAGTTCAGGAATGATTCATTCTCCCTCTCTGTTACAATAATTTGTTTGTGTTAAAGACTAAACTTCAAATTGAAATTTTTTCATTAATTCACACATAATACCCCATAATGACAAAGTGAAAATGTTGCATTTTTTGTAAATTTATAAAAAATAAAAAAACTGAAATATCTATATAAATGTGATAAAAAAAGAAAATTTTAAAATCTTTAACACAACAAAGTTGAGGGGTACTGAACCCACAGTAATACATTTTGAACACACTGTAAATCATAAGTATTTTTGGCACTGTGGCCTAAATGTGATGCTTGGGAAAAAAATGGAGGAGCTCAAAAGATTCATGAAGATAATTGTGAATATCACTCATGGTCAGAAACGTAAACTTTTAGCTTGCACATCCTTTTCTCTAGAGGGAATCTAGTCACACAATATGAAATTGTTATTCTAAAATTAAACCAGATAAGCACTCTCGCTGCTATTGAACTTTTAAATGGAGTTTTGAATGGCATACTCTTCCCTCCAGTACTTATGATTGCATAACTGAATGAAATTTTATAGAGTGATACAAGATGTACCAGGATATAAATAATCTGCCTTATCTCAACTCACAAATAACATCTGCAGAAATTAAATGTTTAAACTCCATCCTTTAAAATGTGCATTTTCCGGGACCATGAGATAAGCAATATTTGATTCCTTGACTTGAATGTAGCTGCTGGCCAGGGTAGATCAGGATTTTTTTTTTTTACAATATGTACAAATACATACAAGGTTGAAAATAATAATACCATTACAGTGTTTCTTTATTCTGCAGTGTAGGCCTATTCAAGTTACCATGAATTTACTGTGAATATTGCCTAGTAACCCTGTCTGGTTTTAGCATTGATTTAGAAACAAAAGTTCCAATAAGTTCCAGTCTTATTTGTCAATTGTGTGTTTTACAATACATGAGTAGACAGACAATTTTGGAGACCACACAAGTAAATGCATACAATTTTAAGAGTGAAGCTGACTTACAGATAGCTCAAATGTGTGTTTTACTGCAGCAGTTACTGCAAGTTTGTTGTGTTCTGTTTTAGGGCACTCCAGAATAGTTTTTTGCCAGTTGGAGTCACTTTAGGTTTCTTTAACTGTTTACAAATTCTATTGCATGATTTGGGTAACCATGTTTACAGAAAAAAATAAAACGGGTTTCCTATATGACCAGATCAGAGGCAGCCTGTCTTTTGGCTCTACTTGCCATTGACATCCTCCGTCCACAGGGGGGTGGTGTCATTGGCCCACAGGTGTCTTTCGAAAGGTAGTCCGATTCCGAACCCGACACCGACCCGGACCCGGAGCTGCTCCTCGAAACCAGGCTGCTGGACCCACTGGCTGGCCTGCTCTCCGGGAGTCCCCGTGGCACCAAACTGGCCTCCATCATGGATGGGCAGTGCCCTCCATTTGGAGAGTCATTCCAGTTGTCAGTGAAGTCCCGGGACCCGGCAGCTCGGGCCTTGGCGCACAGCATGTTGCGCATTGGTGCCGGTATCTCCGCCCGTCCCAGCTGGAGCGATGCCCTTGGGTACGGCCTCTGGTGGTCTGAGTTCCTGGGGCCTTCCACAGGCCCACTTAACTCTTCGCTGCAGCGCAGCTGGTCCCGGCTCTCCGCTGGCCGGAGGTGTAGGGTGCGGATATCACCCTGGCTGGGTCGCCCGGGATGCCTGGGTGCCTGCAGGTGCGCTCCATTTGCACAGTTCTGGCCACCTGCCACGCCATCCAACTTTGGTGCCTCAGCATCGGATTTACGGCCAGCCGATGGCACATAGGCAGGAAGGGGGTCTGACTGCCACTCCATCGGGCCGTTGAAACTGGTCTGATTCAAGGGCGCCAGGTTTCTTAATACACACAGCTGCTGCACCGTTGGTTTTTTCTTCACCTTGCGGATGTCCTCATAGTCGTCACAGTCTGAGCCCCGCCTGCCGTACAGGGTCTGCTTGATCTTCCTGACACCCAGGTGGGATATCTCTAGGACGTTCAGGAACAGTGAGACGCCAGCTATTACCAGCATGAACACCATGAAAATAGTCTTCTCCGTGGGTCTGGAGACAAAGCAGTCCACGCTGTTGGGACAGGGCATCCGCTGGCACTTGTACAAGGGGTCCAGTCCGATCCCGTAGAGGGTGTACTGCCCCACGATAAATCCAACCTCCACCACCGAGCGTGTCAGGATATGCAGGATGTAGGTGCGGAGTAAGGAACCCCTCAGCGGGGCCTTCTTCACCTTTTTCTGTTCCTCCAGCTTCCTCAACTCCCTCTCAATCCTTTTATGCTCCTCCGGGAGCGGCTCCGCCACCCCCAGCTCGGCTCGAAGCTGCACCCTTTTCTTATGCCTCTCCTTTTCCAGGGCCCGGAGGCGATAGAGGGCGTGGCCCATGTACACGAGGGAAGGGGAGGAGACGAAGATGATCTGGAGCACCCAATAGCGGATGAGGGAGATGGGGAAGGCGCGGTCATAGCAGACATTCCTGCAACCAGGCTGCTCAGTGTTACAGACAAAGGCACTCTGCTCGTCGTCCCACACATCTTCGGCTGCCACACCTAGCACCAGCAAACGGAAGATGAAGAGAATGGTCAGCCAGATCTTCCCCACTATAGTGGAGTGGATGTGGACCTCCTCTAGGATCCTTCCCAACAAGTTCCAATCACCCATTATCAGCACAACATGTTCTTGTTCTGAGAAAACAAGAAAACATGGATGGTTCAGTGACTGATGGAAGTGTTGATGGAAAAAAACTTGAAATAAGAAATCACAGCCAAGACATAACCACATGAACCACTACAATGTATTGATGTACAGCTCTGAGTATAATGAGTCTTTGAGAAAATACCACAAAGAAACAAAACAGTCTGATTTAGTCAGGTCAACTTTTTGATCATTCTTTTGATGAAGACCTACATTATTCACATGGTCTTTTGAATCAGACAGATGTTACATTCAGCACTGGTGATTTGACTTTCTTTAAATTGCACAGTTTTACTTACATTATTTCCATTTGAATGAAAGTGACAACATCATTGTAAATTATTATATTTTACATTGTACATTTTACATGCTATAGTTCAGACAAATAAAATGTTTCTAAAGATTTACGAACCTTAAGTTTCAGTACGTTGCACGGTTCCCTTTCCTTGGTGCGGAAGCGGCCATTTTGTATGGACCGGATCCCATCGAAACCTTGTGGCCGAGGAAAAGTTTCATTTTCAGCGCAGTTATCAGAGTGGACACCTTCACTTTGAGCATCACAGCCGCAAATGTTTCCCTGATCCGTTGCATGCGGGGTTCACAGAATGCAGGAATCAATCGGAAACCAACAGGACAACCCCCCTGGCATGTTGTGCCAGGCGGTTGTAGAAAAGAGTACTATGCTGAAGTTCAGTAACAACGCCATTCTGCCACCCAGCTTGTCGAATGCCGTCAAAATACCACAGAATTTTCTGTGTATGAATGTGATTGAAGACTTAGTAATATATTTTTAAGATGCTGATAACAAAATATAAAGCAGATGTGTAATTATATAAGTGTACAAATCTGATATTTGATTAATGTAATGGCCAATCTATACAGCCAGACAAAATGATCAATGAGTTACATCCAATTTCATAGTTAGCTGCGTAGGACGCTATTTTTGGACTGATGCTGTATCAAAACTCCCCTCAGCGATAGAAGAGTGCTTTGTTTCCTGTTAGTTCAAACATTGCTGTTTTGGTCAGGGAAGGCCACTAAAAAAAGCAGTAACATAAGTACATAGCATTGTATCTGGGGAAACCCTGTATGACCTTTATGGCTAACATTTTAACATGAACAACTATCAGACTCATTTACCTGGCCTTCTTTTCAAGTCATCAAACCTCCAGTTTCTGTTTTTCCAATTGCGACTAATACCTCCTCAGAAATTTCTGCTCTGAGGACTCAACAGAAGAGCAAATGGCTCAACAGAAGATTCAAACGCAAAAAAACAGTAATCCAAAATAAGGAAATTTTGCCATGATATAAACATCTATATAACCAATATGATTTCAGGTTTTATGTTGTCCTGCTATTACCTGACATGGTTAAATTAACGATGTAGCATCCCTGATTAGGTAATGAAATAATACCCTGATTCTATCAATTATCATTTGGCCCACATGACAAATGACACCATGCATTTTCAATATTCCAGCTGAACATATAGGCCAGGGAGTTCAAGTCAATATTATACCTACACTTTATCGTTGCAAGCACATCAGTTGTATCCCTTCAGAAGAGCTAATGAATTTTCTTACTTGTGTCTGAGATGCTATACCATCGCATTAGGTGATTGCTTAGCGGATTACCGCAAAAAAGGTATTGAGCCTACAACCATCTGATCACCAGGCATTTTCTTAACCAACCATTCTTTGATGTCTGGTTACAAAGAGCGCTATCCCTCTTTCTTACATCTCTGGATGATCAAGAGTGCCAAGGCTTTGTCTAGCTCACTTTACCAGTCTCCATAATGTAACCAGCTGGCCCTTGGGCGTTTAATTAGCTTTCCATCGGACCCAGCCCCGATCGAAGGGGGATTGATTGGATCGCTCACAGCAGGGACTCTGCTGTGCAAATGCCAGATGTCACACAAGGGCAACTAAATTACGTAATCTGTACCGACTGTCTTTCTGTCTGCCATGTTAAAAATATTATATTATTACTACGTCGCCAACAAAATGGAGGCTCACTCAATCATGAAACAGTCTGCTTCATAGACTATCATGCATTCACTGTAAAACTTCCATTTAACGCCGACCTCAAATAAGTGATTAGAAAGCTCTTAGGAATGCCCAGAAGCATGTCATACTTTAGCATAAGTGCTGGTCACCGGGTCAAAAAAAATTTAGGTTGCCATTGATAAAACTTGTGAAGCCATCACAATAATGCAAACTCACTATCTTTGCAGTCTCCAAAGGTTTCACTTTGAAGTTACTTTTTGAAGACAAGCATTTAAAGACCAGACCTATGTTTACCACTGACTGAATCACTTGGTTGTTGAGAAAACATGACAAAACTTCCCTTTTTTGTGTGTACTAATAGTCTATAATTTTCACCATGGCCGTGTTTTTTAGCAGTGCTTATTGGCAGCTACTACAAGCTCTTCTCCAAGGTAACACAACACGATTCTCTTAGGAAATGTAAATAGCCTCCAAAAAGAATGAAATAAGGATGGTACTTCAAATTATATGGTTCAGTGACTGAACATATTTATTACTCATGTGCATTTTTCTAAAATTCAAATATATTTGGTGTCGAAACACACAGCCATGATATTGTACCTGAGATTATCTTTCATGAATCTACTTTTAACTGTGGAAGACACCTTCAGGGGAACTGTACCATATAACAGTGAATTCCACAAACAGAATGTGGTTACATTTTGCTCACGAAACTGCTGAGGTGACTCTCCAACGCTTGCTGAATTTACTAGCGTGAAGAGGCAAATGCTATAAACTGATGACAGTTCAAAGAGTTCATTTTAAAAAATTAGAAAACAGCATCTTATCAGTTTTTAAAAAAGTAAGAGAAAGAGGAGGTCAGAGAGACAAGAGAAGGTTGTTCTAATACATGGAAAATATAAGCCATGGGAGAAATTTACCATTATACAGTCAGGTTCAGAAAACAGACACATTTTTAAGTGAATGATCAGTTTAATGTTAACTTCTGAAACTATTTAGCCACAAGTCAAACAGTGCAGGAGCAAATGGTCAAAATGTGAATCTAGATCTAGATTCTAGATTTCTAAGCTCAAGCTGAGTCCAGTGCATATACAAAGGTCAATTCCTGCTATATTGGATTTTCTGCTGCAAAACTATTTTTCACACAATTCACAATTGTTACAGTGATGGTATAATAGACTCCAAAAATACATCCAAGAATACAAAAATACACATTGAATATATCAGCACATTTGATGACAAGTACAAAACACAAAGTTGTACATCTACCCTGTTTACAATTCCAACAAACACTTTCACAATTAAAAAATCAAGAAAATTGTCTGTGCAAACAGACAACTACATTAAGAGAGGATTCTGCCCACCCTTTTCAGACTGATTTCTTTAAGACAAAAGAGCAGATATTCACTTTGTGTACAACACCAGTCCTACTTGGAGGGCAGAGATACAGACAGACTTGAACCATCCCTCAGGCATGGACAACGTCAGTGGAAAAGATGTGATCTTATTGACTCTACCGATGCGCCTAACATCAGTCCTAATTAAGCATGACCATATCTGAATTATGCTAATGTGCTAAAGTGGGCCTTGTGTTCATTCGGTGGTAAGCCTTCGAAACTTAGGTCTGTACCTCATCCTCTGCTGTCTTCAAAAGATTAGTGTACCAAAACCAGCCAACCACTCCCATCTCAACAAATTCGAAACTTTCAGTTGGTTAGCTAATACTTGCCGAAGCACAAGAAAAAAACATTTACATTCATTTAAAGCTGGATGCTACTACACAGAGTGGGCTGGCAATAACTGACAGTCATTAATGCCAGAACAACAGGAATATACATGACACAAGGCACTACTACTCACTCATTAATTGTAACTTGGTTTCATGGTCAGGAAAGACAGCTGGATCCCCCGGACCCTGTAAGAATTCAACAGGCATGCAGCCGTTTCAGTGCTTGCACTTTGTCAACTACAGCACTTGGGTCACCTATGCCATCCCACGTAGGGAGCTGCTGCTGTGAGGCTGTCAGTTCAGACAGAGTTAGGTTATGATTTACCTGCTGGTCCTCATAATCATCAGTAGTTGCATCTCTGACTGCATAACCGGCTCCACTTGCATGAACCCCTTGGGTAATATCAGGTGCTACTCTTGTTTTCTTTGCTTTAGTCAATTTGACTGCTTTCGCTAATCTAATGTTTGGATCTTTTAAAACAGAATTTTGAGTATGATTCTGATTAGAAGCAGGGCAATATCTGTGTCCCTCACTTGTCTCTCTACCATTTAAACTTGCCATTTCATCACCAGTAAACTCATCAGAAAAATCTGACAGGTGAGCCACAACAGCTTGTCTAATCTCACTCTCATCACCAGAACTGTGCTCTGACTCAATTGCCTCCTTAAATCCACCTAGGCCCAGTGCTTCCACCCGCCTCTTCAATGTTTCATTTTCCATTCTGTGTTGCTTTATCTTATGTTTACGGTCATTAATGCCAGAACAACAGGAATATACCTAACACAAGGCACTGCCTTTAATTCGAACAAAAACATACAATGAACTGATTTTAAAAGGGCTTTGTGGAGCTCCTTGACATTAACAGGCATGGGATTATTAACACTGCCGAATTGAACATCAGAACTGGCTGAACATCCCCAGTATCCAAAACTACTGTATACAGGCCATCTGGAATACCTACACTCTTACAACATGAATGCAGACTATAACACTATGCTGTTAAAAAAAACAAATACATTACAGCCTAAGGAAAATAGCCAGCTTGATGCTACTAACTACACAGAGTTGGCTAGCAATGGCTGGCAGTCATTAATGCCAGAACAACAGGAATATACCTAACACAAGGCACTGCCTTTAATTCAAACAAAAACATACAATGAACTGATTTTAAAAGGGCTTCGTGGAGCTCCTTGACATTAACAGGCACGGGATTATTAACACTGCCGAATTGAACATCAGAACTGGCTGAACATGCCCAGTATCCAAAACAACTGTATACAGGCCATCTGGAATACCTACACTCTTACAACGTAAATGCAGACTGTAACACTATGCTGTTAAAAAAACAAATACATTACAGCCTAAGGAAAATAGCCAGCTTGATGCTACTAACTACACAGAGTTGGCTAGCAATGGCAGGTGTGATAGACTATATTGTTTACGTATAAGGGAATATTAAATCTTAAAAGGGGAGATGTCATAATGTGATTATATAGTGAATAGAAATGGTGTTCTGTACCTTTAAGAGATTACAGCCACTGCGTGTGTACAGCCAGTGCGCATGTCAATATGTTAGTTAGAAAGTAAACTACGTGAGAGTAAATTGTATCTGTTTGTGTTTCCTCTGAACGTTACAATATAATAATCCTTGTGAAATATCCTTGTGTGGACATTTGGGATTATTTACATGGTGTCAGAAGTCGTGACGGACTACTCGTTTCAATCGGAAAATGGTCAAGTTTAATCCACCGGAAAACTTCAGATTTGATCGTCCAAATGAATGGGCTGATTGGCGTCAACGTTTTCAACGGTACCGAATGGCAACAAAACTCTTCACAGAAAATGGAGCAGTTCAGGTCAGTTCGTTGATATACGCTATGGGCTCTGAGGCTGAAAACATATTCAAGTCGTTCACTTTCGAGGAGATGGATGAAGAGGATGACTTTGATATCGTATTAGGAAAATACGACGAGTACTTCTTCCCCAAGCGGAATGTGATTCACGAGCGCGCTTGCTTTTACCAACGGTCGCAGCGGCCCGGTGAAAAGGCTGAAATGTTTATCAGAGCACTGTATGAGATGTCGGAACACTGTGACTTTGGGGTTTATAAAGAGGAACACATCAGAGACCGTATAGTGGTGGGAATCCTTGACAAAGAACTGTCTCGTAGGCTACAGCTAGAGTCGAAGCTAACACTTGCCGACACTGTTCAAACTGTTCGCCAGTCTGAAGAGGTGGCATTACAGGTGCACCAGCAGCAGGGCGAAGGCAGAGTAGCAGTGGAGGAAGTGCGAGGGAAAGCCGCGGCGAAATGTAAACAACAAAGATGGCAGCCCCCACGAAAAGAAAACGGTCAGAGAAACGACCCGAAATGCGGCCGGTGTGGCAAAATGAGACACGCTAATCCCGAGATATGCCCAGCAAAGAACTCGACATGTAACAACTGTGGGAAAAGGGGCCATTGGGAACGAAAATGCCGTAGCAAAGCAGTGAGGGAAGTTACGGAGGGGGCAGACGAGTCACCATACTTTCTGGGAGCAGTGACCAACGCGAAAACATCCGATGATTTGTGGACTGTGCAGTTTAAAATTGGGGCAACGGCAGTTAAATTCAAAATTGACACTGGGGCTGACACAAACGTCATGGGAGTGGAAACATTCAGCAGGCTAGTTCCCCAGAGAAAACTAGAGCCTTCCAACATCACACTGTACAGCCCTGGCGGTCAGCTGGAATGTCTGGGGAAATTCACCACCAACATCCAGTACAAAGGCAAGCCCTACTTGTTCCCAGTGTATGTCATCAGAGGCCAGACAGCAAACAACCTGCTCAGTAGAGACACAGCAACTGCAATGGGACTGGTGAAGCGCATCGAGGAAGTCCACAAGGCATTTGGTGAGCATGGGACTCTCAACACCGAGCCTGTCAAGATCCAGTTAAGGGAGAATGCTCAGCCATACGCCGTGCACGCTGCTCGCCGAGTTCCCTTACCCCTCATGGCGAAAGTTCAGGAGGAACTAAAGCGCATGGAGGAGAATGACATCATCGAGCTGGTGACCGAGCCAACAGACTGGTGCGCGCCCATGGTGCCTGTTCCGAGGAAGAATGGCAAGGTGCGTATCTGTGTGGACTTGAAGAGGTTGAACGAAGCTGTGAGGAGAGAGAGATACATCCTTCCTACTGCAGAGGAGATAACAGCAAAGCTCAGCGGTGCAACAACATTCACATCGCTCGATGCAGCCTCCGGGATTCTGGCAGATCCCTCTACACCCTGAAAGCAGCAAGTTGACCACCTTCATCACACCCTTCGGGAGGTACGCTTTCAAAAGGCTCCCGTTTGGCATCACTAGTGCTCCTGAAATCTTCCAGCGCAAGATGGCAGAGACTCTCAGAGACCTCAACGGCGTGGCGGTGTTCATGGACGACGTGCTGGTGTATGGGCAGACACCAGAACAGCACGACCAGCGCCTCAACAACGTGCTCCAGAGGATTGAGTCAGCCGGTCTGAAGCTCAACAAGGAAAAGTGCAAGTTCAGGCAGAGCACACTTCATTTCCTGGGCCAGGTCATCGACGAGTCAGGGGTGAGACCAGACCCTGACAAGGTAAAAGCCATCAGAGAGCTACCAGCACCACACGACATCCAAGAGCTGAGACGAGTGCTGGGAATGTTCAACTACCTGGGGAAATTCATACCCAACCTCTCTACAATAGGCCAGCCACTGTACGCACTGCTCAAGTCCAAGTCAGCCTGGGTATGGGACCATGCCCAGCAGGAGGCATTTCTCAAGATCAAAGAGTGCCTCTCCACATCTCCAGTGCTGAAGTTCTACGACGTGAACAGACCAACTGCCGTCTCAGCTGATGCCAGCAGTTATGGCATTGGCGGCGTTCTGCTTCAGCTCCACGACAACGACTGGAAACCAGTGGCATATTGCTCTCGCCGACTGTCTGATGCAGAAACCAGTTATGCACAGATTGAGAAGGAGTGCTTGGCGAGTGTGTGGGCGTGTGAGAGATTCGAAAAATACCTGTATGGTCTGGAGGACTTTAAGCTTGTGACAGACCACAAACCCCTAGTTCCCCTCATGAACAAGAAAGATCTGGACAATGTGCCAATACGCTGCCAAAGACTGCTCATGAGGCTCATGCGATTCAAACCAACAGCTGAATATGCACCAGGAAAGACACTGACTGTGGCTGACACACTGTCACGCAGTCCATTACCGTGCCAGCAAGAGGTGAGTGACACTCACAACGAGGTGGCGTGTTACATAGCCACCATCGTGGAGAACATGCCGGCTACACCAACCAGGCTGGAGGCCATCAGAGTAGCCACGGCGGCCGACCCCGATCTGCAGCTGGTGTTGCAGTACATCAGGGCAGGGTGGCCAGAGTACATTGGGAATGTACCAACAGCAGCACGAGTACTTTCCATTCAAAACTGAACTGTCTGAATTCAATGGCATTGTCACCAGGGGCAGCCGAATGGTGATTCCAGACACGCTGAGGGAGGACACACTGGACCGCATTCACGATGGGCACCAGGGACTGACCAAATGCAGAGAGCGCGCCCAGGCGGCTGTATGGTGGCCCGGCATCTCAGGTGAAATCAAGCGGAGAGTCCAGTCATGCCAGTTATGCCGTGAGTTGAAACCTTCACAGCGGAAAGAGCCCCTGATCTCAACTCCACTACCCGACCGACCCTGGAAGAGAATCGCCATCGACCTCTGTGAGTACAAGAGACAAACTTACCTTATCATGTCAGATTACTTCTCGAGATTCCTAGAAATCCTACACTTAACAACAACAACTGCTTCACAAGTCATCACCAAGCTGAAGGCAGTTTTCGCCAGATTCGGAATTCCCGATGAGGTAGTGTCCGACAACGGACCCCAGTTTTCATGCCAACAGTTCAAAGACTTTGCCAGAGATTTTGACTTTGCACACACCACATCTAGCCCTCACAATCCCCAAGGCAATGGACATGCCGAGCGGGGAGTTCAGATTGCAAAGAGGATACTTGCCCAAAAAGATCCTCTGCTTGCCCTCATGTGTTACCGGTCCACACCTTGCACCACCACCGGTGTGAGCCCAGCAGAGCTGCTGATGGGCCGCAAAATCAAAACAACCCTGCCAACACTTGAGGCGAATCTTCAGCCACAATGGCCCGACCTTGTGGCAGTCAGAAACAAGGATGCGAGTGAGAAGCAAAAGCAAGCATTCTACTTCAACCGGCGATGTGATTATATAGTGAATAGAAATGGTGTTCTGTACCTTTAAGAGATTATCCAGCCACCACTGACACCCCTTTGCCAACCAGCGGTGTGTACAGCCAGTGCGCATGTCAATATGTTAGTTAAAAGTAAAAAAAAAAAAAAAAAAAAAGCTATCCTTTGATTGAGAGTAAATTGTATCTGTTTGTGTTTCCTCTGAACGTTACAATATAATAATCCTTGTGAAATATCCTTGTGTGGACATTTGGGATTATTTACAGCAGGCAGTCATTAATGCCAGAACAACAGGAATATACCTAACACAAGGCACTGCCATTCATTCAAACTAAAACACACAATGAACGTTCACACCTACCGACAAAGCTTCAACGACTGATCACATGAGATTAGCATGTCTGCTGCCATGCTTGTTTGAGTACATTGACAGTGATTTTAAAAGGAAGAACCAATGGGGAAAAGAGGGGGGAGGTGGGGCAGTTGCACTGAATGCTAGACCGGTAGCAGAGCTTTCCACCTTACTTCTCGCTAATGCTGAATATATATATATATATACACACACAAAAGGAATCGTTGCAGACAGCATACATCACAAAGGGTCAGAAAGCATACTTTTCAAATATGAAGCAAGACCTATCCGGAGAACTGAATGAAATCGCATCTGAGTGGAAAGAGCGGTGTAACTTTGTCAGGCTCTGTTGCGCTACACATTTCGGTTATTTAGTTCCTCATTCATTTCTTCTTCTTTCTAGCACACCCATATCGCTTCAGTTTGACTACGTCACATGGACGTGAGGAGATTTGATAGGTAGCCCACATACAGGTAGTTGACCAATGGGCTTTGGCGTGGCAGAGTCTTTTGGAAAAAATTCCACCACAATCGTCAGCAGCCACATAGCTCAGCGGGTAACGACGCTGGTGCTGTAAGCCACACCTCCTCGGCTCGAATCCCGCCCCCGGCGACCACAGCGGTGAACGAGACAAGAAAGCCGCCCGTGTGCAGTAAGCGAAAAACTCCCAGTTCAACTCCCCCACCCCACCTCAAAAGTAAAGAATGAAAAACTCCCAGTTCAACAGCCTCTCCCTACAAGCAACGAGACGCTACTGCACCGGGCAAAGCTTCCGAGTTTCCTCACTCAAATGGTACCGTGAACGAGACAAGACACGTGAACGAGACAAGAAAGCCGCCCGTGTGCAGTAAGCGAAAAACTCCCAGTTCAACCCCCCACCCCACCTCAAAAGTAAAGAATGAAAAACTCCTATATTATATTCAAAAGTAGCCCTGTGCAAATGGTACCGAGCGAAAAACTCCCAGTCAAGAAAAACTCCCAGTTCAACCCCCCACCCCACCTCAAAAGTAAAGAATGAAAAACTCCCAGTTCAACACCCTCTCCCTACAAGCAACGAGACGCTACTGCACCGGGCAAAGCTTCCGAGTTTCCTCACTCAAATGGTACCGTGAACAAAAAGAAAGAAAAGCTGCAGGTAGATAAGATTAGCATGTCTGCTACCGAACAATGCGAGTGCAGACTATAACACTCCGCTGTTAAATCACAGTCTAAGGAAAATAGCTAGCTTGATGCTACTAACTACACAGAGCTGCAGGTAGATAAGATTAGCATGTCTGCTACCGAACAATGCAAGTGCAGACTATAACACTACGCTGTTAAATCACAGTCTAAGGAAAATAGCTAGCTTGATGCTACTAACTACACAGAGTTGGCTAGCAATGGCCAGCAGTCATTAATGCCAGGACAACAGGAATGTACATAACACAGGGCAGACTACAACACTATGCTGTTAAAAAAAACAAATACATTACAGCCCAAGGAAAATAGCCAGCTTGATGCTACTAACTACACAGAGTTGGCTAGCAATGGCCGGCAGTCATTAATGCCAGAACAACAGGAATAGACATAACACAGGGCACTCATTCAAACGAAAACACACAATGAACTGACTTTAAAAGGGCTTCTTTGAAGATCAGAGAGCCCGTACTCTGTTACTGTAACAAGAAACAACATGAACGAACTAGAGGGGCAGAATACTCATAATTCTTCAGTTTGTAATACTTAACTTCAAACTAGTTTGGAGACAAGACGCATGGAATGTTACTTAACAGAGTTAAGACAATATCAGACTTATAATTGTGCTATTTGATTGAGTTTGAATTGAACATCAGAACTGACTGAACATCCCCAGTATCCAAAAATGAGGCCTCTGAGCCTCCTGGATTTTCCTGGCCACAGTTTGTAAGTGCTTGCACCATTGTCAATAGTTCTGAGTATGTAGTTGGCCTTGGGTTATTTTTACAATGGTGCTGAGCTGCTTGTGTCTGATGTCCCCTTGACCACTTTGGCCCTTTTCCTTCCGTTCCCCCTTCAATTATAACACATACGAGGGCTCCTGCATTTACTCTGTATGTGCCCCGACTTTCCACAGTTGAAACATTTCAATAGTTTTGGCCCTTTTCCTTCCATCCCCCCTCTCTTTGACCAGCACTGTTTTATGGAGTGGCCCGGTCTTTTAAATTAGAGCACACGAGGGGTCTTCTACATGCGCTTTGGATATGTCCTGATATTCCACAATTAAAGCATTTAATTGGGTGTTGGCCTTCTCTAGGTATAAAATCAATAAAATTGCTCATGTCTGCCATACAGCGATAGCCCACAGCCTCACTCATTAATTGTAACTTGGTTTCATGGTCAGGAAAGACAGCTGCATCCCCCGGACCCTGTAAGAATTCAACGGGCATGCAGCCGTTGCAGTGCTTGCACTTTGTCAACTACCGCACTTGCCATCCCATGTAGGGAGCTGCTGCTGTGAGGCTGTCAGTTCAGACAGAGTTAGGTTATGATTTACCTGCTGGTCCTCATAATCATCAGTAGTTGCATCTCTGACTGCATAACCGGCTCCACTTGCATGAACCCCTTGGGTAATATCAGGTGCTACTCTTGTTTTCTTTGCTTTAGTCAATTTGACTGCTTTCGCTAATCTAATGTTTGGATCTTTTAAAACAGAATTTTGAGTATGATTCTGATTAGAAGCAGGGCAATATCTGTGTCCCTCACTTGTCTCTCTACCATTTAAACTTGCCATTTCATCACCATTAAACTCATCAGAAACATCTGACAGGTGAGCCACAACCTAAACAGTATCCAAAACTACTGTATACAGGCCATCTGGAATACCTACACTCTTACAACATGAATGCAGACTATAACACTATGCTGTTAAAAAAAACAAATACATTACAGCCTAAGGAAAATAGCCAGCTTGATGCTACTAACTACACAGAGTTGGCTAGCAATGGCTGGCAGTCATTAATGCCAGAACAACAGGAATATACCTAACACAAGGCACTGCCTTTAATTCAAACAAAAACATACAATGAACTGATTTTAAAAGGGCTTCATGGAGCTCCTTGACATTAACAGGCATGGGATTATTAACACTGCCGAACTGAACATCAGAACTGGCTGAACATGCCCAGTATCCAAAACAACTGTATACAGGCCATCTGGAATACCTACACTCTTACAACGTAAATGCAGACTGTAACACTATGCTGTTAAAAAAACAAATACATTACAGCCTAAGGAAAATAGCCAGCTTGATGCTACTAACTACACAGAGTTGGCTAGCAATGGCAGGCAGTCATTAATGCCAGAACAACAGGAATATACCTAACACAAGGCACTGCCATTCATTCAAACTAAAACACACAATGAACGTTCACACCTACCGACAAAGCTTCAACGACTGATCACATGAGATTAGCATGTCTGCTGCCATGCTTGTTTGAGTACATTGACAGTGATTTTAAAAGGAAGAACCAATGGGGAAAAGAGGGGGGAGGTGGGGCAGTTGCACTGAATGCTAGACCGGTAGCAGAGCTTTCCACCTTACTTCTCGCTAATGCTGAATATATATATATATATATACACACAAAAAGGAATCGTTGCAGACAGCATACATCACAAAGGGTCAGAAAACATACTTTTCAAATATGAAGCAAGACCTATCCGGAGAACTGAATGAAATCGCATCTGAGTGGAAAGAGCGGTGTAACTTTGTCAGGCTCTGTTGCGCTACACATTTCGGTTATTTAGTTCCTCATTCATTTCTTCTTTCTAGCACACCCGTAACTCTTCAGTTTGACTACGTCACATGAACGTCAGGAGACTTGATAGGTAGCCCACATAACGGTAGTTGACCAATGGGGTTTGGCGTGGCAGAGTCTTTGGAAAAATTCCACCACAATTCGTCAGCAGCCACATAGCTCAGCGGGTAACGACGCTGGTGCTGTAAGCCACACCTCCTCGGCTCGAATCCCGCCCCCGGCGACCACAGCGGTGAACGAGACAAGAAAGCCGCCCGTGTGCAGTAAGCGAAAAACTCCCAGTTCAACCCCCCACCCCACCTCAAAAGTAAAGAATGAAAAACTCCCAGTTCAAAAACCCTCTCCCTACAAGCAACGAGACGCTACTGCACCGGGCAAAGCTTCCGAGTTTCCTCACTAAATGGTACCGAGAACGAGACAAGAACGAGACACGTGAACGAGACAAGAAAGCCGCCCGTGTGCAGTAAAAGCGAAAACTCCCAGTTCAACCCCCACCCCACCTCAAAAGTAAAGAATGAAAAACTCCCAGTTCAACACCCCCCTCTCCCTACAAGCAACGAGACGCTACTGCACCGGCAAAGCTTCCGAGTTTCCTCCTCAAATGGTACCGTGAACGAGACAAGAACGAGACACGTGAACGAGACAAGAAAGCCGCCCGTGTGCAGTAAGCGAAAAACTCCCAGTTCAACCCCCCACCCCACCTCAAAAGTAAAGAATGAAAAACTCCCAGTTCAACACCCTCTCCCTACAAGCAACGAGACGCTACTGCACCGGGCAAAGCTTCCGAGTTTCCTCACTCAAATGGTACCGTGAACAAAAAGAAAGAAAAGCTGCAGGTAGATAAGATTAGCATGTCTGCTACCGAACAATGCGAGTGCAGACTATAACACTCCGCTGTTAAATCACAGTCTAAGGAAAATAGCTAGCTTGATGCTACTAACTACACAGAGCTGCAGGTAGATAAGATTAGCATGTCTGCTACCGAACAATGCAAGTGCAGACTATAACACTACGCTGTTAAATCACAGTCTAAGGAAAAAAGCTAGCTTGATGCTACTAACTACACAGAGTTGGCTAGCAATGGCCAGCAGTCATTAATGCCAGGACAACAGGAATGTACATAACACAGGGCAGACTACAACACTATGCTGTTAAAAAAACAAATACATTACAGCCTAAGGAAAATAGCCAGCTTGATGCTACTAACTACACAGAGTTGGCTAGCAATGGCCGGCAGTCATTAATGCCAGAACAACAGGAATAGACATAACACAGGGCACTCATTCAAACGAAAACACACAATGAACTGACTTTAAAAGGGCTTCTTTGAAGATCAGAGAGCCCGTACTCTGTTACTGTAACAAGAAACAACATGAACGAACTAGAGGGGCAGAATACTCATAATTCTTCAGTTTGTAATACTTAACTTCAAACTAGTTTGGAGACAAGACGCATGGAATGTTACTTAACAGAGTTAAGACAATATCAGACTTATAATTGTGCTATTTGATTGAGTTTGAATTGAACATCAGAACTGACTGAACATCCCCAGTATCCAAAAATGAGGCCTCTGAGCCTCCTGGATTTTCCTGGCCACAGTTTGTAAGTGCTTGCACCATTGTCAATAGTTCTGAGTATGTAGTTGGCCTTGGGTTATTTTTACAATGGTGCTGAGCTGCTTGTGTCTGATGTCCCCTTGACCACTTTGGCCCTTTTCCTTCCGTTCCCCCTTCAATTATAACACATACGAGGGCTCCTGCATTTACTCTGTATGTGCCCCGACTTTCCACAGTTGAAACATTTCAATAGTTTTGGCCCTTTTCCTTCCATCCCCCCTCTCTTTGACCAGCACTGTTTTATGGAGTGGCCCGGTCTTTTAAATTAGAGCACACGAGGGGTCTTCTACATGCGCTTTGGATATGTCCTGATATTCCACTATTAAAGCATTTAATTGGGTGTTGGCCTTCTCTAGGTATAAAATCAATAAAATTGCTCATGTCTGCCATACAGCGATAGCCCACAGCCTCACTCATTAATTGTAACTTGGTTTCATGGTCAGGAAAGACAGCTGCATCCCCCGGACCCTGTAAGAATTCAACGGGCATGCAGCCGTTGCAGTGCTTGCACTTTGTCAACTACCGCACTTGCCATCCCATGTGTAGGAGCTGCTGCTGTGAGGCTGTCAGTTCAGACAGAGTTAGGTTATGATTTACCTGCTGGTCCTCATAATCATCAGTAGTTGCATCTCTGACTGCATAACCGGCTCCACTTGCATGAACCCCTTGGGTAATATCAGGTGCTACTCTTGTTTTCTTTGCTTTAGTCAATTTGACTGCTTTCGCTAATCTAATGTTTGGATCTTTTAAAACAGAATTTTGAGTATGATTCTGATTAGAAGCAGGGCAATATCTGTGTCCCTCACTTGTCTCTCTACCATTTAAACTTGCCATTTCATCACCATTAAACTCATCAGAAACATCTGACAGGTGAGCCACAACCAAAACAGTATCCAAAACTACTGTATACAGGCCATCTGGAATACCTACACTCTTACAACGTAAATGCAGACTGTAACACTATGCTGTTAAAAAAACAAATACATTACAGCCTAAGGAAAATAGCCAGCTTGATGCTACTAACTACACAGAGTTGGCTAGCAATGGCTGGCAGTCATTAATGCCAGAACAACAGGAATATACCTAACACAAGGCACTGCCTTTAATTCAAACAAAAACATACAATGAACTGATTTTAAAAGGGCTTCGTGGAGCTCCTTGACATTAACAGGCACGGGATTATTAACACTGCCGAATTGAACATCAGAACTGGCTGAACATGCCCAGTATCCAAAACAACTGTATACAGGCCATCTGGAATACCTACACTCTTACAACGTAAATGCAGACTGTAACACTATGCTGTTAAAAAAACAAATACATTACAGCCTAAGGAAAATAGCCAGCTTGATGCTACTAACTACACAGATTTGGCTAGCAATGGCAGGCAGTCATTAATGCCAGAACAACAGGAATATACCTAACACAAGGCACTGCCATTCATTCAAACTAAAACACACAATGAACGTTCACACCTACCGACAAAGCTTCAACGACTGATCACATGAGATTAGCATGTCTGCTGCCATGCTTGTTTGAGTACATTGACAGTGATTTTAAAAGGAAGAACCAATGGGGAAAAGAGGGGGGAGGTGGGGCAGTTGCACTGAATGCTAGACCGGTAGCAGAGCTTTCCACCTTACTTCTCGCTAATGCTGAATATATATATATATATACACACACAAAAAGGAATCGTTGCAGACAGCATACATCACAAAGGGTCAGAAAGCATACTTTTCAAATATGAAGCAAGACCTATCCGGAGAACTGAATGAAATAGCATCTGAGTGGAAAGAGCGGTGTAACTTTGTCAGGCTCTGTTGCGCTACACATTTCGGTTATTTAGTTCCTCATTCATTTCTTCTTTCGAGCACACCCATATCGCTTCAGTTTGACTACGTCACATGGACGTGAGGAGATTTGATAGGTAGCCCACATACAGGTAGTTGACCAATGGGCTTTGGCGTGGCAGAGTCTTTTGGAAAAAATTCCACCACAATCGTCAGCAGCCACATAGCTCAGCGGGTAACGACGCTGGTGCTGTAAGCCACACCTCCTCGGCTCGAATCCCGCCCCCGGCGACCACAGCGGTGAACGAGACAAGAAAGCCGCCCGTGTGCAGTAAGCGAAAAACTCCCAGTTCAACCCCCCACCCACCTCAAAAGTAAAGAATGAAAAACTCCCAGTTCAAAACCCTCTCCCTTCAAGCAACGAAAATGCAGACTACAATACTGTGTTGTTACAAAACAAAAACATTACAGCCTAAAGAAAGTAGCTTGCTCGGGGCTTATTATACTATACCATCATAACTGTCAACTCTTCATACCTGTCAGTTCTTCAAAACAGCATGATGCCACTTTCCTCGCTCAAATGGTACCGTCAACAACAAGAAAGCTGCCCGTGTGCAGTTTGCGAAACCTTCCAGTTCAACCCCCCACCCTTCAAAGTAAAGCATGAAAAACTTCCCAGTTCAACCCCCTCTCCCTACAAGCAACGAGACGCTACTGCAACGGACAAAACCTCCCACTTTCTGGGCAAAAATGGCATCCATGGGGGATTTCCAACGCAAAACCAGCGCTGACCAAAAAGAACACAAAGGCCGATCTCACATTTGCCAGAAAACATCTTCATGATCCCCAAGACTTTTGTGAAAATATTCTGTGGACTGATGAGACAAGAGTGGAACTTTTTGGAAGGTGTGCGTCCCATTACATCTGGCAGAAAACTAACACAGCATTTCAGAAAAAGAACATCATACCAACAGTCAAACATGGTGGTGGTAGTGTGATGGTCTGGGGCTGCTTTGCTGCTTCAGGACCTCGGCAACTTGCTGTAATTGGTGGAACCATGAATTCTGCTCTCTACCAGGAAATCCTGAAGGAGAATGTCCGGCCATCAGTTTGTGACTTTAAGCTCAAGCACACTTGGGTTATGCAGCAGGATAATGATCCAAAGCACACCAGAAAGTCTGCCTATGAATGGCAAAAAAAAAAAAAAAAAAAAAAAATGAAGGTTTTGGAGTGGCCTAGCCAAAGTTCGGACTTAAATCCGAATGAGATGCTGTGGCATGACCTTAAACGGGCCATTCATGCTCGAAAACCCTCCAATGTGGCTGAATTAAAATAATTCTGCAAAGAAGACTGGGCCAAAATTACTCCACAGCGATGTGAAAGAGTCATTGCCAGTTATCGCAAACGCTTGATTGCAGTTGTTGCTGCCAAGGGTGGCACAACAAGTTTTTAGGTTTTGGGGGCAATTACTTTTTCACATTGGGCCAGATTGGTCAAGAACAGGAAAACCTGCGGTAGCTTCGGGGAGAAAAAACAGAAAAGCAAAAGATAATTCTGCCAGTTACACATTTGGCATGTAATATTTAAGGGAAATTCACCAAGCCACTTCGGTGCTACAGAAGCCTAAAGGTGAATGAATTGGGAAGGTCGCATCAACTGGCTCATGTAAAGTGCGGTGCAGTGAAGCCGGAGTCTACCTGTTTCACCTGTGGTGTTTTGATGTCTCAGCCAATCAGAAAGCAGGGAGTAGGGTGCCTGGGAGAGGGGTAGTGGGGGGAGGTGGGGGTGGGGGCGAGGGCGAGTGGGGGGGGCAGTTGTAGTCAAGATTTCATTAGCATGCGACTTCTCCAGACCCATGAGCTGAAATGGCTCAGATGGTTGGACCACTGACTTAAATACATGAACTTGTGTTCATTTGGTGGTGGGCGTTTGAAACTTAGCTCTGTACCTTATCCTCTGGTGTCTTCAAAAGATTAGTGTACCGACACCAGCTAACCACTCCCATCTCAACAAATTCGGAAGTTTCAGTTAGTTTGCGATTAAAAATGGTTTTGTTTTTTTTCACCCCCACCCCATGTTTTTGAAGCAATGGAACACACCGTTCTTTCACGATGCGGTAAAGCATCACATTGGAAATGATTACTGAACAATAGCATTTATGTAGCTTCGTGGTTCAAGCTAATACTTGCCGAAGCACAAGAGAGAAAACCAGGTGGTATTAAGCTGCGTGCAGCCAGAGTGAAAGCATTTCAATTTGGGAGCAGACTCTATTAAGGATTGTCAGTGTAATGAGCAGGTGAATGCAGAGACCAATAAAACGTCGCAAAGTAAACAGCACCGTCGGCAAATGTCCTGAAGATGAGTGCACTTGGGACAAATGAAGGCAACCTCTTCGGCTACTTGTGGAAAACAGGCAAAAACATTCAGCATGTAATATTTAGGCTGAGGGAAATTCGCCAAGCCACTTCGGCGCTACGGAAGCCTTTAAGCCTATAAGGTTTCATATTTGTTTTGAAAATGAAATGCACTGAATTGACAGTACTTTTTCCACATTTACAAGGAAAGGTTGCTCTTTAAACCGGCACTTTCCGCTCAAGCTGTCTCAGTGTTGTAATAATAATTAACTGTTGTTAACACCATTAAATAACCAATGAATCAGTGACGGTGAACACCTTGCTGTCTGCTTGACTAATTCACTTCAGGGATTTAAACTCCAGCAGATATTCAGGGAAATCCCATACAAATCAGTATTCAGTTCAGTATTCCATATTTCAAAAAACATGTTATGAGCGTGTGTGGAGGAAAAACAGAAAAAAATATCATGGTCCCAGGGATCAAAGAATGGACTTATGGACACTGGTTTGAGAACTTGGACATGTGTAATGCAAAACGGTAAAAAGTATTTTCCCTTCGTAGGTATTTATACATTCAGGTCAAATAACATCCTTGGTAATCTTGTGATCCTTATGCTGTATTATAAATGCGTATACGTTTATGTACTAAATAGGGACAGCAATGGGTCTAATGAAATCATTTTATGGTCTGGGTACAGCTAATGACCCTAAACTGAATGCACATTAAAGAACAGGGCTAAACATGTGTGTTGCAAATGTGAAATTGTCTGCCCAATCAGAATCAAAACAGTAAAATGTGTCCAAGTAATAAAAAAGCCTAAATCCAAAATCTTGAGTATCCTAAACATTTTTTTTTGTGAAGAGCCAAAAAACATACCAGACTGCCAATGGATTCCTTGAGACAACCTGGTCACTGTGGGAATGTGTTTTATTATGAATATAACTATATAATTTCTGCATGGAAGACACAAAACATTTTGTTTGAAAACTTTTTGTTATGTTGTGCAGATTTAAAATTTCAGGAAAAGAACACAATTTCAAACCCAAACCCATGAGTCATAGCAAAATCAGTCACAATACAAATGAATTTGGCAGTACGGCAAAATCCTTAATTGTATGGTTATTCCCACTGTACACCACTGGGGGTCAGTATTACACTAGAGAATAGGGATTTTGAAATTGGAGGGCTGGGGACTACTGGAGCCATTTGAAACCTTGCATTCCAAGAGATCCGCAGCAAAAAATAATATTTTCCATGTTTCATAAACAACTTATTTTACAGTTTCAGATAAAACACACCTGATTTTTGGTAATACTCACAAAAATGATCATTGTAGTTATGTAGTATTACCCAAACCCAGCCTGATCTCTCCCTACCTGAAGTACAACTGAACTGATCTCCTGCAGAAAATATACCTGCCATAAGCATGTGACTCCCCAATTTACATTACACCAAGCCCTTGCCTCTTTACACAATGCTGACAAATTGAATACTGGCCATGTCATCCATGGGTTACATGGCCAGCATATTCTCAGTTCATTCATCTATAGGCACCCAGCCTGACAAGGCATGGCTGCTGTAGGGCAATGATGTTGCCACCAGAACACCTGATTGCTTACAGAACAAGCATCTTTACAGTGTGCTCTACCCAGAGACCAGTTATGTAGTATTTATATTGTGCTGAAACAGTTACATGTCATTTATAGATCCTTGGTATGAGGAAATCACATTTTAAAGAATGGTTCCCTGTGCTAATGTGCTAAATGCCCATCACACTCTAGCCGGTAGTGGGTGTTGGACAAAGGCGTCAAACATTAATCATTTTTTCTGAAGTGGAGGGGGATCCTTGTCCTCTGGGTAGTCATTTTAAGGTGGCCTTGAGATTAAGGTTTAAGCCCCTTAGTTTAGAGAACATTGGCTGCAGAAAACCCTAGGGTGATAACAATAGACATGCCAGCAAGTCTATTAGTCATGCAAGCTTGGTTTTCATTTAGTTACTCAAGCAGTGCATTCAGTCAAGTAGCTAGACAATGTAATTCAACCAAATAACACTTATACCTCCACATAACCTCAGTGTGACAAAAAAAATATTCTATTATGTTTCCCCTTGAAATTAGGTACTTAACTTCCTGGCTACTCCATCAGTCACAATCTGAAGAGAAAATGGAAATTCCACAGTACATTTCACCATTTGAATGTTCATTTGAATTTTTATTTATTTTTGAGGGAGACCTTTAAAAATGTCCAGAAAAATGAACCATTCTAGGTAACCCAGTTGGCATTCTTTGTTACATTACCAGAATTTCAGTGTGACCCTTTTTCAGGAAGCCAGGTGTGTCTGTATTATGGATGCAGGACACACATATAAGTTTATAAACTCAATTACCCACACCCCCTTTCCCCTATCAGCCTCAAGAGGACAGCTCAGTGAAATCCATTGGTCAGTGAAATTCATTTGCTGTATAAAGTGCTGGTAAATAAACAAATGTTCGGCCTGCAGTTGGTTTTGGGAAATCTCTCAAAGGGGCAATCAGGTACAAACATGCTCGATGTGCAGGCTAAGCTGTGAATATTAACACTCCTGTTGAAGTGGTGTTGTGCTCCATTGTTGAGCGCACACTACAGCATTTCCATACAAATGTGGGATCTGACTCACATATAGGGTGTCTGTCAATCAAAATACTTCACCACTGCATCTGGCAACAATTTTGAGGGCTTTTTTTCAGACAAGTGTATCTAAAGTACGATTATAATCACTACTTCACTCAACTATTATTAATTCACATACTAAAATAAAATATTACAAAATAAAAAAGTTGTTTACATTATTTTGTCTGCCTCCTCTGTTTTAGAGATGAATAATTCAAATTCTGTATTTGAAACTGCAGTTAGCGGTCTGTGGTCAACAGGATTTTGGTTTTGACCTTAATCATGTGAATTATAAGACAAAGTTTTCCTTGAACACTCTTATTTTAGTTTTACACTAGCATCAATGGAGTAGGTTATTGAAGAAACTGGAATAATGGTGCAATTTCCCAACAGCAGATGTACTGAGATGATGTACAAACTGCAGCTATAAGAAACACGGGATGCTGTTTATATCTTCCTTTGTTTTCTCCAGCTTGATCACATCATACATTCATTAAAACAAGAGTAGCAACACAGGACACAATAGCTCCGGCTCTCACTAATAACGAGAGCAACCACTGTTTCAAAATTATTTATTGTGCTGCAAAGAAAAAAATACAAGAAATCGCAAAGGAAAAAATCTGCTGTGATACTTGTACAATATCATTAATATCAACATTTTGTTTTCTTTTTTACAGGAGCAAAAACAGCAGGAGGAAACAGAAAGTGTCTTGTCTTTTTGAATAATTAAACAGAAGAGAAGAAAGGGACCCAATAGAGAAGTCGCTGGCATCTTACACTCTCTGTAGACTTGATATAAAGGGATTTTTTTTCTTTTTCTGTTGGGTTAGTTCTCCACAAACTTTGACAAGGCAAATCCACAAACAACAAAAAAATAAACTGACAAAAAGTAGGTTTGTATCAATAAGATCTTCCACTGCAGTAAAACTTAAAAAAATAAGAGAACATCAGTATTCTAAAACAATAATAGACTCTATTCACACACGTCAGACTTTCAAACCAAAACGAGATTTGAAACGCCTGGAAGTTAAAATAAAAGGTAGCGTTCAACTGTTGTGTGCCTATTTGCATGAAAAAGTCCTACTGAAAAATCCTAAATGATCAATTATATGATGTAAGAACAAGTTAACTATTCTTAGTAAAAATGTTTTCATTGCACTTTTATTGTGGAAAAAAATAGTTCATTCCATCAGAAGACAGCATGCTGACTTGCAAGCTATGTTTTCCCCGCTGTTTAAATATTGAACCTTATCCTAATAGCTAGCTATACATTTGGCAGCAGCTCGCTAGCTAGAAACATACAGCCTACTCCAAACAGTCCAAACTGTGTGTTTATTCAGTATAGCTAAAAGTAGCTACAGCAGATATTTACCTTGAATTAAGAACAAGTGATCTAGCTTTCTCCCTAACACCTGCCTGTTCACAATAAAGTAACATATATATATAAATATATATATGTGGTGGTTTGGTTAACTAGCTTGCAGGTTGGCTAATTGAAAACAGTGAGCAAGCTACTGTTATGATCAAAGTGGTAAAAAACTTTGAATGTGAAGTGTGTCTTATGAAGTACACAAATCAGCAGTAGCTATAGCAGGCCCACCATCAGAAGCTAACAAATAACAGAAATACAGCTAGCCATAAATTTTACCAATACCAACAACCGGAGGGATAACCAAGCTAGTTATTCATGGTTAAGATGTAGCGACCATGATAGCTATTGTGTCTGTATCTTGAAATTGGCTACAATCGAGTTATTCGATTTGCCTTTTTCCATAATTTTCTCCAATTAAAGGTAATTAAAAAAATAAAATAAAAATTTTAACAGCCATTTCGGATGGCTGTAGTCACGCAGTGTCATGAGCGAGATGTTGATTCAGCGTGAGGCTGCTAAGCGTTTCAATCCTCGTTTTCAAATCATCATGGCCACGCCGTGAATTGAGTATATTTCACAATTTCAGCTGCATTAATCTTCACTTTTTAATTTTTTCTTGCAAATCAATAAATTATACGGTCATTACACAATAAATTAATTATTTTATTTCTCTCTTTTTAACCATTTTTTTTGTTTGGCAAGTGACACAAGTATTTACAACAATACTTGGAAGATGCACATAAAAAACTTCAACATCTACCCTGTGAGACCTCCTGTAATTACTGTCTTTATTTCAACTGCTTTCAGTATCGTTGGCCCATTCACAGACCTATTAGTAGTTACAAATGAACACTTTATATCTCCTGAGACCCCTTAGAGTCCACTGAAATCTTTGTAGCGCTTCTCCTTTTGAATTTGTCTTCTTTCAATGTTTATGGATATTTGAAAGAGCTTACTGGTTAGTTGTGTGACTGCACATTACATTCTAATACTTCTTGGACACTGGTATGGAATAATCATAGGAGAATGCAGTCATTACCACACGATCTCACAACAGCCATCTCTTGATTGCTGCTGTCCACCAGTTTGAGCCCGACAGGATCCAAAATACCATTATATTGGCCACATGCAGGTCTCACAGGGTCACGTAAAAAGGTCTATTCTTTCATGAAGTGTGGAAAAAAAAGAAAAAACACAATAGGTTAATATTAAAAAGTGCCAAGATGTAGGACTCTAATTACATAATTATCAGATAAGAGATTTAGGTACACCCAAGACAAACGACCACAGCTCCCCAACCCCTTCCCCTCTTCTCTGCCCACAGTTTTTGTCTGTGAACTTTCCAGTAGTTCTGACATCAGAAGCAATTCCTAAGAGAGACATGGATTGAGAAGCTAGAAGCTGAGTTCTAAAATAAAAACTCTTGACAGGTAAAAATAGCTGGCAACCAGAAAATCTGTTGCCCCCTTTACTGTTTGTTGTTGGAGCTCATGGATGCAAGCGACGAACTTAAGTCGAGCAAATAACGAGAAAAAACACTACTAAAACTAAAAGAAACAATAGAATGAGATGTTTGTCACTTTCTTTCTGTTTTTCTCTCTCTCTTTTCTGCCCCAAACTAATTTTCAAACAGGCGGTGCCTGTTCAGCGTTATTTTTCTGTTATAGAATCTCTCCTCTCATCCATAAATACATTCAATTGTAAATTCGTAGAGAAATTTACACGTGGAGAAAAAAATAATGGGTGCATGCATATGTGTGTATACACATATACGTACATACATGCATACACATATACATACTACCTTATACACACACACAACAAACACAACAAAAAAAATCATCTTTTCATTTCAGCATAAAATATGTACATAAATGTTCCTATAATGTTTAAGTAGCCAAAAAGGTTTGCTGCAAAAAAAGAACACAAAAGTGCTTAGGTAACAGAACATCTTCCTCTGAAGGAAGACACTGCAAAACCAGTAAAGCAAACTATCATCACCCAGACCTTCAACACCCTCCTACAGACATATTAAAACACAGACTGAGTGTTCCAGACATTAGCAATGTTACCCAATGAGTACCAGTTCAACGTTTTTTATGTGTATATGTCCTGAACAAAATAGGGCATTCAGAAACTAAAAGCAGCACATAAACAATATTCTCAAATTCAACTCATAAGGAGCACTAAAAATTTATATTCACTATACTTTATTTTTCTTCTTCAACTCTTTAACTTTTAGAAAGTTTAATCAGAAGGTGTATGAGGAGTGTGCTAATCTGCCCGGTGAGAGAATACACAAGCCTGTCGCCTTTAGGTTGTCATTGTGACAGAATAATGTGTACACCTGAAGCAGGAAAAGAAATAATTGAAACAACATAGACCCAAACAACCAAAGGGTAAAAAAAAAATGTGTCAAGTTGATAGGGTAGCGGTGTTTCTTCCTATTCTTGTTCTTTAGCGGATAAAGTTTCATTGTAAAACAGTTTTTGAAGAAGAAAAAAAGAGACGGAAGTATAGCTGTATTCGGCAGGCAACCGACTCTGTTTCACCTGCCAGAATGATCTCCTTTCTCGTTGCTAATCAGGTTCCTTTGCCCCCCACACGAGGTGGATGACAGTAGTTCATGCGTTTTACAGAAACAAAGAGCTTTGGTTGTGACAGTGTTCATTGGAAACACTTTCGCGTAATTTTGTTCTTTTTTTCTTTCCGAGGCAGGAATGCAGTGAAACAGGACCGTTTTTCATATCCCAAAGCTTTTGCATTAAATTTCACATACACAGTCACCCCTTTACCACACACTCAAAACACGCACGCATTCACACGCTCACGCACACACACACACACGCACAAAACACACAAGTCCATTCAAATTAAAAAAAAAAAATCCATCTCGATGCATCCCGTTTCATTTTTGCTCATTGAATTGTTGCGTTTTGTTTGGTATCTTTTTGCGACTTCGTTGGGTTGCTACTTTTTGTTTGTTTTGGAGTGGAGTGAAGTTTGTTAGGTCTTGTTTTTAATTTTTTTGGAGTGATTTTTTTTCAGGTTTTTCTTTATGTTTCGTGGCAAAGTCCTTCAGTGTGTATGGCCTTTAAAAAAGTGAGCCATGGCGTTTATCCTCTCTGTCACCTCTCCTCCCGCCCCCCATCCCCTGCCCCCCTCTGCCATTCCCTCGCCTCACACAGTCTGGTAAAAGTTATCCGCCTGCAGGTTGCTCTGCTTCTGCATGCTGTAGTAGCCACTGTACCGCGAGTCGGGGTCTGCGATGCGGAGCATGCGCTGGGAGCTGTCCACCTGCACTTTCATCCCCTTCTGGCAGTCTACATACACCAGCTGGTTGTTCAAACAGGTCGGCTGCTAAAACAAAAAGCAAAAAAAAGAAGACACCGCACAGAAAAAATTGTTAATTTCACAGTCAACTGGAAAGGAGCTGTATTTTTCCAGACCCTGACTGTTGAGTCAATTTGCAAGGACCTACTGGGGTGACTATAAAACAGAGTCATGTTGAGTGGTATTGCATTTTCACTGCTTGAGAGGTTTTCAGTGATTTTTAAGGTATTATTAGATGAATCATTTGTAAATTTAGCTACAAATCAACCATGTTTTGGCTGCTTATTTTAATGAAACATTTACATTACATTTAGCAGACACTCTTGTATAGAAAAACTTACACAGTTTACATTTCTATGCACTACCTACCACTTTATACAGCTGGATATTTCTCTAATGTGTTTCAGATTGGGTACCTTGCCTGAGGGTACAACAGCAGTGAAGAACCTACCACCTCTGAGCTGGAAGCAGAGCTTCTTAACCTTGATACTGTACTGCTGCCCCATCACAAGAGTCCTTTCCTTTATAGTGTGTGATCATACCTTTGTAGGGGTGCGGTAGCAGGGTACCGGGAGCCACTGCTTCTTCTGATTAATGACCAGCAGGGCGGCGATAGTGATCAGCATCATCAGGATGGGCAACGCCACCCATCCCACCATGTGGAAGGTGCTGTCCTCACCCGGTGCCAGTGTCTTGCCATCTAAGTAAGGCATCTGGAGGCTCCCAAATTCCCCTGCAGCAGAGGTAATGTCACTTGTATGTTCAGGAAACAGACTGGCTGCATTAAGTTTAGCCCTCACAAAATGGCTCCACAGCTCAACAGGAATACTACAAAGTGAAAGGAAGCATTTGCTGGCTTAGAATGCTCCATATTCAAGATGTATTATAGCAGCAATGGGATGGGGCTTAAAATACAACGGGCCATTCCATGTTAAGGAAAATGGACAATATGAGGTAAAAAGTTGTACCAAAGCCCCCCAAAAAACTAGAAATTATGTGTATACATGTTATATGCATTTGTAACACAACTCGCAATACCCTAAAAATGTGAAATATCATTTAACAGGCATAGTCACTACTTGAAGAGAGAACTTCAAAGGCAAAGTTACGATCTGCCCCTTAACTCTGCCCATTTCATCAGTGATTATAAGGATTACAATGAGATGTGCTCTGAGTTTATTACAAATTTGGTTCTACTGAGTTATATTTTGCCTGCATACAAGACTGCAGCCAGGATTCAGTCAACCAAAAACTTCAGCTCACAATATAATGCAAGTGTTTTTATTTCCACCGACACAGTGTGGTGAGGTCAGTAATCATGAAAGTTAACTTATCAAACTGTTCTTGTTGAGAAAAAGTATACTGCTCTTATTCAATTTTAGGTAAAATTTAAGGGCAAAAGTTGATTGAATCCCAGCTGAATGCTTCGCTTCAATTATGATAAGGCAGACTGGGTTATCATTTGCACTGCAAGCATTAAGTATCCATTACTTCCATTACAGTATCCAAGCAGATTCATAACACCCATTTATCTTAGTTGATTTCTTTGTATGATAGAATGAGAGAATGACAGAAAAACAGATCTCACCTCTGAATTTAGGCATGATGTCATTTTCACTGGGTGTGGGCCAGACGGGCTTGAGCGCCCCCTTGTCGCGGTGCAGGTCCGTCTTTTCGATTGGTATGTTCGTGGGGGCGTACATCTCTGAACAGGCACGTATACACACACAGGCACACACAAAACACATGCACATAAAAATGTTCAATGTCCAATTAAAATGCTTAAGTCCATAGCAATTTATCAAATTTTCTGTACGGAAGAGAACACATAATGATGTTAACTAAAAGGTTTTTCTGAGTAGCATTAGCAGCAATACAATACAGTCAACTTTTTTTTCTGTGGTGAGATATAAAACAGAATTTAAACCACAATGATTTTTTCCCTTGATTACATCAGGTACCATTGTACAGAAGCTCCATTAGTTTGTCTCACACACATCACTGCCAGCGTTGAAAATGCTAAATGCCTATTGTTGTATGGGTACAGGTTAAATGTACGGATCTAGACTAGCATAGCTCCTGAGAGGGCTAATTGCTGAATTAATCAATCAGTTGCAAGGGTAATTCAGGTCAAAATAACGACAGGGAGACTTTTCTGAATTCTCATATTAAAGAAAATAGCACACCCAACACAACTCTTTCCCATCAGCCATTTTCCACATAAATGGAAGACCCAGTTAAGAACCAATAGAAATCTGCCTGTGGAGGTGTCCTGCTGACATTACAGTGGTCCTTGATTGCACTCACCTGAGCACATGGGGCAGCAGCTGCCCTCCACGTTGATTGGCTCATGGCAGGGCAGGGCGGGGCAGCTCACAGTGGAGCAGAGCGTCTGGCCCTGTAGGCAGTAGCAGTGGGTGCAGCTGTCGATGTCCCACCGTTCCTCGTCTGCATATGTCTTCCCGTTGAAGTGGCACACTGCCCTTGATGCTGTATCCTCTAAGAATTGGACAAGTCCGGGAAACGAGAGGAGCATACACATATAGAAGGTCAAATAAAGAATTCAGGAACACTGATATGATAGAGAGCATTTAATAGACTGAGCTACAAAAATATTTACAGAAAGTGTGTCATACTGTTCATATCTGATATACCACTTTCTTTTTATCTATGATAACAGTTTAAGGATTACAGGAAAATTGCTGGCATGTGAAACACAAGTGACAGAAGTACTGACATTATAGTATATTTACGTTATTTATCAGATGTTTTCATTTCCCTTTTTAGCATTATTTAGGTCTATATCAGGCCAAATCTAACTTATGCATGTGGAAAACAACACCATATGCATAAGTTTTTGTCAGACATGATCTTGTTCTGATGACTGTGATCCTTACACATCAAAAAATGTGGAAGGAAAAGGCCCAAAATGAACGTGTTTAGTCCAACATCTGAACATTGAAACCATTAACAGACATTTACTTTGGCTCAGAGATCCTTTTTATGTCGGCTATGCTTACCCAGACAGTACGGACAGCACTGGCCCTTGCGCAGGACTGGCCTGGGGCAGCCAACCAGCGGGCAGGACTCGGAGAAGCACCGGATCTTTCCGTCCAGACAGACACAGCTGGAGCAGGTGTTGGGCTTCCAGGACTCGGCCGCCAGGAAGATGTCCCCCTCTTCATTCCTGCAGTAGCTGGGCATGCTGTCATTGGTAGGTGACTGCGGGGTGAGGGGCTCTTCTGAAAAGAGAAGAGGTTTAAATGTTAATACATTTCTATCTGTTGAAGGCTATGGCCTTCAGACATGGGGTGTTTGTCGTGTTTCTTTAAAAATAATCCCAGAGTGCCTTTGAATTTGGAAAAAAAATGGACCACCACACCTCTTTGGACATATTAACTTGCCATTTCCTATGGGACGAAACCTCAGCTTTGATAGAGCACACATCCTACCAGATACATGTTTGTATTGTAAAAATACCATGTATATTGCCTTTTAGAGAGGAAACACTTGTGAAAACTGTCATCATGCCAGCATGTGGGTACACCATCCTGCTGGGCTGCTTGCTGCAGTTGGTATTTGGCAAAAAAGATTTCGGGGCTCAAAACCTTTCATAGTTAAAATGGGGTTAAACAAATGTGTTCTGACATTAAGAATGCTGATCCCATATCCAGAATATGTATTTATTGCATTTTTCAATAAATGCAAAAAAAGCTGCACTTGAGTGCCTTTTAAGGGATTGAGGATTCGTTTTTCATATTCCCCTAAATTTGCCCAACTGTTGTTTCTGTGAATGGATGGATGGATGGCTGGATGGATTGACTGACTGATAAATTATTGGAGAAATCATCACAATGACCAAAAAAGGTGGGGCATTCCATCTTCTCTTTAATCTTGATGGATTTGACCCGACAAGAACGTGAGAGCATCTTTAAAAAACTACTTGCCTCCTTCCTTGAGTAAGTCTTAATGAAGTGCTCATGAATCGGTTTTCATAATTTACATTTACCTATCTATTATACAGGGAAAATACTCATTGAAATACTCATTCAATATTCACCAAGCAAGAGGCATAATAAGGTTATACAAAACATCCTTACTGAAAAATTCAAACATATGCTTCTACTATTTACATGAGCGTGTCACTGTTGATGTCAGTGAACCAGTGTATCCACATTCAAGTGGATACGTCGCTCCGTCGCTCGCTGAATATGTGTGATGAGAACAGAAGGACACTCCATGAATGTGTGGCGCATTGAGTAACTTCAAATGTCGTGATAAATACCGTCAAAGAACGCATATGACTCGTGTGTCATGTCTCCATTGAGGAATGGCCATAACTGGGAACCAAACAAATGCACTTTAATCTCTCTAAGGATATTTCCAATGCCATCTATTCAGACTTTACATTTCAACATATGGTTCGTTTCCTTCAGCCTGTTTTATTGAAGACAAGCAAACGTGCTTTATAATGTGATCTTAACATTGCAAAGGCAGCTTTAATCCTGATTTGTGACTTTGAAGACTCGGCTAGGTAAGAGGTATTAGCCTGTGTGAGGACAGCACTTTCACTCTAAACTGAGAAACACATGTCACACTGCGTGTTACCTGGGCAGTGTGGGCAGCAGGAGTCCTGTGTCCTGATTGGGTTCTGGCAGAGCAGGGGCGGGCAGACCTCTGTTTCGCACAGCACTCGCCCACTGTGGCACGCGCACTGGGTGCAGGAGTCCATGTTCCACGTTTCGCCCTCCACAAAGTACTCCCCACCGGGAGCCAGGCACACCGACGCATCACTCAGCTCTGTCCTGTGGGTGTTGGGGTCATCTGAAGAGGGGGACAGAACATCAGAGGTCGTGACATGTTTCATCAAATCCCCATTGCGCAACTGGTTTGATCAAAAGGTTTCAACTGGCCCACCACCACGCCCCCTATTAGAGGACAACCTGTATTTGGTAACATATTTTACAACTTGTGCAACCAGTGTCCCCTTTAACCCCCCCTCACCTTCCACCCAACATTTTTCCAGTCCCTTACACAGTTATTCTTCATTTTATTCTGGCTTAATGACGTGGTGAAATGTGATGAGCACTTGGGCTTGAATGACAATGAATGACATGAATTACATCGAAGCACCCTTCGATGTAAAGCATAATCGAACTCAAGAAAAAACAATAGGAAATAGAATAAATTCAATCCATTTTATGCTGTACTTTGTCTTACCTGTCTACTCAAAATGACTAGGCTAGATGGGCTGACTCATTGGTTCACTTCATTAGACATTCATATTCTCATGTACCTCCAGTCAGCTGAAACCAACATTCCCGAAACTTAAAAGCTCGAATTTTGGTCCTTGGAACATGTGACTTGTACTAGTGCTGTGATTCATTTCTGGCTCCTGACTGCTCTTTAAGATGTAAGTGCAAAAGAAAATAAATCTTAAAACACTTTCCAATTCATCTCAAAAATTCAAAAACCCACCTTTTCATACATTTTTATATTTATATATGTTATATAAAATTATAAATAATAATAACAATTATTATTATTATTTATTATAGGTGGCAGTGGTGATACTAGAAGTAGTATGCTATTCATTTTAATAAATCTTACTGCCTAGACTCCAGCATCCCCACGGTTCAGTACTATAACAGATAACATTACACTGGCCATGGACTGCAATTTCTGCTAACATTGCAACACAGGTTCATTGGTTAAGCAATTTTCAGTGTAATTGGGTAATGCCTACATTTACGGAGCAGTTAATGATGCTTAACAAAGCAAGTAATAACATCATTATACGTCTTTACAAATACACTGTTGATTTAAAAACATACTAAGAATAATATTAAGTAAATACTCAGCATAGTCCAGGGTTGGACTCGATCTTTCCCCTAGGAAGCTCTCTATGGCTGAGGCATTTTGCTTCAACTGTGGATTTGAGGTTTTTATAAATAAACTGGGATGGTCTTTATTCCGGTACATTCTGTAGCAGGTGGAGTGGTAGCTCACCTGGACAGGACGGGCAGCACTGGCCGGGCCGTATGGCAGGCTCGGCGCAGACGGGCACCGGGCACGTGATCAGAGCGCACATCTCGCGGCTGTTGTGGCAGTAGCAGTCCCTGCAGCCGTCATGCCAGTTCTCCCCGTTCTCATGCCGACGCCCGTCCATGGAGAGGCAGGAGCCCTGCTTTACGGGGGGTGCCACAGAGACGGGGCTTTGATCTGGGAGAGGGGTGCAGTGGGGACAAGTGGGAGGAGTTAAAAGGTCAGACATCTCAATCAAACATGTGATAATCTAATCTTAAAATGAATCCACCAATTGAGGGGGGGTACTTGCTAGTTTAGTCAGAGAAGCCTGACTAAATTAACTTAACATGGCTGCTCGCAATTAAGACCTTCTTATCCTGCCAAGGTGAAAGGTAATGAAATGGAAGGAATTCAATAATATTTGAATTAGTCTAAAAGATCTTAGAGAGACCAAAGCCAACATCAGAACACTAAAGGTAGTGCCAAACATTAATTAAGAAGGGGACATTTAAAACAATTTTTATAGCACAAGCAGGTTGAATTCTCAGTTTTGATTTGCTGTATGAAGTGTTAATGCCGTTAGCTTTGCCTCGGGCTGTTTTCTACCTCTGCATTGTTCATTAATCTTGTATAACCGCACACCTCTTTGTGCATTATTCCTCACTTAATGAATGCTTACAATCCACTTGAATATATTCACCGTGGGTCAATACATATGCTAACATAAATACATAAATGATAAAGAAAAAAAACACAAGCTAAATATACTATTGAGATAACAATGTGTGCATGTGCTTCACAGGCGTAACTAAGGTTTCACATTAAAAAAATGAAGTGGGGGACTGCTGGCCAGGATAACCTGCTCTGGTGCTCAGTTTAGCCATATGCCAAGCTTTCAAGAAATTAATTCTGACCATGTCACTACCAACGGTGTAAAGCACCCCAAAATTTGATTATGGCTTTTACACAGGGAAGGGGTTCTCAGGTAGCAAGAGTATGCCCGACTCACCGCTTAAGAGCAACGTCTTTCATTCACTGGGTGCTCGCAGTATGAAATGACAGTGGGAGTTAAAGTGCGAAGAAAAGAGAGAGGCGGCTGGCAAAATGAGCTCCAGAGGAGATTTAACATAAGATGTTTGACTAGAATATAACTGAATAGAATAGAAGAGGATAAAGCCAATGTGTGCAATGAGAGATCCAGACAGGGAGACATGAAAAAATGGACAGAAACTGTCTGTGCCTTTGCATTGCAATTCTTCCAGCTTATTACCCTTTCTGCTGTTACTAAGATACACATTTTCAATCCAAATATTCTTCTTAAGGCGTCAGCCTCCGAAAACAATCACTCTGGCCCACTTTCCATCACTGAGGACAACTTGCTTCAAAAAAAAAGTTGAAAGGTTTAGAGATGCTTCTTCTCATTGTACAATAGCGTTGTCTATACTTGTAACATGTGCACTTTTATGGTAATGGGTGTACGTTTATTGAAAGGGACACTACCATTTTTCGTTTGTTGACCCGTTTGATTAGCTCGCAGCAAGCAATCAAAGGAGCGTTTTAGTGCCCGAGTGCTTGTTCCGTTTCAAGCGGTCGAGCGTTTGACTACTTGCTCCCGCCCCCAAATAAAAGACTTCACGTCGTCGAGCCTGTAGAATCCTTTTCATCCAATTAAAGAGTCTTGGCAAGATGTCCCTCACATCCCTCAAACAGTGAGTATTGCCAAAAACACACACACGCATAAAAAACAATGTCTGTACAAAAAACATGAAAGAGGAACAGAAAAAAACACCTTGATTAAATTGTGTTGTAGAGTTATGAAAAGGACACATTGCGTTTAAAAATTAAAAACAGGAGATTAAAAGCGCCATCATTAGTGAATCACTGGGGCTCTCTTTTATGAATATTTCAAACACGGAATTCATTATTTAGCACTAATCACATATAACATCAGAGGATTATAAATAATAAAAAAACAGGATAAACTATGCCTGCTTTTTGTAGACAACAGGTAGGTTTGAAAACAAAACGGGCGATAGAGATCGTTTCAAGGCATTCTGCCTTAAAACAAATACAGAAGATGTCACTGTCACGGTATTGGGGAAAAGATACTTCAGTATTTGCTTAGAAAAGTTGTTGGAAAACTTTCCAAGCCACCGACCCACTTAACAGGCAAACACATTCTCTGTGACACAATACTTATTAAAATGCCAGACATTTTTAATAGACATAAAGTTAGTATATAAAAAGTTTAAACAACCTCAGGTAAGTTGAAGTCAGTTCTTAGTGGCAGTAATCACTATCAGTAGCATGTATACTGTACCAGATCTTTTTTTTTTTGGACCCTGCTCATCCTCACTGTAACGTTCAATTCAATACATTTGTATATTTTAGGCAACATAATTTACATTGTAACTAGTGCAGTGTTTCAAGTGATTCATCTGAATGCAAGCGGGAAGTGGACTACATATTATGAAGTTATTATGTATCTGAATGAGCATGAATAATGCTTCATATTTATCTCTTTCCCATCTCTGAAACCACGATCCAGCATTGAGTCTTAACCCAGATTGGAAATCATTGGCTTAGACTTACCTGTCAATGTATATGTTTCAATTTATACACCTGCATGTTTAGCAGAACAAGTTTGAGATGGTTCCTTTGTGTAAAGTACCATGAAAACCTCTGGGTAACAAGGTTAGTTCCTACATGTACTCCTCTTAAAAACTGTTTCTTCTACTTCATTACATTAAAAATGAACACATTTTCCCTGTGTTCTGTACACCAGGGGAAATGCTGTCTATTTTGTATGAACTTGGCTCAATACTTACAATCCCTGGGATCCAGTCAAACACACCCAGTCAAACACACACTAGGGCTTATGCGATTTAATCAAACCAGTGTTAAGTCTTTCAAGCGCTTGTGCTATTCTATTTTCAAATGAAAACATGTTTCAAATGGCAAGTTTGGTTGTCTCCAATAAAACTAAATACTCATAGAAACTCAAAACTGTCATAAAAAGTCTCTTTTGACTACGTTCCATATCCTCTGTGTGCATTGACTGGGTCCCAGCCAATAAATTCCTGATAAACACACTTTAAATAAGATTTATATTCATTATTTGGTTCTATGGCTAATTAGGTTACTTGAAGGCATATCAAGATTTTTTTTGTTCCCACAACATACATTTTGGCAGGCTTCTAATTACCCAGCTTCAATTCAAACTGCGTCTCATTACAGAAACAAATGGAACTAGCGGAGTTTATTACAAAGTTAATCGAGTTTCCCCAAAAGACGTTCAGTGGTTTTGAAGAGATAGGGTATACACACCTACCATAATATCAGCCATGTACACATCTGATTTTTTTCCACAAATGCATTTCAATTATTGTATGCAATTCCATTTAATCCATATCATTTCATAACATATCATATATTCCTAAATGTCAAAAACACTTGGCAGTGTAACTGAGATTCAGTCAAATGTGCTTAATGTCTTTTCGGGCATATCAAGAATCAGATGGTCTCAGATTAATCTGGTGACTGATTAAAAACATGATTATTTAATGTATCATGTCTCTACACCTTGCTCTCCGGTTGGGAATCCAATGACTCCATCTGTAACGGCGACTTCTTTCTTTTTCTATAAGCAACAATAGTACGGGCAATCATATCTACCTTGCATTTTTAGGGAAGTGACTGAAGGTACCGTACAGCAATAAATGTAAAAACAACAACAATCCAGGCTACAAATATGCAACTACATATTTGGCTGCAATTAAAAAAAAATGAAGTTTCATTAATGAAGCTACAACGAAGTTCTATTTTGTTTTTACATGGTTTCTACTTCAGTAGACAGCTGCTGCAATTGTACATTTGATTCACTTCTTTCCCTTTTCAAAACATGTCTAATGTAACACAAGGTAACTTTCTAAGACAAAACTTTATAATCTCTTGCTGAATTTCACCACGTCATTGAAGGTGTCAGAGATGTTATTTCCAGCTCCTGAGCCTCAGCCTTTATTGTCTTTTCATACTGAACTGAAATGCAGCATCACCTCCACAACGAGGAGGCTGGGGCCCAATCAGTACACTGAGGGCCTGATTTGTCAAAACATTCAGAAAGAGAGCAAGTGATTGGTTGAGGTTGTTAATTTGCTCCAATCACAAATCATGTCACCAAAAATGTTATATGCTAACGGCTTTGATAAATGTGGCCCTTAGTCTCTTTAAGTATTTCAGACTTTTCTAAATCCGTTTGAGTTATTTCTAAGATAAGTTATTGTTCTAAGAGAGACAAGAAAACATGCCCTTTTGAAAGTGCATTTTTCTTTTGGAGACAGAATAGCATATGCCCACGAAAAGACTAAAATGCATTTGACTGAATTCAGACCATTTTCTCTGTTAGACAACCCGGCCTGCTGGTACTTGTAAAATGAGGAGGGCAAAGCTGATGTCCACAGTGTAAAGAATGTGAGACTGATCATCCTTAAAGGGAAATTTACCTCTGCACTGGCAGATGAGGCAGCCGAGCTCGTCCTGCTTGAAGCCGACTGGACAGGTCTTGTCACATGGTAGCTCCGGACACTTCTTACAGCGGCAGATATCACAGCCATGTTTGTTCTTTCTGAAGTCAGATGGGTTTTCGCATAAGAAAAAAAGCAAAGAGAATATTTAGGAATGTGAAAGAGCAGGATCAAATCTGATAAAATAAACTTTGGTCTGCAAAAACATATTATGCATTTAAATGCTAAATGGTTGTGTCTCTGATTTATAAGATTTCGTATCATTTAGTTCACCTGTTAGTTTGGCTATGGCTAAGTGGTCAAGCTTGAACTGAAATTTAATTTTACTCTCAAGATTTGACACTGAGAGGAGTGTAAAATCCTCTCTTCCCCTCTTTGGCTGATATTAGAGTTTCCTACTGACATGGCAGTCTCGCATATAGGAAAGCACAGCTGAGGCTAACTCCGCTAACTGTAAATCAGCTCTGGTGTTTCCTGCTGGCTTAGTAAGCCACAGCCGTGCTTTAGGAGAGACGTGAATGCAAAAAGGGGTTAGATGAGGTGACTGGCTGGAGTCTTTCTTCAAACTTTGGGGTTTTCTTTATTTAGCATTTCCCAGGTCTTAGAGAGTTCAATTTTGTGAATTGCTTTATTAATTGTTATTTTTCCTGGCTTTTACCTTCTAACCCCAAGGCATTGTATGGCCATTTTAAAGTCTGTTTGCATTTGTTTCTCATCAAATTACCATCTGGCATGGTGACCACCTCTAGCACAATGTCACAAAGTGGTTTAACAAATTTAAAATCCATATAAATGCAAAATAGCTATGATGATTGTCTGAAGTAAATTTTTTATAAATGTTGTCCAATGAAAAACGGATGCATTAACCTGATTGAATCAAATAAATTAAGTGGAAGACGTTGTAGCAATGGTACAGGCTAAGAACTGCAGCTGTGCATTCTGAATTTGGAGAGAATGAATTGGGAAACTAAAAGTTAAAGCAAAAGGAAAATAAAAAACCACAGGAGGCAATAACTAAAAGTGCAGCGATGGAATACACTGTGATTTGCAGGTGCTTAAGGGAGAAGTGGATACACATAGATTATGTGCCATAGATGCTTGTGTTTATGCTAACAGCTTTTATTTCATGTACCGTGCCTCTTCCGAATCCTCAGACTGCGCAAAAAATAAACACCAACATGCTCAGAGGGAGGCAGACCTATTTTGAGGTGTTTAAAGTATTTTTAAAGGGATTAATTAGTAGACTGTCCTGTCCTGTCAAAAATATGGGTTTCAGCACAGCGACTTGTTCTCAAGGTGAGATGTAAAATCCTATGCAAATGACTCTGCCACTGATAATGTCATAAAAACTGTAGATGAAAATAAGTGAGGATGAGAATAAAATGTGTCCCAAACGCGGTATTAACATGATCTGCACAAACTATTTCAAGTTGAATGCTGCCAAAACCAGAAGAAGAAAGGCACATGTGTAAACCGGCTAAAGGTTTCACGCGGATATGAACATGCAGAACTTTTTAAGAGCGACATCAACAGCCTCTTTCCCACTACAGGGCCGAATAGTTCTGAGCACGGAGAGTAAGTGTTCCAATGGCATTTCCACTTGGATATGATTTGGAATGGAACATTTACAAACCGTGCCTAGAACAGTTCTCTCGGCACGGTTAGTATACCCGTGCTCAGTTCAGCTGAACCGTTCTGATGGGAGGGCTTAATGATGTAGATATTCTCTGACTGGTTCTACATTTATGTCATCCAGTCTCTTACATCCTATTCCTTTGAATATGGTCAGCGCATGTATTCTGAAAAAAATAAATAAATAAATAAAGATGCCCAAGACGGTGTCTGCACACAAAAAAAAAAAAAGTAAAACAAAGAACAGTCCTACAAATGACTCAAAATTCTCCAACTCGACTGCCACCAATTTTTTACATAGAAAGTACGCTGTCGCTGACACACAGCGTCACTTGCTGTCATCGCTGTAGTTTCTTAGGTACTTCCTGCTCCAGATTTTAGCAGCACCACAGATGGAAAAAGAAACAGTAACTGTTCCCACGAGTCCAGGGCAGCGCGGAATGGCATGATGCAGGCATGGTAACCGGTCAGCCCTACAGTGGAAAAGAGGCTAACGTGCGGACTCACTGACCAGGACCCAGAGGGAAAGCAGAAGTCGAGAGCATTGGAATGCTCTAGAATAGCCTTTACATGGTGTTTTACATTCCAAACTACTTTCCTGTGTTTCTTGTCACATCTTTCCTGGCGTACTGTGTAACATTTACACACAAAAGCCAACATGGTAATCAAAAGCTTGTGCATCAACATATAGGGCCCTGTCACTTCTTACAGTGACAATGAAAGACTTAGCTCAACAGGACCTTGCATTAGCGGCGGTACTCAACCTAAGACTGCCACTCAAACGCAGCACGCTACAGCACTTAACACTGATTCCCTGTAAGCAGGAGACGCAACTAAAACAATGCCAGAGTGAGCCATGGCAACACCAATAGATGAAGGAAGTTTGTACTGACTAAAGGAAGCTTCTCAGAGAAAAATAAATAGACTTTTTCCTTTGACATTTTGATACTGAGATGTGAAAAGTCTTCAAACCCACTTGAGAGATTTTTAGTTTTTCTGAGGGAAGAATGGCCGTTCATAGGACAGTAAAAACGATCCCATGTACGACCCCGAAATGCCTCATAAAAAGGGATAAAGTGCCTCAATGTTTGTTCTGTGTCTAATCCTCCCTCTTTAAATTGCCTAGCTGTGTTTTTCCACCTATTTCCTTTCACCAAATCATGACTGAAAAATAATTCTGCTGTATTGATTAATCTAGTAAAATTTCTTAAAAAGAAGAGAACAGTCCTAAATTAAAACTATTGTCTGTGCTCCCTGAAAGATAACACCTGCAAGGAAAGTGAGGATTTAGAGTCTTTGAAAAGTCAAGAACATGGAAAATGATGTGCTTGACTGAAGAAAGCTCTCTGATTTCACACTATGTAAAGCTTATTCTTTGTGTATTTCAGTAAATATGTATATTAATCTTTTTCTAAAGATTGAAGATCAGACCAGTTTATACTTATGTATGACTCAGACCAGTCCACCAATTGAATCTCTTGATTGAAAATTGAAATTGAAATTTAGCATCACTTATGTTCATAATCTTGTCAATTCCTATTTTGAAAATATTGTCCCAAATTCTGATTCTGGAATGGCCACAATGAGTTTTACAGCGGAAAATAAATTGGTTTGAGAGACCCAGAAAATGCCTCTTATCACAAGACTGACATATCTTTATGGGCCTGGAAGGGAAAATGAAGAAAATTTGACATTAAAATATTTCTTGGGAAATGACAGTTTTTGTAGGAAAGATTAAGCTGTAGTGTATGTCATAACCTCACTTGCACATACGGTCCACTAACACCCAGGAAACAAAGCAGGCTCGGTCACTTTTGGCAACTAAACACAAACAGGTCGACGGCGTTCGAGTCTGATGACGGCTACTTACATGAATCCAAACGGGCACTCCTTGTCGCACACCACCGGCTTGCACTTCTTTGCCTTCGGCCGACACTGGCACACGCCGCAGCCGTGCGCGTCGATCAGATATCCGAAGGGACAGTAGAGGGTGCAGCCTTCAAGCAGCCCTTTGCATAACTCTTCTCCTGAAAACGACACAGGAAACACCAAACAGCTCTTCACCTGAACAATGAAGTTCAACAAAGTTTGAAAAACAATCAATGCATTTTGGGTCTCACTTTACATCCAGGTGAATTTGTGAGTAAATAACGTAACTAATATCATTACCACACAATAGAACTTATATGTTAGCATTAAACCCATCTAAAGTACATTTAGAGTAAAAGATTACAATACTGACATCCTGAAATTGTTACAGTAACATTACTTTGGATTCCTATTTATCTACCTATACTTTATCATTTACATCTTGTACAGGAACCTGTCAGGTGACACTCACAAGCATTTCACTGCCTTATGCATAGAATATTGCGCATGTGACAAATAAACTCCTTGAATCTTGACTCCAGTGCGACAGCACAGACTCTTCACTGAATGAGGCGCGGCACAGATAAGAATCAAATCCTTCCCTTGCCATTTTGCAATCTGATGGAGGGCCTGCAGGGTAGGCCACAGAATTGCCTCAAAGAGGAGGTTCTTCTCCCATCATCATGCACTAATGACTCCAATGGTCACTTTTGAACTTGCAGTCTGGCAGCACCATCTGAGTGAGCAGTACAACAAGCACTCAGGAGTACCAGCCACACAGCTCAGTTTTTCAGAACACACACACGGGGTTCTACATTCTGTAATGGGACAAGGCCATAAAAATAACAAAAGATAATTCAAAAATTTGTAGCAACGATAAAAAATAATGGATCACAACGTAGGAATGTAGACTTTTATTCTTCCTCATCAATATTCATGCTGGAGACAGCGCTGATATTTCTGTCTGAAGTTGTGTGACTGTACATCACATCATTTTGTTGTGATTCATTGCTTGCACTGAAAGAGGCCGTTTCGCACAGAACTCTAAGAGAAAGCAGGGTTTGTAACTATACAAATATTTGATGGGAATGAAATGATAAAATATGAAAATATCAAATTAACAGAAACACAAATCTGTGGAACATTGTGACATTTATGCCGTTGGAAGGCTTTTCTCCCCGCGAATATAAAAATAAACTCTGACACAGGCCGACGCAACTGAATGCATTTGTTTTGCTTCTGAGCAACAGAAATGGAACAGAATGTGAGAGAGATCTTTTGTCTGCTGCTCTTCTGACTGCATCTATGACTCTAGCTTGTTTCCGTCACTCGATGCTGACTGTAGGTGGTTATGCAAAACTCGCTTTTTTCCGATTACAATTTTTGCTGATTTTCATCTGAAGAAAAAGTTAAAAACACACTCTACTGGGCATCCTTGGGTATGATATTCCCAGCCTCCCCTAAATTACCAGACAGAGTGGAATAAAAGGTAACTGGCTAAAACAATCACACCCTTTGAACCTTCACACAGATTCTCCTGGACGCTTAAAGACCCTTAAAGGAGGGTCAAAACACAATTCCCAACACAGATTAAAAATATTTTGATGTGGAGTTAAGTTTAACTTCTTTTGAAGTTTAAACTGAAATTCCTTTTTTAATTTACATTAAATAAGATGTTAAGTTCAGAAATAAACAAAAAGAGATACAGACACAAAAGGACATTTCTGATCCATCTTTCATTTTAGATGGAACGGGGTGGGGAAACAGTATGAAGAGATACTGAGGGCACCCAGCAGAATGTTACAGGGAGATCCAACATGGCCGCCTGTGCACGTCACCACTCACTTAAGCTGTCTGATTATGCCACAAGGTGAACCAGGATGCCAAACAGTATTAAGATCTATTTAGTTTCAGGCCAAGAATGTTATTAAAAATGACAAGAATTATTCAAAATGACAAGCCACATAGACTGAGTCGGAATGGCCTCTTATCATCAATCTTTCTTATGTTCTTACGCTCAAGGAGAAGAGGGATGGATGCAGAGGCAGACAGTAACACCCAGCGGCAGCGAACCAATCAAACGCAATTGGTCTCTTTAAGGCCATCTGCAATCCAATCAAAACAGACTTCAGCTTCCAGATTTATATGGCTTGATTGTCTTAACTTAAACATGGCGGCAGAAGGGAAGACATAATAGCTGATGAAAGTGAGTAATTTAAAAGCCTGAAATGAGCATAATAATAATTTAGTGACAACAGCTGCATTAAATGATTGCACTCTGAAACATATGGTCTTAGACTGATAGCTGTCTCTGGATCAAAAATTTAGTGAAAAAACCTGAAGCTCCTGAAGTTAGAAGGAGTCTCTTTCCTTTATGACAGATCGGAGGACATGAAGTGGTCAGAGCAAAGCAGATTCTAATTTTAAGAGCAGCATATTCAAAAATTAGTAACAGTTTCAATCAAATTATGAAAACTGGTGAAATTCTACTTTTGAAATCACATTGAGTTACCCAGAGCTTTCAAGTAAACCAAACCAGTCTGGCTGTGATAGGTTCAGATTACTGAGGTTGGACTGTAACTACCTTTTGTCTAGTGACAATAAAAAATGACTGGGAAAAAAACAGAGACAAGCCTATTGAAGACAATATTTCAGCTCCCAAGGGCTCGGCTAATACAAAGAGGAATGCCATCGACAGGTCTTGAATGAGTATTGGAAATAACTCAGCCCTGAAATTCCTGACCATTCGATCATAGCTTTATAAAGGGGTAGAGGTTTTGCCACAATGTATATGCGTACTGACACGCACATATTAATGTGATACAGGGCCGGATTCAGTCACCATTTCATTTTCTCTTCATCAGCAGTTTTCTTCGTCACAGTTAGCAATGAGCTGAATTAAAAGGATCTCTTTTATTACAGCATACAACAACATAACAAAGACAAATGTTGTTCGAAAGTAGCCACAGTCATCACTAACGCTCACTGCAGCAGTTTGTTGCCAAGTAAACACCAGGACTAATTCAGCAGATGTTCTAAGGCACCTACACCAATACTCACAGACTTTAGGGCCGTAAAAGCAGGCTGTGACAGGACATGTCCCTCAAACACAGAATGTTCTAGTATACTGGCACATATCTAGCCTACAGAACATCCATCCTGGCGAAGGGGCAATTTAATTTATTGGAAACATGGCGTATGCATGCCTCTTGGAGTTTAAGGGGCCATTGTAAAATAAAAAAATTCCAAAGTACCCATATGAAAATATTTTACAATTGACAGAGAGAGGGAAAGACAGGATGAATCATACATTTTAAAATTGCACAATTTCAGACAGATAATCTTTCACCTTTCACAAATCGTTTCGAATAAAGATGCTGAACAATTGGGTTTCTCCAACCCGCGTCCTCATTTCACTCTTTTCCCTTCTTTGCCGACCATTATATTATTTTTGGTTTCATTTTATTGCGGGATAAAACAGACTGCTGTGCATTACATGAAATACAGAGCAGGAAGTACCAAACAGACATGTTGTGATGTACTTTGACTGTGGCGGTTCTGCCATTGAAAAATTTTCACCATGCCCTTAAAGTGAACTTAAAGTGAAATATTTTAGCACAATTACATAGGAAACAACACACGAGCAGTTTATAAGAAAAAAGCTAATCAACATTCCTTTATTATTTATGAACTATTGTGAAGTATTGCTGCAATTTTGTTGGTTAATGATTTCTGAATGTCAGAATACTTGAATACTTGTCAGAATTCTGAAGCCAGTTTGTAATACTTCAAGTCCCATAATGCTTCAGTTCTTGTTCTTGGGGTGTGTGCACAAGAATGTCTCTGCAGTAGAGGAAGAATAATATGAAATAATAATAATCTCAAGTTGCTTCTTTAATGCCACCCATGAGGAATGACATTTCGACAGGCACCTCATGGAATGCTGTCCCTGGATGAAATGTTATCCCTGCTATTGGGTGAAATGAAATGGATCGATTGGCAACATAACATGTATATGAGCATATTGTTTTTGGATTTTCTTGTTTAATGTACCCGTGAGGAGTGACACCATTTCAACTAGCACCTAACAAAGACCAAGTGCACCAAACACTATCTCTGAGTGTAACTAAACAAATCACTTGTGAATATAGTAGTAATACTTAGGTCTTCCTGACTGAGTACACACCCAGCATGTAAAACAGGGAGTCCAAAAGATTCATTTTTTTCCATTTATTATTTACATTGTCATTTAAAATAATTAAATGACTGAACACAAAAAGATTGTGAAAATGCATGTATTGATTATTTGCACCAACTCATGCGCATTTAGTTTATGTGCGTTCAGGAAGGTGGCTATATCTTACAGAAAAGCAAAAAAAATTGACAGGTTTCTAAAACAGGCTTTCTTTTAACAAGCCTTCGACAACCTTGTTTTGGTGCCTACTGTTTGGCCGCCACGCCCCAATACCTTTCTAATTATCGAAGGCCAAACAAAATGAAAAATAAATAACTTAATTCCAGGCTTATACTGATGTCGATAGTAATGAAGCTGTACATGCGTTTGTTTTCTCTAGCTCATCAGAGCAAAAAGGTTTTGGACCCACAGTCCTTGCACAGCTCCTCTCTGTTTTGTCAGGCTGTCACCACAAATGAGAATGGAGCTCTCAATTTATTTACCTACAAACATACAGGTAAATAAAGAGATAACACACATTTTATTGAGATATACTGCTTTGTGTGAGCTTTAGACATATTGCATGTTAATATCCTTACACATGAGGGAACTAACCCCCATGACCTTTGAAAAGGTAATATGGTGAGTGGAAAACAGTGAAGAACGAGAGGAATTGAGACTCACGAGTTTTGCACCGGCAGATGCGGCAGTCATTCCGGTCTCGCTGAAATCCATAAAAACAATCCTTCTCTGTCAGGCTGCAGTTTTCCAAGGAGCCACAGGCAGGGGGCGCCATAGTGATATAGGTGGGTTCTGAGGAAAAAAGAACACATTTTTTTTCTTAATGGTTCCCAACAGGGAGTGAGTCACCCAAAGGAGAAACGACTTCACACCCTTAATGGAATTTGCAGCCACGATTCTGAATCTAAATCCTTGTAACATGACGTCCTGGCCAGGGTGACAGGTGTTGTCAATTTATTTTCCCAAGAGCTGTCAACTTGATATTAAATACTGCATTTCAAGAGTTTTGTATAGATAATATATGAAGGGTGTTCGGTGATAGAGAGAGAGAGAGAGAGAGAGAGAGAGACTATGTCATGCTAATAATGCTCCAAGGTCACATGACACTTTTCTCTAGTGTAATTGGAGGAGGAAATATCAAATCAACCAAAAGGTATGCAAAGACATGTCAAAATGAATATTTCTCAATATGTACAATATAGCACTTCTTAGCAACTGCTTGCATCAGTACAGTATCCTTACAAAAATTAAAAAATATTTTTTCTAACAGAGTAGTTTCTTTGGCTACAGAGAAAAAAGTCAGGTACTGAAAGAAAACCACCTCAGCTCCTACCATTAACTACCTTAAAGTCAAGAACGTGTATGTTTTCTTGTTGTTGCCATACTAAACATGTATAGTTCCCCCTTGCTGTCTGTATACACAAAAGGTGAGTGAATGCTGTGAGCTGAAAAAGCACTCAGTGGTGCTGAAAGCCTTATCCCTGTCTACCTCATTCATTCCTTTCACACCGTACTTGTTCAAAGATTTGTTCAGACCTCAGAAGTTCAGTGCCAGAAGACTATCACATTGTTACCAGGGCTTTGTCTGCCTGAAGACCAACAGAGGGATGAGCAAACACTGACCTTGTTCCATTCACGGGGAGGCGTGGGGTCTGGACGGATGCATAGGAGGGGTGTGAACTACGACTGCATTACTACTGAGGGTAAAAAATGTCGGCTGTCCTTTTGCTCTTCCTGTCAATCTCTTCTGCATGTGAGCGCGTATGCATGTAAACACGTAAATAAAACCTCCTACACAGTGTAACTAAGCCATTACATCCTATATCTGTAACGTACGCTGTAATAAGTGTCACAAACCTTCAAGGGGATCATGCAAGACAATTCAGGCCCTATGTCCTCTTAATTACTCACAATGTGCCCAGCAGAGTAACCCAGTGGTAGGTGGGGCGAAGGGGTTGGGGGTTGTGGGGAGGGGGAGCGTGTCACCTTGAGGAAACGAGGTCTAGTAGCAAATAACAATTAGGAAATAAAAATGCATAATTCAAAGGCGTGACTTTGAAGGTGCTATATTAAGCCGAGGCAGAGCAGAGACGTCAGCGATCTGGCGCCAAAGGGGACGAGGGCCGGCCGCGGCGGGTCAGGGGGTTGGCGTCCGCCCACGGCTACGGCCGCGGTCCTTAGGGGATGCCTGGCAGACGTGCCCGGACCTAGTCAAATAAACTTAACCCTCCGCTGATGCAAACAGGCTCTGATATATCCTTTGAAGAGAATATGAAAGGCTGGCACAGCCAAAGGAACAAGTAATGGGTTACCTTTGGGGTTTTTTTTCTTTTTTTTGAAAGAATGACTTTTATTGTCACCTCATGCTCAGGGTCCAATATGATATGAAGACATGACACAAAATACACATATTTTTGTATATGACACAAAACTTGTTAGAAACTGAGACCTATTCTATTTTACACAATCTTTCCCCCTTTTTCCTCAGACCAGCTTCATCACCTACAGCGACACTGTATGCCGTCTTCAGGAAGAGGAGGCCAAGCATGTGACTCCTCCGATTCACTTGACGACAATCCTTACTATTTTACACACTGCCAACTCATCACCAGTTACATACTGTCCATGTAGTCTGAGGGTTTTGAGGCTGCAGCTGCAGGCATCCCTCCTAACCCGGCATGGCCGCTATAGACAAGAGTGGACTACCAGCAATTACCAGTGAGCAGTGGTGCAATTGGCACTTGACCACCATATCACAGTATTCACGCTTCTGCTCACAGAATGAACATCTTCACAGCCTAAGCCACCCGGAGGCCCTTGATATCTTTATTGACTGCAGACAGGAATCAAACTAACAGTGGAATATTACATTACAAATAACACAGGCACACACTAACTGAAAACTTTTGTAGCTGTACAACTACAAAAAAATACCATGATATAATGTATAATAAATTATCCTGCACCAATAAACCTATTTTGTACTCTCAAAAATGACAACATTACAAGATTTCAAGTTGAAATAAAAAAAGAAATGAGTGCCTGTACCTGAGGAAAGAAAAAGCTACCAACCAAGAATTTCACAGGCCAGATTGGAAGCATGAAGCTTATCAAAATGACTTTTGTGGTGTCGTAAAAACTTTCAGCACTGTTAATTAATAAATGCATCTGCTAACACATCACATGAAACCCAAAAAATGTGCAGGTGCTGTTAAATCTGTTGCATTATGTCTCTCCTTGGAAAACTTTTATTTGCTTTTTAAAGGACCCATACATGAATTCTGGAAGGGGACTTGTGGGCCATTTTAGTTAAATACTTCCCTTTTCCATCAGTGACAATAGAAATAATAAAATGGTATCAGTTAGACATTTGAACTTTTTTCTTCCACCTATTTAAGCTCTCTTCATTAAGTTTTCCACATAAACCAGATTTCTGCAACAGCTGCACTGATCTTACTGTTGCTAGAGTGAAGCATGAAACATCAACCCCCAAAACAGTGAAGACTGCAACATTCTGACAAAAAATGAGGTGGGGGGGGGTGTGACTAATGAGTTAAAACATGTTTCTGATCTGTTAGAGTGAAAAACTTTTTATATATATTTTTTACTTATCTTTTTATAGAGGTGCAGGAGCCAGAAGGTGTATTGTTGAGGGATATGAAAATGACAAAATTGGTGTTAAAAAATGTCTACGGACTAAATATATTCTACACCCTTACAGAAACTATGGCGACGGCAGTATCTCTCGCATATGAAAGGAACGGGCATGAAATGTCATAAACGAGTCACTGCCTGTCAATTTTCAATATCCGTCTAAAAACGTATTCATAAAAATTCCTAAAAAGCACTCGGCAACCCTGTCAAATATATGCCTGCAGACAAACATCATCCAACTCCAGACTGACCTCATGGAGTAGCTTCAAATGTTCTTATTTAACATTCCATGACAGGCGCTGTGTAAATCATACGGTGAGTTCTGACAATACCTTCAGTTCCTTTTTTGGTATCACGCAGTACATATCTTTAATGCATTTTTAATGCCCGCAAGGTCCGCGCATACATTTTATCACGTCGGACGTGCGCCACACCTGGGATTTTAATGTTATTTGAGATTCGTTGTTGGCATGCGGTTTTCGCCTGCGCGGCGCTGCATTCCGATTCTAACTCACCTGCCTTTTCCCCCTTTTGTCCTGGCTTCAGTCGGTCAAATCCAACATAATTGCTTCTGTTGCAAGCCAGCGCATAAAAGATTAATTGAAGAGTGAAGGTGAGAGCAAGGCCCTTCTTTACTTCGGAAAATAACCTACAGGCATAACGGACTGTCCGTGTCCATTCAGGAGATTTTCTCACCACCTGAGGCAGTGATTAAAAACAACCCGGTAAAATCGGACCCCCCCCAGACCCCTCAACCCCCCAGGCCTTTTGCCACTTTAATTGGACCCTTTGCATTCTGATTAAAAAGAATAGATACCTGCCTATAAGCTGAAGCTTGTATTCCTGCACCGGCCCCCCCAACCCCCAGCCCCCAGCAAATTTACTATTTATCAATTTAGTTCAAAATGAAAATGAAAAAAGCTTTGTCGTTAGGGAACTTAATTGGAATTTGTATATTGCTGTGAAAGGAACCTAGCTTCAAAAATTTAACAAAGAGAGAGCCGCCTCCATGCATCAGTGAGATTATTTCTCCTATTGCCAGATCGATGTGGCACTCTTGTGATGACCCCCGCCCGATAATCCCCAGCCCGGAGCAAATGATCAGCTGGCGTTACTGTCGCCACAGCCCCACCGCTGAATTAACAACCTGTGTCGTTTGTGTGTGTGGCCTGGCACAGGCCTCAATCTGGAAAGACATTAGGGCTATATCAACATACGACAGGATCGCTTTATGGGAGACGCTGTATTAGACAGTGCAAAATGAGAACGCATTTTTGGGTATCTCTGTGGATCTAGACATTGTGGAAAGGTGGCATATGGTAGATAAAATTCTTGGATACATAGCCAAAACATTTATGGTGGCCATCGTAAAGTTTCAAAATATTTTCATCAAAACACAATGTACCATCGTCAAGTCTGGATCACTATCCTACAAATGCAAATACACCTCACCCCTTGCAACTTGTCCTTGATAACTGCTGGGCTTGCATAACCTACATAAGGCTCCCAATTTACAGTGGTGCACCAAAACGCAAGAAGTGTGATACAGCAAATGTGGGCATACATTTCCAGTCATACCTGTTCCTATTGTGGTCAACTGCAACAAGTAGCCAATGCGTGCTCTCAAAAACAAGCAAAAAATATTTTAAAATGTCCAATAGAAATAACACACACCTATCAACTGCAGAGAACCCAAAAGAGTTTCCAGTAGAAAAAGACAAAGACTTGGCTAGTTAATGTTATATGTTAATGTAACAATACTTATGCTCCATAAGTATTATATTCAAATGCACACAGCAGCTAAATTCACACAGGTGTTCTTGGCGGAGTACACATGCCTGTAGTGAATAGCTGGGATCCTGGCTGGCTCCCAAAGCAGGCAAGGCCTATAATGTCTGTGTCTCCAACACTGACAGGCCAATAGTGTGATATCAGACACGCTCTACTCTCAACCAAAGCCTACCACGAAATAAATTAAAATAAAAAAGACTATAATCAATAAGCTGAGATCATACTTCAATTCTATTAGTTTAACAACAATTTATATCATTTAAATCTTCTAATGTTTCAAGAGTTTATGCTTACAAATCTGTTTTCTGTACACATTGCAGTGCTTGCAATTATATGTTCTGTTGTAGCAATTCCAATACACTGCATTAAAACTAATGACACAATTCCCTAGGAACTTTTTTTTACTGACTGATTTTCCTAATTATTATTATATTTTCTGCTAAAAACTCATTTTTTCATTATTACATCAAGAACTTTTAAGTCATGGATTAAAAATTATTATATCTATTTTAATAAATCTAGGTTTATTTATTCACTTATTTATAATACCTATTTTTCCCACCTTCTAATTATTTCATAAAGAGTGTCTGTTTATCTAGACAGCAAATGGACTTCTTATGAAACTATGTTCATTTCAAGAAAAGAACACCTCTACAATTCAGCAGTTTGTGGACTGTGAGTGAAATAGGTTACTGCTGATGTCTGTGAGGGTTGTGTAGGGAGAGAAAAATCACATTTCAGTGTGTTGTTGAAATTCACATCCTTTGCCACAGGGGCTGCC